>OX460929.1:2399823-3136937 GCA_949788335.1 Salpingus planirostris
AGAATAGATTTTGGTTAGGTTTCTATGCTACCGACAAAAGGTATCGTTTACTCGCAGCCATCTTGGATGATTTTGAAGATTATCATTTGGTGAACATTTCCAGTTGTGAATGAATATTGGAGACTAGCAAGAGACCTGTTCAATATGTCAGAAATTCAATAATGGAATCGAAAAATAGGTTTCTAATTTACCGGCCCTGGATTCTGAATATTCCCCTACATTTATATTAATTACCGCATTTTTTTTTTACTTTTTACTGAGATGAACCGGGTTTTTTTGGATTAGGGTTTTTGAATAGTGCGCTCGAATTTGACGTGACTAGTCTGAAGCTAGCGGGTCGAGAATTTGTGTTTGGAAATTAAATAACAAACGTGAACGGTGGAGGCCTCTGTGGAAAGGAAGAGGAAGTACCGATGAAACAAGATGAAACAAGATAATGACAGTAAGTGGAGTGAGGAGAGTGAGAGGGAGAGAGAGGAACGATGGCGTACTGGTGGCTTGGGTAGTTTCGGGCTCCGACAATTTGTGTAATCCAGGTGGGTTTTTGATCTTGGTTAATCTTTAATTCTACTTGAATGTGTTCGTGATGTGTGCCTGTTTTTGGGGTGGTAAAAGTACCGTTCGATTCCGAGGGGTTTGAGAGTAATTGAGGAAGAAAGCTCGTTCCTTTGTCTGGTTTGTTTACGTGTTGTTTTCGAGAGTGAATACAGGGTGATTCTTGAGAGTACGTACCATTTTCTGTATTGTAACAATCTCTTTTATTGTGTGTGAGGGAATTTGAGGGATGGTGTGTGTGTGGCCGATTTACTTGTTACTTTTTCAGGTACGCGATGCGCACATTGGATCTTAAGGTAGCTACATTCCGTTTTCAGGTAGCTGTTTCACGTTGGTACTCGATTGAGTTTGTTTGGAATGTAGCCACGTGATGGTTTATAACTTGTTTAATATTTTTGACAGGCTAATTGACGTGACGATTACGTTTGCTGATGGCTTTCTAGTGTTTGTGCCGAGTTGGGGGTTTTGTGTGATTGGGCTTTGCTGAATAACTAACATTTTCTAATGCCTCCGTGAAAAGTCGTTTTCGGTGCCCATCAGCTCTCTTCCTGTCCAACTTGAGAATTGTTCAACTGTGATTTCATATTTAGTTGATGTACGCGTTTTCAGGGGAGATGGCGGATTATGATTCGACTCGAGCGAAATTGGTTTGATGCTGTCGCTGTACTCGAAGAGCTATCATGGTTGTTCAAATTTGATAACTTTCCAGTAGAACACCGGTGGTGTCACGTTGTTTATTGTTGCCTTTCGAAAAGTGACCGTTTGTCGTACGATAACGTCTAATTCGAATGATGAACTAATGATGAACTAATGCACCGTTTCTGCAGTGTTTGAAAAATGTAAGTCTTATCTTATGCGATTCCGGCTTAGTAGTTTATGGTCGACTTATGCTGTTAACTAAAGACGGGAGTGTCATGTGAGCTGGGTGACAACTAATAACGGGACCCATAAACAGTCTGCGATTGTGGTTAGGTTCTCTTTCAGAGGTCCCGTGGGCACCGATCATAACGCCACGCAATCCGCTGCTGGAGAGACCCGGATATACCTTTGGTAGTTGCGCCTGCCCCATTGTCTACTAATCATTATGTTCTTTTGTATGTCTGATGTTGTTTGTTCCTGAACTGTCTGTCATTTTGGGTGTTTGTTCGAATTGTCTAAGTTGACTTGCGGTTGACTTGCGGCTGATTTTCGACGTTACTGCGTTGACTTTCCACGTTACCGATTTGTCATTTGTACATCGCTCTGTTTGTTTTGGATACTTCACATGATTTATTGTTTTGATTTACTTGTATGTGATTTCATTTGTTTTATTGCATTGTTTTATTTATTTGTCTTGATTTTGATTATTTGTTTTGTGATGATGATTCTCACCATGATTTTGATTATGTTGTTTTCTTGTTTTGATGATCTTGTTTTGTTGATTATGTTGTTTTCTTGTTCTTGTTTGTTTTGTTTGTTGTGTTTTTACATGGATAAACATGGGGGTTTCTTTGGCTGACTCTTCCCACATGTAATGTCCATTCGTGAGTCAGTTGGTCAATTTTCATGAATGAGAAATCATTTGAATCGATTTCCCGCATTCGTGTGCAAGAACCGTCATAAAAAAAAAGAACACAACGTAGGTCCTAACTAGGTGAAAGACGATCACACCAAAATAATTGATAATGGGTAAATGACGGGTGGTTACACTACAGAGTTTTCTCGTATTTTCAGGAAATCCAGAACAAAATCGGCAAGCTCAATCAAGAAATAACCCAGTACCAACGCGAATGCCTCGAGAGAAAATCCACGATGGACAAAGCGATCGGCGCCCTGAAACTGACGGACGTCAACACCGACTACGACGACCAGGCCAACTGCACCAGTCTCATAAACGAGCTCAAGGAGACCATCGAATCGTCGCAGTTCGTCTTGGCCGTCATGACTCTCGATAGGGATTTACAAGAGGCCGACCTCCAGAAATCCATAGACGAAATTCGGAACAGAACATCACGTCGAAAACGGCCGAAATCGGACAGAGCGCGCGAAAAGTGGCGGAACTCAATCAGAAAGAAAGCGAACTGGAAGACCATCCATTCGAGTCGCAGTGCTCGATAGGCTGAAAATATCATTTTTAACGATACGGTGTGTTGCCATGTCGAACATGGACCCGCCGACCTCCAGAAATCCATAGACGAAATTCGCGAAAAGCACGCGACTGCCAAACAGAAAATCACGTCGAAAACGGCCGAAATCGGACAGAGCGCGCGAAAAGTGGCTGAACTCGAAACGAAACTGGAAGAGATGGGCGCCGCCTCTTTCGTCATCAATCAGAAAGAAAGCGAACTGGAAGACCTGGAACGAGACTCGAGAACTCTGCAACAAAACTGTTGTAGGATCATGTGATCTTGTAGAGGTGGGAACCGATACTGTATAAAATATTGATAAGGCAGTCGTCACCATGAGCGGAGGCGGCCGCATCGATATTGAGCGCGCCGCCTCCCGCCTCTCGCTTATTACTCTTGTGTTGTTTTTTTTTTTTAATAATATTATATTATAATATATATATCGAGAATTGATAGTCTTTTTGTTGTTGTTGTTGAGGGGCTCCTTGATCCGTGTTGGTGGTGGTTGAAGGGGGGGAGGCCCGCACTACACAGCACTGTTAATATTAATAAAGTTCGCAAAAGACTCTCTCTCTCTCATCGTTTTCATACAATTTTTACTCGAAAAACGACGAGTTTTACGACACGTCCTGGTCCTCCACGTCCTGCAGCTGCTCCTTCGGCTCCGCTTTACCTGCAAAAACACCAAAAAATCCGTCAGTTTCACAATTAACCATTTCAAATTGTTTAAATTTATTCAGGTTAACCGTTTAGTTGGCTCAAATCCTTGAATATTGAGCGATTCAGCATTTTTCAACAGTCTGTAGATTTTTCTTTTCATGAAAATTTAGGTTGGCGATACCAAACTTCAAAATTAATTATGACAGTTGTCAATTTTTTTTGTTTTTTGTTTGCGAGTTTTTGCAAGTGATATTGGTGTTAAAGTGATATCGTCGGGAAAATCTGAGCATGAAAACCGATTTCAAATTATTACAGTTATAATTTTGAACGTTAATTCATTCAGGTTAACCGTTTAGTTGCTTCAAATCGTTAAATATTGTGCGATTCATCATTTTTCAACAATTTATGGATTTTTATTTTCGTGAAAATTTAGGTTGGCAATACCAAACTTCAAAATTAATTATGACAGTTGTCATTTTTTTTTTATTTTTGTTTGCGGGTTTTTGCAAGTGATATTGGTGTTAAAAAGTGATATCGTCGGGAAAATCTGAGCATGAAAACCGATTTCGAATTATTAGTTTTTCGTTTCTGGTAAGTTTTCTGACAGTCAGGGGCGCCAACTGCGAAAATTTAAATAACCAGACATAATCGTTTGACGTTTTTGACAGATCCTTACCGATTTTTAATCCAGTGTTGTCGTGGGTTATCGTGACTTCCGGCTCTTTGATGGTCTCCTTCTGGAACTCGTTGTACAAGTTGATCTGCGAACTGTCGAGTTTGAGTGACGTGCGGATTTCCTTGATACTTTCTTTGATCTCGTTCAGCTTTCCGATAATCTTTTTGTGCCCCTCCTCCAATCTGGTCACTTCCTCGTTTTTCACGAGGTAATAGCTGAGGCAGAGATTCGGGGCGATTAACATTTCTTTGCCGTCTTTGCAGTCGTAATTTATGCATTTGCTGTTGGCGGATCTCTCGACTAGGTCGATTATCTCGACGCTTTCTTTGGCGGGAGCAGCGGGGGGCGGTTTGGCGGCTTCTTCGTCATCGTCGTCGTCTAGGACTACGACTTCATCCGGTTTCTTCGAGGACTCGGGTTTTTCGGAATTATTCACTATGACTTGCTTTCCCGATTCGTTTCTTTCGATTATCTGGGCGTCCCGGATCGTGTCGTCCAGTTCAATCGAGTCGTCGTCCATTTTTGGGGCCTTTTCGGGTGGTTTCTGGAAGTTTTCTGGAAGTTTTTAGGCGGCGTCCAGTGACATAACCTCACTTTCGATCATTCTCGTCCTGAAACATCAAAATTACGTAAATAATTGCGTGAGACACTTTTAATCGATATTACCTGATTGGATTAATCGATTTTGCGGTTTAAATCGGTTTTTTTCACAATTTTATTAGGATCATCAAGAATAACAAACGATTCAATGGGAACGATGACAGTTCTGGGGATTTTTATTATCGAGATTGGTAGTAGTGCTTTTATAAATATTTCAAAATATACGATAATAATTATAGTTTACCGTAATTATGACAGTAATTACTCTCATTTTTAGTTCTGAAATACTGGAATATCGCAAAAGCTAAATCGATTTGGAAATCTTAGTGCTCGTATAAATTCTGGGGACTTTCTCCCTCGATGTTGGTTGTTCTGTTGCGCAATTCAAGTAATCACTTGGTGGCAAGTGAATAATTCCAGTGGACCAACAAATTTCTCCCGAATTACATGTTAAACCCCGTACATACACATTTTAACCAATATTAGAACTTCTGATTACTTCGCTATACCGCTGACACTATCTGCATACGTCAATTCTGTAAAATATTCTAAATTGAAATTAATAATCAGTATTTTTTAACTGCGGCCCGTTTAAGTTATGCAACCACCTATGCTTTCAATTGGTTTCATTCGTAATCTTTAATTCAACGTTTCAATTTTTTTCAACCCCTTCCCATTTTTGTAACCAAACGGCACTCGCACAGGATGTGCCCTGAATCGAGAGCTTTCGAACGTGCCTATAGTCATCGGGCTACAAGAATGGGAAAGAGCGGCAAGAGCCTGAGGAACGCCTCCAAGAACGTCTCTTACGTCGGGTTGGACAGTCCGAGTACGAGCCCTAAAAAGGAAACTGAACTGGTTTATGCCACCTGCCACCCCGGAGGATGCGCCCCAACCGGGCGAACCACCCAAACCGGAAGTGCGTAGAAGCGGCCATCTTGAATTTCGATACAAAATGGCGGCCCTAATTATTGATCATCTGTCATTTTTCTAGGTAAAAATCGACGAAATTTACTTCATTTCGCGCGAAAAAGCGACCGGATCTTGGATAAAAGCTCGTTTAAAGGAGGTCATCCCTTCTGGGGTTTCCTATAATAACGAAAAATCGTCCGCCGTTCGTTATAAAGTCCTAGAATTGAAGCAGCACAAGGAGAGGATGGTCGATGGGAAAAATATCGCCTCGATGAAGCCGCCTAAAGTTCGGTTGGATTGGAAGTGGGAAGTCGGGTGGTCGCCATGTTTCAGGAGCTGATCCCGGATTACATGAAGAAGCGCATCGATTCGTATTATCCGGGGATCGTGGGCGAGCCGGCCGTCGAGAGCAACAAATACCGACCGCCGCCATTTTTTTACGGATGACACTCTAAGGTGGTAAAATCTGGTCAGATTTGTAATGGCGGACTGGACTATGCTGTTTTAGGGACTTTTGCTTTGTAATGCCGGTTTATCTAGCAATTTTGAATAAATCTTCAAAAAATTACAAAAACTTTGATCGAAATTTTTCGAAATTTCTCGTGAATTTAGAAAAGTTTCCTGTAAATTTTACATGAAAAATAAAAAGGTCTGTGATCTATCAAAAAATCAAAAAAAATGACAACAAAACAAGAAAATTCATAAAGTTTTGCAAACAAATTTCTGTTTTTTTTTCACTCTTGAAAGTTAAAAAATTTTCTCGTATAAAATTCGCAGGTACCTGATCTTCTTCGACATCGGCTACAGCCAGTACGTGGACTTCCACCACGTCCACCTCGTGTTCGATTCGAGCGAGTGCGTCTGGGAGGACATGCACGAGACGTCCCGCTCCTTCATCAAAAAGTACTTGGAGACCATGCAAAGACCGGCCCATGGTCAAGCTGTCGAGCGGGCAGGTGATCCGCACGGAATATAACGGCAAATGGGTGCTGTGCACGATCCGCTCGGTCGACTGCAGCCTGGTGCTCGTCCACTTCGACTCCCTGAATCGCTACGAGTGGATCTACCGAGGCTCGACCCGACTGAGTCCCATGTTCAAGGAGCAGAACGCCAACAAGCGGCACGCCGGGGGCAGGACGTCGAACACGCGGCGACAGGACCCTGTAATGCCGACGCGCCGGTGACGTTTCGAGCCGACTGGCTAGATTAACGACTCGAACTGTCAGTTTTCGTACCAATTGGGCGATTCGGAACGTGGGATGTTTCGGAATTGGGGTGAAATCGTCTGTTGGGGAGGTTTCTATTCGAATACGCCAATTTTGACAGAAAATCGTTTGTTGACAGCTCAACTGGGGGACTTAACGTCAGGTGGTGACCATGACAACCGAATCTTGTTGATATTTGAACTGCCAATTTGTAGATTTTTGGGGTTTTTGACTCTTCTTTTTGGGGAATTGCGAAAATTTTCTTATAATCCCAACTGTCAAAATTATTTCCTTCAGGGAACAAATTAAGCGTCCAGTCCTTTTGACCGGGAATTGCATTGACTTCATTAGTGACTTTAGTTCACTTACCGCATGCTTTCACAGAGTAAATAATGAATAATTGTCACACTAGGGTCCAAAAAACGTCATTATCGTGCTCAAATTCGAAGAATTTTGTGTTTTATCGCACAATTTTGACACAAAATCGCGGTTCCCGTTGACGGATCAACTGGGGGAATGAGCGTCAGATGTTTTACCATGACAACCGAATCTTGTTTATTTAACTGTCAATTTGAAAAAATTTCGAATTTCTTTGGAGTTTCCAGTTTTCTTGTGATTTCCGCAGTCTTTTCGGTTTCTCATTGTTATTAATTCATCGCGTTTCTTGTTTAATTCGTGCTTTACTTAGTTTTCGTTCGTTTTATTCAGTTAATCGCTCGTTAATTTTAGAATTAGTGGAATAAGTTGAAGTTTTGAGGTTTTTCTCGGTATTGTCTGGATGCGAGCTGTAAAAATGCCGGGAATTTCTGCTATTATCGGTTTTGATAACCGTTATCACGCTAGAACGAAATTTAGGAATAGGGAGCGAACTAGGAAATGATTGTAACATCACCGATTTGTACTTGGAATTCCAGGCGGAGTGTAGTCAACAGGGTAGTGACGTCAGTGGTGCGAATTCTAGCTCGGTGAATTCAGTGAGCGCCCAAGATTTATACGAAAACGATAACGATGGAGCATCAGTAGAACCGGATGATGCGGATGATGAGGGTGAAGTAAAATCCGAATCGTCCAATCGAATTAATTCGAAGCAGACTAAACAGACGAGTAAAGAATCTCACCTCGTTCAGCAAAATGTACCTCATATTCAAAATTATAGAAGAAGATGCGCCCCCTTCTCAAAACCACAAGCGGAAATTCCATGAAAATATGGATGCTGTGGAGCACATTTTTCTAGGATATGCGATGACCGTAAAACATTTTTCTCCCAAACGGCAAGCTGTAAAGAAATTGAGGATAGCCGAACTACTTATGGAGCAAGAAATCGCACATCAGGAAGAAACACAAAAGGCATGATTGATATTCGCATATGACGCCAAATGAGTTATGTGAAAGAATTTTGTAGAAATTTATTTTTTCAGTCAGTTATTGCAATTACAAAGAAATTTCCGTGACGTCAGCAATTACAAATCGTGGACACAGCTCGTCAGCAGATGGCGCTCATAAAAATTTAATAATAGTCGCTGTATTACCGGTTACCGACATTTAGAGATTATGCAAGTGTCTCTGCTGTCATCAGTGTCGATAATGTTTTCGTGTTCTCAATGAAATTATGCGATTATATAAATTATATCTCAAAAAATGAGAAGAAAATGCTGATCACACAGCAGGGATCAAAACAGTAACTGCAATGGCATGGCGCCATATACAGTATGTCCACGGATGGGGTTCAAAAGAGGAAAACATTTTTTATTTCTGATTCTACAGAAAAAAATATTCTTGATAAAATCGCCTGCTTGCTCTCAAACCTTCAAAACCCATTTCGTTTTCGTTTAAACATGAACGGTTAATTTTTTATTGAATTTTATCTGAAAATGTTGGACTTGGAAATATTTTCATCCAAAATTAATGATATAGCGGTGTTGACAATGGACGAAAGAGGAATGAAAGAGATGATGGGCAGCCTGGAGAAATATATGCGAAGGACAGAAAAGGGGGTGTGGGGTGTGGTATGTCAACGGATGGGGTTTAAAAGAGAAAAAAAAATTATTTTTGATTTTACAGAAAAAATTATTCTTGATAAAATCGCTTGCTTGCTCTCAAATCTCTAAAACCCATTTCGTTTTCATTTCAACATGAAGAGTTATTTTTTTATTGAATTTCATACTGTAGGAGGTGAAAGAAGATTATTATTATTGTTATTAATGTTATTATTACAACAGGTGCGCCGAGGACCTGCGCAAGCAGCTGAAGGATAAGACGGCCCGGATCAAGACGCTGGCCATAGAAGTCACGTGGAAGAAGAAAGTCAAAGAGGATGTCGACTCGGCGAAGAGAGCGCTCGAGGAGAAGCGGGACAAGTTGAAGAGTTACGAGGAGGAGATCGTCACCAAGAGGATGGAACTCGCGCCGATCGTCATGAAGATACGCGAGATTCAGCAGTTGGAAATGGATCTGGGCGAACTCCAGAGCAAACTCAGTGCGAAAGAGGAGACGAAAAAAGGCGTCGTCGAACAGCAGGCGACCATCAAGAAAAACATCGACGATGAATTTGAGGGCACCGATTTGGAGTTGCGGAAGGAACACGACAACACGGCAACACGAGAAAATTATCGGGGATTTGGAACAGCGCAAGGAGAAAGTCGAAACCATGACCAAGACTGTCGTGCAGTCCACGCAAGTAAGCTTCCTCGTGGTTATACATATGTATGTAGTTATTTTTACAGGTTTCTATGCTACCGACAAAAGATATCTCTTACTCGCGGCCATTTGGATGATTTTGATTATTGTTATTTGGTTGATCTCCAAACTTTCGAAATACGCTCGGTCCCTATAACAGGGTTGAAATATTGAAATATCAGTTTTTTGTTTTTTGTCCTCCGACCAGCTGCAACAAAATCGCGATATTCTTGAAAACTTGAAACTATTAAAGATACAAGAATCGACAAATTTTTTTCTGAAAGCTAACATCATAGGCTGTCTTTTTTGTTGAAATTAGAATAGATTTTGGTTAGGTTTCTATGCTACCGACAAAAGGTATCGTTTACTCGCAGCCATCTTGGATGATTTTGAAGATTATCATTTGGTGAACATTTCCAGTTGTGAATGAATATTGGAGACTAGCAAGAGACTTGTTCAATATGTCAGAAATTCAATAATGGAATCGAAAAATAGGTTTCTAATTTACCGGCCCTGGATTCTGAATATTCCCCTACATTTATATTAATTACCGCATTTTTTTTTTTACTTTTTACTGAGATGAACCGGGTTTTTTTGGATTAGGGTTTTTGAATAGTGCGCTCGAATTTGACGTGACTAGTCTGAAGCTAGCGGGTCGAGAATTTGTGTTTGGAAATTAAATAAGAAACGTGAACGGTGGAGGCCTCTGTGGAAAGGAAGAGGAAGTACCGATGAAACAAGATGAAACAAGATAATGACAGTAAGTGGAGTGAGGAGAGTGAGAGAGAGAGAGAGAGGAACGATGGCGTACTGGTGGCTTGGGTAGTTTCGGGCTCCGACAATTTGTGTAATCCAGGTGGGTTTTTGATCTTGGTTAATCTTTAATTCTACTTGAATGTGTTCGTGATGTGTGCCTGTTTTTGGGGTGGTAAAAGTACCGTTCGATTCCGAGGTGTTTGAGAGTAATTGAGGAAGAAAGCTCGTTCCTTTGTCTGGTTTGTTTACGTGTTGTTTTCGAGAGTGAATACAGGGTGATTCTTGAGAGTACGTACCATTTTCTGTATTGTAACAATCTCTTTTATTGTGTGTGAGGGAATTTGAGGGATGGTGTGTGTGTGGCCGATTTACTTGTTACTTTTTCAGGTACGCGATGCGCACATTGGATCTTAAGGTAGCTACATTCCGTTTTCAGGTAGCTGTTTCACGTTGGTACTCGATTGAGTTTGTTTGGAATGTAGCCACGTGATGGTTTATAACTTGTTTAATATTTTTGACAGGCTAATTGACGTGACGATTACGTTTGCTGATGGCTTTCTAGTGTTTGTGCCGAGTTGGGGGTTTTGTGTGATTGGGCTTTGCTGAATAACTAACATTTTCTAATGCCTCCGTGAAAAGTCGTTTTCGGTGCCCATCAGCTCTCTTCCTGTCCAACTTGAGAATTGTTCAACTGTGATTTCATGTTTAGTTGATGTACGCGTTTTTAGGGGAGATGGCGGATTATGATTCGACTCGAGCGAAATTGGTTTGATGCTGTCGCTGTACTCGAAGAGCTATCATGGTTGTTCAAATTTGATAACTTTCCAGTAGAACACCGGTGGTGTCACGTTGTTTATTGTTGCCTTTCGAAAAGTGACCGTTTGTCGTACGATAACGTCTAATTCGAATGATGAACTAATGATGAACTAATGCACCGTTTCTGCAGTGTTTGAAAAATGTAAGTCTTATCTTATGCGATGCCGGCTTAGTAGTTTATGGTCGACTTATGCTGTTAACTAAAGACGGGAAGGTAAAGCGAATGAGCTGGGTGCCTACGTATAACGGGACCCATAAACAGTCTGCGATTGTGGTTAGGTTCTCTTTCAGAGGTCCCGTGGGCACCGATCATAACGCCACGCAATCCGCTGCTGGAGAGACCCGGATATACCTTTGGTAGTTGCGCCTGCCCCATTGTCTACTAATCATTATGTTCTTTTGTATGTCTGATGTTGTTTGTTCCTGAACTGTCTGTCATTTTGGGTGTTTGTTCGAATTGTCTAAGTTGACTTGCGGTTGACTTGCGGCTGATTTTCGACGTTACTGCGTTGACTTTCCACGTTACCGATTTGTCATTTGTACATCGCTCTGTTTGTTTTGGATACTTCACATGATTTATTGTTTTGATTTACTTGTATGTGATTTCATTTGTTTTATTGCATTGTTTTATTTATTTGTCTTGATTTTGATTATTTGTTTTGTGATGATGATTCTCACCATGATTTTGATTATGTTGTTTTCTTGTTTTGATGATCTTGTTTTGTTGATTATGTTGTTTTCTTGTTCTTGTTTGTTTTGTTTGTTGTGTTTTTACATGGATAAACATGGGGGTTTCTTTGGCTGACTCTTCCCACATGTAATGTCCATTCGTGAGTCAGTTGGTCAATTTTCATGAATGAGAAATCATTTGAATCGATTTCCCGCATTCGTGTTTTCTTGAAAGGTGCCGTTCTCCCAATTTCACGTTCGAGACTTGTGCAAGAACCGTCATAAAAAAAAAGAACACAACGTAGGTCCTAACTAGGTGAAAGACGATCACACCAAAATAATTGATAATGGGTAAATGACGGGTGGTTACACTACAGAGTTTTCTCGTATTTTCAGGAAATCCAGAACAAAATCGGCAAGCTCAATCAAGAAATAACCCAGTACCAACGCGAATGCCTCGAGAGAAAATCCACGATGGACAAAGCGATCGGCGCCCTGAAACTGACGGACGTCAACACCGACTACGACGACCAGGCCAACTGCACCAGTCTCATAAACGAGCTCAAGGAGACCATCGAATCGTCGCAGTTCGTCTTGGCCGTCATGACTCTCGATAGGCAGGGCCGGATCAAGAAGATTCCGGGCCTGAGGCGCAGTTGCAGTGTTGTCAAATCTTGGCATTAGACAGCCAAAAAAAAAGAAAAGTAGCGCCGCAGGCGAAAATTTTTTTGAATGTAAGGTAGTTTCTAGCCATCCGGGCCCCTATGGGGGCCCGGGCCCTGAGGCGCACGCCAGATTCTCACCAGACGAAGACAAGACGATCCTTCAGTATGTCAAAAAAGGATAGTCTTGTCTTCGTCTGGTGAGAATCTGGTCCTCGGCCGCCCCGGACCTCCATCAACAGAAGCACTTGGCGCTCGAGTTCCAAAACCCGACCGCGAAGCTTTTTAGCCCATCACCTCAACGACCGGCTGATTTCTAGCGTTTATCAAAGGTTCAAAAGATTATACATCCATAAAAAGATGAAACTCGGAAGGTAACTTGGAGAAACTGTAGAGTGAACTTATTTTAATCGAAAATTCCAGATTCTCACCAGACGAAGACAAGACGATCCTTCAGTATGTCAAAAAAGACGATAGAGCTACTCCGATTCCGACGAGGAAGAATCTGGGCGATCGACCGTGTCTCGGTCGCCCAGCCCGATGCAGGTAACGGAGGGCGGGGCGAGCAACGGGCCCGCCCCGTCCTCCGGAAAGCGTCGCTTGCCCGTTCCTGAATACCAGGAACGGAAGAGGGCGTCGCTTTCCAAATGCCCCCAGGTGCCGGTGAAGCCTGTGAAGCCGGTCTCCACTTTCGCCGGGGTTCTGTCCGCCTTAATTCCTAAGGCCGACTCCGCCCCTCATTCCGACCCCGTCTCTCAAGCCGACCCCGTGTCGCAAACCACCCCCCCCTCTCAGGCCACCCCCGCCCCTCAGGCCACCCACGCTTCACCCCGCGTTCCCCCGATCGTCATCCACGATTCTAAATTGTGGCCGACGGTGCTGGAGCGCATCCGTGGCTCCGTGCACTTGGACTTGTCGTCAAGTCCAAGCACACCAGCCAGGACATTCGAGTCCTTCCCGCCACCCCGATGGACTTTCGCGTCCTCACGAGGGAATTGGAACGCCTGAAGGTCCAATTCCACTCGTTCTCTCTCCCCGAAGAGAAAACCCTCCGCGTGGTCATCCGCGGAATCCCTGCGGGCATCGACCCCGAAACCGTCCTCGCTGACCTAGTCGAACGCGACATTCCCGCGATCAAGGTCACGCGAATGAAGTCCGTCCACGGGAAAAAGGAGCTCCCACTCGTCTTTGTGGAGCTCCCCCAAACTTACACCGCGATTTTCGACCTCGAGACCGTTCTGGCTCTCCAGGTCAAGGTTGAATCGCCGCATAAGCGCGCAACCACGTCCCAGTGCCATCGCTGCCAGCGATTTTCGCACGCCCAAAAGGGCTGCCGCGCCGAATTCCGGTGCGTTAAATGCGCAGGGGCCCACGCTTCGTGGACATGCACAAAATCGCGGGACAGTCCCGCGAAATGTGTGAACTGCGCCGGCCCTCACACCGCCAATTACAAGGGGTGCCCCCGTAACCCGGACATTCTCGCGTCCCAGCGAAAAGTCTCGGGAAAAACCGCCACTAGGAAGCCGGCGCCTTCAGCAAAGGCTGCTCCTGTGGCGCCCTCGAAATCGACCGCGGTCGGCGGCAATTCTCCGACCACCCTCATGCCGCCCGCAAACAATCCGGGTCAGAAAGGGCGAAAAAGCCCCGTCAAGCCCGCTTCGGTCCCGCTCCCGCGGCCCGGCCCCTCTCCCGTCGGGCCAATTCTCGACCGGTCTGCTGCAGCTGCGCTGGCCAAATTGTACATCCCTCGGATGGACGATGAGGTCAAGCGCACGCAGATCGTGTCTTTCTTGACCGCCGTAATCACCGGCATGCCCCTCGCAGGAGCCGCTTCACAGGTGGACGCCCTTCTGCCCGCCCTCAAGTCCAGTCATAACTTTTAAGCATGCCAGTACATCCACGCGTGGTTAGATCTTTGAAGACGTGTTTTTGGAACGCGAACGGCCTGCGGAGGGCCCGCAATGAACTTGCGGATTTCGCAGCCGAACACGATTTAGATGTAATTCTGGTGAACGAGACACACCTAAGAGTTGCACATAAATCGCCCAAAATTCGGGACTAAACCCTTCACAGATCTCAACTAGATCGCGCCGGTCAGGGAACGGCCATTTACGTCCGCAACTCTGTCAAACATTCGGTCGCGGCGCAGCCGCCTTTGTTAACGTTGGAGTCCACGTCGGTCATCATACACACCACACTCGGGCCGCTGATTTTGGTGGCAGTTTACTGCTCACCGAGGGCACGGCTCGTCGACACCGATCTCACAGAAATGTTCAATCTGGGAGCTTCGGTCATCTTGGCTGGCGATTTCAACGCCAAACACGGTGACTGGAACTGCCGTCGAGCGAACACGAACGGCCGCATTTTACGTCGATACGCGTCAGAAAATCCGGATGTCCACATCATGGCTCCGGACCACCCTACACATCATCACTACGCCACCGGAACGGCAGAAGTCTTAGATATCGCGATTACGAAAAACGTCCCATTCCAAATTAATGTGCATGCGATAAATTCTCTCTGTTCTGACCACAACCCCGTTTTGATGCATATCGGAACGGACTCGAACGATCCAGACTTGATTACACGCAAATTCACGGATTGGTCTCATTTCACGGAACACTTGGAGGGTCATTACGGCCCCATTCCGATAATTAGCGGCACGGGAGATTTAGACGACGCAATTTCCTTACTGGAGAGGAAACTCACAGAATCGATAAATGCATCCACGCGAATCACCACGAAACAGCACGAACACGAGCGCTTACCGCAACACATTTTAGACGCCATCCGCACTAAAAATCGCGCCAGACACAGATACCATCGCACGCGACACCCGGATGATCGGCGAGAGTTCAACCGTCTCCAAGACGGAGTGCGATACTCGATTCTCGATTTTCGAAATGTCGAGTGGGACCGCAAGCTCCAGTCCTTGTCCACCGAGGATAATTCCGTTTGGAGGATGTCGAAGGTGCTGCGCAGCGACCGAATGCCGATACCGCCGATTCACGGCGAGCGGGGTCTCGTTTTCACCGACGAGGAGAAGGCTGAAGCTTTTGCGGACAGTTTGGAGTTGCAATGCAGACCGAACTGGGCGCGGGCCGATCCTGACCATGTCGAGGAGATCGAGGACTCGGTCGCCGACGAATTGGACACCGACGACCCGACTGTGATTCGCCCTGTCTCTATCCAAGAGATAAAGGCGGTAATCAAGTCTTTGAAAGCACGTAAGGCCCCCGGACCAGACCAAATTCCCGTCGTCGCTCTCAAAAACTTGCCAGACAAGATCGTCACGGCTCTTGCTGGCATTTTCAACGCGATTCTCCGGTACCGTCATTTCCCACCCCGGTGGAAATGCGCCACCGTAATTTTTATTCCCAAGCCAGGCAAGGATCACAAGTTTCCGTCAAATCATCGTCCGATTAGCCTCCTTTCCACCGTAGGGAAGGTTGCAGAACGGTTGATCAACCACCGCCTTTCCGATATCGCATCCGGGCTCAACATCGTCCCGGAGAAGCAGTTCGGCTTTCGCCCAAAACACTCCACCGTCGACCAGTTACTCCGCGTGGGGGAATACGCCTCTGTGGGGCTTAACTGGAGACAGGTCACGGGGGCGATCTTCTTAGACGTGTCGAAGGCTTTCGATACCGTCTGGCATGAGGGGCTTCTCTGTAAGCTCCTCAGATCAGGGGTACCGGTCGCCATGGTGCAGCTGATAAGATCGTTCCTGTCCGCGCGCTCCTTCTGAGCGAAAATTCGCGACGCGTTCTCGACCGAGCGGCTCATCGAGGCCGGGGTCCCGCAAGGATCAGCCCTTTCTCCGCTTTTGTACAATCTTTTCACCGCGGACATTCCCAAACTGGCGAGTACCGAACTCGCCATTTACGCCGACGACACCGCCATTCTTACCCGTTCATTTCAACCTCACCGTGCCACCTCGCGACTTCAGGAGGCCGTCGATCTTTTGGAGACGTGGTTACGTCTCTGGAGGATCGACGTAAATCCCGAGAAAAGTCAAGCTCTTTTGATAACCCGCCGTCGGGTCCAACCCGTCGGTCATGTCACCATGTTCGGCCAGGATATCCCCTGGGCGGACGAAGTCAAATACCTCGGTGTCAAAATTGACAAACGTCTAAATTTTTTGAAGCACGTCGATTACACCCTCTCGAAAGCGAAACGCGTTTCCGGGTCTCTCGCTTCGCCGACTTGTGGCAGGAGCAAGCTGTCAATTAAAAACAAGCTTCTCCTGTACAAGACAGTCTTGAGACCCACTCTGACTTACGCCTCGCCTGTTTGGGGTCATGTGTCCAACTCACAACTTCACAGGCTGCAGGTGTTTCAGAACAAGTTCCTCCGATCCGCGTTCAATGCCCCCTGGTTTGTTCGCAACACTCAGTTGCACCGCGAAGCGGAACTTCCGCTAATCAAAGACTTCCTACGCGATTCCGCCGTGAAAACTTTTGGCAAAGCCGAGGTACATCCCAACCGTCTGGTCCGGGACGCCGTCGATTACGATGAACGCGGTCATCACCGCGTGAACCGTGCAAAAATGGCCCTCTTATGACCGTGATGTACTCAGTCATGCTGTTCGTAACAGTTTCTCTCCCGGCATCTTTTGTATGTTCCAGGTCCCCAGACCATCTTCCAGCAGACGTGGCCGCCTCCATCATCGTCGGTAAGCCCCTTTTTGATTACTTATTATTCGTTCTCCCGAACCTTTCCCGATCCAACGCTAAACCCACGTCCCCCCCGTGTTTATATGTACCCTCCAATGAGATGACACACAGTTCTTCGCAAAGCGGTGCCGTCTGCGTGTCTCTCAGGAATACATTAAATATGGTTTCTGTAACTTTTCTTACACTTACGTACTAAATACGTCTGTGTACTGTTCAGATGAAGGGAATTGACGGTCTCGGACCGGTTACCCACCAAAACCAAACAACGTTTAGCGTTTAGCCATCGAATCGTCGCAGTTCGTCTTGGCCGTCATGACTCTCGATAGGGATTTACAAGAGGCCGACCTCCAGAAATCCATAGACGAAATTCGCGAAAAGCACGCGACTGCCAAACAGAACATCACGTCGAAAACGGCCAAAATCGGACAGAGCGCGCGAAAAGTGGCGGAACTCGAAACGAAACTGGAAGAGATGGGCGCCGCCTCTTTCGTCATCAATCAGAAAGAAAGCAAACTGGAAGACCATCCATTCGAGTCGCAGTGCTCGATCTGTGCGGTAGCGAATAATTTACCGATCGGCTGAAAATATCATTTTTGACGATACGGTGTGTTGCCATGTCGAACATGGACCCGCCGACCTCCAGAAATCCATAGACGAAATTCGAAACAGAACATCACGTCGAAAACGGCCAAAATCGGACAGAGCGCGCGAAAAGTGGCGGAACTCGAAACGAAACTGGAAGAGATGGGCGCCGCCTCTTTCGTCATCAATCAGAAAGAAAGCAAACTGGAAGACCATCCATTCGAGTCGCAGTGCTCGATCTGTGCGGTAGCGAATAATTTACCGATTGGCTGAAAATATCATTTTTGACGATACGGTGTGTTGCCATGTCGAACATGGACCCGCCGACCTCCAGAAATCCATAGACGAAATTCGAAACAGAACATCACGTCGAAAACGGCCGAAATCGGACAGAGCGCGCGAAAAGTGGCGGAACTCGAGACGAAACTGGAAGAGATGGGCGCCGCCTCTTTCGTCATCAATCAGAAAGAAAGCGAACTGGAAGACCATCCATTCGAGTCGCAGTGCTCGATCTGTGCGGTAGCGAATAATTTACCGATCGGCTGAAAATATCATTTTTGACGATACGGTGTGTTGCCATGTCGAACATGGACCCGCGTGAGTTTGAGCTCGAGTTCCTCCGCGGTCGGGTAGCGGAACTCGAGCACCAAGTGCAGCGGCTGTTGGAGCTCCTGGACGGCCGATACTGTTCAGATGAAGGGAATTGACGGTCTCGGACCGGTTACCCACCAAAACCAAACAACGTTTAGCGTTTAGCCATCGAATCGTCGCAGTTCGTTTGGCCGTCATGACTCTCGATAGGGATTTACAAGAGGCCGACCTCCAGAAATCCATAGACGAAATTCGAAACAGAACATCACGTCGAAAACGGCCGAAATCGGACAGAGCGCGCGAAAAGTGGCGGAACTCGAAACGAAACTGTGTAACGACGCTCCCCGAGCGCCGTCACTTAAAGTCCGCTCCCGTCTTGTTTTCCCGCCAATTCCTTATCACCTCTGTCGTCACTGTTTGTTCTAGAATGTTCGATTCCCTCTCCCGCCTCCGAGGCTATAAAAGGCCGCCCCCGTTCCGGTTTCGCCAGTCTATGTTATGCCGGTGGAATAGCACGGTCATAGACGTTTGAGTTAACCTACCCCGTTTTTCGCTGCAGGTAAATTAACCGCGGCAGTCCAGTGCGAACCCCCGTTTTTTAGGGGATAAGCAAGTCCTGTTTTCTCCAGTCCGGTACCCAATTTTACTAACAGACCCAGGTCAATTAACCGGGTCACAGTCCTTTTCTACTAACACCGATCCTGCGTTTGGCGTCGAGGACCTCTAACCCGACGCATCCCACACCGCTTTAGTCCGCCACCTCCGGGTGTATCCCGAACGGCCGTAACAAGCCTCCTGTGACACCGTTCCGGCGTTCCCGCCCGGTGTCTTAACTCGCCCCCGGCGAGCTCCGTTCCGCATTCTCTGTTTCGTTACGTCTTTAGTTCTTAAGTCTAGTTAAAGCCGGCTAGGGTAGTTTAAGTTTCTGTCCGTTTCCGTCTGTGCTGTCCGATACTGCCGCCTATTGCGAAATAAAGTTAGTTCACAGACCCCTGGTGTTTCCGTTTCTCCGGCTTAAGTTTGCTACCCCGGTAAGAGTGCTTCCTCTTTAAACGAAGCTGGCGCCCGAGACTTCCGCCCGACCGGAAGTGCGTCACAACTGGAAGAGATGGGCGCCGCCTCTTTCGTCATCAATCAGAAAGAAAGCGAACTGGAAGACCATCCATTCGAGTCGCAGTGCTCGATCTGTGCGGTAGCGAATAATTTACCGATCGGCTGAAAATATCATTTTTGACGATACGGTGTGTTGCCATGTCGAACATGGACCCGCGTGAGTTTGAGCTCGAGTTCCTCCGCGGTCGGGTAGCGGAACTCGAGCACCAAGTGCAGCGGCTGTTGGAGCTCCTGGACGGCCGATACTGTTCAGATGAAGGGAATTGACGGTCTCGGACCGGTTACCCACCAAAACCAAACAACGTTTAGCGTTTAGCGTGAAATTGCCGCAAGTGATGAAAGATGTCGCCAAACTCGTTCAGGATTTCAGTAGTCGCAAAGAAGAGGTCGCTTTGTTGAAGTCCCGTTTGGTCGAGCCAGTGAACGTCGTGGAGTCTTGTAGGAAAGTACTTTCTGATATGGCTTCAGTCGATCAGAGTCGCAATGATCTGGAGAAATCAGAAAAAATGATTGAACAATTACAGGTAAGAATGCAAATAGACCGATTAGGTTATTTAGATTAAGAAAAGATGTACAGTCCAATTTTCAAAAGAAGGAACCGACGTCATCAATTTTGGTGGTATGAACGCCAACGGTGACGTATGTCGCAAATGTTTCTTCTGTAAATGACGTCATGGCTATAGTTCGGCAAGAGTTTCCACATTTTCTGAAGTGGAGGAGTAATTAGGAGGAGCGTTCAGAAACGTACCGGGGGAAGGTTAAAGTGACCCGAAGTCGTTCAGAAATAAAATTATCCGGAGAACACTCAATCCCCCCTATTCACTAATTAATTGCTACGTAGCAAGTATTGTTGTCTATTGCTAGCAACAATGTAAGTAATTGTTGATAGCAATAGCCAACAATACTTGCTACGTAACAATTCCCTTAGTGAATAAGGGGGAATATCAGTTCTTGACACAATCTTACAGTTGACAATTTAGTTTGACAGCGAATGGAGGTTGTGCCCCAAGAGGTATTTTTATGCATCTTTTTAGAGATGGGAAAAAACCCGGGTGCAATCGTTTTCGCACCATTGTTCTGGGTGCATGGGTTTTATTGCACCTGCACCCATTTTGGGTGCATGGTGCATTCATTGCACCGGGTGCATTCAGGTGCATTCAAAATTGACCTTGGAAAATATTTCACAACTCAAAACTATTAAACAAGATGTTCTTGTCAAGAACTAATAAAGTATTAAATGAAAATCTCTCAGGAAAGATAAAAGGGAAACGTACAAAATTAGAGAACGGTAGTTTATTTAATATTTTACTTTTTATTGTTATTTTTATTTTCTTCCGGGCACTTGGGGCATTTGAATATGTATTATGTGATGTTTCAATTTAGACGCATTACCGAAGTAAATTTGGCTACAAAACTTACATTTTGCCCTGTTCCTCCCTTTATACTTTTCTGTTGAAATTAGTAAATTTTCCCAAATTTTGTCTTTCATTCTCGGCATTTTTTGGACTTTTACACGGTTTACACTTTACTTGTTGATTCTTGTAAAACGTGGGGAAATTCTGAATTCTGGTTATAATGCGCACGCGTGCCGGGAAATTTCGAAAACTGATTGCACCCGGGGTGCAAACCTATTTTATGAACCCGGGAACAAAGGGTTCAAATCGAGTTTTCGTTCCCGGGTACATACGGCTGTCCCGGCTGTCCCATCTCTGTGCATCTATCTTTATCATTCTCATGCATTCTTATGAAAGTTTTGGGAAGACATGAATGTCCGTAATGTCCGAGGTAATGTCTCTTTTCAACATGTACTGCCTAGACAATAACGTAGCGCGGAGCTCGTTATTAAATTCGTGACGTAAGTTCCTTCTCTTAAATATTGGACTGCAGTACAGAACGAAAAGTGGAGAATTCATTCAGTAGTTGAATAATACAGGGTGTCTGTGAAATACGTGTACAACGCGCTACCACATACTCCTGAGGTCAAAATAGAACGATTGAACCAAAATGATCTCAGTCCAAAAGTTGATAATAAAAAAGTTACAGGGTGTTGAACTGAAAATTTTTATTTCAATTTTCTTGAATAATTTGTAAAGTTTTGGGAATAATCTCTCAAAAATTAGTACGCGAGGGTTTTTTGGTACGGGGAATATTTATCTGGACTCAGTTTTGCTGTATTTCCTAGAGGGCGCCACGACGTACGCTACAAGAATTTGCAAATGACAGTCTTAACTTTTCCTCCCTCAAAATTACCGATGGTCCAATAAATGAAATCGTATGCCTGATGATTTTACTCAATAAAAGTTCTCTTGTTTGATGTCGCTACGATGCACCGTTTTGGAATTTTCATTCTTGAATGGTCGATTTCACCCAAAATTCGCACCAATTTTCGAGGTAATTTTTCAAGAAAAACAAATAAACCCTCCAAAAAGGAAGTTCAATTACTTTTTTCGTCAGGTAATTTGTTTTTAGCAAAACAGTCATGGAAATAACTTTTTGTCAGGCAAATGTATTTTTCACGATTTTTCATGTTTTCAGTTTTGTTGCGTTTTTCGACTCAAAATGAACAATTTTTACATCTTCTCTTTACCAATTTTTGTTTACCGACTTTTCATTGTTTTTCTTGCCCGATTTTTATGCGGTCTTCCCTGAAAACCAACGGGGCACATCCGGCAACACGATTACACACGATCTGCTTTCGTTTTCATTCATTTTTCACCTCAAGATGAAAATTTGTCGTATTTTTTCTTGTCTATTCTTATTTACCGAATTTACCAAGTTTTTCTTGTACGAATTTGATGCGGTTTTAACTGAAAAACATCGGAGCACGTCCGGGGACACGATCTAATGCGTTTGTCACGTCTGAATTAATTTTTTTCTTGTCCGTTTCTTCTAAACCGATTTTCATGCAGTTTTTTTCACTGAAAACATCGGGTTACGTCTAGGTACACAATTACGCACTGTTTTTATTCGTTTTTACTTCATTGTTATGAAAAATGTTCATATTTATTTTTATTCACTCAATTTTACAAGTTCTTCTGGTCCGAATTTGATGTTGTTTTAATTTAACATTTAACTGAAACACATTAGAGAACGTCCAGTGACACGATTACACACTATCCGTTTCCGATTTGATGCATTTTTCACCTCCATATACAAATTTTAAATTTGTAACAGAACTTACTAAAAAAAAAGTGGCGCTAGTTCATGCATTTGCACGGTCTCTACAACAAAATACCTCAGATGAAAAAGACATGCAGCTTCAAATAAGAGCTTTTGGTTGTTCTCATGCACATTTACTATTTTACTTTCGGAAATATGGCCACTTGTTTCGAAATAAATTCTCCATTTCAAACCCTGATATCTCTGAAACTGTGAATGTGTTATAGCTAAAGTGCATTAAAAAAACAATAACAAGCTCTCGTTCAGAGCTCCCTTTTTCATGTAAGGTATTTTCTTGTAATCTTGAAATTTCGTATTTTTGTCCTCGACAAAAGCATTTTTGAGAGCTAAGATCATGGACTTCATTTTTTATTTGAAACTTATTTTCGATTTGAAACGTCATCTCTGAAAATCGAATGCTAAGCGACAAGAAAATTTCTGGCGGTTTACGACCCTTGCTTTTGATTTGCACCCCCTCGGTTTTTAGCATTTTCCTGTTAAACTTAGTGTCCAATCGAAAAATTACAAGATACCTAATTTGTTCAGAAATGATGACGGTTTGTATTACGCTAAGAAAAACAAACTTTCCTGGAAAGGAAAATAAAAAATTCACCACTTTAACATCTGGATGACCTCCAATTACCAGTTTCCCTTCAAGGTAGCTTTGTCAATTTAAGGGTAATTATGCATGCTTATACCATCATTGATATCCTAAGGACTCGTCTCAGAAAAGATAATGGTATCAAAGTTATTTCGGAAAAACTGTTGTCGATACCTCATCTTTAACGGCCTGTAACTCCGTCATCATAAGAAATCGGACATCGGTTCATAGGAAGTTTTCGTCATCATTTTCATCAAGGAATACGTCATTAAAATATTGCCAACGAATTACGGGACACCCTGTATGATTTTTCAATTCCAAATTGTAGGATTTCAAAAAATGTCGAATACTAACTTATTATTGATAAGATGGATGATAAGTCTTAATATTCAATGCGCAGTAATAATGATAATAATAATTCTAGAGGTATACAAGATGAAACAAAATAATACAAACCTTGGTGTTTTCAAGAATAAAACACACACTTCTGATTTGGTTTTGATTTTTCTTATTTTTTGATTTGATATAAATTAGTATAGTATATGGAAATGATAAAACGTAGATCACCATATGTTGAGTCTTCAACAGTTTTGAATATTAGTCTATTTTTTAACGCGTTTGATCATTGTTATGTATTGATGAGTATTTGTATTTATTGTCCGATTTATTTGCGTATATTTACAACGCACAAGTAAATTTATATAGGTATTTGTAGATAAGACGTTTTTGTTAATTCTTATCGCCTCGACGCGAAATAAAGGACCAGTTGCCTGCACGAATTCGTCATGAAATGTACAATAATTATACACATGTTATAATTGACGAGTCATCAAGTTTGAAATAAACTGCATAGTATCAAATGTGGTGATGTTTCAATGGTCCTTCGAACCCCACAAAATTGGTCAATCTTCGAGTCGGATTTCCACGTCCAAGTGAAAGAAAAGGGAGTCAACCGGCAATCCGCTACTTTCACAGCAAAAGAAACGAATTGTCACCGGTGATCCAATTAGTGCAAGTGCAGGCAACAAAAACAACGTGTCAAGACAACAAGACACACAACAACGTGTCAAGACAACAAGACACACACAACAACGTGTCAAGACAACAAGACACACACAAAAAGTGTCAAGACAACAAGGCACGTAACAAAATACAAATTTTAACTGGAGGACCAATTCCCAGTTAAAATAGGAACAAATTTCCGTCAGGACAGGAAGTCGGGAGCCCATCCGAATCAGTCCGGGCGCAGCGCAGCGTCATCAGGAGCGACGCGGACCATCGTCGCACAGCAAAAAGCCGAGATAAGATAAGAATAGAGCCGATCAACGAAACCGTGAGTCTGTCCATCCCATTCTTTAAGGATGCCATGTCGCGTGAGACGGAAGATCGAGGTGTTACATGAGATAGACAAGGATGGGGGTAGATTTAGTTTCGTAGATATCTCAAAAACTAGCGAAAATTTTTCAATGCGGTTTTGGCCAATTTGAAGAGAATCCTCTTTTGTTGGCTCTGAATGTAAATCTAACTCTGAAAAGGCGATTTATGTTTGAGATTTTTAGATTATAAAAACAAGCAATAATCACCACATTTCAAAACTCAATTTAGACATCAAATTTAATTACGAGAATGCTGTATTTATATTCAGAGCCAACAAAAGAGGATTCTCTTCATATTGGCCAAAATCGCATCGAAAAATTTTCGCTAGTTTTTGAGATATCTACGAAACTGAATCTACCCCCATCCTTGTCTATCTCATGTAGCACCTCGATCTTCCGTCTCATGCGACATGGCCCCCTTAATAATAAAAAATCCAAAATGCCACCTAAAACGACAAAGACACCGGACATACCGTACCTATTAAAACAGCGCGAGGTTTTATCAGATAGAATCAAGCGAATTGAAGAATACATTGCTGAATTGATGTCACAACTGCAAAAAAAACGGAATTGGGAGAGCTCAAGTCGCGCAGTAGGTCGCTTCAGAAAGCGTCCGATGAGTTTGAGGAAATTCAGTTCGAACTCGAATTTGCGGATGAGTCGGGGGACGCCAAGGCCGGTCGGGTCGAGGTAGAGAATCGTATTTTTTCAGTTCAGGGTAAAATCGAGGACATTTTGGAGTTTCTCACTCCGCCGCCTCCAACCGCGACAACTTCTGCTTCAACTTCCGCGACCCCTGAACCCAGAAGTACTAGAAGTCAATCACTAGTCAACCCCATAAGATTGCCGCCTTTAGAATTGCCAAAATTCACTGGAAATTACAGCGATTGGTTGTGTTTTCATGATACATTCAACACGCTAGTTAATGATAATAATCTTTTGAACAATTGTCAAAAATTTCATTATTTAAAATCATGTCTGGAAGGTGAGGGTTTACGCACAATTGAGTCTCTTGCGGTGTCAAGTGCCAATTATGATTCGGCATTAAAGTTGTTAACAAGTAGGTTTCAAAATAAAAGGCTCATAGTTCAGGAACATGTATTCGCGTTAATAAATTCACCTCAAGTTGTCAAAGGCAGTGCATCCAGTTTAAGAGTTTTAATCGATAACATCATAATAAATACCGCAGCTTTGAGAGTACTGAAGGTGGAAGTTGATCACTGGGATGCAATACTAATTCCGATTATCACGGAAAAGCTCGATTTCTATTTAAAGAGAGAGTGGCAAAGCAAATTGTCAGCGGAGTTGCCAGAAATGAAACAACTTTTGGAATTTCTAGAAAAGCAATGTCAGTTTTTGGAGTCAATTCATTTCTCGAACAAGTCAGTAGTTCAGGGTGGTAGTAGAAACAATACCGCGCCGCCATTTAATGCAGCCAGCAGACAAAAGGTGTTCGCAAGATCCAATAATGTAGCAACAAATTCAAACTTCACATGTCATGTATGCCAAAAGGGCCATTATATGTTCCATTGTCAAGAGTTTTTAAGACAACCGATTAGCGAACGAATCAAACAAGTCGACAAACTTGGCATGTGTCGCAATTGTTTTAGATTTCACACGGTTAGCGAATGCACGTCTCCGTATAAATGTAAAGTATGTTCCAAGAGACATAACACATTATTACACGAAGATCAGGGGTCAAATTCTCAGAAAACAGAGACAAGAGTAGAAACAAACACAATAGTCAGTATGTCAAATTCAAATGCGGACAATGTCATATTGCCCACAGCATTAATAGGGGTCCGAGATAACTGCGGCAATGTAGTCAAATTGAGAGCGCTTTTGGACTCGGGATCCCAATCCAATTTTATTACAACAAACGCAACACAACTTTTAAATTTAACTTGTAGTCAAGCAGATGTGTCGATAATTGGAATAACACAGGCAATTTCGCGCATCAAAAAATCCGTACGGATAAATATATCTTCGGATTACGACAAGACATTCGAGACTTCATTGCATTGTCTCGTGGTTCCGCAGATCACGCAGGATCTTCCACTATTCAGTTTCAGAATAGATAAATTTTGCATCCCTCAGGGCATCGAGCTGTCAGATCCCGAATTTCACATTAGTAAGAGTGTCGATCTCCTGATAGGTTCCGAGTTGTTTTGGGAAATATTGGGCACAGAACAAATAACTCTCGGTCCACGTCAGCCATGTCTTCGCGAGACCAAACTTGGTTGGGTGGTAGCAGGCCCTTCATGTAAACAAAGTAAAGCGGCACGGGCGCCTCAGTCATGTAACATATCTCTGGAACAACAGGTTAGCAAATTTTGGGAAATTGAGGAATATGAAAATAAACGAATCTTGTCAATGGAAGAAAAACAATGCGAGGAACAATTTTCTGAACCGTATATTCGCGACAAAGATGGTAGATTTTGTGTGAGCATCCCGTTGAGCAGTCAAGCCAAAAGGTTAGGGTCATCAAAGTCAATGGCATTGAGACGACTTGAGTCTCTGGAAAATCGGTTTCGTCAGAGTGAGAATTTGAGAGAAACATACGCGAAAGTCATACAAGAATATGTAGAGCTAGGGCACGCCGAGCTAGTGCGCGATTCAGTTACAGGAACAAATGAAGAATTTTATTTGCCACATCATGCAGTCATAAAAAACGACCGACTAACTACAAAACTTAGGATAGTGTTTGATGGATCGGCAAAGTCCTCAACTGGCGTGAGCATCAATGATATTCAATTGAACGGACCGAAATTACAACAAGATTTGGTTTCAATTTTGATTAGGTTCAGAACACACAATGTTGCATTAATTGCTGATATAGAAAAAATGTATAGGCAAATTAAAGTTAAAGAAAAGCATCAAGATCTGCAGAGGATTTTGTGGCAAAATCAATCTACAAACGAAATAGAAATTTATCGCTTGACCAGGGTAACATTCGGTATGAAGTCGTCTCCGTATTTAGCTATAAAATGTTTGCAGCAATTGGCGATTGATGAGAAGGATGAATTTCCATTGGCTCATCCTGTAATTTTGAAGGACTTTTATGTCGACGACTTGTTGACCGGTACACACACCGAGGAACAAGCAATCGTCTTACGCGAACAGTTAACTGCAGCTTTGAAACGGGGCGGGTTCGAATTGAAAAAATGGGCGTCAAACAGTCCAGCAGTCTTGCCAAAGGTCTGCGATGACAGCGAAATAATATTAAACTTTGACAAAGACAACAAGACCTTAGGTCAGCTGTGGAATTGCAAGTCGGATAATTTGAGCTATTCCATAAATATAGACCCACCAGCGAAAATCACAAAGAGAACAATACTCTCTGTGATTTCTCAGCTGTTTGATCCTCTCGGATTGGTGTCGCCAACTTTAATCACCGCGAAGATAATTCTTCAGAAATTATGGACTTTAAGCCTAGCATGGGACGAGGTTGTTCCACTTGAGTTGAGCGGGTTGTGGCACAAATTTATAATAAACATTCCAGATTTAAAACTGATTAAAATTCCAAGACAGATCATTGCGATTGAATCATCATCAAGCTTCGAGTTGGACACATTTTCAGATGCATCCACTCACGCATATGGTGCGTGTGTTTATTTGCGAAGTCAAAATAACAGCGGAAGGGTATCAGTCCGGTTGATTGGCGCAAAAACGCGAGTCGCACCTTTAAAAGTGATTACACTTCCTCGCCTCGAATTAAGCGCCGCATTGTTAGGAGCAAGACTGTCAAAATGCGTGTCAGACTCATTGGAGTTGCCTTTAGATAGACAGTACTTGTGGACCGATTCCACAATCGTGTTGGCATGGTTGGCTGCTGATTCTAGCAATTGGAATACATTTGTTGCGAACAGAACTTCGGAGATTCAGAGTCTAACAAAAAACGCAACGTGGAATCACGTTTCAACAAAACAAAATCCAGCGGACATTTTATCACGAGGGTGCACCCCCACTGAACTCAGAAACGCAGAAATATGGTGGTTGGGTCCCGAGTGGCTGGCAAAGTCGGTTTCTGAGTGGCCGGTATGTAAAAAACAAAATTTAGATGCAGAAATTCCGGAAATGCGTAAGACAAGAATTCAGGTTAACATTTGCACAAAGTCAAAATGGAACTTTTCCCATATTTTTGATAAGCCTTCATCATTGAAGACTCTTACTCGAATTGCGGCATATTGTCTGCGATATTTTCATAATTTAAAAAATAAAACTAATCGGATCACTGGATCGGTTTCAGCAGCTGAGTATCATCAAGCGTCGGTGTGGCTCATAAAGCTCATGCAGGGGGTGGAATTTCGATCTGAAATTAAAATCCTATCTGAGGGCAAGACTTTGCCGAAAGAAAATAAGTTAGTGGAGCTAAACCCATTTTTGGATAAGGGAGGAGTCTTGAGAGTAGGCGGCCGATTGGGTAACGCCATTTCAGTTAGTTATGAAACGAAATATCCGATAATTTTGTCAAAATCTCACAAATTAACAGACCTTCTAATTAGAAGCGAACATCAAAGGCTATGTCATGCGGGACCTCAAGCGACCCTATCTTCACTTAGACAAAGATATTGGCCACTAGGTGGAAGACGAAAAATTCGTCAAATTCTCTCAAAATGCATTCAGTGTTTTAAAACGAAACCTATAGTAACCGTCTGGACTTTGCGAATATTGACTTTTGCGAGGACAACCCCTTTTATGGCTCAGTAATAAGTTGACAATGGTGAATGGACCTAGCCTACGGCTACAATAGGCGACAGGTATACGAATTTGTCGAGCTCGTGCACCAAACCGCAGTGAAGAAAGTATTATTGAGTCTATTTTAAAAAGTTTGGCACTAAGAAATAAAATAAAATAGACTCAATAATACTTTCTTCACTGCGGTTTGGTGCACGAGCTCGACAAATTCGTATACCTGCCGCCTATTGTAGCCGTAGGCTAGGTCCATTCACCATTGTCAACTTATTACTGAGCCATAAAAGGGGTTGTCCTCGCTGTTAAGGTAGGCAACCAGTAATTGATGAACAATTATTGGTTATTATAATGTTAACGCGCTGATACACACTCTCCTGCGGGCTCCAAAAGTAACACATGTATCAAGAGACCTGTCATGAAGATTAATTAATAAATTCAAGTAAATCCAAGTCATCGTGTCTTAATTAGCACCAAATGACATAATAAAACATGGCGCAGTCGGTGTAGAACAATTACGCAACGATATTTTCCGGAAAAGTGCAGTGATTATCGAATAATCCTCCGAAAATAAGCGACCCACGCGGCGTGTCCATCATGTCGATGTCAGGAAATATATCGGAAAATTGGAAACTCTGGAAGGCCCGATTCCAGAAATACCTCAAGGCGACAGAAGTGGATAAAAAGGACGAGTCCACACAATGCGCCCAACTTCTTCATTATATTGGAGAAGAAGGCTACCGAATTTTCACCACATTCACATTCACGGAGCAGGAGCAAGACAAACTACAGCCCCTACTTCAGAAGTTCGAAGCACATTTCTTGCCGAAAGAAAATATCTCGTTTGAGAGATATAAATTCTTCACCAGTCGACAGACAAAAGGTCAGAGTTTTGAGCAATTTACCGTAGAATTAAAAAATCAAGCGTTAAGATGTAAATTTGGAACTTTGTTGGACGATTTAGTTAAGTGCATGATAATTTGCGGCATAGCAAATGGTGATCTGCGTGAAAGGTTGTTACAGGACGATGATAAAAAACTGGCGGAAGTCATTGAATTTTGTATGGTCGTCGAGAAGTCGAAAGAACGCAGCACCGAAATGGCAAGCGGACTCGAGTCGTCTTCCACAGGCGATGTTGACGCCATCAACACCAAATACCACAGACCCAGTTCATCTCGAGCCTGGAGCGGATCAAGGCAACAAAATACACAATCCGGTCTGTCCAGGGGAAATTTCGAGAGGTCCAAATTCGAGCCCAGAAAGCTAGTCCGGAATTGCAGCTACTGCGGCGGGACGCACGAGATCAACCAATGCCCAGCATATGGTAAAATTTGCTCTATATGTAGAAATAAGAATCATTTTGCGAGATATTGTAAAGGCAAAAACGCTGTACGGGCAGGTAGAAATACTAATAACAATAATGTGAATGCTATTGAAGAAAATGAAGAAATTTTATATGCTAGCTGTATAACAAAAAATGAATGTGATAACGATGAGGAACAGTGGTATGAAAAACTGAAAATAAAAAACAGGGAAATTAATTTTAAATTAGATACAGGAGCAATGTGTAATATAATGCCACTTGGAAATTTTAGAATGTTAGGTGTACCGTTTGATCAAGTCAGAGAGGGTCGGAAAATATTAAGATCGTATACGGGAAATCAAATAAGTGTTGTCGGTGTTGTAAATTTACCGTTTTCAAGAAATGGCAGAAATTTTAATTTAGAATTTTATGTTGTTAATTCAGAGTCTCCGGCTATTCTGGGCTTAAGCGCATGCATGAAGTTGAAGTTGATAGCTAGAGTAGATACAATTCAAGAAATGAAATATGATGAATTAATTGAGAAAAATGCAGAAATTTTCAAAGGAATAGGGTGTGTCGAAAAAACATATCATATAGAATTAAAAAAGGATGCCAAGCCAGTAATACATCCTACAAGAAGAGTGCCAATTCCATTAATGCCAGCACTGAAACAGAGTTTGGAAGAATTAGTAAGAGACGGAATAATTAAGGCCGTCGAAGGACCCTCGGACTGGGTAAATCCTTTAGTCCTGGTTCGCAAACCAAATGGTAACATTAGAATTTGTTTAGATCCAAGGGATCTTAATTTATCGATTAAGCGTGAACATTGTCACATTCCAACTCTGGAAGAAATTACTTCCGATCTGAGCGGCGCACAGGTGTTTAGCACAGCGGATTTTATCAAATTAAATTAGGTGAAGAAAGTTCAAAGTTATGCACGTTCGGAACACCTTTCGGAAGATTCAGGTTTTGTAGAATGCCATATGGAATCGTCTCCGCACCAGAGGTTTTTCAGGAGAGATTCCGCGAAATTTTTCAAACTCAGGGAGTTAATGTTTATATCGATGACTTGATTATTAATGTCGAAGATTCAATGCAAAATGTCGATAATGCAGGAACCGATAGTTTAACCAATAGTGTTGACGAGGAAATAAATCAACGAATTGTATTAAATGTATCAAGTGCAACCTCGGTGGAGGATTCCGAAAGCTCAGATGAACAGTTTGTGACTGATAACAGCTCATTTAGCGAGTCGGATCGTGAAATTGTTATTGCTAAGAAAACCACCTCTTCTGGACGCTCAATAAAGGCTCCAGATAAATTAAATTTGTAATTAAGTTAAAATAAGTACGCCTTTTCTTGTTGGTAATTTTAAAGTGTTTATTTAAGATGAATTTTATAAATTTTAATTGTAAAATGTTGCAATATTCTAAAAGGGGAGATGTTAAGGTAGGCAACCAGTAATTGATGAACAATTATTGGTTATTATAATGTTAACGCGCTGATACACACTCTCCTGCGGGCTCCAAAAGTAACACATGTATCAAGAGACCTGTCATGAAGATTAATTAACAAATTCAAGTAAATCCAAGTCATCGTGTCTTAATTAGCACCAAATGACATAATAAAACACTCGCAAAAGTCAATATTCGCAATTACGATCAATTGATGGGTAACCTACCACCTGAAAGAATCGAACCAGCCCGCCCTTTCATAAATTGCGGGTTGGACTACGCGGGGCCTCTTCTGATAAAGGAGGGTCGCGGAAGGGGGAAAAGGACGACAAAGGTTTACATCGTGTTGTTCATCTGTTTTGCCACTAAGGCTATCCATTTGGATCTCGTATCCGACTGCACCTCGGAAGCTTTTTTGAGTGTTCTGAAGCGATTTACGGCTCGCCGCGGCAAAGTTTTAAACATGTTTTCAGATAACGCTTCAACATTTATAGGAGCAAAGCGCGAGCTTGAAGATCTCCACATTCTATTCAAAACAGAGCAATTCCAAAATAGGGTTGTCAACGAATTAGCAACAGACGGTATAAATTGGAAATTTATCCCACCCAGATCCCCGAACTTTGGCGGTATCTGGGAAGCTGGAATAAAATCAACTAAAACACACATTAAACGAGTTGTCGGCGATACAATTCTTAATTATGAAGAATTGTACACGTTATTAACAGTAGTTGAATCAATTTTGAACTCAAGACCATTAACTTCTTTGAGCGCGGACCCAAATGATATGGAACCTCTCACCCCGGGTCATTTTCTGATTGGTTCCGCAATGACTGCACAGAACGAACCTGACTTGACATCCCTAAACCTGAACAGACTCTCGCGTTGGCAAAGAATTGAGCAAATGCGACAGCATTTTTGGAAACGCTGGAGCCTTGAGTATCTACATCAACTTCAGCAACGACCGAAGTGGAGAGTACAGACAGCTCCATCAAGATTGGAGATTTGGTTCTCATCCATGATGAAAATCTTCCACCTCTGCGTTGGGCTCTTGGTCGAGTTATACATCTCCATCCTGGAAGTGATGGTGTGGTCCGTGTCGTTTCATTAAAAACTAAAAACGGTGAACTAAAGCGCTCGGTTCGAAAGGTCTCGGTGCTTCCGTTAGAATAGGAATATTATAGAAGTGATGGACATATAATCTGTTCACTTTGTTTGATTTCAGGTTCTTAATGATTGCTTTGATTTCCTGATACATGACGCAAAATGTTATTTAATCATTTTAAATGTATATCTTTTGTGTAAGATTTTATGTTATAATTTGTGTTTGACTATTGAAGTCTAGGTCGCTTCAAGGGGGGGATCATGTTGAGTCTTCAACAGTTTTGAATATTAGTCTATTTTTTAACGCGTTTGATCATTGTTATGTATTGATGAGTATTTGTATTTATTGTCCGATTTATTTGCGTATATTTACAACGCACAAGTAAATTTATATAGGTATTTGTAGATAAGACGTTTTTGTTAATTCTTATCGCCTCGACGCGAAATAAAGGACCAGTTGCCTGCACGAATTCGTCATGAAATGTACAATAATTATACACATGTTATAATTGACGAGTCATCAAGTTTGAAATAAACTGCATAGTATCAAATGTGGTGATGTTTTAATGGTCCTTCGAACCCCACACCATAATAATCCCATCCCATGAGTTTCTCTTCCAGGGGGAGGGGTCAGGAGAAAATAAAATCAGAATCTTCGTTATTGTGAAAGTTTGTTCCGGTCGCTTGGGCTTGGGCCAAACGTGGAAGTCTTGCATTCTACACATATTTGTCGATTTGGTGGCGAGAAATTAGAAAACGCAATACGCGAAGAATATCACATTCCATTCAGACATTCAGCCCAATTCTGTTCCGTACATTGCTACATAACAATATTGCTCTCAACATTTTCTTAACATTTTCTGCTGTTCTCATTGGGTATGTAAATGATAGCAATATTGTTACACAAACATAATAGGGCAGAATAATGAAATTTCTAGTACGTACGTGTAGGGAAACACGTACGTAATTCATGTCGTCGATATAGAAAGTTGTATAGCTGCTGTTTTCCTTCAAAACACACGTACCTAATCTGATTAAGAGAGATACAGGAATTAGTACAGGATGTAGTAAAAAGAAAAAAGGAACAAGAACAAATACTGGCAGGCAATCCAAGACGTTATACTTACCTAAAATAAAAAATTGATCCCAAAAGTAGAGTAGGTACAGAGTCTCTATAACTTGTATCATAAATTTGAATTGATTCTGATCAATTTAAATAGCTGTTTGTGTATCTAGGGCTGCGCCGCAGGCTACAACTTCTTACCTCAAGCGCCAGAGATACTTTGTGCCAGAGGTGCACACAATATTTTTTCTACAAATACTATGAAAAAGTTACCTCGCATTCATTTTCGAAGAAATTATAATTTTTTGAGCAGGCGGCATTGTGAATAATTTATTCGAATCCATGGAGAGGTTGGTTGTCAACAAAATTTGTATTTGCATTTCACGTCAATTTTTCTGTGCCGTTCAAAAATTGTGCCAAAAAGCCGTGTATCTTCGGATAATCGCTTGAAATCTGTAAGAATGGATGATGAAAGTGACGATAATGGCAATGATCTTCTGCATTTAATTTTAATGGTTGTGAAGTTTCTAATTGCACGTTCAATTTTCAAAATAAATGGTTGGTTAATAAATCAATTTTCTAGTAGAACAAAGATTTTCAAAAAAATCTTACTCGAATCACCATACCCTAGGGCGTAAAAATGAATATATGACGGATCACGGAAAAGCGCACCCGCCCGCTTATTCGATAGCTTCAAGACATCCCGCGGCACGTAATTCAAAATCTATTAAGACTGGCTAGGAATTTCAGATAAATGCAATACATTTTCAGAGGGCTTCCAAAGTCCAGGTCCGGCCAAATACAACCCGAAAGATCCTCCACGTAATCCCGCTTACTCGATTGTGGGAAAACCGAAACCTCTAAGCTTCTTATGTCGGTGCAGGACCGAATCAGTACGAAGTGCCCACAACTATCGGTCCCAAAGTACCCGATTTACCAACATCAGGAGCGTCCTCAATGTAAGTTATCAGTTCCTTTTTTAGGGTAACTTTTGAGGACGGATAAATTGAACGAACAACTATTTGCTTGTAACATTTTCTAGAGTGTCCTTTTTTAGGAATTAGGGAAAACCGCTTATTCGCGTTATGACTTTATGACCCCATAAAAATATCACCAATTAAAGACTGAATAAGTTTAAAGATAAGTTGGAAAATTGTTCAGTCAATTCAACTTTATCTCGACTCAGAAAGAACACCTACAAAAAATTTATCATGGCTTTGAAAATTACTTGCGATATTTTTCTGGAATTATACTTATGGCGAATGAGGCGGAACAGGGTGTTTTTTTTTTCAAATGCCCTTTCTACCTAAAAAAACGAATATGAAACATTCTAAACACTGAACATTCCTATTCCAAATATGTAATTGATTTCCCAAGCAGCACAGACACGTCGATTTCACGTCATTTTAATGTCAATAGGACGTTATAAGTATTACGAGTATTACCATTAAAATAGAGGAAATATACAGACCTAAAAAAATTAAGAGCAAGATGCAGGCTCCGTTCGAGTTTTTCCTCTCTTGATTGTTGATTAATTTTAAAACCAACAACGTCCGCCAATAGTGCGTCAAATGAGAATTAGGTATGGCCGTTCGCGCCGTTCGCACTAAGTAGAGATTAGGCCTAAGTTTTTCATATTTTCCATGGTGATGATTGTGACAACAATTGAAAGATCTAATCTTAAATTTTAAGCTCTCCTTAAACAAACGGTGCAAACGGCCATTAGGCCTTTTACCTTAGAGTCATGGGAAATTGTTCATACGAGTATAAGACTACAACCGAAAATCATTGACCACTCTGGCGTATATCAAAATAAAGCTACATTCATCCTCTATAATAAGGCATTATGAGAAAGTTTAGCGCCAGCTCTTTTAATTAGTTTTGAAAATATTTCGACAAAAATCAGAGGGCATTTTTTGGGGAAAACTGAATATTTTCAATTTTGATATTTCAACTGATAAATAAAGTTGCAAAATACGAAAATCGAACAAAAAATAGTATCGACGTGAGTGGTCAATATTTTACGGTTACAGTATGAACAATTTTCATTGAGAACATTTTTCCATAACTCTCATGGCATTCTCCGCCACCACCGAAAATCTTGTACACAAAAATTACCAAAAACTACAAAAAAATTACTGGAATTGTAAATTCTAGAAATTGAAAAAAATTACTAAAATTAATGCAAAATTAACAAAATTACCAAAATATGACTAGAGGATGTACACAAAAATTACTAAGTGGTCAACCCCTTGGCATTTTCGATTATTGATAATAAATATGTTTATACAGATCTGGACGGTATCCTGCGCGATACGACCCCACCGAAACTGACCGTTACAAACAGAAACAACCGAAATATACAATTTCCGGTCGCAACGACGGAGTCAAGGATAAGAGCCAATCGCCAGGTCCCAGCGCCTATTATCCCAAGCTATCGGGCAAAGGAGGCTTCTCATTCGGCCTCAAGACCGACAACGACCCACTCATCACCCCTGAAGACGATATGCCTTGCATTAATAAATGATTAATTAGAAATCAAGTTTTAATTACAATTAAAAATATTTATATTTTAAATTCAAAAACGTTGAAAGTTCGTATTTTCAGTATTCTAGGGAAGAGGCTCGTCTTCTTTCGACTTCTTCTCCACCACTTTCTCCCGTCGTTCTTTCAAGATGTCGACCAGTTTCTTGATGTACGGATGATTGAACTTGCCTTCGGTATTATCGAAATATTCCTGAAGTTTCTTTGGGGTGCCATCGCGCGTCTCGTAATAAACTGCGGTGAATAACAGATCGAATCGATCCAAGTCCTTGACCAATTTCGCTTCAGGCGTCTCTTTGGCCTCGTACTCATTGTACAAGTTGTAAATGAGGGGCCCCACAGTGGAGCCCATGCAGGTTTTTGGTGATTTTTTTCATGGCTTTATCTTCGAGGGCGTGCTTCTCGTCCACCGGTACATTGTCATGTGGGGTGATGTCTCCGACGATACATTCGGCCAAATCGTGGACCAGGGCTAGCTGCAGACACTTGAAGCGGTCGAGATTTGAATTGTCTTCCAATAAGAATGTCATCATTTCCATTGAGTACATGTGGCCAGCTATCTGTTCGTGGTTGTTCACTTTCGACAGTTCCCAGCCTCTTCTGGAAATGTGCTTCAAGTCGTTGACGTGATCGATGAACTCGAGAACGTTTTCCGGATTCAAAGGTTCCATTCTTAGCGCTAAACTTGGACTGAGGAAAGGATGCAGAAATTCTTATGCCTGAAACGTATTCACATTAGAGATGGGACGTTATTCCAGTAACGTTATTCTGGAACGTTATTGGTTGGGAACGAAACGTCTCGTTATCGAACTACGGAGTAACGCGTTCCGCGTTCCACGTTATTCATACTATACGACACGACGGACGAGACGAGAACGAAAACGATAACGAACAATACGAACATTCTCGGAGTTACCTAGCTATTTAGTTTTAGGTATTTCTGCCTGTGGTTATGGTTTCATTATTTTATTTGAAAAAGAAATGAAAAAACAGAATAAAAGAAAAAAAAATTTAATTTCACATACTTATTTGTATTGAGTATTGATTGGTCGAAAGAAACGTACAGTGAACGTGGAACGAGAACTTTGACGTTGCTGATTTTACTGAAAAATAATAACCACGCAAAGGCTCAGAACGTAATTCTGAATTGCTAATGATCGTTACCAGTAACGTTATTTTGGAACGTTATTTGACAGGAACGATAACGATGAACGCGTTACTGAACGGGAACCGTTATTCCATATACAGGGTGTTCAATCTCAAACTTCCCACCCCAGATTTCTCGCTTACTAATATTTTTTCAGGAAAAAGCCGAGACAGGTCGATTTTATTTTCGAGGGGGACATACGGTTAACGTAACTTTAATTTTGTTGTGCAACCCCCTTAGCCAGGGTAGCTGCCCTTTCAATAATTTTAAATGGCACTAGGGGTCAAGTGACACTTCATTTTGAAGCTGTTTTGATTCTCTTCAAAGTCATGAAAAAAAATCGAAAATCCATCGATTCGTTCTCAAGCTATGATATTCCAAGTTTTCTTATACGCGAAGAGTCGCTTTTAAAAAGAAAACAACATTACGACGAGTTCTGCCATAATATTCAAGGTTTTTGCTTTCGAACTTGAAATCAGAAAGGTTCATCATCTCCAAGCGAACGAACTAACTTTTTTTCAAACGATAAAAATCTTGGTATTCCCTAATAAGTGGATAGGGCGGATAGGACCAATCGAGTACCGATCCAGATCTCGAGATTTGACCCCCTTGGACTTCTTTTTTGGAGTCATCTGAAATCTGATGTTTACACTCCCCAACCCCAAAATTTAGTCGACCTACAACAAAGAAAATCGAACATTTGTCAAGCGATTGGTGTACATCCATTTCAAAAAGTCAGAGATGTTGGAATTCATCTCTGACTTGTTTAGCTACCAATGGCCAACAGTTTGAACATTTATTGTAAGAGATTCACTTGAGGGAATTCATTATTATTGTGTCAATTTGGTTTCGATTTTTACCGTTAGATGAAATTTTAATTTTACAAGTCAGTGAATAAATTCGCAAGTTTCATCAACTTCTTTCAAGTTACCCCAGTTGAAAATTTTCCAGTTAAAGTTATACGGCAGTTGAATTGGTTGGTTTTCACAACAAAATTGAAATTACGTTAACCGTATGTCCCCCTCGAAAATAAAATCGACCTGTCTCGGCTTTTTCCTGAAAAAATATTAGTTAGCGAGAAATCTGGGGTGGGAAGTTTGAGATTGAACACCCTGTACCTATAAACTCTATACCAAACATTGCCTACCTTTCCAATGTGCGAATTTTGGGCTACAAAAAGAGAGCGCGAGGTATACCTCTATCTCATACTAGATCGGGAATCATGAGATGTCATCTGTCAGTTTACCTAACCTAACCCCAAAATAAAGCGTGACGTGGATGTGAGAGCGCGACGCGGGCTGGAAACGACACAGGATGGAATAAACTCGTAGCGACGCAGGATGGAAATTTGTACGACACCTACAGCGGTCCCAAATATGCACAAATATGTAAACCTCGTACGTCGGAACCTGTGTAAAGTCGAAACCTTCGTACGTCGGAATCCCCGCTTCCCAGCTCCTTACATCGGATGCCAGTACAAAGATTCGAAATACAAAACTCCATTTGAGAATGGAACGAAATAAAACCGGCCAAAATAAAATACGCCAACATTAGGAAGTGCCCAACATACAGATCGGACGATACAGGCTGTTTGATAAAAACTCCAGAACGCCACAGTTTCTTTGGTTGTGATCTGGTTTCAAAAACCCATTAACAAAAAATGATTTATGTTTCCTGTACTACGAATAGAGCTTGTTACCAAATTTTTTCCCTCAAAAATTTTTTTCTACCGTTCAACATACTAAATATTATTTCATCCACAACGTATGAATTTTTAGATTTTCTCATTCGAGAGTCCACCGAACACATTTACAACAAGAGAGATGGACAGAATAGGGAAAACTCGATGAAGACCGTTCCGTATGAATCATAAAAAGTGACCGGAAGTAATTCCATCAGTATCTGTCTATTATTTCATTCACAACGTATTATGAATTTTTAGATTATCTCTTTCGGGGAGTCCACTGAACACACTACCAAACAAAGAGGAGGACAGAACAGGGAAAACTCGATGAAGACCGTTCCGTATGAATCATAGAAAGTGACCGGAAGTTATTCCATCAGTATCTGTCTATTATTTCATCCACAACGTATTATGAATTTTTAGATTTTCTCATTCGAGAGTCCACCGAACACATTAACAACAAGAGAGATGGACAGAATAGGGAAAACTCGATGAAGACCGTTCCGTATGAATCATAGAAAGTGACCGGAAGTTATTCCATCAGTATCTGTCTATTATTTCATCCACAACGTATTATGAATTTTTAGATTTTCTCATTCGAGAGTCCACCGAACACATTAACAACAAGAGAGATGGACAGAATAGGGAAAACTCGATGAAGACCGTTCCGTATGAATCATAGAAAGTGACCGGAAGTAATTCCATCAGTATCTGTCTATTATTTCATTCACAAAGTATTATGAATTTTTAGATTATCTCTTTCGGAGAGTCCACCGAACACACTGTCACTACCAACCAAAGAGGAGGACAGAATAGGGAAAATTCGATGAAGACCGTTCCGTATGAGTCATAGGAAGTGACCGGAAGTAATTCCATCAGTATCTGTCTATTATTTCATTCACAACGTATTATGAATTTTTAGATTATCTCTTTCGGGGAGTCCACTGAACACATTAACAACAAGAGAGATGGACAGAATAGGGAAAACTCGATGAAGACCGTTCCGTATGAATCATAGAAAGTGACCGGAAGTAATTCCATCAGTATCTGTCTATTATTTCATTCACAAAGTATTATGAATTTTTAGATTATCTCTTTCGGAGAGTCCACCGAACACACTGTCACTACCAACCAAAGAGGAGGACAGAATAGGGAAAATTCGATGAAGACCGTTCCGTATGAATCATAGGAAGTGACCGGAAGTAATTCCATCAGTATCTGTCTATTATTTCATTCACAAAGTATTATGAATTTTTAGATTATCTCTTTCGGAGAGTCCACCGAACACACTGTCACTACCAACCAAAGAGGAGGACAGAATAGGGAAAATTCGATGAAGACCGTTCCGTATGAATCATAGAAAGTGACCGGAAGTAATTCCATCAGTATCTGTCTATAAGTAGTACTTAATTCACAACGTACAGACTATGTATCGAATTTGAACCTAGATAATATTTTACAAAGTGTAACACTGTATAATATTAAAAGTTTCCAGAGCTGTGACTTTTTTTTATTATTTTACAAATTTCAAAAATGAGATGAATGGTAGGAAGAGTCTTCCCTATAGCATGGTTTCATTAATTTATCCTTTCACGAAAATTTTATTTTCATCATCGCTTTTCGCTATTTTTAGGAATTAGTTTTTATCTCCATCGACGGGGAATATTTTTCTGAATTTATAGTACTGCTCAAAATGATGATTTTCATCAGCTTTCACTCCTTTTATTCAATAAACAGTCACATACTACTTACTGGGTTTCATCACGCAGCAGACGAGTCAATCTCAAATCAAAATTACAAATTAAAGAATTAGGCGAAATGCTTTAAAAAATACCATGTTAAAGCTTTTGATGATTTCAATTAATTTACGAAAATTATTGACAAAATTAGCTTAATCACAGCGATTATTAGTTCCAATTTTATTCGGTGATGCAGACTGATTTACAGATTAGAACTGACTGATGATAAGTTTGTTACAAAATAGCTTATAGTGTTACTTATTCTATCAAGTTTTAATATTCGAAAATTTCAAAACAGGGTTTTGGTTCCATGATACTGTATACATATACTATACATATACGTATAATATAATACTGTAATAATACATAATTTACTTGGAAAAAAAATGTTTTCAAGGGTCGAAAAAGTCTAACTTCCACTTTTTATTTGTCTTAGAGAAATCTAGGTTCTCACTCCTATATATTTAAAAAAAAAACATTTTTTGTTAAAAAAATCTTACCTTGGCTACTAGTAAGATTGTAAAATTTCACATTCACTTCTTCTTTTGGATGTAGACATCATTTGTAAATATTAAATTGAGGACAATTAAAAAAAAATGTCATCAATTAATGTATCATGCTAAATGATATCTCGAAATATGCAAATTATAAAACTTGAGCTTCTAACAACTTAATTACAAACGTTTTTATCAGTGAGACCTGCAGTTCTAAATTTATATTACAGTATTTCATTTTATTTCGAGTATTACATTAAAATGAGGGAATACACCGTGTCCAGAAATTAGCCTGCAATAATTTGCCTGATGATTCCTCTATAAAAACGATGAAAAAAAGTTCTAATGAACGTATGTCGAGAATAGCTTCCTAAGGGAGATATACCCCCTGCAAGGTAGGCCCCCTATGATGATTTATGTTAAATATCTCCAAAACTGTTCAAGATTAAGAAATCATATTTGGTACAATTATTAACCTTTTTATGCTCAACAAAATAGACTTGGAAAGAATTCAAAATTTCCACCAGGGGCGGGTCATCTAGGGGGGGGCATGGTAAAAAATCTTCCTAACTTTTTTCGTGTTTGAACCACATCTAATGAAATTATAAGTTGTTTTACGAAAAAAAGGTACTCTTGGTAAACATCGATAGGAGGCGCCACATTCGAAATAAATCGATTTTAACATTAATTTTTTTTTCTAATTTCTGTTGAAATGTTACATTTCAAGCAGTATTTTAGTCAAGACAGCTTGAATAGCAATCTGCCATCACTAGAATTTGAAAATTCAACAAATAATGCAACATTTTGCATTGAATTCGAGGAAAACCTTTCCAACTATTACGGGGGTGTCACGTCGTAAGATCTGGGGCGACGTTTTCTATCCTAAATATTGCATTTTCTAATTAATGTCAAAGTCCTTGATATGTTTAGTGATGTTAGATTGCTAATCAAGATGTCTTGACTAAAATACTGCTTGAAATGTAACATTTTAACAGAAATTAGAAACAAAATTTAATGTTAAAATCGATTTATTTCGAATGTGGCGCCTCCTATCGATGTTTACCAAGAGTACCTTTTTTCGTAAAAAACTTCATAATTTCATAATATGTGGTTTAAACACGAAAAAAACATCACACAAAAAAGTTAGGAAGATTTTTTACCATGCCCCCCCTAGATGACCCGCCCCTGGTGGAAATTTTGAATTCTTTCCTAGTCCATTTTGTTGAGCATAAAAAGGTTAATAATTGTACCAAATATGATTTCTTAATCTTGAACAGTTTTGGAGATATTTAACATAAACCATCATAGGTGGCCTACCTTGTAGGGGGTATATCTCCCTTAGGAAGCGATTCTCGACATACGTTCATCAGAACTTTTTTTCATCGTTTTTATAGAGGAATCATCAGGCAAATTATTGCAGGCTAATTTCTGGACACGGTGTATACATACATAGAGGTGATATCTGACAAATTTTGACTGCTGATTTTTATTTTATCCTGAAATAATAAAAAAGCGGCCTATTAAACAATTATGAAATTTTAATAGCGACTTATTAGTTTTATATGAGCGCCATCTGTTGGCAGTTGTATCTGCGATTGTGCATCACAACGACACGAAAATTATTCTGTAATTAATAAAATACTTTCGCATATCCTACTCGTTTTCACTGATGCATTATCATTCATAAAATTCAATATTTTTTGTGTAAAGATATCTCATACTTCAGCTAGGGAGCGATTGTTTCTTTCCTACTCCGTGTTCATCACCTAATGAAATTGTAGGTGAATGGATTACAGCCAATCACAGACCGTGTGAGCAGGGGTAGAAATCTGAGTTGCTTGGCCGGCTGGGGTCCCTAGGCCCTAGTTACTGAACCGTTTTCCCGCTCGCAGGAACTTGGATCCTTGATCATTAGGCGCTTTCCTTTTACCTCAGAATCTAACCTTACCTGACTTCGCATTCACGCTCATTGGCTAAAAATCATGTATAGCCATTCTGATTGATAAGGCAGAGACACAAGTCAGATTAACTCAGATTTCTGCCAAAAGGAAAGCGCCTATTGTCACCACTCAACACGTTAGGTTTTACTTGTCAGAAAGTTGTAGCTAAGTACTTTCAAGTCGCGTGAAATCGAAAGAATGGAACGAATTCAAGGTTTGTATTAAAATTCAATCAAGAATAAAAACTTTTATTATTTCAAGTAGAATATGAATTCCTTTGCTTTGAGATGAGAGCATTTTCTGCATTTTGCAAAACCAAATTTATTTTCACTCGTGGTCTAGTTGCCTCATCCTAACCTTTGTTCTAAAAAGTATCAGTGTTCAATGGCGTAACTACAGGGGGTCATGAGGGTGCCTTGCACCCGGGCCCGCGCCCTCAGGGGGCCCATGGCCCAGGATAAAAAAAAATATCAAATAGGGGCAGGCACGTTGCCAGATAGGGGACCAGGGTGGGCCTGGCCCACCCAAACATTGAGTATTTCAATATGAATCTTAAATTTCGCGCATGGGGTATTTACCTACTTCCACCAGTCATTCGTGAGTAAGTTTGGTTTGGGGACAGGTAACTAAATGGACAATAATTTCACCGACCATGACTCAAAATTCAAGCTGTACAATAATAGGGGTAGGTATTAAAAGAGATAATTGATGAGTCCATTGATAGGTACCTATACTAAATGACCTGCACATTCCTTTTGGGACATGATGGCCCCCGATGACACTCGCTAGAATTAATACATATGTAATTTCTCTGCTTGAGCAATTCTGTTCAAAAGTCCTCATGGACACAACACTTTTTGAAATAGGTATGTATGGGGTGATGGGGGTGAGAAGTGGATTTCTTGGAAATCTTGGTCTTTGCCATAAGTCTTCTCTAGTTTTCTACGCGTTTTTTTTTTGGGTCGCCGATTTTAAGTCCGATGTTGAAGGAGGCATTTGACCAGAAAAATCGACTTTCCACCCCCCTGTATCTGGCGAACTGTAACTTTCCCGACCTTGACCTTCTGCCTATTCTATGAGGACTCTTGATCAGGAGCTCAATAGGAATAATAACATCCTGAATTCCAGTGAGTTTCACCGGGGACGATTTTTCATAGGGAACGTGTGGGTTCCTTTATCATTTAATTTACGTTTATTATTTATTAGCTTAAATTTGTATTAATTCAATCTTCATACTGATATGTAGGAGAGCGCTCAGACACCACGATCTACATAGATGAATTACCACAAGATACAAGCTACTACTACTACAGAGACCATTTAACCCCTGCCGACGAAGTATGCTACTTCTACTGCGGAAATAGACAATGCGGTGGACGTGCCTTTTGGCGTTTGGGGGATCCTGTACAAATTACAGCACCTCATCATAATCACAACAATGTTGATGACTCCAATTTTATTAGACGATTGAGGTTTCGTCAAATACTACGCGCTTCGACTGAACTGACTACCCTTAGAGTCATCTACCAAAGTGCCCAGGAAGTAGACGCTCTAGGAGGGTTATTAGCAGGACCATTCAGGAGCAATAAGAGATTAATGGAAAGAGCTCGTAGAGAAAATATGCCACCATTACCCCATGATCTCGAAGAAGCCCATACCCATTTAACAAATCCTAGGTGAAGTGAATTTTCATAACAGGTATACAGAGTGAGCAAACCGATTTGTGATTAGGGTTGGCTATGGAAATACAATTTTGACAGATATAACAATCACTTTGCATTGTGCGTAGGTACCAAATCATTTCCATAGCCAACCCTTTATCTGAAATCGGTTTGCTCAGTCTGTATACACTGTGTAATATGAAAAGTTTCCAGAGCTGCAACTTTTTTAATTGTTGACCTATTTCAAAAAATGAAATAGTGGTAGGAAGAGTTTTAATGCTCTATAGATTGGCCTCATTAATTTTTTTCTTTCACAAAAATCGTAATTTTACCATTGGTTACCGCTATTTTTATCAATTAATTTTTATTCCGATCGACGAGGGATATTTTTCTGAATTTCTTACTGCTCAAAACTATTATTTCAATGGTATTTTACGAGAATTAGAATAAAAATATTGAAAGAAAAAGATACTCGTGCATTGGAATCGCGAAATCGCAAAGCGGGCCTGGGGAAACATCACAAGGGTGCGAAAATTGTCAACATTCTGATCTGACGTTCTCCATACCTGTAGCGTACATTTTCTCCATTTTGGAATTTATCATATCATGAAAATATTCTAGTTTTTGAATTTTCTTGCAATAAAGAGCTTCCCAATTGGGGATTCGGTTTTTTGTAAAAGCGATCGGCTTACCTTGAGTTACTGTTGCATTCGAAAAATGTCGGTAGAATGGTCAAAACTGCGGTACTGCACTGGGCGTCAGAAACGTCAGAATACTGACAACTTTAGCCTCCTTATTGTAATATTTCGCCACAGCCACTCTGCGATTTCGCAAATCCAACGTACGAATGATTTTTTCTTCATAATTTTTGTTATAATCCGTTTCATATCAAACCGAAATCATAATATTGACCACCAATGGATTCAGAAAAATATTTTTCCTCGATAGGAACAAACATTAATTAATAAAAATTGCGGTAACGATTGGTGAAATTACAATTTTTGTGAAAGAAGAAAATTGATGAGGCCATTCTAGAGCATTGAAAACTCTTTCTACCACTATTTCATTTTTTGGAATCGGTCAAAAAATAAAAATGTTACAGCTCTGGAAACTTTTCATATTACACAGTGTATACCGAGAGATGCAAAGTTATTTCGAATCGAGTAGTCTGATTTGTGCGTGTCAGCAATAGTTTGACAATCGGATACGCCTATTCTAATTCAAAATAACTTTGATCTACGGTATATTCGATTTTAGTCTCTTTTTGAAAGACTAAAGTGTTATACTACTTTTGGCGCAATCTATCGATCATATTATTTTGTTCATTATGTTTTGATTACCTTTATTGCGCTACTTTACTTAATAACTATTTTGCTTCCTCGCTTTTTGAATATTTTTCGAGTTTTCAGTTTTTGTACCTACTTCGCTTTTTCACTTAAATATATCATATCAATCATTGTAGATTCACTCCTAGACAAGCGTGTTAAGTTGCATTCCATCTGGAAAAATATTGCAGGCTAATTTCGGGACACCGTGTATTGTAATGATATTAATTAATTTGCTTGGAATTGCGAGCATCGTTGAAAATTTGTTGTAAATTGTTGTAAATTTTGACGTATTAGTATAATAGCACCGATAATAACTAGAAATTTTCTTGTCAAATATTCTCCCTCTAAATGTTCATAGGTATGAAGGGCTATTCAGTCGAGAACTTGGGCCACAGGAACGGTTATTTTATGGAGGTCTCCTGGAAATCGAAAATAACAGACGGGTGGTAAGAACGATATTTTTCACCTCTCCAACTATAAAGGAAGCCATACAGAGATTTCCAGCGGGACACATAATAAACTTGAATATGGACGCAACGTTTGACATTGTCCCAAGGCATATAGGTGCCCGGCAACTATTTATTGTACATCTAGTCTACGAAGAAGTTGTAAGCACCTACCTACGATATTACGATTGATTCTGATTAATCCATTTTTTGATTTGTTTGTTAAGGGTATGTTTGTATGTTGGGTATTTCAGAAAATAGCTTACTAACTGTGAACTGTAAATAAGTGACTTTTCCAGGTCTCGAATGCTTGGGAAATCTCTGCCCATGCGGGCCTTCAGTTCCCAAACTGCATTCTTGACCAGAAAAGTAGCACTTACAGTTCGCAGTACGTAATATACTATTGTGTATTTTCAGGTTTTTCCGCTGGTGTATGCTCTCATGCAAACAAAATCAGAAGAATCTTATATTCGACTCTTACGAGAAATCAAAGATACTCTTCTGCATCAGGATGTGGTTGTCGAGTACGTAATGGCGGATTTTGAAAGGGCCTTGAGGAATGCCATTACTGTCATTTTTCCAGAATCACAATTGAAAGGGTGTTTTTTCCATTACTCAAAAAATGTTTTCAAAAAAGGTAAAACAGTATTCTTTATGTTAATAAGTATGTTGTGATAACATAAAATAAATTCAAATAGCAAAACAACTTGGCTTACTGAATAGAGCTGAATTGTCGAGAGGCATCAGAATGATATGTGCTCTACCTCTTCTTCCTCAAAATTTAATTGTCCAAGGCTTCGAGAATGTCCAGAATTTTTTGAATGAAATTGCGAATAACGATGAAGCTGATAGGATTGAACAATTCCTCCGATACCACCGTCGGCAGTGGGGGCCGATCGACATATCAGTCTTTGGCATCCGAAACCGTACTAATAACTCTGTGGAGAGTTTTCACGCATCATTAATTGACTTTGTGGGCAGAGTCCATCCAAATTTTTGGATTTTTGTTAAATTCTTGAAAAAGATGGAGTTTTCAAAAGCTCAAGATTTCATTAGAATAAGGAGGGGCGATCAAGTGAGGGATCGTCCTCGATTGGTTTATAGAAGACTCGATCGAAGAATTTGTAAGTTTCTTAGGCACGAACTTTTCATCTCTCGGTTAAGTTTATCAATTCAATGTCATCCAATGGCCAATTCGGTGATTCCAAAAATCAATAAGACCTAGTAATGTAGCAAACCCGACAACAAACCAGTTCGAAGTTTTTGCGACTCCGAGCATCAAGCATCCCCTTTTTAAACGCTTTCTCATCGCGGCTCTAAATGGTAAAAAAACTGATAGAATCTTATTAATTTTTCAGTAAATGCTCAACAGGATTTACTGCTGAACCACGATATCGGTGCATTTATTCGTCATATGGCTAATATAATGAGAGGAATCGAACGCGTATGTATATCATAATGATGAGTTGGACGAGATAGTTGAGGTTCCTCACAATGACCATAATTATGATCATGAAGATGAAGTTGTCGTTCCTGATGCACCTCAGCATAATGACGATTTGGAGATTGATGAACCTCCCCAACCTTTTGATCAAGATATCGATCAGGGACCTATAATAAACGAGATACTTGAGGTTCCTCACAACGACCATAATTATAATTATGAAGATGAAGCTGCAGTTGCTGATGCTCCTCAGCATCAGTATGATGAGTGCGTGATGTGTTTCGTAGACCAACCCACACACGCACTCATTCCTTGTGGACACCGAGCAGTTTGCGCCGAATGTGCTACAGAGATGATGGCCCGCGAAATGCTCCAGTGTCCCATTTGCAGAACGGATGCTACATCAATCATACGAATTTATCTGTAATACTTATACCTATGTAATTAAATACAGCGTGCCCCACAATCCGATACAGGTATTTAATAAAATGACCTGGTTTACCTCCGGTCATCAAACTTGGGTTTTTTAATAAGATTTCCAGCATTTATTTGAGATCAGTTATCAAGACCTCTATGATATACAGTAGGTGTTAAGTTTCTTCAGATAGGGTGTCCATATACTACGTATCGGATAAGAGTAAAGTCTGTACACCAGAAATAAACGACCATCGAGATGTTGAATTGTCATAATTTCTTGTTCTTGATCGACAAATCATAAATGAATCTGACCCATCCAACATGAACCTGCATTCATTCAGAAAAATTCGTTATTCGAGTAATTTTTTCTTTGAGACGATGGTTTTAATTATTGTTCATATTCAACTTATTATTATTATTATTGCTCGAAAAAAAACCTTCTAGTAAGTGGATTCGATTATTTTAATTCTAACAGCTAGGTACATTTTAAGAGAATGTTCGTTTTTCTTTTAAGTTTTGTTCATAAAAAAATCAATTCAGTCTGATAATTTAATTTTGATATAATAATTTTCCTCAGAAATCATCAAATTTTTATTTTAATAAATAAAAATAATAAGCAGTTTTCAAAGTATATACGTTTTATCACTCTATTCTCTATGAACATTTTACTATGAAGCAAGTATTGTTGTATATCGCTAACAGCAATCACTCTTATTTGTTGTTAGCAATAGTAAATCATATACTTAATTGCTACCGTAAGACGTTAATCAGAATTTTAAGCAGAAAGCGGTGCAGTTGGGCCTTATACAAGAGCTGTTCAGTTGGGGTGAATATCTTGAACGGTGTATGTGAAAATTTCTTGTTCCTTATAGAGATTTTGTAATGATCAGGGAGGGATACAACAATGCACTGGGTCGTGTTCCAATAAAAATGATTTTATTTAACTACAGTACCTACTTATTTAGCCAAATATTGAACAGGTGATGAAATTATCAATACGTTAGTTGCTAAGGTTATTTAAGAAATGGAGAGCTTTCATTTGACCAAAGTATAGCGTTTACTAGAACCAGCCTAGAACTCATAAAACAGCTTCTAGAACAATCTTCATGAAGCCATCAGGGTCTTGGAGTTCAAGTGACGTCATCACCCTTGGAGAAAAATATTTCAGTTTCTTAGGGGTAGGTAGGGGTGGAAAACGTACAGCTATGAGGTTGGCAATTTTTGTGAACATCCGGGGACATCTCTTCCATCGGCCCATGTGGTCCTGGGGGTTCAAATGTCCTCAACACCCTTGAAAATTATTATTTCATTATTTTGGTTATACAGGCAGATTTCGATAATTGGCCGGCTTCGATAACGTTTGCGGGTGCATTGACGGAATCCTAATTCAAATCGGGGTGAGTGGACGAGAATGGCTTTGTGGACAGAAAAAGAAATAATTCCATTAAATCTATGCAAGATTGTGGACCGGACTGCAAATAGATGCAAGTGTTTTCTGAAATAGTGCACTGTTTGGACGATTTAGAAGGCGGCTGGAGACTTATGGCAAACGGTATCCTCCGAGTCATCCTCCATCGAAAAACTACATTAATAAATACTGCCAATTAATGTGGAAATCCAAACTATTCAGCAGAAGGGAGGTTCCTGCAGAGGCTCGAGTTCTCTGCAAGCTTACAAATCAACGAGACGCATTATCAAGATCATTGGACTAACTCAGAACTGTCTCCGAAAGTGGGTTCCATTCATACCACTGTGTAATATCTCGTGAAACTTGAATAAATTTCATGGACTGCGTTTGCACTTTGTAGGGCTTTCTTGTTCATTATTTTTATGTGGAATCAATAAAATCACAAAAATTCTTCGTCAAATGTTACCCTACTTATAACAACATATTTATTTAATTTTCTACTTTTAAAAAGTGGAAAACATTTACGGAAAGAAGGTTAGGAATATCCCTGATATGTGGAATATTCATTTAAATATAATCAAATGGATTATTAAATGATTTCAAACATTTTGACCTACCTCTCGGCACCTCAGTAGAAATTTTACGACTACGACTTGTAAAATTTTGACATCTATAAATGAAATTTTCCAATCCAAATGCGGGTTTGGATTTGGGCTTTCAAAACAAAAATGAGAAAAATTTGAATTTATTTCAGATGTTTGAACGCAGCTGTCGTTCAATTCCGATGTAAGGAGCTGGGAAGCGGGGATTCCGACGTACGAAGGTTTCGACTTTACGAAGGTTCCGACGTACGAGGTTTACATATTTGGGACCGCTGTAGGTGTCGTACAAATTTCCATCCTGCGTCGCTACGAGTTTATTCCATCCTGTGTCGTTTCCAGCCCGCGACATGGACCCGGTACTCTCATATCAGGCCCATTGTCATTTCATGTTTGGTATAGAGTTTATAGGTATACTAGAACGGCCACCGCGCTGCGCGCGGTGTACGTTCACGCTTTGTCATTTCATTTAAAGCTATCATTGTTTAATCGTTAAATACTGAATGCAATGCAATCTGGCGAAGTAAGTTTTCCGATAGGTCCTGATTAGAAGATATATTCATTTAAAATATAAGTGTTTGTACGGACCGATCGAATAATTTTTACCTACGGGGAACGGGGACGCTATAACTATTATCACTCTGTCTCATCTGAAATTAACTAAAAGGATAGAGACAGAACGATGGTCATGGTCTCCCGTGATGTGAAATTTATTCAATGGCTCCGTATACAGGCTGTCTTATAAAAAACGCCCCAAGCCATAACTTCTTTATTTGACGTCCGATTCAAAAAAGTTAAGAAGGAAAAATAAATTGCTCGATGAGTACTACAAACTGACCCTGATTTGAATTTTTTATACCATGGACCTCGATGTCAATCAATGGTCAACTTTAAATTTTCGCTGGGTAATGTATACTTTTCTCAACATAAATGAGCAGGATTACTTTTTCTAGATTGAGTAATGTGGGTTTTTTTTTCCATTTTGAGTCCTTTTTACCAGTAAAAATTATTGAAAGAAGTTTATTTACATCACAAAAAAATTGGAGAGAGTGCCGTGTACAACAATCACAGAACTGGATGTGACAGCGACAATAAGCTCAACACGCTGAAAGTTGATTGTTGCCCACCGCCGACTGTACAATTTGGTTTGGAAAAACCAATTTGATGCCGATAAACATTTCATTATTTCACCAGTAAATGTTCTTCAAAATTCAAAATATTGTACATCATTGAACTCAGAAAAGAATACCCTATACATTTGTTTTGAAGCAAAATTGCATTTCTACTTGAAAACTTGAAGTTGACCGTTAATTGACAATGGAGACCCTATTGAAAAAAATTCAAATCTAGGTCAGTTTGTAGTACTCATCGAGCAATTTATTTTTGCTCTGTAACTTTTTTGAATCGGACGTCAAATAAAGAAGTTATAGCTTGGGGCGTTTTTTATAAGACAGCCTGTATATCCGAGAATATATCAGTACTTTTTAGGTTTTTTTACCAGTTCTGACCATATAAGTACCAGCGGTTCATATACGCTACTTTCTTACTTAGTTATTAAATATACCTAAGAAGATGAGGGTTCAACAATTAAATGAATATATATTGTATGTTTTCGACACACCTATGCTAAAAATGTTAGATTTTTTAAATTAATAAGTAGATTTCAAATGCGACATTCTACAATAGGAGTGAATAAAGGAATTCCTCAACACTAATAACGTCAGGTTTTCCTATAAAATTAATTTTTGTCAGCTGTCTTGCATAATCCGTAGGTATTATTGCTGTGTTTCTGGCGTTCATATCGTCCACAGGGAAATGCGACTCACCCGGGGATATGCAATCCCCCGATGCATTATCTTCTTCGATTCGGTTTGTTTTGTACAATGAGGTGCGAAAATCATTATCGTACGCCGCCCAGAAACTACCCCACATACTACTTTAGTCGCGGATTTTCATCATATATTTTTCTACTAATTCTAGATCATCATGAGAAATTGGGGATAACCGCGAAAAACTTAAATAAATAGGCAATTGGGGAATATTTACGCTGATAATTGGGGCGCAGTAAGTAAAATTTCAATCCATTTGTGACAAAACGTGTCTGTTAAGTAGGCAACCAATACTACAATCAAGAAGAATCCGTAAGTAAGAAAATTCTGTCATTTGAAATGACGATATCCATGAAACAGTAGACGCTAGACAAAACTTGTGTTGAAACAAAAGAAAGCTCTCGATTCCAGCTATCATTTTCATTCTAGGTATTTTATTGAAATCTGTAAATCTAAATTTTTTGTCCTCCGACCAGCTGCAGAAAAATCGCAATATCCTTGAAACTATTAAAGATACAAGAATCGGCAAATTTTTTTCTGAAAACTGGCATAATAAGCTCTTTTTTTCGTTTGAAACTTTTTACCAATTTTGGTTGTCATGTCTCTGGAAAACTTAGCAGTAGTATTAAATGTGACACCCTGTATCTATTGGACGTTTACGGGTCTATATTTAGAAAGAAATTTTGTTGGCCATCACTCAAGGAGGACATCCTGAAAACCTGGACCTTTCTTCCTGAAACACGCTGTATGTTGGCAACACGAGTTGCGAGTTTTAATAACAGAAAAATAAATTAAAATTCAATAAATAGGCAATTGGGGATATTTACGCTGATAATTGGGGCGCAGTAAGTAAAATTTCAATTTATTTGTTACAAAACGTGTCCGTTAGGTAGGCTACCAATACTACAATCCAGAATAATTCGAGTGAGATGCGCACCTGTGACTTGTCATACCAGACAAACGTCTATCCCGACAGTGGTCTGGCCAGATACTCGTCATAATATTCAAAATCATTGATAGAGGGTATTGTATGACGTTTGTATGGTATGACGAGTGACAGGTGCGCCTCTCACTCCCCGACTCATGACGATTGACGGCGGCTTTCCAGAACTGCGATCGTCGCCGGCGACACCTCAATTAGCCAATCAAATCACAGCATTTTTGTATTCCCCTCACTTCGTTTTAAATTGAAATTGTATGATTGGCTAAACCGAGATGTCGCCGGCGACCGTCGCAGTCTGGAAACCGCCTTGACAGGTGCGCCTCTCACTCGACTGTCGGGCAAGGCTTTTGTGGGGGGAGACGTTTGTCCGGCGTGACGTTTGACCGGCGCGCATCTCATTCCAAAAAAAATTGCATAAATAAATAGAACTCTTATGAAGTACCGTTTCGGCTGCATCCGACAAACCAGGACAAACCCAAAGACGGTCTACCGACTTTCCTATTTCCTCTTGTTCATTTAACACAAAATGACCGAATGACTGAGGTGAAGTTGGCGTCGACTCGTCGACATTCGTGCTCTCATCATCTCAGTATACTATACTCCCACCACGGCTCTCATCGAAAGAGTCCACGGTCACGTGATGTTTACATTTCAAGGCCAGTTACGGTACACCAACTTTATTAAAATGGATGCGGACGACACATTCGATGAAATCCGACGGCGATACGCATGACCACGAACGCGCGCTTGCGCTTCCATTCTGACGAAAGTTTCAAATGATTTGCACAATTATTTGCATTTTCTTTGGAATTTTCGAGTGTTTTTCAAGTTTATTAAAATTCGCCCGAATCTTTTATTAATCGTTATTTAAATTCTCAAAGTTTAACCATGGGCAAGTACAGTGGATTAAAAAAGTATTTGCACACACGTTTTTTCTTGAAGGTATTTACAATTTTTACCTTACACTGTTAAAAATATTCACAATATTGAATATTGTATTGTAGATATAAAAATACGTTACATACCATACAGGCTGTTGGATAAAAACTAGAAATAATCGTATTGGAAGAATTGAATTTACCAATGTTAAAACTTAAAAGAAGTTTAGGTGTTGACATGAAAGAGAAAAAAAACGATTTGGATTTTTGAAATCGGATCACAACAAAAGAAACTGGCGTTCTGGAGTTTTTTTTATCAAACTGCCTGTATTTTCAAATAATAGCATTTTTGCTAAAATTTTGTTGAGTAAAATCGGTTGCTAATACTTTTTTGATCTAACTGCTGAATATTACTATAGACGATTTAGCAGCACTGTTTTTTTTCATCTCTGTTTCGAGGAGCAATGTTACAATGGCTCCAAATGAGGTGTGCAAATACTTTTTTGATACACTGTATGTAAAATACACGTGATAGGGAAATTGGGAAAATTAGAAAAGGTGACATTTTCATTTGATTTATTTTCAAATTTAATTACTACTTAATACGAGTACAGATCAGGTACAAATTTTCAATTTTCTCAGACTAAATAACAGATAACAGAACCTATAGTAGGTTGTGTCTGATAAGAAGAAAGTTATATTGTCAGATTTTCACAGAAATTTTATCACAGTTTGTTTCCACAAATTTTTGGAATTTGAATGGATTTTGGTCCTAGCCTTTTCGGAATAGACGATTTTTCGGAACCTGTGAACATAGAAAGATGAATCAATAAAAAGTTACATTTACTAAGTATTTTGCCTTACTATCTTTATACATGTACTTAATTGTTGAGTTAGTGCCTCGTAAAACACATTATGTGACCAAGTATAGGTAATCAATCAAATGTGATAGAATAGAGATACAAACACTTATGTACAGTAAAGCTCCGCTAATCCGGATCAGTTAAAACTGAGCCGATTAGGAATACTGAAAAATACGGATTATTCGGACTTAATTATGAAAATTGTAAAATAATTGTGAAACATTTATTATATTGATTATAGTAGATATTACTTTTACCACGTACACCGCTATTTTTTTAAATATATCGGAGAGAGTCAACGTTTTGTGTGACCATTCGGTGACATTTTTATTAAAACTGAATGAATTCTTTTATTTTCATGTTCCTAACTAGTCGAGGATGTTCTGTGGAATTTAGGTACATAGGTACGCGGAGAGGAATATTCGATCCGGATTATAACGTACATAATGTAAAATTAAGAGTTTTTAAATATTTCATTATGAAGACATCCGGACTATGAGACGTTCGGATTAGCGGAGCTCTACTGCTGTACCAATCAATGGAAACCCGAAACCTCATCTAATTTAGAATCAATGGAGTAGTCAAATTTATAAATTGTAGGAAATAATTTTTACAGATTAACCATCATCATTTAGTCAGAGAAGGCAGAATACACTATATAATGAATAACGAGATTACTAGCGATTCGCACACGTTTTCAAGAGAATAAGAGTTCGAAAACCGAATACGAATTTATTTTATATAGCCTACAACTAAATTATTCCTTCACTTTTGTAGTTATATGTACTTAGGTACTGTTATAAACATAGAAGAGTAATTAATTTAGTGTAAAAGCAGAATAGTAGTAATCATAATTATGATATATATGTTTCACATATACAGGGTGTCCCGTAATTCGTTGGCAATATTTTAATGACGTATTCCTTGATGAAAATGATGACGAAAACTTCCTATGAACCGATGTCCGATTTCTTATGATGACGGAGTTACAGGCCGTTAAAGATGAGGTATCGACAACAGTTTTTCCGAAATAACTTTGATACCATTATCTTTTCTGAGACGAGTCCTTAGGATATCAATGATGGTATAAGCATGCATATTTACCCTTAAATTGACAAAGCTACCTTGAAGGGAAACTGGTAATTGGAGGTCATCCAGATGTTAAAGTGATAAATTTTTTAAATTCCTCTCCAGGAATGTTTTTTTTTCTTAGCGGAATACAAACCGTCATCATTTTTTAAAAATGAATAAATAAATACCTAAGCGAATCTAAATATTCGTAAATCGCACTCGCGACGCACCCCAGCACAAGCGGAGATATCGCACGATGATAAAAACGGGGAGGAAATTCGCCAGTGCCAAGATAAGAATCACCCACACGAAAATGATCGATACGAACCGGCAGACTACGGACAGACAGACAAAAGAGGCGCGGAGAAACGATAATCTACCAAGTGTCCAATAAAAAAACTACTAGCATTTACAATATTGAACACTCTGTAATAATAATGATAATCATAAAGAGAGAAGAAAGACACAAACAACCTGACCAATCAAACAAACAGAGAGATGATACAATTATGGAGTTACGGCTAAGATAATTAATTCATTCATTAATTAATAATAATAATAATAATACAGTATGTACTGGGATTCCGGAGGCGGCCGCATCGATATTGAGCGCGCCGCCTCCCGCCTCTCGCTTATTACTCTTGTGTTGTTTTTTTTTTTAATAATATTATATTATAATATATATATCGAGAATTGATAGTCTTTTTGTTGTTGTTGTTGAGGGGCTCCTTGATCCGTGTTGGTGGTGGTTGAAGGGGGGGAGGCTCGCACTACACAGCACTGTTAATATTAATAAAGTTCGCAAAAGACTCTCTCTCTCTCATCGTTTTCATACAATTTTTACTCGAAAAACGACGAGTTTTACGACACGTCCTGGTCCTCCACGTCCTGCAGCTGCTCCTTCGGCTCCGCTTTACCTGCAAAAACACCAAAAAATCCGTCAGTTTCACAATTAACCATTTCAAATTGTTTAAATTTATTCAGGTTAACCGTTTAGTTGGCTCAAATCCTTGAATATTGAGCGATTCAGCATTTTTCAACAGTCTGTAGATTTTTCTTTTCATGAAAATTTAGGTTGGCGATACCAAACTTCAAAATTAATTATGACAGTTGTCAATTTTTTTTGTTTTTTGTTTGCGAGTTTTTGCAAGTGATATTGGTGTTAAAGTGATATCGTCGGGAAAATCTGAGCATGAAAACCGATTTCAAATTATTACAGTTATAATTTTGAACGTTAATTCATTCAGGTTAACCGTTTAGTTGCTTCAAATCGTTAAATATTGTGCGATTCATCATTTTTCAACAATTTATGGATTTTTATTTTCGTGAAAATTTAGGTTGGCAATACCAAACTTCAAAATTAATTATGACAGTTGTCATTTTTTTTTTATTTTTGTTTGCGGGTTTTTGCAAGTGATATTGGTGTTAAAAAGTGATATCGTCGGGAAAATCTGAGCATGAAAACCGATTTCGAATTATTAGTTTTTCGTTTCTGGTAAGTTTTCTGACAGTCAGGGGCGCCAACTGCGAAAATTTAAATAACCAGACATAATCGTTTGACGTTTTTGACAGATCCTTACCGATTTTTAATCCAGTGTTGTCGTGGGTTATCGTGACTTCCGGCTCTTTGATGGTCTCCTTCTGGAACTCGTTGTACAAGTTGATCTGCGAACTGTCGAGGTCGAGTGACGTGCGGGTTTTCTTGATACTTTCTTCGATCTCGTTCTTTGACTTCCGCTTTGATCCTCGTGGTAGGTAGAAGTGGTGCAATTTATCTAAGCGAAAAAGTGATAAATTGACGTAAGTGAACTAATACTTCCGCTGTAGAATAGCCCCCTTTCATCCCAAGCACAAGTAATTATACAATTGCACTCAGTTTTGACTGGATTCCCACTTGGAAGTATAGGTAACCCACCACCAAAATGAGTGACTCCGAGGGGGAGCCTGCCTCCCCCTCACCATCATTCTCCCCACACGGGGAAAATACTCAAGAAACTCAGAACTTTACGCAAACCACCGAACAGCCGCAGCCTCCTCCAATTAAAAAGAAAATGGATCATAAATATAATAGACTCAGTTTAGGCCCATTTGTCGTGATGGTTCAGGCAACAGAAGAATCAGGTAAAAATGTTGTTAATCATTTGTCCATAGCGAAGAAAATTTTTGATTTGAAAATCACGAACATCAAGAAAATTGAGAAAAAAGGACGCAATAGGATCTCCGTGGAGTTCAACTACTACACGTCCGCAAACAACTTTTTGGAAAACTACGACATGAAAGCAAACGGCTTGGAATGTTTTATACCATCGCATAAAGTGCTATGCAAAGGAATTGTCCGAGGCATCGACAGAACTTTCACGGAAGAGGATGTCGCCAAACACTCCCAGGTAAACAGTAAAATAATTGACGTACATCGTCTAAACAGAAGAACCACAGAGGAAGGAAAAACGGTTTATATACCTACAGGTACGTTGCTGATTACATTTGAGGGAACAATTCTCCCGAAATGTATAAAACTATGTTACCTACAAATTCCAGTCGAGCCGTATGTCCCTCCCGTTACAATGTGTTACAATTGCCAAAGATATGGACATACGCAGAAGCAATGCCGAGGCAAAAAGAGGTGTTCAAATTGTAACGACCCTCAGTGCAATCCTGGGGATGGGGGCACATGTGCGAGCCCATCCGCATGCTTCCACTGTGCGGGAAATCACCGCTCTTCTAATAAAATCTGCCCAGAATACCAGAGACAGAGGAGGATTCGAGAGCTGATGGCCACAGAGAATATTTCCTTGTACGAAGCGGGGGAAAAATGTCCTCCACCCAACCAAATCAACCGAAACAGACAGTCGCAACACACCCAACACCCAAGTCAATTCCCGACTCTGAATCAGCAATTGGAGGAAGACCCCCCAGCAACATTTGCAAACATTCGTACGTGGCTCGACTCGAATAGTTACGCTCAAACCACGTCAGGCCCACATACCCAATCTAACGCAACGGGTAGCAAGAGAAAATCAACTTCACCCTTATCTACATCCCCAACACTCCCGACATCACGTTCGGGTATGACAGGACAACACAAGAGACTCCTCATTAACCCATCGGGGAGGAATCACGCTCCTATGAACAAGCCAGTTATGGCGGACAGGTCACTCGACTATCAAAAAAATACGCAGGAGCTCATAGAGGAAGTAACTATGCAACTTACGGCAGCAGTGGAAGGTGGGGAAGTGAACCCACAACATATCAACTTACGCCTTAGAAAATTCGTGGAAAAATTAATTAATATAATTGTAGGCCCAGGCGACAGAGATCTTCACAGAGACGGTTCAGCGGGTGCTACAATGGAACCTTAGATCATTTAACGCTAACAGAGAAAATTTAACGTTATTATTAAGAGACACTTTACCCAGCATCGTATTATTAAATGAGACATGGTTAAGACCGGAGTTTCGAGTCAATGTGCCTCACTACGAAGTAATCAGACAAGATCGAGCCGACGGAAAAGGTGGCATAGCCTTTCTTATCAAAAATAGTCTGGATTTCACAAAAAATAATATAAATTGGCAATTCGTCCCCAGTAGGCTACAGATTGATTCACTGGTGTGTGATGGTATAAACATTGTTAATGTGTATTGCCCCCCAGATGTGAAACTGACAAAACACCTGCTAAGACGAATCTTTAGATCCCTATCACACCCTATGATCATCATGGGCGACTTTAATTGTCACCACACAAGTTGGGGATCGGAATTGACTAATAGCAACGGACAGGTACTGGTGGATGTAATGGAGGAATTTCAATTGATGATTATCAACACGGGCGCCCCAACCCGCTTCCAATCTCCCACGTGTAGGAAGAGCGCGGTAGATTTATGCATTGTCTCAGAAACTTTAGGCACTCAAACCACCTGGGAAACGTTACCCGACCCGGGATCGGGAATGAGTGACCATTACCCGACTCTTTGCGAAATACTCACCACATCGACTAGTATCTTACCGCAGACGATACCAAACATGAGGAACTTCAAACGGGCGGATTGGGGAAAATTCGCGGATGACTTGAACGACACCCCATTCAATGCGGAGGGATGCACATACGAGAACTTCTATGAGAAAGTAAACAATGCAGCTGAAACGGCCATCCCGAGGAAGAAAAGAATCCACTCGCCTAAACCAAGACATCCATGGTGGGATGAGGACTGCTCGCTAGCTATAAAACGGAGACGTAACGCCTTAAGACTCTTCTCATCGTTCCCGAGTATATCTAACTTTCTTAATGCAAAGAAAAAAATGGCTGAAACAAGACAACTAATCCGTCAGAAGAAAAAAGAAAAATTTAAAGACTTTTGCGCTTCTCTTAACCGTGAAACTCCTACGAAAAAAGTCTGGAGCACAGTCAGAAAGTTCTCGGGCAACAAACACAACCTATCATCTGCTCTACCACCAACACGTATTGCAAAACAGATAATGCGGCAGCTCCCACCGGCACCAACGGCGAGTTTCAGACTTCTCATTGACGAATCATCTACATGTGACCAACCTTTCTGTCGGGATGAGCTGGAATATGTCCTTATAGGAAAAAAGGATACCGCGACCGGTCAAGACGAGATTTCATACTCAATGATGAAGAATCTGCCGCAGGAATACAAAATGGGCATCATCAACATCATGAACAGGACAATGAGTGGGGAACAAGTTCCAGAACCGTGGAAAACAACGGTCATCCTCCCTATCCTGAAAAAAGATAAAGACAAGGAGGTTCCCAAAAATTATCGACCTATCGCTCTGCAGTCCTGTGTCAGGAAATGTCTGGAGGCCATGATAAAAAATAGAATAGAATGGAAGGTTGAGGGAGACTGCATGCTACCTCCAGGACTCACAACCTGATGAGAATTGCGACTGTCTGGCTGTATGACTTGAATGAACGATTGCGGGAACTCGATTTGACAGTGTCGCCTGAGGAAAGTAAGGCTATTATATTCCAGAAAAATGCCAAACAAAACCTCCCTCCCCCACTGGAAATTGATCATGCACCTGTGGCATGGGTCAACCAGGTGAGGTATCTGGGAGTAATTCTGACAGCAAAGTTGGACTGGGGCCCACAGATCGAGAGTATGGCTGGCCGAGCTGAACGTGGAATTAATGTGATGAGAGCTTTGGCGGGGGTGTGGTGGGACTCCGACTCATCCACCCTCATGTTAATATACAAGGGGATAGTTCGAAGCCATCTGGACTACGGTAGTCAACTGATTCAAGCGAGTAACAAGACGCAACTTCGAAAGCTCGATACGGTACAATTCAAGGCAATCAGATCAATTCTTGGATGTATGAAGTCTACACCAACCAACGCTCTACTGGCTGAGGCGGCTGAACCTCCCCTGCACATACGTAGAATATGGCTAACGCGGAAATTCATGAGCAAACGTTTGTCTATACAACAGGACATCATCGTGAAGCTGGCAGCAAAGATTCTCAGATCTGGAAGGACTCCATGGCCTAGAAGACCGACAGTCGGATGTGTCGAAGCGTATGCTGCACTGTTCAAGTGGGCCAAACATATTAATAAACTTCCAACCCTGCCCCTGTTTATGTTTAAGCTTGAGAGACACGTCAAGAGGATCCCCATCGACAATTTGAGACTGAAGAAAGACACGGCAACCCAGCAACTCTTCCTCAACGAGGCTAATTCCCGGTTTGAGGACTACATCTGGATCTTCACTGATGGAGGAAAGGACCCTGCCACAGACTCTGTTGCCATTGGAGTGTTTTTACAGGACCATGCTAGAATGGATTACTTCGCAAAACTACACCCGGTCACGCAGATTTGCACGGCGGAGGTCTATGCGATACGTACCGGCATCCTGAAGGCCATTGAGAGAGGACATAAAAAAATCGTCATCTTTAGCGACTCGCAATCAGCCCTTCTTAGAATCTCACTCCCACCCAAAGAATCAAAGGTCGATTATTTGACACTCCAAACCCGCCAAATAATCATCAATGCCACCGAAAAAGGAGAGGGCCTTAGCTTGAACTCCCATTTGAACATGAAGTTTCCCCCCCGAGAGATTCAACCAGAGATCAAAAAAGAAGTTTACACAATTCTGAACCAATGGTGGAAGCAAGTCACGCTACTGAAGGGTAGATCATACAGCGGAATATCTGACGACTTCCCTAAAATCCCCTGGTTTAGAAGCTTGTATGGTAAAAAAAGACAGGATTGTGTGATGCTGGTTAGAATGCGTACCGGCCACTGCCTAACACCGAAACATCTCTACAGAATCCAACAAAAGGAGGATCCGTTTTGTGAATGTGGCAATTTTGGAGATCTGGAGCACATAGTCTTTGAGTGTCCCATATCACGGACGTCTGATGCCGATCTATACCGCCAACTCGTTCGAATAAATGGCGGCCCTATCAATTGCCAACAGGTTCTCCGCAATCCGGACCTCGCCTCTTTGAGATGCTTTTTGGAATTTTTCAAGGCCTCCGGCCTCAAATTATGAATAGCATAATTTACCCAAATGGAGATTTCGTAATGCTAATTCGTTATACTCTTTGGTTTCAGGTTGTATTATCCTCACTTGGTGGTGGCTCCCTTAACCGAGGCGATCCCTTGGGTGTGTGTAAAGTTCTGCTATCGCCCCAGAACGTGAAGAGTTTATTGGTCCTCTGTTGTGAAGTCTGAATAACTTTCTAATTTAGCAATACCGCATCCAGTATAAAAACGGGATAGGTATGGGCCAACGGTCCAGACTCGCCAGATATTGGTGAACCTATCGCGTAAAGTAGTGCCCCAAACGCAATGTGCCTGGCTAATAGCGCAAGTGCTTACGCCACATCCGGTTAAGCCGGAAGAAAGAGAAGAAGAAGAAGGAACCTTACCGATTTTTAATCCAGTGTTGTCGTGGGTTATCGTGACTTCCGGCTCTTTGATTGTCTCCTTCTGGAACTCGTTGTACAAGTTGATCTGCGAACTGTCGAGGTCGAGTGACGTGCGGACTTGCTTAATACTTTCTTTGATCTTGTTCAGTTTTTCGATAATCTTTTTGTGCCCCTCCTCCAATCTGGTCACTTCCTCGTTTTTCACGAGGTGATCGCTGAGGCAGAGATTCGGGGCGATTAACATTTCTTTGCCGTCTTTGCAGTCGTAATTTATGCATTTGCTGTTGGCGGATCTCTCGACTGGGTCGATTATCTCGACGCTTTCTTTGGCGGGAGCAGCGGGGGGCGGTTTGGCGGCTTCTTCGTCATCGTCGTCGTCTAGGACTACGACTTCATCCGGTTTCTTCGAGGACTCGGGTTTTTCGGAATTATTCACCATGACTTGCTTTCCCGATTCGTTTCTTTCGATTATCTGGGCGTCCCGGATCGTGTCGTCCAGTTCAATCGAGTCGTCGTCCATTTTTGGGGCCTTTTCGGGTGGTTTCTGGAAGTTTTCTGGAAGTTTTTTGGCGGCGTCCAGTGACATAACCTCACTTTCGATCATTCTCGTCCTGAAACATCAAAATTACGTAAATAATTGCGTGAGACACTTTTAATCGATATTACCTGATTGGATTCATCGATTTTGCGGTTTAAATCGTTTTTTTTCACAATTTTATTAGGATCATCAAGAATAACAAACGATTCAATGGGAACGATGACAGTTCTGGGGATTTTTATTATCGAGAATGGTAGTAGTGCTTTTATAAATATTTCAAAATATACGATAATAATTATAGTTTACCGTAATTATGACAGTAATTACTCTCATTTTTAGTTCTGAAATACTGAAATATCGCAAAAGCTAAATCGATTTGGAAATCTTAGTGCTCGTATAAATTCTGGGGACTTTCTCCCTCGATGTTGGTTGTTCTGTTGCGCAATTCAAATCTGTCAGAATTTTTACCTAAGTGAAGTTAGCAAGTAATCACTTGCTGGCAAGTGAATAATTCCAGTGGACCAACAAATTTCTCCCGAATTACATGTTAAACCCCGTACATACACATTTTAACCAATATTAGAACTTCTGATTACTTCGCTATACCGCTGACACTATCTGCATACGTCAATTCTGTAAAATATTCTAAATTGAAATTAATAATCAGTATTTTTTAACTGCGGCCCGTTTAAGTTATGCAACCACCTATGCTTTCAATTGGTTTCATTCGTAATCTTTAATTCAACGTTTCAATTTTTTTCAACCCCTTCCCATTTTTGTAATCAAACGGCACTCGCACAGGATGTGCCCTGAATCGAGAGCTTTCGAACGTGCCTATAGTCATCGGGCTACAAGAATGGGAAAGAGCGGCAAGTGACGAAAAACTAGAAAATTTCCACATCTTTAATTTTTTTCCACCCCTTCCCATTTTTGTAACCTAACGGCACTCGCACAGGATGTGCCCTGAATCGAGAGCTTTCGAACGTGCCTATAGTCATCGGGCTACAAGAATGGGAAAGAGCGGCAAGAGCCTGAGGAACGCCTCCAAGAACGTCTCTTACGTCGGGTTGGACAGTCCGAGTACGAGCCCTAAAAAGGAAACTGAACTGGTTTATGCCACCCCGGAGGATGCGCCCCAACCGGGCGAACCACCCAAACCGGAAGTGCGTAGAAGCGGCCATCTTGAATTTCGATACAAAATGGCGGCCCTAATTATTGATCATCTGTCATTTTTCTAGGTAAAAATCGACGAAATTTACTTCATTTCGCGCGAAAAAGCGACCGGATCTTGGATAAAAGCTCGTTTAAAGGAGGTCATCCCTTCTGGGGTTTCCTATAATAACGAAAAATCGTCCGCCGTTCGTTATAAAGTCCTAGAATTGAAGCAGCACAAGGAGAGGATGGTCGATGGGAAAAATATCGCCTCGATGAAGCCGCCTAAAGTTCGGTTGGATTGGAAGTGGGAAGTCGGGTGGTCGCCATGTTTCAGGAGCTGATCCCGGATTACATGAAGAAGCGCATCGATTCGTATTATCCGGGGATCGTGGGCGAGCCGGCCGTCGAGAGCAACAAATACAGGTAACTACCTTACCGACCGCCGCCATTTTTTTACGGATGACACTCTAAGGTGGTAAAATCTGGTCAGATTTGTAATGGCGGACTGGACTATGCTGTTTTAGGGACTTTTGCTTTGTAATGCCGGTTTATCTAGCAATTTTGAATAAATCTTCAAAAAATTACAAAAACTTTGATCGAAATTTTTCGAAATTTCTCGTGAATTTAGAAAAGTTTCCTGTAAATTTTACATGAAAAATAAAAAGGTCTGTGATCTATCAAAAAATCAAAAAAAATGACAACAAAACAAGAAAATTCATAAAGTTTTGCAAACAAATTTCTGTTTTTTTTTCACTCTTGAAAGTTAAAAAATTTTCTCGTATAAAATTCGCAGGTACCTGATCTTCTTCGACATCGGCTACAGCCAGTACGTGGACTTCCACCACGTCCACCTCGTGTTCGATTCGAGCGAGTGCGTCTGGGAGGACATGCACGAGACGTCCCGCTCCTTCATCAAAAAGTACTTGGAGACCATGCAAAGACCGGCCCATGGTCAAGCTGTCGAGCGGGCAGGTGATCCGCACGGAATATAACGGCAAATGGGTGCTGTGCACGATCCGCTCGGTCGACTGCAGCCTGGTGCTCGTCCACTTCGACTCCCTGAATCGCTACGAGTGGATCTACCGAGGCTCGACCCGACTGAGTCCCATGTTCAAGGAGCAGAACGCCAACAAGCGGCACGCCGGGGGCAGGACGTCGAACACGCGGCGACAGGACCCTGTAATGCCGACGCGCCGGTGACGTTTCGAGCCGACTGGCTAGATTAACGACTCGAACTGTCATTTGTAGTTTTCGTACCAATTGGGCGATTCGGAACGTGGGATGTTTCGGAATTGGGGTGAAATCGTCTGTTGGGGAGGTTTCTATTCGAATACGCCAATTTTGACAGAAAATCGTTTGTTGACAGCTCAACTGGGGGACTTAACGTCAGGTGGTGACCATGACAACCGAATCTTGTTGATATTTGAACTGCCAATTTGGGGATTTTTGGGGTTTTTGACTCTTCTTTTTGGGGAATTGCGAAAATTTTCTTATAATCCCAACTGTCAAAATTATTTCCTTCAGGGAACAAATTATAAGCGTCCAGTCCTTTTGACCGGGAATTGCATTGACTTCATTAGTGACTTTAGTTCACTTACCGCATGCTTTCACAGAGTAAATAATGAATAATTGTCACACTAGGGTCCAAAAAACGTCATTATCGTGCTCAAATTCGAAGAATTTTGTGTTTTATCGCACAATTTTGACACAAAATCGCGGTTCCCGTTGACGGATCAACTGGGGGAATGAGCGTCAGATGTTTTACCATGACAACCGAATCTTGTTTATTTAACTGTCAATTTGAAAAAATTTCGAATTTCTTTGGAGTTTCCAGTTTTCTTGTGATTTCCGCAGTCTTTTCGGTTTCTCATTGTTATTAATTCATCGCGTTTCTTGTTTAATTCGTGCTTTACTTGGTTTCCGTTCGTTTTATTCAGTTAATAGCTCGTTAATTTTAGAATTAGTGGAATAAGTTGAAGTTTTGAGGTTTTTCTCGGTATTGTCTGGATGCGAGCTGTAAAAATGCCGGGAATTTCTGCTATTATCGGTTTTGATAACCGTTATCACGCTAGAACGAAATTTAGGAATAGGGAGCGAACTAGGAAATGATTGTAACATCACCGATTTGTACTTGGAATTCCAGGCGGAGTGTAGTCAACAGGGTAGTGACGTCAGTGGTGCGAATTCTAGCTCGGTGAATTCAGTGAGCGCCCAAGATTTATACGAAAACGATAACGATGGAGCATCAGTAGAACCGGATGATGCGGATGATGAGGGTGAAGTAAAATCCGAATCGTCCAATCGAATTAATTCGAAGCAGACTAAACAGACGAGTAAACAATCTCACCTCGTTCAGCAAAATGTACCTCATATTCAAAATAATAGAAGAAGATGCGCCCCCTTCTCAAAACCACAAGCGGAAATTCTATGAAAATATGGATGCTGTGGAGCACATTTTTCTAGGATATGCGATGACCGTAAAACAATTTTCTCCCAAACGGCAAGCTGTAACGAAATTGAGGATAGCCGAAATACTTATGGAGCAAGAAATCGCACATCAGGAAGAAACACAAAAGGCATGATTGACATGTCGATCTATGGTCAACTTTTTCCAAAACTTTTTCAAATAAAACCGCAATCCCACTTCAGAACACATGCATAATGAGTTCAATAACTTGAGGCATTTTTCAGAAGACACAGCCAGTATAGCCCTTGATAGCGCTGTAAGTCTTGATAAAGCAATCCACGAAATTTCAACTAATTTCTGAATTCATCATGTCCTTCGCTATGTTTTTGAAAAAACTCGTAAAAAAGAATCCTGACTAATGTAATTAAAAAGACGAAAACTGCAATACAATTTTGTCGAGGCTCTGAAGGGTACATCATTTTAATTTGACATTTTTTCTATGAAAGAATCAACCGTCATTTTCGCATTTCTGAGAAATCGTCAATGCGGTATTTTCACGAGGAATACAATTTTAATTTTATGAATGATCTCGTGAATGAAATGATACATATTCGCATATGACGCCAAATGAGTTATGTGAAAGAATTTTGTAGAAATTTATTTTTTCAGTCAGTTATTGCAATTACAAAGAAATTTCCGTGACGTCAGCAATTACAAATCGTGGACACAGCTCGTCAGCAGATGGCGCTCATAAAAATTTAATAATAGTCGCTGTATTACCGGTTACCGACATTTAGAGATTATGCAAGTGTCTCTGCTGTCATCAGTGTCGATAATGTTTTCGTGTTCTCAATGAAATTATGCGATTATATAAATTATATCTCAAAAAATGAGAAGAAAATGCTGATCACACAGCAGGGATCAAAACAGTAACTGCAATGGCATGGCGCCATCTACAGTATGTCCACGGATGGGGTTCAAAAGAGGAAAACATTTTTTATTTCTGATTCTACAGAAAAAAATATTCTTGATAAAATCGCCTGCTTGCTCTCAAACCTTCAAAACCCATTTCGTTTTCGTTTAAACATGACCCGTATAACCATCTATATAAAACCAATATCGATTCGATATTGATATCTTTACATCGATAAAGGCTACCTATATTAAAATGGCACAGCGACGATACGGGTTTGAATATATTTTGAGTATAGGCTGAATAAAGTTAGTATTTATCGAATCAATATCGAGACGAAAGAGTTCTGGGCTTCGTCTCAATCAAGACCACTGTATTGAATCTTAATTATATCAATACAGATTGCCTATATTCAATCTATATTGAAAACTGCGCTAATCTATACTCCATGAAAAATATTATATGCCAACAATTTCTATATAGAATAAAATGGTTTTATTCATTTGAATTCTCTCAAGAAGACTTTAATCTGAATTTATCGATCGTTTATCATGCGCACCTAGCTTACCACTGAAAGTCCATCCGGAAAATTCACTACTTCTTGTTTGTCACTGGCGGGATTTGAACCACCTACCTTACGGACCCAACTCTTCCTTACTTCATAAGATACCATTCGGCTATCAACCTTGTTGTAGGACTTGTGTCATCCTGGTGACTTGAGATAACTAAATCGATAGCCAAACCAAAAACCAAAATGAAAATGACTCAACATTGGGCAAATATGCGTACTGAAGAGGTGGCTACAGTATATAAAGTCGTCGGATCGGTGTACGTAGGCATAATGAAATTGCAAAGAATTCGATTAAAGTTAACAAAATTGAGGAAACAAAATTATTGTTATTATAAAATATTGTTTTCTAGAACACGTTTATTATTCCGCTCTTGTTTGTCTGGCAACTAGTCCTTACCGTCTCAAAATTAATTGTTCTTGCTTGACTAACTTTTAATCGTCATAAAACCTATACATTCTCACCAAAAAGACGGAGAACATCCTCAATATTTATAGTTTACGATAAGAATGTAGGTATCCAGTTTTAATTGAATCATTATTAAATTGTTTTTATATTTTACTGTAAAATTATATTGACTTAACATTTACTCAATCTTGAGAAAACTCGGTATAGGTCCGTGTATAGGACCACCACAGAATACTTCATTGTTTAATATAGAATTGTAATAGGACCCCCATAGTATTAGTATAAAGTTTTAATACATATTCAATAACGAAAAAACCTTTAGCGAATACATTTACAGGGAATGCGATGGATTGGTATCCACTCGATAACGATACTTCACGCGTCCGATAAAGCTGGAATATAGATCCTGCATAGAAAAATTATTCAAAGCAACCGATTTATCGCTTCTGTATAGGTCTAGTAAAGTGGATATCTGTAAAGAATGTATTTATTTATTCTACATCTATTCGATAAAGTCTCATCTTTATCGACGGATCTTCATGGAATATTTATCTAATTAATATAGGTAAAATATTCCTGTATCGCTGGTTATACGGGGAACGGTTAATTTTTTATTGAATTTTATCTGAAAATGTTGGACTTTTTTATTTTTTATTTTCATCCAAAATTAATGATATAGCGGTGTTGACAATGGACGAAAGAGGAATGAAAGAGATGATGGGCAGCCTGGAGAAATATATGCGAAGGACAGAAAAGGGGGTGTGAAAAAAAAATTATTTTTGATTTTACAGAAAAAATTATTCTTGATAAAATCGCTTGCTTGCTCTCAAATCTCTAAAACCCATTTCGTTTTCATTTCAACATGAACAGTTATTTTTTTATTGAATTTCATACTGTAGAAGGAGGTGAAAGAAGATTATTATTATTGTTATTAATGTTATTATTACAACAGGTGCGCCGAGGACCTGCGCAAGCAGCTGAAGGATAAGACGGCCCGGATCAAGACGCTGGCCATAGAAGTCACGTGGAAGAAGAAAGTCAAAGAGGATGTCGACTCGGCGAAGAGAGCGCTCGAGGAGAAGCGGGACAAGTTGAAGAGTTACGAGGAGGAGATCGTCACCAAGAGGATGGAACTCGCGCCGATCGTCATGAAGATACGCGAGATTCAGCAGTTGGAAATGGATCTGGGCGAACTCCAGAGCAAACTCAGTGCGAAAGAGGAGACGAAAAAAGGCGTCGTCGAACAGCAGGCGACCATCAAGAAAAACATCGACGATGAATTTGAGGGCACCGATTTGGAGTTGCGGAAGGAAATCGAGTCGTTCGAGACCGATTCTGGGCAACACGAGAAAATTATCGGGGATTTGGAACAGCGCAAGGAGAAAGTCGAAACCATGACCAAGACTGTCGTGCAGTCCACGCAAGTAAGCTTCCTCGTGGTTATACATATGTATGTAGTTATTTTTACAGGTTTCTATGCTACCGACAAAAGATATCTCTTACTCGCGGCCATTTGGATGATTTTGATTATTGTTATTTGGTTGATCTCCAAACTTTCGAAATACGCTCGGTCCCTATAACAGGGTTGAAATATTGAAATATCAGTTTTTTGTTTTTTGTCCTCCGACCAGCTGCAACAAAATCGCGATATTCTTGAAAACTTGAAACTATTAAAGATACAAGAATCGACAAATTTTTTTCTGAAAGCTAACATCATAGGCTGTCTTTTTTGTTGAAATTAGAATAGATTTTGGTTAGGTTTCTATGCTACCGACAAAAGGTATCGTTTACTCGCAGCCATCTTGGATGATTTTGAAGATTATCATTTGGTGAACATTTCCAGTTGTGAATGAATATTGGAGACTAGCAAGAGACCTGTTCAATATGTCAGAAATTCAATAATGGAATCGAAAAATAGGTTTCTAATTTACCGGCCCTGGATTCTGAATATTCCCCTACATTTATATTAATTACCGCATTTTTTTTTTACTTTTTACTGAGATGAACCGGGTTTTTTTGGATTAGGGTTTTTGAATAGTGCGCTCGAATTTGACGTGACTAGTCTGAAGCTAGCGGGTCGAGAATTTGTGTTTGGAAATTAAATAACAAACGTGAACGGTGGAGGCCTCTGTGGAAAGGAAGAGGAAGTACCGATGAAACAAGATGAAACAAGATAATGACAGTAAGTGGAGTGAGGAGAGTGAGAGGGAGAGAGAGGAACGATGGCGTACTGGTGGCTTGGGTAGTTTCGGGCTCCGACAATTTGTGTAATCCAGGTGGGTTTTTGATCTTGGTTAATCTTTAATTCTACTTGAATGTGTTCGTGATGTGTGCCTGTTTTTGGGGTGGTAAAAGTACCGTTCGATTCCGAGGGGTTTGAGAGTAATTGAGGAAGAAAGCTCGTTCCTTTGTCTGGTTTGTTTACGTGTTGTTTTCGAGAGTGAATACAGGGTGATTCTTGAGAGTACGTACCATTTTCTGTATTGTAACAATCTCTTTTATTGTGTGTGAGGGAATTTGAGGGATGGTGTGTGTGTGGCCGATTTACTTGTTACTTTTTCAGGTACGCGATGCGCACATTGGATCTTAAGGTAGCTACATTCCGTTTTCAGGTAGCTGTTTCACGTTGGTACTCGATTGAGTTTGTTTGGAATGTAGCCACGTGATGGTTTATAACTTGTTTAATATTTTTGACAGGCTAATTGACGTGACGATTACGTTTGCTGATGGCTTTCTAGTGTTTGTGCCGAGTTGGGGGTTTTGTGTGATTGGGCTTTGCTGAATAACTAACATTTTCTAATGCCTCCGTGAAAAGTCGTTTTCGGTGCCCATCAGCTCTCTTCCTGTCCAACTTGAGAATTGTTCAACTGTGATTTCATATTTAGTTGATGTACGCGTTTTCAGGGGAGATGGCGGATTATGATTCGACTCGAGCGAAATTGGTTTGATGCTGTCGCTGTACTCGAAGAGCTATCATGGTTGTTCAAATTTGATAACTTTCCAGTAGAACACCGGTGGTGTCACGTTGTTTATTGTTGCCTTTCGAAAAGTGACCGTTTGTCGTACGATAACGTCTAATTCGAATGATGAACTAATGATGAACTAATGCACCGTTTCTGCAGTGTTTGAAAAATGTAAGTCTTATCTTATGCGATTCCGGCTTAGTAGTTTATGGTCGACTTATGCTGTTAACTAAAGACGGGAGTGTCATGTGAGCTGGGTGACAACTAATAACGGGACCCATAAACAGTCTGCGATTGTGGTTAGGTTCTCTTTCAGAGGTCCCGTGGGCACCGATCATAACGCCACGCAATCCGCTGCTGGAGAGACCCGGATATACCTTTGGTAGTTGCGCCTGCCCCATTGTCTACTAATCATTATGTTCTTTTGTATGTCTGATGTTGTTTGTTCCTGAACTGTCTGTCATTTTGGGTGTTTGTTCGAATTGTCTAAGTTGACTTGCGGTTGACTTGCGGCTGATTTTCGACGTTACTGCGTTGACTTTCCACGTTACCGATTTGTCATTTGTACATCGCTCTGTTTGTTTTGGATACTTCACATGATTTATTGTTTTGATTTACTTGTATGTGATTTCATTTGTTTTATTGCATTGTTTTATTTATTTGTCTTGATTTTGATTATTTGTTTTGTGATGATGATTCTCACCATGATTTTGATTATGTTGTTTTCTTGTTTTGATGATCTTGTTTTGTTGATTATGTTGTTTTCTTGTTCTTGTTTGTTTTGTTTGTTGTGTTTTTACATGGATAAACATGGGGGTTTCTTTGGCTGACTCTTCCCACATGTAATGTCCATTCGTGAGTCAGTTGGTCAATTTTCATGAATGAGAAATCATTTGAATCGATTTCCCGCATTCGTGTGCAAGAACCGTCATAAAAAAAAAGAACACAACGTAGGTCCTAACTAGGTGAAAGACGATCACACCAAAATAATTGATAATGGGTAAATGACGGGTGGTTACACTACAGAGTTTTCTCGTATTTTCAGGAAATCCAGAACAAAATCGGCAAGCTCAATCAAGAAATAACCCAGTACCAACGCGAATGCCTCGAGAGAAAATCCACGATGGACAAAGCGATCGGCGCCCTGAAACTGACGGACGTCAACACCGACTACGACGACCAGGCCAACTGCACCAGTCTCATAAACGAGCTCAAGGAGACCATCGAATCGTCGCAGTTCGTCTTGGCCGTCATGACTCTCGATAGGGATTTACAAGAGGCCGACCTCCAGAAATCCATAGACGAAATTCGGAACAGAACATCACGTCGAAAACGGCCGAAATCGGACAGAGCGCGCGAAAAGTGGCGGAACTCAATCAGAAAGAAAGCGAACTGGAAGACCATCCATTCGAGTCGCAGTGCTCGATAGGCTGAAAATATCATTTTTAACGATACGGTGTGTTGCCATGTCGAACATGGACCCGCCGACCTCCAGAAATCCATAGACGAAATTCGCGAAAAGCACGCGACTGCCAAACAGAAAATCACGTCGAAAACGGCCGAAATCGGACAGAGCGCGCGAAAAGTGGCTGAACTCGAAACGAAACTGGAAGAGATGGGCGCCGCCTCTTTCGTCATCAATCAGAAAGAAAGCGAACTGGAAGACCTGGAACGAGACTCGAGAACTCTGCAACAAAACTGTTGTAGGATCATGTGATCTTGTAGAGGTGGGAACCGATACTGTATAAAATATTGATAAGGCAGTCGTCACCATGAGCGGAGGCGGCCGCATCGATATTGAGCGCGCCGCCTCCCGCCTCTCGCTTATTACTCTTGTGTTGTTTTTTTTTTTTAATAATATTATATTATAATATATATATCGAGAATTGATAGTCTTTTTGTTGTTGTTGTTGAGGGGCTCCTTGATCCGTGTTGGTGGTGGTTGAAGGGGGGGAGGCCCGCACTACACAGCACTGTTAATATTAATAAAGTTCGCAAAAGACTCTCTCTCTCTCATCGTTTTCATACAATTTTTACTCGAAAAACGACGAGTTTTACGACACGTCCTGGTCCTCCACGTCCTGCAGCTGCTCCTTCGGCTCCGCTTTACCTGCAAAAACACCAAAAAATCCGTCAGTTTCACAATTAACCATTTCAAATTGTTTAAATTTATTCAGGTTAACCGTTTAGTTGGCTCAAATCCTTGAATATTGAGCGATTCAGCATTTTTCAACAGTCTGTAGATTTTTCTTTTCATGAAAATTTAGGTTGGCGATACCAAACTTCAAAATTAATTATGACAGTTGTCAATTTTTTTTGTTTTTTGTTTGCGAGTTTTTGCAAGTGATATTGGTGTTAAAGTGATATCGTCGGGAAAATCTGAGCATGAAAACCGATTTCAAATTATTACAGTTATAATTTTGAACGTTAATTCATTCAGGTTAACCGTTTAGTTGCTTCAAATCGTTAAATATTGTGCGATTCATCATTTTTCAACAATTTATGGATTTTTATTTTCGTGAAAATTTAGGTTGGCAATACCAAACTTCAAAATTAATTATGACAGTTGTCATTTTTTTTTTATTTTTGTTTGCGGGTTTTTGCAAGTGATATTGGTGTTAAAAAGTGATATCGTCGGGAAAATCTGAGCATGAAAACCGATTTCGAATTATTAGTTTTTCGTTTCTGGTAAGTTTTCTGACAGTCAGGGGCGCCAACTGCGAAAATTTAAATAACCAGACATAATCGTTTGACGTTTTTGACAGATCCTTACCGATTTTTAATCCAGTGTTGTCGTGGGTTATCGTGACTTCCGGCTCTTTGATGGTCTCCTTCTGGAACTCGTTGTACAAGTTGATCTGCGAACTGTCGAGTTTGAGTGACGTGCGGATTTCCTTGATACTTTCTTTGATCTCGTTCAGCTTTCCGATAATCTTTTTGTGCCCCTCCTCCAATCTGGTCACTTCCTCGTTTTTCACGAGGTAATAGCTGAGGCAGAGATTCGGGGCGATTAACATTTCTTTGCCGTCTTTGCAGTCGTAATTTATGCATTTGCTGTTGGCGGATCTCTCGACTAGGTCGATTATCTCGACGCTTTCTTTGGCGGGAGCAGCGGGGGGCGGTTTGGCGGCTTCTTCGTCATCGTCGTCGTCTAGGACTACGACTTCATCCGGTTTCTTCGAGGACTCGGGTTTTTCGGAATTATTCACTATGACTTGCTTTCCCGATTCGTTTCTTTCGATTATCTGGGCGTCCCGGATCGTGTCGTCCAGTTCAATCGAGTCGTCGTCCATTTTTGGGGCCTTTTCGGGTGGTTTCTGGAAGTTTTCTGGAAGTTTTTAGGCGGCGTCCAGTGACATAACCTCACTTTCGATCATTCTCGTCCTGAAACATCAAAATTACGTAAATAATTGCGTGAGACACTTTTAATCGATATTACCTGATTGGATTAATCGATTTTGCGGTTTAAATCGGTTTTTTTCACAATTTTATTAGGATCATCAAGAATAACAAACGATTCAATGGGAACGATGACAGTTCTGGGGATTTTTATTATCGAGATTGGTAGTAGTGCTTTTATAAATATTTCAAAATATACGATAATAATTATAGTTTACCGTAATTATGACAGTAATTACTCTCATTTTTAGTTCTGAAATACTGGAATATCGCAAAAGCTAAATCGATTTGGAAATCTTAGTGCTCGTATAAATTCTGGGGACTTTCTCCCTCGATGTTGGTTGTTCTGTTGCGCAATTCAAGTAATCACTTGGTGGCAAGTGAATAATTCCAGTGGACCAACAAATTTCTCCCGAATTACATGTTAAACCCCGTACATACACATTTTAACCAATATTAGAACTTCTGATTACTTCGCTATACCGCTGACACTATCTGCATACGTCAATTCTGTAAAATATTCTAAATTGAAATTAATAATCAGTATTTTTTAACTGCGGCCCGTTTAAGTTATGCAACCACCTATGCTTTCAATTGGTTTCATTCGTAATCTTTAATTCAACGTTTCAATTTTTTTCAACCCCTTCCCATTTTTGTAACCAAACGGCACTCGCACAGGATGTGCCCTGAATCGAGAGCTTTCGAACGTGCCTATAGTCATCGGGCTACAAGAATGGGAAAGAGCGGCAAGAGCCTGAGGAACGCCTCCAAGAACGTCTCTTACGTCGGGTTGGACAGTCCGAGTACGAGCCCTAAAAAGGAAACTGAACTGGTTTATGCCACCTGCCACCCCGGAGGATGCGCCCCAACCGGGCGAACCACCCAAACCGGAAGTGCGTAGAAGCGGCCATCTTGAATTTCGATACAAAATGGCGGCCCTAATTATTGATCATCTGTCATTTTTCTAGGTAAAAATCGACGAAATTTACTTCATTTCGCGCGAAAAAGCGACCGGATCTTGGATAAAAGCTCGTTTAAAGGAGGTCATCCCTTCTGGGGTTTCCTATAATAACGAAAAATCGTCCGCCGTTCGTTATAAAGTCCTAGAATTGAAGCAGCACAAGGAGAGGATGGTCGATGGGAAAAATATCGCCTCGATGAAGCCGCCTAAAGTTCGGTTGGATTGGAAGTGGGAAGTCGGGTGGTCGCCATGTTTCAGGAGCTGATCCCGGATTACATGAAGAAGCGCATCGATTCGTATTATCCGGGGATCGTGGGCGAGCCGGCCGTCGAGAGCAACAAATACCGACCGCCGCCATTTTTTTACGGATGACACTCTAAGGTGGTAAAATCTGGTCAGATTTGTAATGGCGGACTGGACTATGCTGTTTTAGGGACTTTTGCTTTGTAATGCCGGTTTATCTAGCAATTTTGAATAAATCTTCAAAAAATTACAAAAACTTTGATCGAAATTTTTCGAAATTTCTCGTGAATTTAGAAAAGTTTCCTGTAAATTTTACATGAAAAATAAAAAGGTCTGTGATCTATCAAAAAATCAAAAAAAATGACAACAAAACAAGAAAATTCATAAAGTTTTGCAAACAAATTTCTGTTTTTTTTTCACTCTTGAAAGTTAAAAAATTTTCTCGTATAAAATTCGCAGGTACCTGATCTTCTTCGACATCGGCTACAGCCAGTACGTGGACTTCCACCACGTCCACCTCGTGTTCGATTCGAGCGAGTGCGTCTGGGAGGACATGCACGAGACGTCCCGCTCCTTCATCAAAAAGTACTTGGAGACCATGCAAAGACCGGCCCATGGTCAAGCTGTCGAGCGGGCAGGTGATCCGCACGGAATATAACGGCAAATGGGTGCTGTGCACGATCCGCTCGGTCGACTGCAGCCTGGTGCTCGTCCACTTCGACTCCCTGAATCGCTACGAGTGGATCTACCGAGGCTCGACCCGACTGAGTCCCATGTTCAAGGAGCAGAACGCCAACAAGCGGCACGCCGGGGGCAGGACGTCGAACACGCGGCGACAGGACCCTGTAATGCCGACGCGCCGGTGACGTTTCGAGCCGACTGGCTAGATTAACGACTCGAACTGTCAGTTTTCGTACCAATTGGGCGATTCGGAACGTGGGATGTTTCGGAATTGGGGTGAAATCGTCTGTTGGGGAGGTTTCTATTCGAATACGCCAATTTTGACAGAAAATCGTTTGTTGACAGCTCAACTGGGGGACTTAACGTCAGGTGGTGACCATGACAACCGAATCTTGTTGATATTTGAACTGCCAATTTGTAGATTTTTGGGGTTTTTGACTCTTCTTTTTGGGGAATTGCGAAAATTTTCTTATAATCCCAACTGTCAAAATTATTTCCTTCAGGGAACAAATTAAGCGTCCAGTCCTTTTGACCGGGAATTGCATTGACTTCATTAGTGACTTTAGTTCACTTACCGCATGCTTTCACAGAGTAAATAATGAATAATTGTCACACTAGGGTCCAAAAAACGTCATTATCGTGCTCAAATTCGAAGAATTTTGTGTTTTATCGCACAATTTTGACACAAAATCGCGGTTCCCGTTGACGGATCAACTGGGGGAATGAGCGTCAGATGTTTTACCATGACAACCGAATCTTGTTTATTTAACTGTCAATTTGAAAAAATTTCGAATTTCTTTGGAGTTTCCAGTTTTCTTGTGATTTCCGCAGTCTTTTCGGTTTCTCATTGTTATTAATTCATCGCGTTTCTTGTTTAATTCGTGCTTTACTTAGTTTTCGTTCGTTTTATTCAGTTAATCGCTCGTTAATTTTAGAATTAGTGGAATAAGTTGAAGTTTTGAGGTTTTTCTCGGTATTGTCTGGATGCGAGCTGTAAAAATGCCGGGAATTTCTGCTATTATCGGTTTTGATAACCGTTATCACGCTAGAACGAAATTTAGGAATAGGGAGCGAACTAGGAAATGATTGTAACATCACCGATTTGTACTTGGAATTCCAGGCGGAGTGTAGTCAACAGGGTAGTGACGTCAGTGGTGCGAATTCTAGCTCGGTGAATTCAGTGAGCGCCCAAGATTTATACGAAAACGATAACGATGGAGCATCAGTAGAACCGGATGATGCGGATGATGAGGGTGAAGTAAAATCCGAATCGTCCAATCGAATTAATTCGAAGCAGACTAAACAGACGAGTAAAGAATCTCACCTCGTTCAGCAAAATGTACCTCATATTCAAAATTATAGAAGAAGATGCGCCCCCTTCTCAAAACCACAAGCGGAAATTCCATGAAAATATGGATGCTGTGGAGCACATTTTTCTAGGATATGCGATGACCGTAAAACATTTTTCTCCCAAACGGCAAGCTGTAAAGAAATTGAGGATAGCCGAACTACTTATGGAGCAAGAAATCGCACATCAGGAAGAAACACAAAAGGCATGATTGATATTCGCATATGACGCCAAATGAGTTATGTGAAAGAATTTTGTAGAAATTTATTTTTTCAGTCAGTTATTGCAATTACAAAGAAATTTCCGTGACGTCAGCAATTACAAATCGTGGACACAGCTCGTCAGCAGATGGCGCTCATAAAAATTTAATAATAGTCGCTGTATTACCGGTTACCGACATTTAGAGATTATGCAAGTGTCTCTGCTGTCATCAGTGTCGATAATGTTTTCGTGTTCTCAATGAAATTATGCGATTATATAAATTATATCTCAAAAAATGAGAAGAAAATGCTGATCACACAGCAGGGATCAAAACAGTAACTGCAATGGCATGGCGCCATATACAGTATGTCCACGGATGGGGTTCAAAAGAGGAAAACATTTTTTATTTCTGATTCTACAGAAAAAAATATTCTTGATAAAATCGCCTGCTTGCTCTCAAACCTTCAAAACCCATTTCGTTTTCGTTTAAACATGAACGGTTAATTTTTTATTGAATTTTATCTGAAAATGTTGGACTTGGAAATATTTTCATCCAAAATTAATGATATAGCGGTGTTGACAATGGACGAAAGAGGAATGAAAGAGATGATGGGCAGCCTGGAGAAATATATGCGAAGGACAGAAAAGGGGGTGTGGGGTGTGGTATGTCAACGGATGGGGTTTAAAAGAGAAAAAAAAATTATTTTTGATTTTACAGAAAAAATTATTCTTGATAAAATCGCTTGCTTGCTCTCAAATCTCTAAAACCCATTTCGTTTTCATTTCAACATGAAGAGTTATTTTTTTATTGAATTTCATACTGTAGGAGGTGAAAGAAGATTATTATTATTGTTATTAATGTTATTATTACAACAGGTGCGCCGAGGACCTGCGCAAGCAGCTGAAGGATAAGACGGCCCGGATCAAGACGCTGGCCATAGAAGTCACGTGGAAGAAGAAAGTCAAAGAGGATGTCGACTCGGCGAAGAGAGCGCTCGAGGAGAAGCGGGACAAGTTGAAGAGTTACGAGGAGGAGATCGTCACCAAGAGGATGGAACTCGCGCCGATCGTCATGAAGATACGCGAGATTCAGCAGTTGGAAATGGATCTGGGCGAACTCCAGAGCAAACTCAGTGCGAAAGAGGAGACGAAAAAAGGCGTCGTCGAACAGCAGGCGACCATCAAGAAAAACATCGACGATGAATTTGAGGGCACCGATTTGGAGTTGCGGAAGGAACACGACAACACGGCAACACGAGAAAATTATCGGGGATTTGGAACAGCGCAAGGAGAAAGTCGAAACCATGACCAAGACTGTCGTGCAGTCCACGCAAGTAAGCTTCCTCGTGGTTATACATATGTATGTAGTTATTTTTACAGGTTTCTATGCTACCGACAAAAGATATCTCTTACTCGCGGCCATTTGGATGATTTTGATTATTGTTATTTGGTTGATCTCCAAACTTTCGAAATACGCTCGGTCCCTATAACAGGGTTGAAATATTGAAATATCAGTTTTTTGTTTTTTGTCCTCCGACCAGCTGCAACAAAATCGCGATATTCTTGAAAACTTGAAACTATTAAAGATACAAGAATCGACAAATTTTTTTCTGAAAGCTAACATCATAGGCTGTCTTTTTTGTTGAAATTAGAATAGATTTTGGTTAGGTTTCTATGCTACCGACAAAAGGTATCGTTTACTCGCAGCCATCTTGGATGATTTTGAAGATTATCATTTGGTGAACATTTCCAGTTGTGAATGAATATTGGAGACTAGCAAGAGACTTGTTCAATATGTCAGAAATTCAATAATGGAATCGAAAAATAGGTTTCTAATTTACCGGCCCTGGATTCTGAATATTCCCCTACATTTATATTAATTACCGCATTTTTTTTTTTACTTTTTACTGAGATGAACCGGGTTTTTTTGGATTAGGGTTTTTGAATAGTGCGCTCGAATTTGACGTGACTAGTCTGAAGCTAGCGGGTCGAGAATTTGTGTTTGGAAATTAAATAAGAAACGTGAACGGTGGAGGCCTCTGTGGAAAGGAAGAGGAAGTACCGATGAAACAAGATGAAACAAGATAATGACAGTAAGTGGAGTGAGGAGAGTGAGAGGGAGAGAGAGGAACGATGGCGTACTGGTGGCTTGGGTAGTTTCGGGCTCCGACAATTTGTGTAATCCAGGTGGGTTTTTGATCTTGGTTAATCTTTAATTCTACTTGAATGTGTTCATGATGTGTGCCTGTTTTTGGGGTGGTAAAAGTACCGTTCGATTCCGAGGGGTTTGAGAGTAATTGAGGAAGAAAGCTCGTTCCTTTGTCTGGTTTGTTTACGTGTTGTTTTCGAGAGTGAATACAGGGTGATTCTTGAGAGTACGTACCATTTTCTGTATTGTAACAATCTCTTTTATTGTGTGTGAGGGAATTTGAGGGATGGTGTGTGTGTGGCCGATTTACTTGTTACTTTTTCAGGTACGCGATGCGCACATTGGATCTTAAGGTAGCTATATTCCGTTTTCAGGTAGCTGTTTCACGTTGGTACTCGATTGAGTTTGTTTGGAATGTAGCCACGTGATGGTTTATAACTTGTTTAATATTTTTGACAGGCTAATTGACGTGACGATTACGTTTGCTGATGGCTTTCTAGTGTTTGTGCCGAGTTGGGGGTTTTGTGTGATTGGGCTTTGCTGAATAACTAACATTTTCTAATGCCTCCGTGAAAAGTCGTTTTCGGTGCCCATCAGCTCTCTTCCTGTCCAACTTGAGAATTGTTCAACTGTGATTTCATGTTTAGTTGATGTACGCGTTTTTAGGGGAGATGGCGGATTATGATTCGACTCGAGCGAAATTGGTTTGATGCTGTCGCTGTACTCGAAGAGCTATCATGGTTGTTCAAATTTGATAACTTTCCAGTAGAACACCGGTGGTGTCACGTTGTTTATTGTTGCCTTTCGAAAAGTGACCGTTTGTCGTACGATAACGTCTAATTCGAATGATGAACTAATGATGAACTAATGCACCGTTTCTGCAGTGTTTGAAAAATGTAAGTCTTATCTTATGCGATGCCGGCTTAGTAGTTTATGGTCGACTTATGCTGTTAACTAAAGACGGGAAGGTAAAGCGAATGAGCTGGGTGCCTACGTATAACGGGACCCATAAACAGTCTGCGATTGTGGTTAGGTTCTCTTTCAGAGGTCCCGTGGGCACCGATCATAACGCCACGCAATCCGCTGCTGGAGAGACCCGGATATACCTTTGGTAGTTGCGCCTGCCCCATTGTCTACTAATCATTATGTTCTTTTGTATGTCTGATGTTGTTTGTTCCTGAACTGTCTGTCATTTTGGGTGTTTGTTCGAATTGTCTAAGTTGACTTGCGGTTGACTTGCGGCTGATTTTCGACGTTACTGCGTTGACTTTCCACGTTACCGATTTGTCATTTGTACATCGCTCTGTTTGTTTTGGATACTTCACATGATTTATTGTTTTGATTTACTTGTATGTGATTTCATTTGTTTTATTGCATTGTTTTATTTATTTGTCTTGATTTTGATTATTTGTTTTGTGATGATGATTCTCACCATGATTTTGATTATGTTGTTTTCTTGTTTTGATGATCTTGTTTTGTTGATTATGTTGTTTTCTTGTTCTTGTTTGTTTTGTTTGTTGTGTTTTTACATGGATAAACATGGGGGTTTCTTTGGCTGACTCTTCCCACATGTAATGTCCATTCGTGAGTCAGTTGGTCAATTTTCATGAATGAGAAATCATTTGAATCGATTTCCCGCATTCGTGTTTTCTTGAAAGGTGCCGTTCTCCCAATTTCACGTTCGAGACTTGTGCAAGAACCGTCATAAAAAAAAAGAACACAACGTAGGTCCTAACTAGGTGAAAGACGATCACACCAAAATAATTGATAATGGGTAAATGACGGGTGGTTACACTACAGAGTTTTCTCGTATTTTCAGGAAATCCAGAACAAAATCGGCAAGCTCAATCAAGAAATAACCCAGTACCAACGCGAATGCCTCGAGAGAAAATCCACGATGGACAAAGCGATCGGCGCCCTGAAACTGACGGACGTCAACACCGACTACGACGACCAGGCCAACTGCACCAGTCTCATAAACGAGCTCAAGGAGACCATCGAATCGTCGCAGTTCGTCTTGGCCGTCATGACTCTCGATAGGCAGGGCCGGATCAAGAAGATTCCGGGCCTGAGGCGCAGTTGCAGTGTTGTCAAATCTTGGCATTAGACAGCCAAAAAAAAAGAAAAGTAGCGCCGCAGGCGAAAATTTTTTTGAATGTAAGGTAGTTTCTAGCCATCCGGGCCCCTATGGGGGCCCGGGCCCTGAGGCGCACGCCAGATTCTCACCAGACGAAGACAAGACGATCCTTCAGTATGTCAAAAAAGGATAGTCTTGTCTTCGTCTGGTGAGAATCTGGTCCTCGGCCGCCCCGGACCTCCATCAACAGAAGCACTTGGCGCTCGAGTTCCAAAACCCGACCGCGAAGCTTTTTAGCCCATCACCTCAACGACCGGCTGATTTCTAGCGTTTATCAAAGGTTCAAAAGATTATACATCCATAAAAAGATGAAACTCGGAAGGTAACTTGGAGAAACTGTAGAGTGAACTTATTTTAATCGAAAATTCCAGATTCTCACCAGACGAAGACAAGACGATCCTTCAGTATGTCAAAAAAGACGATAGAGCTACTCCGATTCCGACGAGGAAGAATCTGGGCGATCGACCGTGTCTCGGTCGCCCAGCCCGATGCAGGTAACGGAGGGCGGGGCGAGCAACGGGCCCGCCCCGTCCTCCGGAAAGCGTCGCTTGCCCGTTCCTGAATACCAGGAACGGAAGAGGGCGTCGCTTTCCAAATGCCCCCAGGTGCCGGTGAAGCCTGTGAAGCCGGTCTCCACTTTCGCCGGGGTTCTGTCCGCCTTAATTCCTAAGGCCGACTCCGCCCCTCATTCCGACCCCGTCTCTCAAGCCGACCCCGTGTCGCAAACCACCCCCCCCTCTCAGGCCACCCCCGCCCCTCAGGCCACCCACGCTTCACCCCGCGTTCCCCCGATCGTCATCCACGATTCTAAATTGTGGCCGACGGTGCTGGAGCGCATCCGTGGCTCCGTGCACTTGGACTTGTCGTCAAGTCCAAGCACACCAGCCAGGACATTCGAGTCCTTCCCGCCACCCCGATGGACTTTCGCGTCCTCACGAGGGAATTGGAACGCCTGAAGGTCCAATTCCACTCGTTCTCTCTCCCCGAAGAGAAAACCCTCCGCGTGGTCATCCGCGGAATCCCTGCGGGCATCGACCCCGAAACCGTCCTCGCTGACCTAGTCGAACGCGACATTCCCGCGATCAAGGTCACGCGAATGAAGTCCGTCCACGGGAAAAAGGAGCTCCCACTCGTCTTTGTGGAGCTCCCCCAAACTTACACCGCGATTTTCGACCTCGAGACCGTTCTGGCTCTCCAGGTCAAGGTTGAATCGCCGCATAAGCGCGCAACCACGTCCCAGTGCCATCGCTGCCAGCGATTTTCGCACGCCCAAAAGGGCTGCCGCGCCGAATTCCGGTGCGTTAAATGCGCAGGGGCCCACGCTTCGTGGACATGCACAAAATCGCGGGACAGTCCCGCGAAATGTGTGAACTGCGCCGGCCCTCACACCGCCAATTACAAGGGGTGCCCCCGTAACCCGGACATTCTCGCGTCCCAGCGAAAAGTCTCGGGAAAAACCGCCACTAGGAAGCCGGCGCCTTCAGCAAAGGCTGCTCCTGTGGCGCCCTCGAAATCGACCGCGGTCGGCGGCAATTCTCCGACCACCCTCATGCCGCCCGCAAACAATCCGGGTCAGAAAGGGCGAAAAAGCCCCGTCAAGCCCGCTTCGGTCCCGCTCCCGCGGCCCGGCCCCTCTCCCGTCGGGCCAATTCTCGACCGGTCTGCTGCAGCTGCGCTGGCCAAATTGTACATCCCTCGGATGGACGATGAGGTCAAGCGCACGCAGATCGTGTCTTTCTTGACCGCCGTAATCACCGGCATGCCCCTCGCAGGAGCCGCTTCACAGGTGGACGCCCTTCTGCCCGCCCTCAAGTCCAGTCATAACTTTTAAGCATGCCAGTACATCCACGCGTGGTTAGATCTTTGAAGACGTGTTTTTGGAACGCGAACGGCCTGCGGAGGGCCCGCAATGAACTTGCGGATTTCGCAGCCGAACACGATTTAGATGTAATTCTGGTGAACGAGACACACCTAAGAGTTGCACATAAATCGCCCAAAATTCGGGACTAAACCCTTCACAGATCTCAACTAGATCGCGCCGGTCAGGGAACGGCCATTTACGTCCGCAACTCTGTCAAACATTCGGTCGCGGCGCAGCCGCCTTTGTTAACGTTGGAGTCCACGTCGGTCATCATACACACCACACTCGGGCCGCTGATTTTGGTGGCAGTTTACTGCTCACCGAGGGCACGGCTCGTCGACACCGATCTCACAGAAATGTTCAATCTGGGAGCTTCGGTCATCTTGGCTGGCGATTTCAACGCCAAACACGGTGACTGGAACTGCCGTCGAGCGAACACGAACGGCCGCATTTTACGTCGATACGCGTCAGAAAATCCGGATGTCCACATCATGGCTCCGGACCACCCTACACATCATCACTACGCCACCGGAACGGCAGAAGTCTTAGATATCGCGATTACGAAAAACGTCCCATTCCAAATTAATGTGCATGCGATAAATTCTCTCTGTTCTGACCACAACCCCGTTTTGATGCATATCGGAACGGACTCGAACGATCCAGACTTGATTACACGCAAATTCACGGATTGGTCTCATTTCACGGAACACTTGGAGGGTCATTACGGCCCCATTCCGATAATTAGCGGCACGGGAGATTTAGACGACGCAATTTCCTTACTGGAGAGGAAACTCACAGAATCGATAAATGCATCCACGCGAATCACCACGAAACAGCACGAACACGAGCGCTTACCGCAACACATTTTAGACGCCATCCGCACTAAAAATCGCGCCAGACACAGATACCATCGCACGCGACACCCGGATGATCGGCGAGAGTTCAACCGTCTCCAAGACGGAGTGCGATACTCGATTCTCGATTTTCGAAATGTCGAGTGGGACCGCAAGCTCCAGTCCTTGTCCACCGAGGATAATTCCGTTTGGAGGATGTCGAAGGTGCTGCGCAGCGACCGAATGCCGATACCGCCGATTCACGGCGAGCGGGGTCTCGTTTTCACCGACGAGGAGAAGGCTGAAGCTTTTGCGGACAGTTTGGAGTTGCAATGCAGACCGAACTGGGCGCGGGCCGATCCTGACCATGTCGAGGAGATCGAGGACTCGGTCGCCGACGAATTGGACACCGACGACCCGACTGTGATTCGCCCTGTCTCTATCCAAGAGATAAAGGCGGTAATCAAGTCTTTGAAAGCACGTAAGGCCCCCGGACCAGACCAAATTCCCGTCGTCGCTCTCAAAAACTTGCCAGACAAGATCGTCACGGCTCTTGCTGGCATTTTCAACGCGATTCTCCGGTACCGTCATTTCCCACCCCGGTGGAAATGCGCCACCGTAATTTTTATTCCCAAGCCAGGCAAGGATCACAAGTTTCCGTCAAATCATCGTCCGATTAGCCTCCTTTCCACCGTAGGGAAGGTTGCAGAACGGTTGATCAACCACCGCCTTTCCGATATCGCATCCGGGCTCAACATCGTCCCGGAGAAGCAGTTCGGCTTTCGCCCAAAACACTCCACCGTCGACCAGTTACTCCGCGTGGGGGAATACGCCTCTGTGGGGCTTAACTGGAGACAGGTCACGGGGGCGATCTTCTTAGACGTGTCGAAGGCTTTCGATACCGTCTGGCATGAGGGGCTTCTCTGTAAGCTCCTCAGATCAGGGGTACCGGTCGCCATGGTGCAGCTGATAAGATCGTTCCTGTCCGCGCGCTCCTTCTGAGCGAAAATTCGCGACGCGTTCTCGACCGAGCGGCTCATCGAGGCCGGGGTCCCGCAAGGATCAGCCCTTTCTCCGCTTTTGTACAATCTTTTCACCGCGGACATTCCCAAACTGGCGAGTACCGAACTCGCCATTTACGCCGACGACACCGCCATTCTTACCCGTTCATTTCAACCTCACCGTGCCACCTCGCGACTTCAGGAGGCCGTCGATCTTTTGGAGACGTGGTTACGTCTCTGGAGGATCGACGTAAATCCCGAGAAAAGTCAAGCTCTTTTGATAACCCGCCGTCGGGTCCAACCCGTCGGTCATGTCACCATGTTCGGCCAGGATATCCCCTGGGCGGACGAAGTCAAATACCTCGGTGTCAAAATTGACAAACGTCTAAATTTTTTGAAGCACGTCGATTACACCCTCTCGAAAGCGAAACGCGTTTCCGGGTCTCTCGCTTCGCCGACTTGTGGCAGGAGCAAGCTGTCAATTAAAAACAAGCTTCTCCTGTACAAGACAGTCTTGAGACCCACTCTGACTTACGCCTCGCCTGTTTGGGGTCATGTGTCCAACTCACAACTTCACAGGCTGCAGGTGTTTCAGAACAAGTTCCTCCGATCCGCGTTCAATGCCCCCTGGTTTGTTCGCAACACTCAGTTGCACCGCGAAGCGGAACTTCCGCTAATCAAAGACTTCCTACGCGATTCCGCCGTGAAAACTTTTGGCAAAGCCGAGGTACATCCCAACCGTCTGGTCCGGGACGCCGTCGATTACGATGAACGCGGTCATCACCGCGTGAACCGTGCAAAAATGGCCCTCTTATGACCGTGATGTACTCAGTCATGCTGTTCGTAACAGTTTCTCTCCCGGCATCTTTTGTATGTTCCAGGTCCCCAGACCATCTTCCAGCAGACGTGGCCGCCTCCATCATCGTCGGTAAGCCCCTTTTTGATTACTTATTATTCGTTCTCCCGAACCTTTCCCGATCCAACGCTAAACCCACGTCCCCCCCGTGTTTATATGTACCCTCCAATGAGATGACACACAGTTCTTCGCAAAGCGGTGCCGTCTGCGTGTCTCTCAGGAATACATTAAATATGGTTTCTGTAACTTTTCTTACACTTACGTACTAAATACGTCTGTGTACTGTTCAGATGAAGGGAATTGACGGTCTCGGACCGGTTACCCACCAAAACCAAACAACGTTTAGCGTTTAGCCATCGAATCGTCGCAGTTCGTCTTGGCCGTCATGACTCTCGATAGGGATTTACAAGAGGCCGACCTCCAGAAATCCATAGACGAAATTCGCGAAAAGCACGCGACTGCCAAACAGAACATCACGTCGAAAACGGCCAAAATCGGACAGAGCGCGCGAAAAGTGGCGGAACTCGAAACGAAACTGGAAGAGATGGGCGCCGCCTCTTTCGTCATCAATCAGAAAGAAAGCAAACTGGAAGACCATCCATTCGAGTCGCAGTGCTCGATCTGTGCGGTAGCGAATAATTTACCGATCGGCTGAAAATATCATTTTTGACGATACGGTGTGTTGCCATGTCGAACATGGACCCGCCGACCTCCAGAAATCCATAGACGAAATTCGAAACAGAACATCACGTCGAAAACGGCCAAAATCGGACAGAGCGCGCGAAAAGTGGCGGAACTCGAAACGAAACTGGAAGAGATGGGCGCCGCCTCTTTCGTCATCAATCAGAAAGAAAGCAAACTGGAAGACCATCCATTCGAGTCGCAGTGCTCGATCTGTGCGGTAGCGAATAATTTACCGATTGGCTGAAAATATCATTTTTGACGATACGGTGTGTTGCCATGTCGAACATGGACCCGCCGACCTCCAGAAATCCATAGACGAAATTCGAAACAGAACATCACGTCGAAAACGGCCAAAATCGGACAGAGCGCGCGAAAAGTGGCGGAACTCGAAACGAAACTGGAAGAGATGGGCGCCGCCTCTTTCGTCATCAATCAGAAAGAAAGCAAACTGGAAGACCATCCATTCGAGTCGCAGTGCTCGATCTGTGCGGTAGCGAATAATTTACCGATCGGCTGAAAATATCATTTTTGACGATACGGTGTGTTGCCATGTCGAACATGGACCCGCGTGAGTTCGAGCTCGAGTTCCTCCGCGGTCGGGTAGCGGAACTCGAGCACCAAGTGCAGCGGCTGTTGGAGCTCCTGGACGGCCGATACTGTTCAGATGAAGGGAATTGACGGTCTCGGACCGGTTACCCACCAAAACCAAACAACGTTTAGCGTTCAGCCATCGAATCGTCGCAGTTCGTCTTGGCCGTCATGACTCTCGATAGGGATTTACAAGAGGCCGACCTCCAGAAATCCATAGACGAAATTCGAAACAGAACATCACGTCGAAAACGGCCGAAATCGGACAGAGCGCGCGAAAAGTGGCGGAACTCGAAACGAAACTGGAAGAGATGGGCGCCGCCTCTTTCGTCATCAATCAGAAAGAAAGCAAACTGGAAGACCATCCATTCGAGTCGCAGTGCTCGATCTGTGCGGTAGCGAATAATTTACCGATTGGCTGAAAATATCATTTTTGACGATACGGTGTGTTGCCATGTCGAACATGGACCCGCGTGAGTTTGAGCTCGAGTTCCTCCGCGGTCGGGTAGCGGAACTCGAGCACCAAGTGCAGCGGCTGTTGGAGCTCCTGGACGGCCGATACTGTTCAGATGAAGGGAATTGACGGTCTCGGACCGGTTACCCACCAAAACCAAACAACGTTTAGCGTTTAGCGTGAAATTGCCGCAAGTGATGAAAGATGTCGCCAAACTCGTTCAGGATTTCAGTAGTCGCAAAGAAGAGGTCGCTTTGTTGAAGTCCCGTTTGGTCGAGCCAGTGAACGTCGTGGAGTCTTGTAGGAAAGTACTTTCTGATATGGCTTCAGTCGATCAGAGTCGCAATGATCTGGGGAAATCGGAAAAAATGATTGAACAATTACAGGTAAGAAGGCAAATAGACCGATTAGGTTATTTAGATTAAGAAAAGATGTACAGTTCAATTTTCAAAAGAAGGAACCGACGTCATCAATTTTGGTGGTATGAACGCCAACGGTGACGTATGTCGCAAATGTTTCTTCTGTAAATGACGTCATGGCTATAGTTCGGCAAGAGTTTCCACATTTTCTGAAGTGGAGGAGTAATTAGGAGGAGCGTTCAGAAACGTACCGGGGGAAGGTTAAAGTGACCCGAAGTCGTTCAGAAATAAAATTATCCGGAGAACACTCAATCCCCCCTATTCACTAATTAATTGCTACGTAGCAAGTATTGTTGTCTATTGCTAGCAACAATGTAAGTAATTGTTGATAGCAATAGCCAACAATACTTGCTACGTAACAATTCCCTTAGTGAATAAGGGGGAATATCAGTTCTTGACACAATCTTACAGTTGACAATTTAGTTTGACAGCGAATGGAGGTTGTGCCCCAAGAGGTATTTTTATGCATCTTTTTAGAGATGGGAAAAACCCGGGTGCAATCGTTTTCGCACCATTGTTCTGGGTGCATGGGTTTTATTGCACCTGCACCCATTTTGGGTGCATGGTGCATTCATTGCACCGGGTGCATTCAGGTGCATTCAAAATTGACCTTGGAAAATATTTCACAACTCAAAACTATTAAACAAGATGTTCTTGTCAAGAACTAATAAAGTATTAAATGAAAATCTCTCAGGAAAGATAAAAGGGAAACGTACAAAATTAGAGGACGGTAGTTTATTTCATATTTTACTTTTTATTGTTATTTTTATTTTCTTCCGGGCACTTGGGGCATTTGAATATGTATTATGTGATGTTTCAATTTAGACGCATTACCGAAGTAAATTTGGCTACAAAACTTACATTTTGCCGTGTTCCTCCCTTTATACTTTTCTGTTGAAATTAGTAAATTTTCCCAAATTTTGTCTTTCATTCTCGGCATTTTTTGGACTTTTACACGGTTTACACTTTACTTGTTGATACTTGTAAAACGTGGGGAAATTCTGAATTCTGATTATAATGCGCACGCGTGCCGGGAAATTTCGAAAACTGATTGCACCCGGGGTGCAAACCTATTTTATGAACCCGGGAACAAAGGGTTCAAATCGAGTTTTCGTTCCCGGGTACATACGGCTGTCCCGGCTGTCCCATCTCTGTGCATCTATCTTTATCATTCTCATGCATTCTTATGAAAGTTTTGGGAAGACATGAATGTCCGTAATGTCCGAGGTAATGTCTCTTTTCAACATGTACTGCCTAGACAATAACGTAGCGCGGAGCTCGTTATTAAATTCGTGACGTAAGTTCCTTCTCTTAAATATTGGACTGCAGTACAGAACGAAAAGTGGAGAATTCATTCAGTAGTTGAATAATACAGGGTGTCTGTGAAATACGTGTACAACGCGCTACCACATACTCCTGAGGTCAAAATAGAACGATTGAACCAAAATGATCTCAGTCCAAAAGTTGATAATAAAAAAGTTACAGGGTGTTGAACTGAAAATTTTTATTTCAATTTTCTTGAATAATTTGTAAAGTTTTGGGAATAATCTCTCAAAAATTGGTACGCGAGGGTTTTTTGGTACGAGGAATATTTATCTGGACTCAGTTTTGCTGTATTTCCTAGAGGGCGCCACGACGTACGCTACAAGAATTTGCAAATGACAGTCTTAACTTTTCCTCCCTCAAAATTACCGATGGTCCAATAAATGAAATCGTATGCCTGATGATTTTACTCAATAAAAGTTCTCTTGTTTGATGTCGCTACGATGCACCGTTTTGGAATTTTCATTCTTGAATGGTCGATTTCACCCAAAATTCGCACCAATTTTCGAGGTAATTTTTCAAGAAAAACAAATAAACCCTCCAAAAAGGAAGTTCAATTACTTTTTTCGTCAGGTAATTTGTTTTTAGCAAAACAGTCATGAAAATAACTTTTTGTCAGGCAAATGTATTTTTCACGATTTTTCATGTTTTCAGTTTTGTTGCGTTTTTCGACTCAAAATGAACAATTTTTACATCTTCTCTTTACCAATTTTTGTTTACCGACTTTTCATTGTTTTTCTTGACCGATTTTTATGCGGTCTTCCCTGAAAACCAAAGGGGCACATCCGGCAACACGATTACACACGATCTGCTTTCGTTTTCATTCATTTTTCACCTCAAGATGAAAATTTGTCGTATTTTTTCTTGTCTATTCTTATTTACCGAATTTACCAAGTTTTTCTTGTACGAATTTGATGCGGTTTTAACTGAAAAACATCGGAGCACGTCCGGGGACACGATCTAATGCGTTTGTCACGTCTGAATTAATTTTTTTCTTGTCCGTTTCTTCTAAACCGATTTTCATGCAGTTTTTTTCACTGAAAACATCGGGTTACGTCTAGGTACACAATTACGCACTGTTTTTATTCGTTTTTACTTCATTGTTATGAAAAATGTTCATATTTATTTTTATTCACTCAATTTTACAAGTTCTTCTGGTCCGAATTTGATGTTGTTTTAATTTAACATTTAACTGAAACACATTAGAGAACGTCCAGTGACACGATTACACACTATCCGTTTCCGATTTGATGCATTTTTCACCTCCATATACAAATTTTAAATTTGTAACAGAACTTACTAAAAAAAAAGTGGCGCTAGTTCATGCATTTGCACGGTCTCTACAACAAAATACCTCAGATGAAAAAGACATGCAGCTTCAAATAAGAGCTTTTGGTTGTTCTCATGCACATTTACTATTTTACTTTCGGAAATATGGCCACTTGTTTCGAAATAAATTCTCCATTTCAAACCCTGATATCTCTGAAACTGTGAATGTGTTATAGCTAAAGTGCATTAAAAAAACAATAACAAGCTCTCGTTCAGAGCTCCCTTTTTCATGTAAGGTATTTTCTTGTAATCTTGAAATTTCGTATTTTTGTCCTCGACAAAAGCATTTTTGAGAGCTAAGATCATGGACTTCATTTTTTATTTGAAACTTATTTTCGATTTGAAACGTCATCTCTGAAAATCGAATGCTAAGCGACAAGAAAATTTCTGGCGGTTTACGACCCTTGCTTTTGATTTGCACCCCCTCGGTTTTTAGCATTTTCCTGTTAAACTTAGTGTCCAATCGAAAAATTACAAGATACCTAATTTGTTCAGAAATGATGACGGTTTGTATTACGCTAAGAAAAACAAACTTTCCTGGAAAGGAAAATAAAAAATTCACCACTTTAACATCTGGATGACCTCCAATTACCAGTTTCCCTTCAAGGTAGCTTTGTCAATTTAAGGGTAATTATGCATGCTTATACCATCATTGATATCCTAAGGACTCGTCTCAGAAAAGATAATGGTATCAAAGTTATTTCGGAAAAACTGTTGTCGATACCTCATCTTTAACGGCCTGTAACTCCGTCATCATAAGAAATCGGACATCGGTTCATAGGAAGTTTTCGTCATCATTTTCATCAAGGAATACGTCATTAAAATATTGCCAACGAATTACGGGACACCCTGTATGATTTTTCAATTCCAAATTGTAGGATTTCAAAAAATGTCGAATACTAACTTATTATTGATAAGATGGATGATAAGTCTTAATATTCAATGCGCAGTAATAATGATAATAATAATTCTAGAGGTATACAAGATGAAACAAAATAATACAAACCTTGGTGTTTTCAAGAATAAAACACACACTTCTGATTTGGTTTTGATTTTTCTTATTTTTTGATTTGATATAAATTAGTATAGTATATGGAAATGATAAAACGTAGATCACCATATGTTGAGTCTTCAACAGTTTTGAATATTAGTCTATTTTTTAACGCGTTTGATCATTGTTATGTATTGATGAGTATTTGTATTTATTGTCCGATTTATTTGCGTATATTTACAACGCACAAGTAAATTTATATAGGTATTTGTAGATAAGACGTTTTTGTTAATTCTTATCGCCTCGACGCGAAATAAAGGACCAGTTGCCTGCACGAATTCGTCATGAAATGTACAATAATTATACACATGTTATAATTGACGAGTCATCAAGTTTGAAATAAACTGCATAGTATCAAATGTGGTGATGTTTCAATGGTCCTTCGAACCCCACAAAATTGGTCAATCTTCGAGTCGGATTTCCACGTCCAAGTGAAAGAAAAGGGAGTCAACCGGCAATCCGCTACTTTCACAGCAAAAGAAACGAATTGTCACCGGTGATCCAATTAGTGCAAGTGCAGGCAACAAAAACAACGTGTCAAGACAACAAGACACACAACAACGTGTCAAGACAACAAGACACACACAACAACGTGTCAAGACAACAAGACACACACAAAAAGTGTCAAGACAACAAGGCACGTAACAAAATACAAATTTTAACTGGAGGACCAATTCCCAGTTAAAATAGGAACAAATTTCCGTCAGGACAGGAAGTCGGGAGCCCATCCGAATCAGTCCGGGCGCAGCGCAGCGTCATCAGGAGCGACGCGGACCATCGTCGCACAGCAAAAAGCCGAGATAAGATAAGAATAGAGCCGATCAACGAAACCGTGAGTCTGTCCATCCCATTCTTTAAGGATGCCATGTCGCGTGAGACGGAAGATCGAGGTGTTACATGAGATAGACAAGGATGGGGGTAGATTTAGTTTCGTAGATATCTCAAAAACTAGCGAAAATTTTTCAATGCGGTTTTGGCCAATTTGAAGAGAATCCTCTTTTGTTGGCTCTGAATGTAAATCTAACTCTGAAAAGGCGATTTATGTTTGAGATTTTTAGATTATAAAAACAAGCAATAATCACCACATTTCAAAACTCAATTTAGACATCAAATTTAATTACGAGAATGCTGTATTTATATTCAGAGCCAACAAAAGAGGATTCTCTTCATATTGGCCAAAATCGCATCGAAAAATTTTCGCTAGTTTTTGAGATATCTACGAAACTGAATCTACCCCCATCCTTGTCTATCTCATGTAGCACCTCGATCTTCCGTCTCATGCGACATGGCCCCCTTATTAATAAAAAATCCAAAATGCCACCTAAAACGACAAAGACACCGGACATACCGTACCTATTAAAACAGCGCGAGGTTTTATCAGATAGAATCAAGCGAATTGAAGAATACATTGCTGAATTGATGTCACAACTGCAAAAAAAACGGAATTGGGAGAGCTCAAGTCGCGCAGTAGGTCGCTTCAGAAAGCGTCCGATGAGTTTGAGGAAATTCAGTTCGAACTCGAATTTGCGGATGAGTCGGGGGACGCCAAGGCCGGTCGGGTCGAGGTAGAGAATCGTATTTTTTCAGTTCAGGGTAAAATCGAGGACATTTTGGAGTTTCTCACTCCGCCGCCTCCAACCGCGACAACTTCTGCTTCAACTTCCGCGACCCCTGAACCCAGAAGTACTAGAAGTCAATCACTAGTCAACCCCATAAGATTGCCGCCTTTAGAATTGCCAAAATTCACTGGAAATTACAGCGATTGGTTGTGTTTTCATGATACATTCAACACGCTAGTTAATGATAATAATCTTTTGAACAATTGTCAAAAATTTCATTATTTAAAATCATGTCTGGAAGGTGAGGGTTTACGCACAATTGAGTCTCTTGCGGTGTCAAGTGCCAATTATGATTCGGCATTAAAGTTGTTAACAAGTAGGTTTCAAAATAAAAGGCTCATAGTTCAGGAACATGTATTCGCGTTAATAAATTCACCTCAAGTTGTCAAAGGCAGTGCATCCAGTTTAAGAGTTTTAATCGATAACATCATAATAAATACCGCAGCTTTGAGAGTACTGAAGGTGGAAGTTGATCACTGGGATGCAATACTAATTCCGATTATCACGGAAAAGCTCGATTTCTATTTAAAGAGAGAGTGGCAAAGCAAATTGTCAGCGGAGTTGCCAGAAATGAAACAACTTTTGGAATTTCTAGAAAAGCAATGTCAGTTTTTGGAGTCAATTCATTTCTCGAACAAGTCAGTAGTTCAGGGTGGTAGTAGAAACAATACCGCGCCGCCATTTAATGCAGCCAGCAGACAAAAGGTGTTCGCAAGATCCAATAATGTAGCAACAAATTCAAACTTCACATGTCATGTATGCCAAAAGGGCCATTATATGTTCCATTGTCAAGAGTTTTTAAGACAACCGATTAGCGAACGAATCAAACAAGTCGACAAACTTGGCATGTGTCGCAATTGTTTTAGATTTCACACGGTTAGCGAATGCACGTCTCCGTATAAATGTAAAGTATGTTCCAAGAGACATAACACATTATTACACGAAGATCAGGGGTCAAATTCTCAGAAAACAGAGACAAGAGTAGAAACAAACACAATAGTCAGTATGTCAAATTCAAATGCGGACAATGTCATATTGCCCACAGCATTAATAGGGGTCCGAGATAACTGCGGCAATGTAGTCAAATTGAGAGCGCTTTTGGACTCGGGATCCCAATCCAATTTTATTACAACAAACGCAACACAACTTTTAAATTTAACTTGTAGTCAAGCAGATGTGTCGATAATTGGAATAACACAGGCAATTTCGCGCATCAAAAAATCCGTACGGATAAATATATCTTCGGATTACGACAAGACATTCGAGACTTCATTGCATTGTCTCGTGGTTCCGCAGATCACGCAGGATCTTCCACTATTCAGTTTCAGAATAGATAAATTTTGCATCCCTCAGGGCATCGAGCTGTCAGATCCCGAATTTCACATTAGTAAGAGTGTCGATCTCCTGATAGGTTCCGAGTTGTTTTGGGAAATATTGGGCACAGAACAAATAACTCTCGGTCCACGTCAGCCATGTCTTCGCGAGACCAAACTTGGTTGGGTGGTAGCAGGCCCTTCATGTAAACAAAGTAAAGCGGCACGGGCGCCTCAGTCATGTAACATATCTCTGGAACAACAGGTTAGCAAATTTTGGGAAATTGAGGAATATGAAAATAAACGAATCTTGTCAATGGAAGAAAAACAATGCGAGGAACAATTTTCTGAACCGTATATTCGCGACAAAGATGGTAGATTTTGTGTGAGCATCCCGTTGAGCAGTCAAGCCAAAAGGTTAGGGTCATCAAAGTCAATGGCATTGAGACGACTTGAGTCTCTGGAAAATCGGTTTCGTCAGAGTGGGAATTTGAGAGAAACATACGCGAAAGTCATACAAGAATATGTAGAGCTAGGGCACGCCGAGCTAGTGCGCGATTCAGTTACAGGAACAAATGAAGAATTTTATTTGCCACATCATGCAGTCATAAAAAACGACCGACTAACTACAAAACTTAGGATAGTGTTTGATGGATCGGCAAAGTCCTCAACTGGCGTGAGCATCAATGATATTCAATTGAACGGACCGAAATTACAACAAGATTTGGTTTCAATTTTGATTAGGTTCAGAACACACAATGTTGCATTAATTGCTGATATAGAAAAAATGTATAGGCAAATTAAAGTTAAAGAAAAGCATCAAGATCTGCAGAGGATTTTGTGGCAAAATCAATCTACAAACGAAATAGAAATTTATCGCTTGACCAGGGTAACATTCGGTATGAAGTCGTCTCCGTATTTAGCTATAAAATGTTTGCAGCAATTGGCGATTGATGAGAAGGATGAATTTCCATTGGCTCATCCTGTAATTTTGAAGGACTCTTATGTCGACGACTTGTTGACCGGTACACACACCGAGGAACAAGCAATCGTCTTACGCGAACAGTTAACTGCAGCTTTGAAACGGGGCGGGTTCGAATTGAAAAAATGGGCGTCAAACAGTCCAGCAGTCTTGCCAAAGGTCTGCGATGACAGCGAAATAATATTAAACTTTGACAAAGACAACAAGACCTTAGGTCAGCTGTGGAATTGCAAGTCGGATAATTTGAGCTATTCCATAAATATAGACCCACCAGCGAAAATCACAAAGAGAACAATACTCTCTGTGATTTCTCAGCTGTTTGATCCTCTCGGATTGGTGTCGCCAACTTTAATCACCGCGAAGATAATTCTTCAGAAATTATGGACTTTGAGCCTAGCATGGGACGAGGTTGTTCCACTTGAGTTGAGCGGGTTGTGGCACAAATTTATAGTAAACATTCCAGATTTAAAACTGATTAAAATTCCAAGACAGATCATTGCGATTGAATCATTATCAAGCTTCGAGTTGCACACATTTTCAGATGCATCCACTCACGCATATGGTGCGTGTGTTTATTTGCGAAGTCAAAATAACAGCGGAAGGGTATCAGTCCGGTTGATTGGCGCAAAAACGCGAGTCGCACCTTTAAAAGTGATTACACTTCCTCGCCTCGAATTAAGCGCCGCATTGTTAGGAGCAAGACTGTCAAAATGCGTGTCAGACTCATTGGAGTTGCCTTTAGATAGACAGTACTTGTGGACCGATTCCACAATCGTGTTGGCATGGTTGGCTGCTGATTCTAGCAATTGGAATACATTTGTTGCGAACAGAACTTCGGAGATTCAGAGTCTAACAAAAAACGCAACGTGGAATCACGTTTCAACAAAACAAAATCCAGCGGACATTTTATCACGAGGGTGCACCCCCACTGAACTCAGAAACGCAGAAATATGGTGGTTGGGTCCCGAGTGGCTGGCAAAGTCGGTTTCTGAGTGGCCGGTATGTAAAAAACAAAATTTAGATGCAGAAATTCCGGAAATGCGTAAGACAAGAATTCAGGTCAACATTTGCACAAAGTCAAAATGGAACTTTTCCCATATTTTTGATAAGCCTTCATCATTGAAGACTCTTACTCGAATTGCGGCATATTGTCTGCGATATTTTCATAATTTAAAAAATAAAACTAATCGGATCACTGGATCGGTTTCAGCAGCTGAGTATCATCAAGCGTCGGTGTGGCTCATAAAGCTCATGCAGGGGGTGGAATTTCGATCTGAAATTAAAATCCTATCTGAGGGCAAGACTTTGCCGAAAGAAAATAAGTTAGTGGAGCTAAACCCATTTTTGGATAAGGGAGGAGTCTTGAGAGTAGGTGGCCGATTGGGTAACGCCATTTCAGTTAGTTATGAAACGAAATATCCGATAATTTTGTCAAAATCTCACAAATTAACACACCTTCTAATTAGAAGCGAACATCAAAGGCTATGTCATGCGGGACCTCAAGCGACCCTATCTTCACTTAGACAAAGATATTGGCCACTAGGTGGAAGACGAAAAATTCGTCAAATTCTCTCAAAATGCATTCAGTGTTTTAAAACGAAACCTATAGTAACCGTCTGGACTTTGCGAATATTGACTTTTGCGAGGACAACCCCTTTTATGGCTCAGTAATAAGTTGACAATGGTGAATGGACCTAGCCTACGGCTACAATAGGCGACAGGTATACGAATTTGTCGAGCTCGTGCACCAAACCGCAGTGAAGAAAGTATTATTGAGTCTATTTTAAAAAGTTTGGCACTAAGAAATAAAATAAAATAGACTCAATAATACTTTCTTCACTGCGGTTTGGTGCACGAGCTCGACAAATTCGTATACCTGCCGCCTATTGTAGCCGTAGGCTAGGTCCATTCACCATTGTCAACTTATTACTGAGCCATAAAAGGGGTTGTCCTCGCTGTTAAGGTAGGCAACCAGTAATTGATGAACAATTATTGGTTATTATAATGTTAACGCGCTGATACACACTCTCCTGCGGGCTCCAAAAGTAACACATGTATCAAGAGACCTGTCATGAAGATTAATTAATAAATTCAAGTAAATCCAAGTCATCGTGTCTTAATTAGCACCAAATGACATAATAAAACATGGCGCAGTCGGTGTAGAACAATTACGCAACGATATTTTCCGGAAAAGTGCAGTGATTATCGAATAATCCTCCGAAAATGGGCGACCCACGCGGCGTGTCCATCATGTCGATGTCAGGAAATATATCGGAAAATTGGAAACTCTGGAAGGCCCGATTCCAGAACTACCTCAAGGCGACAGAAGTGGATAAAAAGGACGAGTCCACACAATGCGCCCAACTTCTTCATTATATTGGAGAAGAAGGCTACCGAATTTTCACCACATTCACATTCACGGAGCAGGAGCAAGACAAATTACAGCCCCTACTTCAGAAGTTCGAAGCACATTTCTTGCCGAAAGAAAATATCTCGTTTGAGAGATATAAATTCTTCACCAGTCGCCAGACAAAAGGTCAGAGTTTTGAGCAATTTACCGTAGAATTAAAAAATCAAGCGTTAAGATGTAAATTTGGAACTTTGTTGGACGATTTAGTTAAGTGCATGATAATTTGCGGCATAGCAAATGGTGATCTGCGTGAAAGGTTGTTACAGGACGATGATAAAAAACTGGCGGAAGTCATTGAATTTTGTATGGTCGTCGAGAAGTCGAAAGAACGCAGCACCGAAATGGCAAGCGGACTCGAGTCGTCTTCCACAGGCGATGTTGACGCCATCAACACCAAATACCACAGACCCAGTTCATCTCGAGCCTGGAGCGGATCAAGGCAACAAAATACACAATCCGGTCTGTCCAGGGGAAATTTCGAGAGGTCCAAATTCGAGCCCAGAAAGCTAGTCCGGAATTGCAGCTACTGCGGCGGGACGCACCAGATCAACCAATGCCCAGCATATGGTAAAATTTGCTCTATATGTAGAAATAAGAATCATTTTGCGAGATATTGTAAAGGCAAAAACGCTGTACGGGCAGGTAGAAATACTAATAACAATAATGTGAATGCTATTGAAGAAAATGAAGAAATTTTATATGCTAGCTGTATAACAAAAAATGAATGTGATAACGATGAGGTACAGTGGTATGAAAAACTAAAAATAAAAAACAGGGAAATTAATTTTAAATTAGATACAGGAGCAATGTGTAATATAATGCCACTTGGAAATTTTAGAATGTTAGGTGTACCGTTTGATCAAGTCAGAGAGGGTCGGAAAATATTAAGATCGTATACGGGAAATCAAATAAGTGTTGTCGGTGTTGTAAATTTACCGTTTTCAAGAAATGGCAGAAATTTTAATTTAGAATTTTATGTTGTTAATTCAGAGTCTCCGGCTATTCTGGGCTTAAGCGCATGCATGAAGTTGAAGTTGATAGCTAGAGTAGATACAATTCAAGAAATGAAATATGATGAATTAATTGAGAAAAATGCAGAAATTTTCAAAGGAATAGGGTGTGTCGAAAAAACATATCATATAGAATTAAAAAAGGATGCCAAGCCAGTAATACATCCTACAAGAAGAGTGCCAATTCCATTAATGCCAGCACTGAAACAGAGTTTGGAAGAATTAGTAAGAGACGGAATAATTAAGGCCGTCGAAGGACCCTCGGACTGGGTAAATCCTTTAGTCCTGGTTCGCAAACCAAATGGTAACATTAGAATTTGTTTAGATCCAATAAGGGATCTTAATTTATCGATTAAGCGTGAACATTGTCACATTCCAACTCTGGAAGAAATTACTTCCGATCTGAGCGGCGCACAGGTGTTTAGCACTTTGGATGCGACCAGCGGATTTTATCAAATTAAATTAGATGAAGAAAGTTCAAAGTTATGCACGTTCGGAACACCTTTCGGAAGATTCAGGTTTTGTAGAATGCCATATGGAATCGTCTCCGCACCAGAGGTTTTTCAGGAGAGATTCCGCGAAATTTTTCAAACTCAGGGAGTTAATGTTTATATCGATGACTTGATTGTCTGGGGTAAAACAGAGGCGGAACACGATAGTAGATTAACGAAAGTATTTAAAATAGCTAAGGAGAGCGGCATCAAGTTCAATTTAGCAAAATGTAGGTTTGGGTGTAGCGAAATAAAGTACTTGGGTCATAAAATTTCAAAAGAAGGAATAAAAGCAGACGGAAGTAAAATTGAAGCGATTAGGAAAATCCCTAGACCCAAAAATAAGCAGGACATACAACGTTTACTTGGTATGCTAACTTATGTCAGTAAATTCATAAAAAAAATTTCAATTGAAACTAGCAGTTTGCGACAGTTATTAAGAAGAGATGTCGAATTTGAATGGAACGAAAATCACGAGAAAGCACTAGATGCTTTAAAAGCTAAACTTATTAACAGTCCAGTACTTCAATTTTACGATGTTAAGAAGCCAGTTACGATTTCAGTTGATAGCTCGAAAGATGGGATGGGCGCGGTCCTGTTACAGGGTGGGTTGCCATGTGCGTATGCCTCGAAAGCTCTGACAGAGTGCCAACAAAGGTATGCCCAAATCGAAAAAGAGTTGTTAGGTGTGTGCTTTGGACTGTCGAGGTTTCATGATTTTATCTATGGTAGAATGGTCGAAGTGGAAACTGATCATCAACCCCTCATATCAATTATTAAAAAGACACTAAATAAGTGCCCAGCACGCTTACAGCGCATGCTTATTCAAATTCAAAAGTATCATTTCAAATCGGTTTATAAACCAGGCAGAGATCTTCTGCTAGCTGATGCTTTATCGCGAGCTTTTATGAGGGATACCGATGTAAACGACGACTTTGAGGGCGACATTGAAGCTCAAGTTTGTTTAATAAAGTCGCAAGTTAACGTAACAGAAGAAGAGTTGAAAGAAATTCGCGAGAGTACAGAAAATGATCCAGAACTATACGTCAGCTTAAAGAGATAATTCAGAAAGGGTGGCCGAACAATAGTAAAAAGCTCAGTAAACAACTTCAAGTGTACACTAAATATCGTGACGAATTGAATATAATCGATGGTATTGTTTTTAGAGGACAGGTGATGATAATACCTTATGAATTACGCAAAGAGATGTTGAATAAAATTCACTACAGTCACTTAGGCGTTAATAATTGCATTCGGTTGGCGAACGAAACAGTGTTCTGGCCAACAATGAACAACGAAATTACGCAGATGGTACAAAACTGTCGTGTGTGTCTAACTTATTCGCGATCAAAACAACCTGAACCGTTGATTAGTCATGAAATTCCTGAAATTCCATGGAATAAGTTGGGATGCGACATGTTCGAGATCTATAATCGAAAATTTGTACTCATAGTAGATTATTACAGTAAATACGTTGAGATTGAGGAGCTAGGACGGGACACAACCAGTTCGAGGGTGGTAAAAGCGTTGAAAAGCATGTTTTCACGACATGGAATACCCAAAACTCTCGTTTCAGACGGCGGTCCACAGTTCGATTCGGAAATTTTCAAGAACTTTGCAAAAGTATGGTCTTTCAATCACATAATAACATCACCAACTAATGCCCAAAGTAATGGTTCTGCTGAAAGGCATATCCAAACAATAAAACAGTTGATAAAAAAATGCGTGATGGATAAAAAAGATTTAGATTTAGCGATTCTACACTATCGAAATACGCCCTTGTCAGGTAAATTTTCACCTGCTCAAATATTAATGTCGAGAAACCTGAGAACTAGTTTACCTTGCGCAACTTCACATTTCAAGCCTAGAGTGGTCGATTCTCGTAGTTATAGCAGAGAGCTTGCCGACAGAAAGCGTTTGAGTGAATTTAATTACAATAAAAAAGCTAAAGAACAAACTTCTTTGAAAGTTGGTCAGAAAGTCTTCATTCAGCGCAAACCGGGTTCCATATGGGTACCGGGTGAGATTGTCGAGAAGTTCTCTGAACGTAGATTTAAGATAAGACTGGAAAATGGGTCACTATTGGTTCGAAACAGCAAATTTTTAAAAGCTTATACTGATTTAAGTAGAGAAACAAGTTTCGAGCCGGTACGGACTGCCTGGAGAGAGAGGAAGGAAGAGGAAAATATTAGATACTTTATTAATGTCGAAGATTCAATGCAAAATGTCGATAATGCAGGAACCGATAGTTTAACCAATAGTGTTGACGAGGAAATAAATCAACGAATTGTATTAAATGTATCAAGTGCAACCTCGGTGGAGGATTCCGAAAGCTCAGATGAACAGTTTGTGACTGATAACAGCTCATTTAGCGAGTCGGATCGTGAAATTGTTATTGCTAAGAAAACCACCTCTTCTGGACGCTCAATAAAGGCTCCAGATAAATTAAATTTGTAATTAAGTTAAAATAAGTACGCCTTTTCTTGTTGGTAATTTTAAAGTGTTTATTTAAGATGAATTTTATAAATTTTAATTGTAAAATGTTGCAATATTCTAAAAGGGGAGATGTTAAGGTAGGCAACCAGTAATTGATGAACAATTATTGGTTATTATAATGTTAACGCGCTGATACACACTCTCCTGCGGGCTCCAAAAGTAACACATGTATCAAGAGACCTGTCATGAAGATTAATTAATAAATTCAAGTAAATCCAAGTCATCGTGTCTTAATTAGCACCAAATGACATAATAAAACACTCGCAAAAGTCAATATTCGCAATTACGATCAATTGATGGGTAACCTACCACCTGAAAGAATCGAACCAGCCCGCCCTTTCATAAATTGCGGGTTGGACTACGCGGGGCCTCTTCTGATAAAGGAGGGTCGCGGAAGGGGGAAAAGGACGACAAAGGTTTACATCGTGTTGTTCATCTGTTTTGCCACTAAGGCTATCCATTTGGATCTCGTATCCGACTGCACCTCGGAAGCTTTTTTGAGTGTTCTGAAGCGATTTACGGCTCGCCGCGGCAAAGTTTTAAACATGTTTTCAGATAACGCTTCAACATTTATAGGAGCAAAGCGCGAGCTTGAAGATCTCCACATTCTATTCAAAACAGAGCAATTCCAAAATAGGGTTGTCAACAGACGGTATAAATTGGAAATTTATCCCACCCAGATCCCCGAACTTTGGCGGTATCTGGGAAGCTGGAATAAAATCAACTAAAACACACATTAAACGAGTTGTCGGCGATACAATTCTTAATTATGAAGAATTGTACACGTTATTAACAGTAGTTGAATCAATTTTGAACTCAAGACCATTAACTTCTTTGAGCGCGGACCCAAATGATATGGAACCTCTCACCCCGGGTCATTTTCTGATTGGTTCCGCAATGACTGCACAGAACGAACCTGACTTGACATCCCTAAACCTGAACAGACTCTCGCGTTGGCAAAGAATTGAGCAAATGCGACAGCATTTTTGGAAACGCTGGAGCCTTGAGTATCTACATCAACTTCAGCAACGACCGAAGTGGAGAGTACAGACAGCTCCAATCAAGATTGGAGATTTGGTTCTCATCCATGATGAAAATCTTCCACCTCTGCGTTGGGCTCTTGGTCGAGTTATACATCTCCATCCTGGAAGTGATGGTGTGGTCCGTGTCGTTTCATTAAAAACTAAAAACGGTGAACTAAAGCGCTCGGTTCGAAAGGTCTCGGTGCTTCCGTTAGAATAGGAATATTATAGAAGTGATGGACATATAATCTGTTCACTTTGTTTGATTTCAGGTTCTTAATGATTGCTTTGATTTCCTGATACATGACGCAAAATGTTATTTAATCATTTTAAATGTATATCTTTTGTGTAAGATTTTATGTTATAATTTGTGTTTGACTATTGAAGTCTAGGTCGCTTCAAGGGGGGGATCATGTTGAGTCTTCAACAGTTTTGAATATTAGTCTATTTTTTAACGCGTTTGATCATTGTTATGTATTGATGAGTATTTGTATTTATTGTCCGATTTATTTGCGTATATTTACAACGCACAAGTAAATTTATATAGGTATTTGTAGATAAGACGTTTTTGTTAATTCTTATCGCCTCGACGCGAAATAAAGGACCAGTTGCCTGCACGAATTCGTCATGAAATGTACAATAATTATACACATGTTATAATTGACGAGTCATCAAGTTTGAAATAAACTGCATAGTATCAAATGTGGTGATGTTTCAATGGTCCTTCGAACCCCACACCATAATAATCCCATCCCATGAGTTTCTCTTCCAGGGGGAGAGGTCAGGAGAAAATAAAATCAGAATCTTCGTTATTGTGAAAGTTTGTTCCGGTCGCTTGGGCTTGGGCCAAACCTGGAAGTCTTGCATTCTACACATATTTGTCGATTTGGTGGCGAGAAATTAGAAAACGCAATACGCGAAGAATATCACATTCCATTCAGACATTCAGCCCAATTCTGTTCCGTACATTGCTACATAACAATATTGCTCTCAACATTTTCTTAACATTTTCTGCTGTTCTCATTGGGTATGTAAATGATAGCAATATTGTTACACAAACATAATAGGGCAGAATAATGAAATTTCTAGTACGTACGTGTAGGGAAACACGTACGTAATTCATGTCGTCGATATAGAAAGTTGTATAGCTGCTGTTTTCCTTCAAAACACACGTACCTAATCTGATTAAGAGAGATACAGGAATTAGTACAGGATGTAGTAAAAAGAAAAAAGGAACAAGAACAAATACTGGCAGGCAATCCAACACGTTATACTTACCTAAAATAAAAAATTGATCCCAAAAGTAGAGTAGGTACAGAGTCTCTATAACTTGTATCATAAATTTGAATTGATTCTGATCAATTTAAATAGCTGTTTGTGTATCTAGGGCTGCGCCGCAGGCTGCAACTTCTCTCCTCAAGCGCCAGAGATACTTTGTGCCAGAGGTGCACACAATATTTTTTCTACAAATACTATGAAAAAGTTACCTCGCATTCATTTTCGAAGAAATTATAATTTTTTGAGCAGGCGGCATTGTGAATAATTTATTCGAATCCATGGAGAGGTTGGTTGTCAACAAAATTTGTATTTGCATTTCACGTCAATTTTTCTGTGCCGTTCAAAAATTGTGCCAAAAAGCCGTGTATCTTCGGATAATCGCTTGAAATCTGTAAGAATGGATGATGAAAGTGACGATAATGGCAATGATCTTCTGCATTTAATTTTAATGGTTGTGAAGTTTCTAATTGCACGTTCAATTTTCAAAATAAATGGTTGGTTAATAAATCAATTTTCTAGTAGAACAAAGATTTTCAAAAAAATCTTACTCGAATCACCATACCCTAGGGCGTAAAAGAATATATGACGGATCACGGAAAAGCGCACCCGGCCGCTTATTCGATAGCTTCAAGACATCCCGCGGCACGTAATTCAAAATCTATTAAGACTGGCTAGGAATTTCAGATAAATGCAATACATTTTCAGAGGGCTTCCAAAGTCCAGGTCCGGCCAAATACAACCCGAAAGATCCTCCACGTAATCCCGCTTACTCGATTGTGGGAAAACCGAAACCTCTAAGCTAATGTCGGTCCAGGACCGAATCAGTACGAAGTGCCCACAACTATCGGTCCCAAAGTACCCGATTTACCAACATCAGGAGCGTACTCAATGTAAGTTATCAGTTCCTTTTTTAGGGTAACTTTTGAGGACGGATAAATTGAACGGACAACTATTTGCTTGTAACATTTTCTAGAGTGTCCTTTTTTAGGAATTAGGGAAAACCGCTTATTCGCGTTATGACTTTATGACCCCATAAAAATATCACCAATTAAAGACTGAATAAGTTTAAAGATAAGTTGGAAAATTGTTCAGTCAATTCAACTTTATCTCGACTCAGAAAGAACACCTACAAAAAATTTATCATGGCTTTGAAAATCACTTGCGATATTTTTCTGGAATTATACTTATGGCGAATGAGGCGGAACAGGGTGGTTTTTTTTCAAATGCCCTTTCTACCTAAAAAAACGAATATGAAACATTCTAAACACTGAACATTCCTATTCCAAATATGTAATTGATTTCCCAAGCAGCACAGACACGTCGATTTCACGTCATTTTAATGTCAATAGGACGTTATAAGTATTACGAGTATTACCATTAAAATAGAGGAAATATACAGACCTAAAAAAATTAAGAGCAAGATGCAGGCTCCGTTCGAGTTTTTCCTCTCTTGATTGTTGATTAATTTCAAAACCAACAACGTCCGCCAATAGTGCGTCAAATGAGAATTAGGTATGGCCGTTCGCGCCGTTCGCACTAAGTAGAGATTAGGCCTAAGTTTTTCATATTTTCCATGGTGATGATTGTGACAACAATTAAAAGATCTAATCTTAAATTTTAAGCTCTCCTTAAACAAACGGTGCAAACGGCCATTAGGCCTTTTACCTTAGAGTCATGGGAAATTGTTCATACGACTACAACCGAAAATTATTGACCACTCTGGCGTATATCAAAATAAAGCTACATTCATCCTCTATAATAAGGCATTATGAGAAAGTTTAGCGCCAGCTCTTTTAATTAGTTTTGAAAATATTTCGACAAAAATCAGAGGGCATTTTTTGGGGAAAACAGTGAATATTTTCAATTTTGATATTTCAACTGATAAATAAAGTTGCAAAATACGAAAATCGAACAAAAAATAGTATCGACGTGAGTGGTCAATATTTTACGGTTACAGTATGAACAATTTTCATTGAGAACATTTTTCCATAACTCTCATGGCATTCTCCGCCACCACCGAAAATCTTGTACACAAAAATTACCTAAAACTACAAAAAAATTCAATCTCAAACTTCCCACCCCAGATTTCTCGCTTACTAATATTTTTTCAGGAAAAAGCCGAGACAGGTCGATTTTATTTTCGAGGGGGACATACGGTTAACGTAACTTTAATTTTGTTGTGCAACCCCCTTAGCCAGGGTAGCTGCCCTTTCAATAATTTCAAATGGCACTAGGGGTCAAGTGACACTTCATTTTGAAGCTGTTTTGATTCTCTTCAAAGTCATGAAAAAAAATCGAAAATCCATCGATTCGTTCTCAAGTTATGATATTCTAAGTTTTCTTATACGCGAAGAGTCGCTTTTAAAAAGAAAACAACATTACGACGAGTTCTGCTATAATATTCAAGGTTTTTGCTTTCGAACTTGAAATCAGAAAGGTTCATCATCTCCAAGCGAACGAACTAACTTTTTTTCAAACGATAAAAATCTTGGTATTCCCTAATAAGTGGATAGGGCGGATAGGACCAATCGAGTACCGATCCAGATCTCGAGATTTGACCCCCTTGGACTTCTTTTTTGGAGTCATCTGAAATCTGATGTTTACACTCCCCAACCCCAAAATTTAGTCGACCTACAACAAAGAAAATCGAACATTTGTCAAGCGATTGGTGTACATGAATGAGATGAATTCCAAGCATTGTTTAGCTACCAATGGCCAACAGTTTGAACATTTATCTAAAGATCAAACGAACTTACCTAAGTGAAGTTCGATCTTGATTATATGTAGCCCTTCGCCCGAGATGATCAATTATTGTAGTATGCCCTTTCATGCTACTGGTACCACAAATTTTAAAACAGAAAGTAAATTCCCTAGTAGGCGCGCCTTGTGCGCGCGCAGCCGTCACTGTCATTGTACTTTAAAGCCGATTTGTTGCACGAGATGATCGGGGATTCCCGGAGACCAAAAGGACCGGGGGTAGGGATGGGTTTGATCATCTCGGGCGAAGGGCTACATATAATCAAGATCGAACTTCACTTAGGTAAGTTCGTTTGATCTTTAGATTATATTAGCCCTTCGCCCTCCATGATCAATTATTGTAGATGTTTAAAGCTGTTGCAACAAATCGTTACAAACTTTTTTACTGAAGAATACAAAAAGTGGGGATCACTCCCCATACAACAAGGTGATAATATGAGATAACTCAACAATGAGTCCAATAAGACGGAACTTTTGTAGTCCGATAACTAAAAGGTAACAGGTAACTATTATTCAACGAGTCCAATAAGACTGGACTTTGGTAGTCCAGTAACCAATAGGTAACAAGTAGCCTTCAATCTATTATCGCTTTTGCAAACAAATCCGAGGTCCGTAGGGGCCTTTTATAGAAAATTGCGAAAGTCTTGGAGTTTTCCGACCATCCGGCCGTTTTGCGAATCACGTCGAGGCTTATTCCATTGCGTTCAGCCGCCGAAGTGCTGGCGTGTCTTGTCGAATGAGCGGTGAAAATAGAAGTGTCGACGCCACTCTCGCCTAATACGCACTTTATCCAGCGACTCAAAGTCTGGGTGGTGGCAGCGCGGAAAGGTCTCTTAAGAGTTAGAAACAGCCTGTTACAGGAACCTCGCAGGTCCTTGGTTTTTTCCAGATAAATCTTCAAAACGGCCGCGACGCAGTTCTCTGGGTTTTCCTTAAAATACGGGAGTATCAATAGAGGCTGCGGCGCGTTCCTTCTAGTAGTCTTAATCCTCTCCGGAATTTTAATTTTTATCGATTCGGAGGCGAATTCCAAATTAGTTATGTCGACCAGAGATAAGGTCTGGACCCGGTGGCCCGTCGCCAGGGCGAACAGCATGGCCAGTTTCCTGGATAACAACTCCAGGTTGATGTCCTGATTTTTCAGGGAAGAGAGGTGCTTCAGCACTACCTGTGGGTCCCATGTCACGTCGTATTTGGGTTTCCCAGGCTTCAACCTATCCACACCCCTAAGAAAGCGTTTAATCCTAAAGTCCGACCCTACGTCCGGCGAAATTATCAAGGCTAGAGCAGACCTTGCGCTGTTTAGAGTACCGAAGGCAGCCCCCGAGTTGAAGAGGTCCGTCAAAAATTCTAAGATTGCTGGGACGTTAAGTTCGAACATATCTATCCTATTTTTTAAACAATGAGCCCACCAACGCTTGAGAGATGAGCTATACTGTCTTAGAGTAGTTGGTGCTATCGAGGAGGTCATTATGTCAATGGAGGCCGGAGGTAGGCCCCTCTTCTTGAAGGCTCGCCGGATAATCGACCCGCCACCAGGGTAAGTTGTCTCCACAGTGGGTGGTGCGACCTGTCAGAAGAAAATAGTAGGTCTTTAGATGGTTCAAAAAACATCGGCTCCTCTGTTAATAGAGAAGAAAAAAGGCTATGGCCGTCGTATTGTCCACTCGTAAGAGAATCTCGCAATCGTAAAGGTCAGTCGCGAAGCATTTGAGCCCAAAAAAGGTCGCTTGGAGTTCCAACTCATTGATATGGCGCTGTTTTTCTAACTCGGACCAGAACCCAAAAGCTCTATCGCCGTCGCACACCGCCCCCCATCCAGTTTTTGAAGCGTCGGTGAAAATTTCCCTTACGAAGAAATTGGACCGGATTTTGTTTTTGGCTACAGCAATATAGGTGTACCACCAAGACAAATCTTCCTGGATTGAGCCATCAAGACCCATGTACCGATCATAGTCTCCATCGCGCTTACAAAGAGACTGAGTCTTTAACCTCTCCAGACTTTTCGTGTACACCCAGCCATAGGCAACGGCGGGAGAAGCAGATGTCAACAGCCCCAAAAAATGAGCGAATTCGCGAATTTTACAAGAGACCGTGGATTTGAATTTAATTATCAGTCTTTTAATTTTTCCACGCTTTTCTTTAGGTAACTCCAAGGTCATAGCCCTCGAATCGTAACAGAAGCCTAAATATTTGCAACTTTGGCTTGGAACCAAGTTACTCTTTTGGTAGTTGATCACAAATCCCAGTTTTTTCAAGAGAAAAATTGTTTCTGAGACGTTGACTTGGCAGTTTGAATAAGAGTCGCCAATCAGTAAGAAATCGTCCAGATAAACCACTGAAGAAAAACCTCGAGATCTCAAATACGAGACCACGGGCTTCATTATTTTTGTGAAGACCGATGGCGCCACATTCAGACCGAACGGGAGGCAAGTGAATTCAAAAATTTGAGCGTTAAAAATAAAGCGTAAAAATTTTCGATGTTGGGCCCGAATAGGGACTAAGTGATAAGCTTCTTTCAGGTCCAGTGTGGCCATGAAGCAATCCCTACTTAAAAGACCAAAAACCGTTTTCCGGTCCTCCAATTTAAAATGCTGAACTGCGATGAACTCGTTGAGGCACTTTGAATTCAATATGAACCTCAAGGAACCGTCACTCTTGGGCGTCAGAAAAACGGGTGACAAGAATTGATCTGAGCAAGGCGCGCATTTAACAACTGCACCGATCTGGAGTAAATGAGTTATTTCAGATTCAATCGCGATTTTTTCCTTTTGAGACCACTTAGTTTCAGTCGGACGAGTATGCTGATACACTACTCGATCGAAGGGGATCTTCATACCCTTTATGTAAGATAAAATGATAGGGTCGGAAGTTACTTCCCGCCATACCTCCTCAAATCTCGCGAGTCGTCCCTCATGGGAATCGGTGACTAGCGACGACTCGGCCGAGTCCGATAAGACTGCTGCTGAGATGTCTTCCGGCTCCTGTAGTTGCTGGTGCGTGTCTGGCTGTTCCCATTGTTCGCCGACCGTTTCTGAGAATTGTCCCTGTAAGTCGAAGTCTGCCGTCCGTTCGGGTGGGACGCTGTCATCGACGATCCGAACGGGCGCTTGTAGTTTCCCTGCTGCTTCGGCGCTTGCAGTGGTTTTCTAACAACCTTGGCCGGTTTTAGCTCGGAAGAAGATTTTTCGAGTGACTTGGCCGAGGACAGACGATCGGGTAAATCAGAACCAAACAACCACTCATCAATGGGGGCGTCGCTAAGAGTTTTCTTGAATTTCTCATTTAGAGACGAACTTATCAGGCTACGCCTTAGGCAGGACTCCTGATACAAGAGGTCGGCCATAAGTCTCCCCGAGTCACTTAAAAGTTCAGTCAGTTGCCTCTTATCTACTGCGTCCTGAAGGACGAGAGATAGGGCCTTCCCCGTGGCCGAGAGGCAGGCGCTTAATTGGGTTTGCTTCTGAGACAGTCGAGCGTCCCTCGAAATGATGGCCTCCGAAAGCCTTCGGGAGTCCAAGAAGTGACGCCAACTCTGGATTTAATTCCGGTTCTTCTGGGAGAGCCAACTCTGTAGAACGAGGGAGCCATGAGTTACACAAATTATCGCCTTGCCCTGCATACAGGGGATAGCGCGAGAGGTAGGATACTACCCTCGAAACGGCGCCCCTCGGAAGGGGCCTCTCTGGCTTCCTTGTTTTGTGGGGACACATAGTTCCGCGCCACGAGCCTTGTTTTGTGGGGACACATAGTTCCGCGCCACGAGCCTTACATAGAAGGTAAAGGGGCTCCAGCCCCCCTTTTGTTCATTCAATACGAGTGAACTCGAAATTAACCTAAAAATAAGTAGAGATGAAAAGTACCTCCTGTCTGTTCCGCAACCCTTCCTGGGGTTTCAATGGGGGATTTAGATCGGTCCCGTCGATTCTCCCGGTTACTTTCGCCAGAAGAATCACTGGAAGAAGTGGAGGAGCGATGGCGCCTTTTGTGCCGACGATGACGTCTCTTTTTCTTGGATTTCCTCTCCAACCGTTCAATTCTCCTTAATAACGCAAGGCCTACAACTTCTTCTGGATCCGAAGGATTCATTTTCCTCGTTCGGTTGGGAAAATCTACGTGAATTTCACTAAATTTTCCTTAAATTCGGCTGATATTTTCAGAGCGTTGCGTACCAGTTGCACAAAAAAATGACAATGACAGTGACGGCTGCGCGCGCACAAGGCGCGCCTACTAGGGAATTTACTTTCTGTTTTAAAATTTGTGGTACCAGTAGCATGAAAGGGCATACTACAATAATTGATCATGGAGGGCGAAGGGCTAATATAATTGTAAGAGATTCACTTGAGGGAATTCATTATTATTGTGTCAATTTGGTTTCGATTTTTACCGTTAGATGAAATTTTAATTTTACAAGTCAGTGAATAAATTCGCAAGTTTCATCAACTTCTTCCAAGTTACCCCAGTTGAAAATTTTCCAGTTAAAGCTATACGGCAGTTGAATTGGTTGATTTTCATTGTTGTTACAAGGGTAACCGAGATGTTACTGCTAGCTAAACTCAACCAGAGGTAGAAATACTGACTCTGAGTAAAGAAAAACATTAAAGATTATAGGAGAACTCGTCGTAATGTTGTTTTCTTTTTAAAAGCGACTCTTCGCGTGAGGAAACTTGGAATATCATAACTTGAGAACGAATCGATGGATTTTCAATTTTTTTTCATGTCACTTGACCCCTAGTGCCATTTAAAATTATTGAAAGGGCAGCTACCCTGGCTAAGGGGGTTTCACAACAAAATTGAAATTACGTTAACCGTATGTCCCCCTCGAAAATAAAATCGACCTGTCTCGGCATTTTCCTGAAAAAATATTAGTTAGCGAGAAATCTGGGGTGGGAAGTTTGAGATTGAACACCCTGTACCTATAAACTCCATACCAAACATTGCCTACCTTTCCAATGTGCGAATTTTGGGCTACAAAAAGACAGCGCGAGGTATACCCCTATCTCATACTAGATCGGGAATCATGAGATGTCATCTGTCAGTTTACCTAACCTAACCCCAAAATAAAGCGTGACGTGGATGTTGTTTGGTTTTGTTTCAGCTGTTTTTGTGTTGTAAAATGAGTAAAAGACGCTGTTATATTTGTAATATAAAGCAGGCTGAGAGCGGCATAGAGTTTTCATAGGTAAATACTACGGAAATACCATGTGACGGTAATCTGTACCTACTATTGAATTATCGAAAAACATTTTAGTTTTCCGAAAGATCCCACCATTCAGCAGATATGGCGACAGTTCTGCGGCTTAACTGAGACGGCAAACGTTGAATTTATCAAATATCTTTAATTTTCTCCTCACTCATTCAAATCAACCGCGTTCAAATTCAAATGTAAACTGGAAGCGACCAATCACGCGTGTCCCGATCTAAAGTGAGACGGATATATTGCGGTACTCTCATATCAGGCCCATTGTCATTTCATGTTTGGTATAGAGTTTATAGGTATATGCGGACGACACATTCGATGAAATCCGACGGCGATACGCATGACCACGAACGCGCGCTTGCGCTTCCATTCTGACGAAAGTTTCAAATGATTTGCACAATTATTTGCATTTTCTTTGGAATTTTCGAGTGTTTTTCAAGTTTATTAAAATTCGCCCGAATCTTTTATTAATCGTTATTTAAATTCTCAAAGTTTAACCATGGGCAAGTACAGTGGATTAAAAAAGTATTTGCACACACGTTTTTTCTTGAAGGTCTTTACAATTTTTACCTTACACTGTTAAAAATATTCACAATATTGAATATTGTATTGTAGATATAAAAATACGTTACATACCATACAGGCTGTTGGATAAAAACTAGAAATAATCGTATTGGAAGAATTGAATTTACCAATGTTAAAACTTAAAAGAAGTTTAGGTGTTGACATGAAAGAGAAAAAAAACGATTTGGATTTTTGAAATCGGATCACAACAAAAGAAACTGGCGTTCTGGAGTTTTTTTTTATCAAACAGCCTGTATTTTCAAATAATAGCATTTTTGCTAAAATTTTGTTGAGTAAAATCGGTTGCTAATACTTTTTTGATCTAACTGCTGAATATTACTATAGACGATTTAGCAGCACTGCTTTTTTTTCATCTCTGTTTCGAGGAGCAATGTTACAATGGCTCCAAATGAGGTGTGCAAATACTTTTTTGATACACTGTATGTAAAATACACGTGATAGGGAAATTGGGAAAATTAGAAAAGGTGACATTTTCATTTGATTTATTTTCAAATTTAATTATTAATACGAGTACAGATCAGGTACAAATTTTCAATTTTCTCAGACTAAATAACAGATAACAGAACCTATAGTAGGTTGTGTCTGATAAGAAGAAAGTTATATTGTCAGATTTTCACAGAAATTTTATCACAGTTTGTTTCCACAAATTTTTGGAATTTGAATGGATTTTGGTCCTAGCCTTTTCGGAATAGACGATTTTTCGGAACCTGTGAACATAGAAAGATGAATCAATAAAAAGTTACATTTATTAAGTATTTTGCCTTACTATCTTTATACATGTACTTAATTGTTGAGTTAGTGCCTCGTAAAACACATTATGTGACCAAGTATAGGTAATCAATCAAATGTGATAGAATAGAGATACAAACACTTATGTACAGTAAAGCTCCGCTAATCCGGATCAGTTAAAACTGAGCCGATTAGGAATACTGGAAAATACGGATTATTGGGACTTAATTATGAAAATTGTAAAATAATTGTGAAACATTTATTATATTGATTATAGTAGATATTACTTTTACCACGTACACCGCTATTTTTTTAAATATATCGGAGAGAGTCAACGTTTTGTGTGACCATTCGGTGACATTTTTATTAAAACTGAATGAATTCTTTTATTTTCATGTTCCTAACTAGTCGAGGATGTTCTGTGGAATTTAGGTACATAGGTACGCGGAGAGGAATATTCGATCCGGATTATAACGTACATAATGTAAAATTAAGAGTTTTTAAATATTTCATTATGAAGACATCCGGACTATGAGACGTTCGGATTAGCGGAGCTCTACTGCTGTACCAATCAATGGAAACCCGAAACCTCATCTAATTTAGAATCAATGGAGTAGTCAAATTTATAAATTGTAGGAAATAATTTTTACAGATTAACCATCATCATTTAGTCAGAGAAGGCAGAATACACTATATAATGAATAACGAGATTACTAGCGATTCGCACACGTTTTCAAGAGAATAAGAGTTCGAAAACCGAATACGAATTTATTTTATATAGCCTACAACTAAATTATTCCTTCACTTTTGTAGTTATATGTACTTAGGTACTGTTATAAACATAGAAGAGTAATTAATTTAGTGTAAAAGCAGAATAGTAGTAATCATAATTATGATATATATGTTTCACATATATGATTTTTCAATTCCAAATTGTAGGATTTCAAAAAATGTCGAATACTAACTTATTATTGATAAGATGGATGATAAGTCTTAATATTCAATGCGCAGTAATAATGATAATAATAATTCTAGAGGTATACAAGATGAAACAAAATAATACAAACCTTGGTGTTTTCAAGAATAAAACACACACTTCTGATTTGGTTTTGATTTTTCTTATTTTTTGATTTGATATAAATTAGTATAGTATATGGAAATGATAAAACGTAGATCACCATAATAATCCCATCCCATGAGTTTCTCTTCCAGGGGGAGAGGTCAGGAGAAAATAAAATCAGAATCTTCGTTATTGTGAAAGTTTGTTCCGGTCGCTTGGGCTTGGGCCAAACCTGGAAGTCTTGCATTCTACACATATTTGTCGATTTGGTGGCGAGAAATTAGAAAACGCAATACGCGAAGAATATCACATTCCATTCAGACATTCAGCCCAATTCTGTTCCGTACATTGCTACATAACAATATTGCTCTCAACATTTTCTTAACATTTTCTGCTGTTCTCATTGGGTATGTAAATGATAGCAATATTGTTACACAAACATAATAGGGCAGAATAATGAAATTTCTAGTACGTACGTGTAGGGAAACACGTACGTAATTCATGTCGTCGATATAGAAAGTTGTATAGCTGCTGTTTTCCTTCAAAACACACGTACCCAATCTGATTAAGAGAGATACAGGAATTAGTACAGGATGTAGTAAAAAGGAAAAAGGAACAAGAACAAATACTGGCAGGCAATCCAAGACGTTATACTTACCTAAAATAAAAAATTGATCCCAAAAGTAGAGTAGGTACAGAGTCTCTATAACTTGTATCATAAATTTGAATTGATTCTGATCAATTTAAATAGCTGTTTGTGTATCTAGGGCTGCGCCGCAGGCTGCAACTTCTCTCCTCAAGCGCCAGAGATACTTTGCGCCAGAGGTGCACACAATATTTTTTCTACAAATACTATGAAAAAGTTACCTCGCATTCATTTTCGAAGAAATTATAATTTTTTGAGCAGGCGGCATTGTGAATAATTTATTCGAATCCATGGAGAGGTTATCAACAAAGTTTGTATTTGCATTTCACGTCAATTTTTCTGTGCCGTTCAAAAATTGTGCCAAAAAGCCGTGTATCTTCGGATAATCGCTTGAAATCTGTAAGAATGGGTGATGAAAGTGACGATAATGGCAATGATCTTCTGCAATTAATTTAGTTTCTAATTGCACGTTCAATTTTGAAAATAAATGGTTGGTTAATAAATCAATTTTCTAGTAGAACAAAGATTTTCAAAAAAATCTTACTCGAATCACCATACCCTAGGACGTAAAAATTAACTTTGCGCCCTAAAAATTGATCGCAAAGTTTGACTTTTCATAGTATTTGTAGAAAATGTTAATTATTAACATGATAAGCATAATAATTACTGAGGAGTTAATGAATGACATTGTTTTTACCGAATGTTCAAAGCTTGCGCTGATCACTTATTTTATTTCATTTGGACGCTCGGTAGTAATACAGAGGAAGCTCCCCTTCCAGCTCCCTTTCAGACTACCAAATAAATCCCTTTACGTTCGCTAAGAATGCCATTTCTATTTAACGGGCGCCATACTTTCGTCCCACTTTTTAATAAATCCCCCTTGAGTCTTCCGATGATACCCCGTTCTAGTAGTACCGATTTTCTTATTCCTTCTTCCCATGGAACAATGTTATTTGACCTGACCTTAAGTGTGTGGTAATGGTTTTGTGGAAATTTGAATTGTTAAGAATGACTGCACAAAAAATTTCAAGAATACTCCAGGTTAAAAACTGATTTTGTTCCTAATTTGTATTTCAAATTAACGTATTTCATGTATCTATAGTTAAATTATTTATGATTTTATAGATCGCATTCTTTCTTTTGAACTGTTTCACTCTCATAACCGGACGAAATGTTGGCGACCGCCAGTTTCCGCACAAGGGAGCCTTCACTGTATATCTATTATGTATGTGTATAATGTGTTAAACACAGAGCTGTAATATTGCCGTGGTAGTTCAAACGGACTCATGAATGTAACAAGATATAAACAGAGAAAATAGTCTAATTTTCTGTTTCTTCATGTTGTGCAATAACGGAAACGGATCATAATTTCCGCTTGCGTCCCAAGATAAAACGTCCTTAGTTGAGTACGCTTTCAGATATGTGGTCTCTTGGAATTTACACACATGTGTATGGTATGGTGAGAATCTACGACTCTGACTGTAAGAAGGACTGAATTCATGAAGAACATGATTGTTTATCAAAGAAGAGAATAAATCATTTGGTTTTCACAATATCGCTGGCTGATGAAAAATTCAAGCATTGTTCATCAGTTTGAATTTGGTATGATTACGTTTAAATGTCATCAGAAATCCAGGAAGGAGTAGAGCAGATCCGGACCGGGCATCGCTGTTTTGGGCTGGCTACGTCAAAATTTGTGGTCGAACTTTTTTCGATATTGAGTTTGTTCGGGCAACAGTTGTGGACCAGTACCGGTCCATAAAGTACTACAAATGTGCACAAGCTTGGCGCAGTTCGAACAACTACACGCACTGGTTTCTAACCAGTTTCTGACTGATCCAAAGACAGTGGGTAACCAATTGCCAACCGGTCCACATTTGAGGTGCCTGATCAAACCTATTTATGCGAAGTGAAGTGGGGTAACTGTATAGCTTGCATGATTTTTTTGCGAAATCCTATCTCAAAATCATGTGTATCGCGATAATTATGTACAAAAACATTGCAAGTTTCATTTTCTTTGTATTTTTTTAAAGCTGCAATCGCATAAGATATACGGGCGATTGGCCCCGCCATTTGGGGTACATGACAAATGTATTCTAGGCCCACATTTTTCCTATGTGAAACCGTAACCATGGTCCATGAAAAATTAGAATCTACAATTACATTTACCCCATTTTTACATTAACCCCACTCCACATTACGCAGTAAATAAATACCTATTAAATACATAAAGTAGATGTCTAATATAATGACATATGTATGTATATGGTTATAACGATCAAATCCAGAAGTCCCGTTTGAGTTTCACACAAATATTATAGTAGAACCTCGATTATTCGTGCTAATGACAAAAATTTTTTTACGGATAATTTAAAAAACGGAAAATAGAGAAAATGTATATGTAATAAAATTAACTTATTAGAGTAGGGGGGGGGGGGGGGGGGTTATTCGCAAAATGAATGTTAATTATACGTGTAGATTAAACATATTAAAAAATTTGCTTGAATATTTAATATTCTGTATCTGTAAAAATTTGTGCAAATTTTTCTAAAATTCCCACAAGTTATCGCATTTTCTGCAGATTTTTTTGTGCGAACAAAGTTAGTATATGTACACTTCGCCCTAACGTGTCAATTCAGTAGGCATTATTTATAAATTGGGGAGTTCCAGAAAAAGAACTCGCAGGAGTATGCGTACCAAAAAACGGATAATAGAACTCGAAGACGCGCGGAAGACCAAAATCTTCGCCGAGCACGGTTTACCGAGTGAAACGAATAATCGTGGCACAGATAATCGGGGTTCTACTGTAAGTGAAGATTACCGCTTATGACGATTCACTTACGACATATTAATGATAACGACGACTTAGAGCTGCTTGATATCGGTTATAACGACGGACGTGCGCAGATTTGAGTCATTTAAAACAAAAAGGAAATTACCGGGAAAACAAGCAAAAATTGTTTACAAGAAAATTATTGACCGTTTGCCACGTGAGGCGAAAAATTAGTTAAAAATTAACTGTTAATTTTAAATTTAATAAATTCCACATTCGGATTTAACGACGATCAGATATAACGAGGTGTTTTGAATGGTCCCGCAGTCATCGTTATAACCGATATCTACTGTATATACAGAGTGTCCCGGATGGTGGATTCCGTAGCTCATTTGGAAACGAAAACTTCAATACAATTTTGTCGAGACTCCAATGGTTAGCAAATGAGGCGCTATTGAAATCCATAAAAATCTAGCTAGGTTTTCATCTTGCTAAATTAAAAGTCGCGCCGTAGAAACTTCTGTAACTGTTCAAAGTTGATTCAATGCGCCACTTTTTTGAAAACCATTTTTAGCATTTATTAGTTTAATTATATTTTTCACACCTCAACAAAAATGTTTTCGTCTCAGAATAAGCTACGGAATCCACCCGGACATCCGGTGATTTTGGGTCACCCTGTATAAAGTGAGGACGAGACGATTATGTAGGTGGATAAAATTGAAGAGGAGCGATACTAAAACACATGAGTATTTGCTTTTATTTTAATCTGAGACATCCTATTAAGTGACAGCTAAGTAGATAAAAATGAAAGTTGTAATTTGTAATAGTACCTACCACCGACAAGAGTGGTGGATTCAATTCAACTGTTTATATGTATGTAGAATATTTGATCACTATTACCAATCAAGAGTCAATAATCGATCGAAATAAAACGTATTAGTATGTATGTACACCACATACCTATGTAGATATAATAATAATTAAAATAATAATAATCATAATGAGTGACGATAACACATAAAAAGAAAGCAATTAAATACCTAAGTGAGGATTATGAAAAATTGTCCAATTAATCAACGCTATATCTCGTTACTTGGTAACAGCGAATAAGAATCAGAACGCGCACGATTTTCATTCGTCCTAATAATTCATCAAACAAAATAACAATCGAAAACGGTTGATGACTATTTCCGAAAATAGTATAATATAAAGGATCGGCCCGATCTTGAAATTAACGATCTTGAAATGGTGAAAAATAGAGAAATCATTTTTTTAAAAGTTGACATTGCAGTTGGATGATATATTTAATTAAAATCGACGCCTTTTAGGGAGGAAATCATCACGGCGATTATCGTTGTTGACCCAGTGGCCGCCCCTACCGCCGCCATTGCGGGGGCCGTTCGGGCCCATGTCACCACGTCCCTCGAAACGGTGATTGTTGCGTTTGAAAGAATTCATGAACGCTTTTGGTTCCTAATGTAATAATAACATGGTCGTGTTATAGAAATTGTTACAAAATGATCAAACTATCAGGTAGAGGGTATAAATAGAAAGGTAGAGGTAGTGAAAAACCGAACACTGTTGTATTAGGACATCGATCAATAATCCGAAGTGCCCTCTTCCGACTCTCAGAACTTGTACATACATATCTACATACATATATGTATGTACATTTTAAAATATGATTGACTTCCGTACTGTTGGTGCGACATGAGAAGAGAATTCCGTTTATTATTGGTCTGATTAAAAGTTATCGCGGACGCATAGTTCCGATCGGTTGATCAGTTCAAAAGACAAATTCGTTAGAAAGGAAAAAAGTCGACTCCATCAATCTCCGAGCGATCGCGAATCCATCACTCAATCGCACAACGTGATGCAAGACTAAACGGCCAAACCGACATTTGACAGTCACCACAATAGAGGGTTTTGTTTACTGTCATTTATAATTTTCGTACCAATCGAGCGATCTTATTGGGCGAAAAAAAGGACAGGCCTCTGTGATTTGTTGAAAAATCTACGGTCAAATGTTTCGTACCTGAAATGAATTCGTCTATTCGTATCCGAAAACGAAACGGAAAACAACTAGAGATCCTCTTGTACAAGAGACGGCCACCGAATTAATTAGATCAATAATAAACGTTCAAAATGAGCAGCGACAATTAATAGCGGAGGCGCATTCGAGTCGAAAATACGGACGGAAAGACCGTTTGAGAAATGTGAAAAATAAAAAAAAATTGTGGCCCGCAAACATCATCTAGGTAACGATATTCACTCATCGATCAACCGAGGACATGATCGTCTTCTATGGCGGGTGTTTTAGAACTTGGAGGTAATTCATTATGCTTAGGACGTGCGCAGAACTGTCAAATTCGTTCGCACACGCCGATAAAGATCAACCTGAAAACATCAGACAACTACCTGACATTTTTAGTTTTATACTAGCATTTCATTTTTCTTCACATTTTCGTTTACCACCTCTTCGAATTTTACAAACCATCTTTAATCTATATTTGCGCAATAAGCAATGGCATTAGTGATTTTTTTGGAATAATTTGGAAACTAAATACGTTTACGCCGGAACCGGAAAGTAAAAAGCTCTCCTTGATCAAGTTGAATAACAAAACCTTCATTTTGGGAATGAAATCGAAATGGGAAACGTGAATTGACCGATGTCTAAATTTACTCGCAACACCAAATGTAACTGAATTTTCTCGTAGCTCTTATGAGAAAATTATGGAACAAGCAGGGGCGGATTAAGCTTATTTGCCGCTCTAGGCTATATGGGAATTTCGCCGCCCCATAAAACTAAAGTCAGATGGAACTGCTAAATTTCACACCCAAAATACATATAGCAGCGCGAGCGAGGTATAGGTAATAGTATCTGCCGCTCTAGGATCCAGCCTACTTAGCCTATTGAGTAATCGCATCCGTCCCTGGGAGCAAGGCAAAAAGGGCAGAGATTCGAAACCTTGAATTCCTCCAAAAAAACACAAGGAAATGCCAGCTCCTAGAACCACCATGAGTGAATATCACAGGAAGTAATTCGAAACAAAACACACTTTTTGAAACGCATAAACAGATTTTTTCACTTTTGAGTTAAAAGTGTCAAATAACCTACACCTTCGCGCATACCAGAGTTCTAATCATAATGAATTACCTCTACTTTATGAAACACCTTATTCGTAAAACGGTGACAGTAAAATTCACATGTCCTCAGATGGAGATGACGCTAACTTGTGAATGAAATTGAGATCGTAACTATGCAAGTATACATGTCAATATACACATATACATACACAGGTTGTCTAACAAAAAGCTCCCGAAGTCATAACTTCCATATTTGACGTCCGATTTAAAAAAAAAATGAAGAACGTAAATAAATACTGCAAACTGACCCTACTTTGGGTTTTTTTACCATGGACTCCACTGTCAATCCATAGCCAATTTAAATTTTCAGCCAAGTAATGCATACTTTTCTCGACAAAAAAGGAGTAGGTTTCTTTATCTAGATTGAGCAATGTCTAATATATTTGGATTTTGAGCAAAAATGATTTTAAAAAGTTTATTTCAATTACAAAAGAACTCTAGAGTGTGATGTGTAAAACAATCACAGAAGTGACTGTGACATTGACAATAAAGTCCCAAGTAATGTATACTTTTCTCGACAAAAAAGGAGTAGGTTTCTTCATCTAGATTGAGCAATGTCTAATGTATTTGGATTTCGAGCCATTTTTAACAGCAAAAATGATTTAAAAAAGTTTATTTCAATTACAAAAGAACTGTAGAGTGTGCTGTGTAGATTGTTCTATACAGGAGTGATTGTGACATTGACAATAAAGTCAGCACATGTTTTATTGTTGCCCAACTATACGATTTTGTTTGAAGAAAAGTTAACTTGATGCTATGAGCATTTCATTGTTTCACGATTGAATATTGTTCAAAAAGTACTCTGCATCATTGAACGAAGAAAAAAACCCTATACCTACATTTGTTTTTAAGCAATATTGCATTTTCATTTGAAAAATTCAAATTGACCATGAATTGACATTGAACGAATTCCAAATTAGGGTCAGTTTGTAGTATTCATCAAACAATTCATTTTATCTGAGTAGTTTTCTGAAATCGGCCGTCAAATAATGAACTTCGGGAGTTCTTTATAAGACGCCTGTGTGTATAATTAATTGATAATATATATGTACATATACATATATGTTTATATATAGTAAGGAAATATCGAATGTTCAGATTACTTACCACAACGTTGGAATTCGAGTTGACTTCCGGGGGCACTGAAAACGAAAAAGCCAATTACTCACTGAACCAACTCTCAAGGAACAGAACGAAATAAAAGCGGATGAATGACGTACTGTTGTTGTACATGTCGCCAGGCTGTTCATAAGCCTGCTCCTGCTGGTCGAGCATGTTGTCAAGCTGATGCGCCTGCATGAACAGGTTGTTCTCCTGCTGACGCCTGCGCATCTCTTCCTCTTGGTGCACGATCCGCGCCTGCATCTCCTCCTGCTGCCTCCTCATTTGCTCCTCGTTCCGCTGGCGCTGCTCCTCGGCCAGCCGCTCCTTCATCTCCCACTCGTGCTTCTGCCTGTCCCTGTCCATCTCCCTGGCCCGCAACTGATCGCGCAGCATCTCCGTCTCGTGCTCATATCGTGCGAACTCCATCTGGGCTTCCAACTTCTCCTTCTCCATTTCGAACTCTTTCTTGAGAGCCAGCTCCTTCTGCGCGTACAGCTCGTGCATCTGCTTCCAGCGCATGCCGTACTCGTACTCGAAGCTGTTCGCGTTGGCGAACCGCGGCCCCACTTCGCGCGTCTTCATGTACTCCGGGTTCTTCTTCGGCAGGAACTTCTCCGAGTAGCCGTCGGTGTCGTCGATCGGCTCGCAGCTCTCGACGATGCACGGGCGCAGCGAGCCGGTCAGGAAGAAGCAGCCCTCGGTGCACTTGCGCACGGCGTTCAGGGCGCAGCCCTTGCGGGCGAACTCGACGATGCCGTCGCCCGTTGGCTTGCCGCGCTCGTCCACTTGGACGAGGGCGCGCTCGATCTCGCCGAACACCTGGAACGCGTGGTACAGGAGCTCGTTCGAGACGAACGGGGTCAGGTTCTTCACTTTGATGGTGGACCCGTTCGGGGCGAAGCGGATCTTCAGGCTGCGCCCCTTGAAGTTGGAGCTATCCAGTTCGCGTTTGGCCTTCTCGGCGTTCGCGCGGTAGTCCTGACGGGTGACAAGAAAGTTTGACAATTCTGTTCGTTTATTTATCTGTTTATGAGGAACTCTATGCTGCAACTAGGAGTGAAACTTGGCCGTTTCTGTCGTGAAAATGTGAAGCCGGGTTTTGACAAGTAGGAAGTTCGAGCTGTCACTTAGACGTATATTTTAATAGAACTATTATAAATTGAACCTTTTTTCAAAAATATAGCTATATAATAATTTAAATACAATGTGTCCAAAAAATAATAAAATTCCTTCCAACTGATAAATTAGCATCAGATTTGATGGAGATTGGCACAGGCATTGTCAGATTCCTCGAAGTTGACCAAAATATTGTCACTTAACGATGATGACGGTTTCTCGGTTATAATTTATTACTCCTCATGCCAGGAACTTGCAATTTGGAGTGGTAATAGGTCAATAAAAGACACATCAAAGCATTATGACTAAAATCAATTGGTTGGAAGTGTTATTTTACAGCACACCATCTTCTTCTTGGGGAACTTTTTTCTTGCAGTTGAAGTGATCATGAAAATAACGGTATTCGATTGTCCCTATTAATTTAATGAGTAACATTTTTGACTGGATATTTTCTTTGTGGTTTGAGAAGAAATTAACAAAATGTACGTCAAAACATAGTCAAAATTCCTACATTCGTTGAAGTGAAAATCCAAATATTAACTGGCAAAACTGCGAAATGGAGAAAATTCATATTGCTGAACCTCACAAAGGCCAATGAATCAATTTTTATATGTTTGTAGCTTCGCCGTTCAATTTCGGAGTGTCACTGTGGCAAAATTAGCAATTTTTGACCATGATTTGAAGAACATTTTGTCGATTTCTTCTAAAAAATTACGCAAATGGTACCGATCATGAAATGTTACTAACTAATGAAGCAATCGAATGCTCGTGTTTTCATGATCACTTTACCTGCAGAAAGAAAGTTACTAAAGTTACTTGAATCAAATTTACAGTTTTCAAGTGTTTTCAATAGTCCTCTGAGCCCCCTAAACTACAAGTTCCTAGCTTGAGCCAGTAAAAAGTTATGACCGAATAACCGTCAAACCCGGGTGTCATCTTCAAGTGACATTTAGGCGCTTTCCTTTTGGCAGAAATCTGAGTTAATCTTACTTCAGTGTCACTGCCTCATCAATCAGAATGGCTCTACAGGATTTTTAGCCAATGAGCGTGAATGCGAAGTCAGGTAAAGTTAGATTCTGAGGTAAAAGGAACGCGCTTAATATCTCGGCCATTTTTTAGAAATCCGAAAATAAGCAGGCAGCAATTTCCATCACACATGATGGCAATTTATCGGTTGAGAGGAATTCGATAATTTTCTGGGCACATTGTATATTACAAAGATAAAGTGCTCTGTTTTGATTTGAGCGATTCCAGATAAAGTAAGCTAGGTTATCCACCCCTTAAAAAATTCCACGGAAACATCGTTTAGCGATTTTAAAAGTGAATGGATTGTTCTAAATGATAATTTAAATTTAGTGATTGATTGGAGGTGTTTAGACGTAAAATCTTCAAGTAAATCATTAATTTATGTTGTGGATATGAACTTATGAAAACAATTAATAGCGGCTCTTGAAATTGAGCAATTATCGCATACTAGGCACTGAGACGTTTGCGGCATTTTGTGAAACGAAAACCGAGTGAAAGTTTTTTGAGAAAAGATCAGAAATCGGCGTTGAAGCCTGTAAATCGGTTATAAAAAGACGAAATTTTTTAATTCCGCTAATCAACAATCAAAACTAAGTTGTTACCATAACAACCAAATGTCATCAAGCTGTCAAATCTCGGTTTCAAGTTTCACTTCCAGCATTTAGTTGTAGCATAGAGTTCGTTTATCTATCTTAATCCAACACTCACCACACGAATAAAAGCGAAGTTCTTCTCTTTATTAACGAAAAGTTCGCTAGTCTCCCCATATGGCGTGAACAAGTTCGCGATTTCGTCATCGGTAACATCGTTCCCGATATTACCGATGTACAAGCGTCCCCTGCCCGAGAACTTCTTCTCCACGGCCTCCACTGGCGGAATATCATATGTGGGCCCCGAAATGGCGTTCAACTTGTCGTTCAATTTGTCCAAAGAGTTCCTCATCAAATGCCCATGCCCTCCGCCTCCTCCGCCGATTCCACCACCACCGCCGCCACCCTGGTCGTTATGGTGTTGTCCTTGATTGTGAGAGCTACCGCCTCCTCCGACGCCTTGACGGCGTATACCACCCCTTTTGCCCCCATCTCCACGGTTCTAAAATATCAACAAATTACCATTAATGCCATTAGTTCATCACGTATTGTAATGTATTTTATAAACAAGAGACTTACGAAACCGCCGCCTCCTCCTCCTCCTCCACGTCTATTGTTGTTGAATCTGCCGCCGCCCCCCCGTTTGCTCGGGGGCTGGAAGCGCGGCGGGCCGTCGAGGGGGCCTCCCCCTTGCTGGTCGCCGCCGTCCTGATTATGAGATGTTTGGTTTGAGTCAGAATTGTCGATTTTCGGTTGAGGCGGTTCCACGGCGGGACTCGCCATTTTATTTAGCGGCGTCTTAGGCGAGACTCTCTATCTCGAATTTTCGCCGAAATGCTTAACCGGCCTTTGGAGGAAAATCGATACGAATCAACTACGAAGACCGAGCGGGCACTGCGACAATTACAAAATGGCGTTGGCACACAAACATCCAACACTGGACTAGAAAATTAGTGGTGGGAACTGGTCGCGTTTTTGTAGAAAAACAACTCATTACCTGGAACACACATGAAAGATGCAAGGAATTTCGAAAGATTTATTCCACGTACCTGGTAATAATTGATTTTGTTTACGAAAAGCCGGCCGAATAACGCCGTCGAAGAACACAACAATAGACAATATTCCAGGCCGGTTGTGCGCATGCGCGAAATCGGTGTAGTTATAGACCAAGTTAGGCGCAGGCGCATATATTCCCATGTAATTTAGAAATCGTCAAAAATTCAATCAGGGCCAAAAATTCTAATAAAAACCTATTTAGGATGACTGACTAATGGTGTATCATTAGATTTTCAGACTCTTCGATGGCGGAGATCTGTTTACAATTTATAAATAAATTATTGAAAAAAATGCGCGCGCTAATTTAAATTCTAATGTTGGTGAACGTGGATAAACTGACACTTGTTTCTGTCATGTGGGCCGTTATCGGCGCGGGAAATTCAAATTTCTCACTAGGGTTTTCGTCATCTCTCCTTCCAGTATTATTGTATCTCTGTTTTTGCTGAACATGTGAAATTTCACAAATTTATGTCTGTCTGAACATGTTCGGTGCACCGGATATTTTATAAAGTATCAGTACTATCTCTAAATTGAATTCAAAATCACTTTAATTTGCATAAGTTTACATGGAATCACGTGACTCTATAACTACACTGTGTCCTTTTCGGACTGTTCACTAGATGGCGTTTATTTCTGGAATAACGTCTATACCCAACACCACAGAGCAACAAGAACAAAGAAACCACCACAGAACAGTCAAATAGATACTACACCACACACCGTAGAATAGTCCCGTCCCTGCTTGAATGTTCTCTATGCTAGCGTCATCTCAAGCGCCCCAAGAGAACTAGTTACATGATAATGTGACCACTAGAGGGCAGAGCCCGCAGCGGGTCAAAAACGAATTCGCTCAATATTCCATTTATTACGAGATTTATTAGTATAAAATATAATTTTAGAAACATCTCATAGAAATCGAGATAGAAATAATGCGATTATTTTAGAAATTCAGTCATCCCAGTTTTCATCCTCAGTAGCTATTAACGGTGGGGGGTGGTCTGTGGGGAATGGTGTTATGACGGTGTTTTTGCGGTATCTTCATGTTCCCTTGAATTACTTAAAATAATTAAAAGCTTGGAGGGTTTTGGCCACGGATTTCATAAAATTTTATGAAATTCGTGGTTTTGGCGCTGTTATCTAAGCGGTCCGTCACCCGTCATAGGGGCTACGTGTCGTATTATTAGTTGTAAACAGTTAATTTAATGTTTAACTTTGAAAACATCAAAGAGATCATATATAATTAATAGAATCTCTTTGGGAAATATATACTGCTTGAATATCAGGTGTTAATAATTTTATTAATTTTTCTTAAATAATTATTTCTCAATGAAGGTTCTCAATTAATCCCCAGTGCTTTTATCTATCAATGATTTCATAGCATACAAAGTTTGTTCATGCAGCAGTTTTGGACCGGTTTCTGAAGCACTACGCATGCGCAAAAGCTAGTTCCTGACCACTTTCTGACTGACGGTCCAGTGTTCTTGCAGGAAACTTGTGATTACTTTCCAACTGTTTGCAAACTGTCCAACTGTCAGGACTTCTCGACGAGGATTAGTAGTTTGTGACATGCGCAGATAATAGACCGATTAGCTTTGAAAAACCGGTTTCTGCAACTCTGACTACTTCCTGACCGATCGCAAACGTATCCAGGCTCGATTCTGCGCATTAAAATATCCGAAACCAGTCAGTGACAGTTTGCAAACCGTTTACAAGCGGGCCGGGAGGTGCAGAAACAAACCTATTACTGTTTTAAATTAAACAGTTACAAATTGAAGATAATTTTTTGTTTTATTTCGCTCTCTGTTATGACTTGAAAGTGAGGTTGAGCGCTCTAGAGATGAAGGAAAAAGTATCAGTGATTTCCTCAATCTGGAAAAAATTCAAAGCGTTATTACAGTCATATAAATGAGATGAGTAAATTGAAGGACACAGTTCAAAGTACATATCGTTTCTATTTCAATACCCACCACTTTTGAGGTAGGCTTGCCTTCCCCATGTCCGGCCCTAGTTTCTACACGAACCATCAGCGGATTCTTCTGCGACGGAAGTTTCCCAAGTCTGTACTGGAGTTCCGCGATGAACTTCAGCGAATGCGAAGGAACGACGCGATCGTCATGATCGGCAGTCAAAAGCAGCGTCGCCGGATATTGGCCGCCGTTTGGCGGCACATTAACATTATGCAAAGGCGAATACTTGTACAAATACTTGAACTGCTCCTCGTCCTCCGAACTGCCATAATCGGATTTCCACGCGTAACCGATCGTGAACTTGTGGAAACGGAGCATATCCAATACGCTAAAAAATTCACATTACAGGAAACTGTAATGATTGCAGGCATCTGCATTACCCGACTTCGCAGATGGCGGCCGCGAACAGTTCGGGGGCTTGGTTGATGCAAGCCCCCACCAGCAACCCCCCGTTGGAGCCTCCCTCGATTGTCAATTTGTCAACGCTGGTGTATTTATTTTCGACCAGATATTTCCCTGCGTATTGGAAATCATCGAAACAGTTCTGCTTCTTCTCGAAACGTCCCCCGTTGTGCCAGCTGTCGCCGTACTCGCCGCCGCCTCTGATGTTGGCAACGGCGAAAATTCCGTCAAAATTCTCAATAAAAATTAGACGGGAAACTTCGAACCACGGAGTGAGGTTGATGTTGAAGCCGCCATAGCCATAGAGTAAGCAGGGTTTCGAACCGTCCAAGTCGACACCCTGTAAAAATCAATATGTCATTTTGATTTGATTTGATATTTATCCAAGTGTATAACAATAATACAGGTTATAATTACTTACAAACCCTACCGAAATAACATGTGTATCTGTGTGTAGGCTCAACATATTATATCTCATTCACATATAAATTTTAATATTTGACATTCTTATTCAAAGCACGAAAATTTATTTTTGTAGAAAATTATTCGACTCACCTTTTTGTTGACTATGAACATGGGGACTTCGGTTCCGTCTTTGCTCTTGTAGAAAACTTGCTTGGTCTCGAATTTGGATGAATCGAAGTCTCCCACTTGGGTCTCATGGAAAATCTGACACGAGAGTTCATGAAAAAATAACTGATTTTTGAGGAACTTACAGTCTGCTTGATTTTGTCTCCGTCTTCAAAATCGACTTTGTAGATGATATTGGGTGTCAAAAATGAGCAAAAACTGAAAAACATTTCCTTGTGGTTGTGTTTACCGGTAAGGTCGACAATCGATCCAACATCTAGTTCAAATTCGTGGATTTTCTTACCATTTTTCAGATCGCACAGTTGCATGACATTCTGGAATTGAATATATGGTATTTTTGAATGCTTGATTATCAAATATTGGTATATTACCTTCACGTCCTGGAGGTAGCAAGTTACTAACTTATCTTTATTAATGGGATAGGCCCAATTGAGGACATCTTTTTGATGTTCTTTTATTAAATCAGTCCAATTGGATTCTTGAGGATCATCGAAGTCGATCGTGACGATTCGATAATTTGAAGCATCTTTGTTTGTACGAAAGTAGAATTTGGTATCGATATTTGTAACATACTGAAATATCACTGTTGAAGTAAACATATTTAATGTTTCAAATGAAGAATCACTTCAAAATCTGCGACCATTTCCGTCACGACTGGTGTTAGTCCGAATTTTCCCTGGATTTCGCTTGGACTAAGGCGGGCGAAATAAAGCAAATGATTTTTACATCCCTTAGTTCCGGTAATTACCAGGTACTTGCCACAATGACTCACTCGAGCCCCACTTTAAACGTAAAAATCATTAAACCCGACTCATTTTTTCAATAAAACAGCTCACATTCTAATTTGAGGGTCTTCGAATTCCGCCACTACAATGTCCCGAGACTGGTCTGTGCCCAATTCGTGATAATAAAGTTTATGATTTTCGTTACACTGTGTTTCCGAACCACCAGCTTCACCAGTTTGCTCCATGTAAGCCTGCCAAAATAAACGTACAAATTTGCATTTCAAAGAGATAATGATATCGAGATTCACCCCATAGAAGAAGCCTCTGTTATTGTGCATCCAAGTCATGGGGGAGAATTTGACTTTTTTGAGGACTTCACTGTACTCCTCCCCGTTTTCAACCCTCTTGAACCGGATCTCGACCCAATCGGACCCACCGGAGCTTAAACCATAAGCGAAAATTTCTCCATCTTCTGAGAAGGCCGTCCCTGATAGAGCAATGGTCCCGTCTTCTGATAAAGTGTTAGGATCGAAGAAGATTTCAGCTTCGCTCTCTAGATTTGGTTGAACGTAGATGACACTCTGATTTTGGAGCCCTAATAAATAAAGGCGACATCAGGAAATTATGGACTTTTTACCATGATGTCAATTTATACCAGTGTTACGGAATTGGAAATAGCGTTTGCCGTGTCGGAAGGGTGCGGAGAACTTAGGGTAGTTCCAAAGTTTGGTGATTTTATCTTTGATGCTTTCCCTAAAGGGACATCCATCGATGAAAGGCCTTGTGACTGCATTTTGGGCATCCACAAATTTTTGCGTTTCTGCACTGTCCTGATTCTCGAGCCATCTGTACGGATCTTTCACCTGTGAATAAAACGAGAATGATGTAGTAGAAATCAGTGAACTCGTTATCATTACTTTAGTTCCAAAGTAGTTATCTGTAACTTTATCGTCTCTTCGGGCCTCAGGGTACTTAAAGGACATGTTCCTTTTAGGGAAAGAAACAGAAATGCACCTACTGCAATAGAAAGAGGATTTGTGTGGCTTGTAGTGGTGTCTGTCGGACTTTGTATTACCTAGTTTTTAAAATGTTTAAAATAAAATACCGAGTAAAATACATCATTTAGGTAATCACAATTTTGAACATAAGTAGGTTGTATTTAGTAGTTGGTAGGACAGTGCACAGGAAGTGATTCATGAAAGACACTGATGAAAGTTAGATAAGGATAAGGATATGGGATAAGGGAATTCAAGTAGATAAGGGAGCTAATTAATGTAGACAAAACGAATAGGGAAAATGGAATCTTCCGCGCGAGGCGCTAGCTGACCGCAAGATTTGAAAAATACGGAACACCGAACAGAAGAAAAATAATGACAACTGTCAGGTTTGATCGTCCAACAGTTGTGAACCGGTCCACGAAGTATCACGCATGCGCACAAGCTTAATGCAGTTCGAGCAGGTGCACGCACTGCTTTCTAACCAGTTTCTGACTGATAGTCCGGTATTCTTGCAAGAACCTTCGGATTAGTTTCTGTCTGCTTTCAAACCATCAAAGTGGTTAGGAGGGGTGAGAACTTCTGGACTTGTGATGTGACATGCCCGATTCGCTTCTAAAGCGCGGTTTTGCAACTCTGACCACTTTCTGACCGATCACAAACTTGGCCACGGTCGATTCTGCGCGCCCCCTGCTTTTAAAAGTGTTTTTAAAATTAATATTTCAATGATTTTGTCTCGGATTTTGTCCTGTTTGGGAAGGTATTTTTAAAAAGGTTCAAATATTCCTTTGGTTGTGCTGAACATTCAGGTTCACAGCGTATTATTATAATTTGTGAATGTAGATAAACGAAGGATTTTGGTTAGAAAGCAGTGCGTGCACTCGCCCGAACAGGCGCGATGCTTGTGCGCATGCGTCGTACTTTGTGTATCGGTTTCTAACGAACCTATGGATATGCAACCAATAACACACACGATGTCATCCCTACTTGAGTGTTCTCCGTGTTCCTAGCTTTATTTTGCTTTGAGTAAAAAAACTGAATAAATAGTATATGTAATTATAACATTAATTAACATTTGATTGTTCCATAGGGAGCGTGCACGCATAACCTCAAAGCCTAAAACAATTGAAGTCTGGGGGTTAAATAACAGTTGCTAACTAAAACCGGCAACATTGAAAAGTCAAAAATATTTGTCAGTTTTTCAGCGAGAATTTAAATTCAACAGTTTTTCGGATATTTTTATGAATTACACGCAAGTTTCAACTGCTTTCCGTTTTCTTATATATTTTTAAAGGTAAGGGTATAAAATTGTTGCTAAAACGATATAAAATAACAGTTATAATATCACTCATTATACAAATTTCCTGAAGTTCAGTTGTATCCCCGATGTTTGCACCTTTTGCTTGTTTTCTGCGTTTATCTTCAAAATGCCCGAATAGTGCCTTGTTTTTGGATAGTTTTTAGAGGAAATAAACTAAAAAATTGGAGAGAAAAATCTCCCGTATAAAACCCCCAAAAATGAGGTTAAGTAACTGCCAAATAAAAATGCCACACAGCTATCCAGCGTTGCCAATTACATAGCAGCTATCTTGGAAACGCTTGTTTAACCCCCAGACTTCAATTGTTTTAGACTTTTAGGTTATGCGTGCACCCTCCCTATACGGATGTTGTAAAATGTTCAAGAAAACGAATATTTTTGGTCGCGTTGTTTCAATTTGTAGCCTAATCGAGGATTTTCAGCATATTCATAGTCTAAAACAATACGTAATGTGTTAACTATTTAGTTTTAACAACTTTGTAGAAACATGTATGGATTGTTGCCTATACAACGTAAGTTGGCGCCTTGGTAGGTTGCGTAGGCAACAAACCGTACATGTTTCTACAAAGTTGTTAAAACTAAATAGTTGACACATTACGTATTGTTTTAGACTATGAATATGCTGAAAACCTTCGATTAGGCTACAAATTGAAACAAAGCCACACAATAAATAATCGTTTTCTTGAAGATTTTACAACATCCGTATTCTTGGTTGCCTAGATTTTTCGGTTGGCGTCACTGACTGTCACCAACATGACGGTTAAGAATATCCCATTTAGGGGTAGAGTTTGTTTCTCTTTCTAAGATCTTCTGTCTTTGTCACAGAAGTCGTCAATAACGTTTAAATTATTCAGTGTTTCTATGTAATAATGTCTGCTCTAAAGTAGACCCTGTTCAATGGCGATTTAATGAATCATAAAACATTAATTAAATGAGCGCGAAACATTGAAAACCTGTGACGAGTTCTATGAGTTGCCTTTTCCATGGTAAATGTGACGTGAAATAGACAGCGAACTATGCAGCCAATAATACACCAATACCACAAATTCTAGAGCTAAGTTCACTTCACAACTGTGCAGCACATCAAGACCACAGGCCTCCTTGCTTTTTTCTCAGCGAGAAATTTTAGCTTAGAATTTGTGTGGCCGTTTGGTCGTTGGCCGTATAACAGTATGCACTGTACAGCGTAACATATAATTTTACACGTTTATCAGTTTATGTTTATCGAAAGGAATTAGTTCGGCTATTGTTATCTCTTTTGTGATGATTCCACTGATTCGCCAAGTACCTATGTAGTTATAAGGTGAGACCAACGAACTTATTATTGTTATTAGACAGGCCATGATCAGACTCATTCATGCCTCATGCCGTTATTGCCGTTCTATGTATGTTTGTTTATGTTTTAGGTATTATCATGTCCAGTCCGGTCCCCACGTGACCTACCGAAAGTAGGCAACCCAACTAACATCATTGGCGTAACAAGCAGATTCCGTGAACTATAATGTTTTAATAAATTCCTCTGACACATAAAATTGGAAACAGCCAAATCAAACCTTGAAAAGTGAAGAACACTGGTGGTTTTTGAGCAATCAAGTGTTGCTGCAGTTCTTCAATGGTGCGAGACCTAAAGCACTCAAAATCTTCCGTCTGACTGACACTGACAAATTATCGAAATATTCGAAAAATGACGCCACTGGTGACTTTGACACAAATATAACTAAAAGCAACCCAAAAACTACCCATGTCCCCAAATATGTATAACAAGTTGCCTAACTAATGGTCACGTGGGGACCTGGCATTAACGAAAGCCCTGTATTATAGGTTAGCGAGCATGCAGACGATTTTATCACGAATAATTTTTCTGTAAAATTAAGAATTAAAAAGTGTTTCCTCTTTGTAACCCAATCCGTAGACATACTGTAGATAGGCGGAAAGAAATCTTTGACGGCATTACTAAAACAGTATGATTTAGGGCCAACTGCACCGCTTTCACTTAAAATTTAAGTGGAACTTGAACCTTAGCAACAATTGTTGTTAACAATCGTAGTCAAGGCTTAAGCTACGCTTTAAATTTTAAGTGAAAGCGGTGCAGTTGGCCCTTAATCCCTTCCGTAGGTAATTTTATAATGTTTGTATTGTATAATTTGTTTCAGTTAGACATCATGCATCTATATGTGAAGCCTATAATATTGGATGTCTTGTGAATCCAATTGAGACGAAAATGTGTGACGACGAAATTTCGGATAAATTTCACACACGGACGGTCTCCGTAGATGACTTCAGTAAAATCTGCAGGATGTGTTTGATCGAATTGAATTTAGACAATATCGACGACATGACAATTGATGATGTCCGTGATTTACTGGATTACTCAGTTCAAATGAAAATCGAATGTCCAGATAGACTTCCAACAAATTTTTGCGTCGCTTGCATCAAGGAACTGCAAAGAAGTTGCGAATTCAAACGACTCATTTTCAACAACGATGTGATACTCAAAAAATCGCTACAAGAAGCTGATGCAGATAATAAAGACGATTTTATCGTAATAGATTCACATTATCTAGTAGATGATTGTAAATCCACATTGAAAGAAACGATATCTTCGTATTTTACTGATGAGAATACAAGTGGAGATAACTTTTCAACTGAAACTAAAGACAATCACGAAAACGTTGATTTATGTCAAAATTTGACTGTGAGACTCACGAAAGAACATATCTATAGTTGTAGTCATTGCGGAAATGGATTTATTGGACGTGATCGCTTGACACAACATGAAAAGACCCATGCAAATCCTGAAGACATTGACAAAGACGAAAGAGGAGGCGAATCATCAAGAACGAGTGAGAAATTTACTTGTAATATTTGTGGGAGTAATTTTCAAAGTGCGACCAATTTTAAAACGCATATAAAGGAACATGCTCAAGAACCGCCACCGGTGAACGAATGTCACGTTGGTGCTTTTTCTTGCGAGGAGACAGATCATATTTGCCAGATTTGTTCAAAAAGTTACAAGTCGAATGTTTTATTAAAGGACCACCAGGCGATTCACAAAACTAAAAATCATGTGCGCTCCAATTGTGGAAAAGGTTTTGCTACCAAACAGACACTTAAACAGCATTCGTTGACGCACACTGGCGTGAAACAGTATGAATGCAGTGATTGTGGGAAAAGATTTTCACGCAAACAGAACCTGAAGTTGCATCTTCGCACGCATACAGGAGAAAAACCTTTCACTTGTACGGTCTGTAAAAGGACTTTTAGCCAGTTCTCCATTTTAGCCCGTCACTTGCTAACACATTCCAGTGAGAGACCCTATAAATGCAAAATTTGCTCGAAATCGTTCAAGAGGTTAGGCGGCCTGACTAATCACACAATTATTCACACTGATGTGAAATCGTACGAGTGCAGTGATTGTGGGAAAAGATTTTCACGCAAACAGAACCTGAAGTTGCATCTTATTCGCATGCATACAAGAGAAAAACCTTTCAGTTGTACGGTCTGTAAATGGTCTTCCAGCGATTCCTCCAATTTAGCCCGTCACTTGCTAACACATTCCAGAGAAAGACCCTATAAATGCCAAATTTGCTCGAAATCGTTCAAGAGTTTAGACGTCCTGACTAGGCATACAAAAATTCACACTGATGTGAAACCGTACGAGTGCAGTGATTGTGGGAAAAGACTTTCATGCAAATACCAACTGAAGCTGCATCTTCGCACGCATACAGGAGAAAAACCTTTCACTTGTACGGTCTGTAAAAGGACTTTTAGCCAATTCTCCATTTTAACCCGTCACTTGCTAACACATTCCAGTGAGAGACCCTATAAATGCAAAATTTGCTCGAAATCGTTCAAGTGGTTAGGCGGCCTGACTAATCACACAATTATTCACACTGATGTGAAATCGTACGAGTGCAGTGATTGTGGGAAAAGATTTTCACGCAAAGAGAACCTGAAGTTGCATCTTCGCACGCATACAGGAGAAAAACCTTTCAGTTGTACGGTCTGTAAATGGTCTTTCAGCGCTTCCTCCAATTTAGTCCATCACTTGCTAACACATTCCAGTGAGAGACCCTATAAATGCAAAATTTGCTCGAAATCATTCAAGAGTTTTTACAAGCTGACTAGGCATACAAAAATTCACACTGGCGTGAAACAGAGTGAGTACTAGTGCAATGATTGTGGAAAAAGGTTATCGCTCAAAGAGAAACTGAAGGTGTATCTTCGAGCGCATACGGAAGAAAAACTTTTCAGTTGTACGGTCTGTGAAAGGTCTTTATGTTTAATTATATCGATATAGGTATAGGTAGATTTTTATTTGGTGGCGGAAAGCTCGGGATGCGCTTTTCCCGTTTATGAAAACTGAAAACAAACAGTGGCATAGCTATGATGCCGTTTCTTATTTTATATCTATTCTAATGATGAATTTGCTTCCTTTATTTTTCGACAAAACTACGCCACTGTCTGCCACGAATCCGAGTCGAGCCGAACCGCTGCGTGCATTGTGCGGTTTTCCGCCACCACATCAAAATTTACCTATACCAAATAATCCCATATTTTAGTATTAGATGAAAAAACTTATAAAATGTACTGAAATTACGGCCAATTGAGCTAATAGTGATAATAAGATAATAATTAATTTTTGGAACAATGACTTTTCAATTTCTTATTTTTTTATTCCCTTATTGTTATTAGAGGCGCGGTTTTTAACAAGAATAGGCTACATTCCCGGTTTACCTTTGTTACAACAATCAAAATCAATAAAATTAGCTTTCAGCTGAAAAATAACTGAGCATTGATAAACCGGCCTTAAATCACAGATAAAATTGTTTTCCGACGCCCACGACATACATATTAATTGTAAAGTGTCACTTTTCATAACAATCGATCGTAGGTGGCTGAAAAGTCACTCTGTTCAATCTGTTACATAATGAATCTGGTGATTTCATTATCGCAGAATTCCTTAATTTCCGAGTTAATTTCAGTGAATCCAAGCATGAAACCGATTTCAAATTGTCACAGTTATCATTTTTATCATAGAAAAAAAATTTAAAATTCAAATCGATTTATTTCGAATGTGCCGCCTCCTATCGATGTTTACCAAGAGCGAGACCAAGAGTACCTTTTTTTTGTAAAACAACTCATAATTTCATAATATGTAGTTTAAACTCGAAAAAAGCATCATACAAAAAAGTTAGGAAGATTTTTCACCACGGCCCCCCCTAGATGACCCGCCCCTGGTGGAAATTTTGAATTCTTTCCTAGTCCATTTTGTTGAGCATAAGAAGGTTAATAATTGTACCAAATATGATTTCTTAATTTTGAGCAGTTTTAGAGATATTTAACATAAACCATCATAGGGGGCCTACCTTTCAGGGGGTATATCTCCCTTAGGAAGCGATTCTCGACATATATACGTTCATTAGAACTTTTTTCCATCATTTTTATAGAGAAATAGGGAGCAGGGAGCGTGCACGCATAACCTCAAAGCCTAAAACAATTGAAGTCTGGGGGTTAAATAACAGTTGCTAACTAAAACCGGCAACATTGAAAAGTCAAAAATATTTGTCAGTTTTTCAGCGGGAATTTAAGTTTTTCGGATATTTTTATGAATTACACGCAAGTTTCAACTGCTTTCCGTTTTCTTATATATTTTTTTAAGGTAAGCGTATAAAATTGTTGCTAAAACGATCAAAAATAACAGTTATAACATCACACATTATACAATTTTCCTGAAGTTCAGTTGTATCCCCGATTTTTGCACCTTTTGCTTGTTTTCTGCGTTTATCTTCAAAATGCCCGACTAGTGCCTTGTTTTTGGATAGTTTTTAGAGGAAATAAGCTAAACAATTGGAGAGAAAAATCTCCCGTATAAAACCACCAAAAATGAGGTTAAGTAACTGCCAAATAAAAATGCCACACGGCTATCCAGCGTTGCCGATTACATAGCAACTATCTTGGAAACGCTTGTTTAACCCTCAGACTTCAATTGTTTTAGACTTTTAGGTTATGCGTGCACGCTCCCTATAAGCAAATTTTTTGGAATTGAAATTCAACTAAATGAGTCCCAAAATTATTGACGAAAAAAGAGCGATAATCTAGTTGTTTGTACCTATGGCTGGGCTGATACATATGGCGTGATGCCATCAGTCAATCCGCCAGTTGCACTATGCTATGACTGACTATGACCACTATGACTATCCTATCCATGCAGCAGCAGGAACGAATAACGAAAGTCGAAAGAAATGTATGGGTAATGTGGGTAATGTAATGAGAGACTAGACGAACTAGAGACTAGGGTGGGAGAGAAAGAGAGAGACACAGAAAAGAGGGGAATAGAAGAGAGAAATGGTCGCGGGCCGCGGACGTATTCTTCATGCGCGTGTTTCCGCAAAAATTGTCAAAATATCCGGAAAATCTCGCAGGGCCTCAATGAAAAATGCCGTTTCGTCGGATCCGCGACGGGCCACAGTGATGTAGACAGTGATCGGTCGAAGTGAATCGGACGTTCTCAGTGTTTATGTGGCACACATAGGTGAATTGTTTCCACTTGGACGACGTAAACATGGCTACTGCTCCCAATGGGAAACTCGACATTTCCGAATGAAACGGCCGCGGACGGACGTTGATGCCCCCGAAGCGCTCGATCTCGACGTGCCCAATTCCAGAATGATTATCGCGCGCCCAGGTGAGCGCCCGATCGCCCGCCTTCGCCCTCCCGTTCCGACCAAACGATCTAACCTCAATTCAGCGATCCTCCACAAAACCACAAAAGGCCATCGGTGACCAACAGATCGAGGGACCGAGACTCGGGAAGACCAGGAAGGAAGAGGCCCACAGCGGCGACCTCCTCCAGATCCTACACCGAATGGACCTGCTTAGAGCACAGCCCACTCCACTGGGAGTTATGCACCCCATTCTTATTAACCTAGTTATCTATTATGTCCTTGCTCTCCCCTTAACATGGAAATTGACAAACTGGTAAACTTGATGGATTTAATGTAATGACATGTACATTTCAGGCTGTGTCTGCATGTCAGGCTTAAGTCTGGGCAAACTATGAACTTATTCGGCTGCCTATTTCCGTGTGCACTGCAGCACAGTTGGTGGAGTGTCGGCGGAAACGAGCAGTGCATGACTGAGGAGTTCGTACACAGGATGGGCGTGAATGCATCTACGGCACCCGGTGCAGACGCCGGACCCGTACCCAACGTACTGGTGGTCTCCGATCCGTGCTCGCCCCCGTTTCGGGACACCATCGGTGGTATAGTCCGGTAAGAGAAAGAAGTTCCCCCGTTGTCCTACCGATGAGCCGATGCAAAGTTGACAATTTTTTACAACTGACAATCGCAGTAAACGTCACTTTACATGCACTGTTGTGTAAAGTAGGGCGATCACAAAGTTAGGGAATTTCTCGGCACCAGATATATGGTTGGCACTAATTTGTTTTGTAACAGTAGTAACCGTGATAAAATTCATTCATTTTCGCTGCCATAATGTTAATTTGAAAGTTGAAAAAGAGTTTCCAAAAATATTATAATTCAATTAATATTCTTCAGTGCAAATTTCTTAGAGTCATAGATAAAGTAGTGTACTTTCCTCGTGTGGTACCACTCTAGTAATGTAAACTACTATTTCCCGTTGCCCACATTGTAAAGTCTCACTTTTCATGACAATTGAGATTATGGATGAAACACCACTTATTTCAAAACTGTTACGTAATGGATCTGGTGATTTCATTACGTAACTTGGTGACTTCATTATCGCACAAATTCATAATTTTACTAAATCTAGGCATGAAAACCGATTTCAAATATTGTTACATGTTACAGTTATAATTTGTATTGTTAATTCATTCATGTTAATCGGTTAGATGGGTTAAATGGTTAAATAATCAGACTTATTCTGTATATGACTATTAAAACGGCTGAATATTGAACGTTGGTTGCTTTTTTTGGAGCTGTTGGTTTATTTCGAATGATTTCTTGAAAACAGATGGCGACAGTGTCACTTATGTTCAATATTGAATTAGAAGTACGCAAGTGCTTCCGTGACTTGCCAGGAAATTGAAAAATGAATTCAATCAATTGAATTACGGTTTTATAAAATCGGTGAAAAAAGTAAGAACTCATCCGAAATGAAAGAAATGTTCTTTATTAAGAACGATTCAACAGCTCAATGGTCATTCTAAGCAAGTTTAGATGAACACGTTGAAATAGTGTTCATCTGCACTACCAAAGCCATGGCACTCTCTAATAACCATAGACATAAAACTTCGTTAAAAATTTAGCACACAGAATGACATTCTGATACCATAAATAAACGTCATGTTTGCTATTCTCCTTTTACTTTCATGTTCATTATTTCACAAAAATGGTGCTTACCAATGGAAATGAACTGTAAATTCGTATTTCTCTATGCAGTTTAAAAGAGTTCAAAATGAAATACATTTTTGACAATTATTCCAACGGTCTTGTCAAAACACGGCTAGTTTTATCTCTATAGTATGGAACTCTGTGGGTCATACCATTGTTTAACCGTATAGTTTGACAGACCCGTGGCGAAAATTTCTGCCTGTTAATTTATGGTTCGTAGACTTTTCCTAGGCGGAGCCACCTCATTCTCCATAGAATTCGCCTATACCTCGGCCACATTCTACCTGGATCCGACAAAGGTAGCATGAGAAATGTTGGCAGAAATTCTTCCATAAGCTCTGTGTAACTATACGGTTAAACAATGGTCATACAGAATAAGCCTGTTTGTGTGGCTTAGCATTTTAAGCAATATAGGGATTTTTCTTTTTATGAAAATTTAGGTTGGCAATTGCCAATTCCAAATTTCAAAATTACCATTTTTCATTCTTTTGTATTTATGAGTTTTTGCAAGTAATATTGGTGTTGGAAGCATGTGGTCGTCGGCAAAATAAAGTACACAACTTATACGAAAGTATTCTTTCGCGGCTCGTGGGTTACCTAACCCCACTCGCGCGAAAGACGGCAACGTCCCCTCGGCCCTCGTTCGTCCTGCAATGTACCAATGTCAATATTTCCAGGGAGAGGAAGAAAAAGGTGACGGGCTTCGCCACGCTGAAGAAGAAATTCATCAGACGGCGGCGATCGTCGAAAGCGTGCGACCATGGCCGGATGCTGCGCGAGCTGGTCGCCGACTGGAGCGCCCTCGAGGTGGCCGCCCTGCTCGAGGAGTACGAGGCCCTGGCCGCCCTCAAGGACCTGTGCGTCCAGGCCGAACTGGCGCGCCCGCCCGCCGCCACCTTCAAGCAGGACCTGTCCGCCCTGTACGACTTCAAGTTCTGCACGGACGCCGACCTCGTCTACCGCGGCGCCTGCTTCCCCATCCACCGCGCCCTCCTCTCGGCCCGCTGCCCCTACTTCCGCGACCTCCTGGTCGGTTGCCCCGGCTACGGCGCCCGCATCTGCCTGGAGCTACGGACCGCCACCGTCGACGTCCAGCTGTTCTCGGCGCTACTCCGCTATCTGTACACGGGCGACATCTGCCCTCACGACACCAACATCGATATTAATCTGTTGAGGCGGCTGCGCGAAGAGTTCGGGACCCCGAACGCGCTCGATTCGGACTTGAGGTACCTGCTGGACAGTGGGGACTATGCCGATGCCGCGCTCGTGTTCACTTCGGACGGTTCCGACTGCCAGCGGCCCGACTCGGGCAGTTCCGAGTACGGCTTTCGGCCGAAGCTCGAGCTGCCCTGTCACAAGGCGATCCTGTCTGCGCGGTCGCCGTTCTTCCGGAATTTGCTGCAGAGGCGGTCGCGCAGCGGCGAGGAGCACACCGAGCGCGCGCTGCACATACCGACGCGCATCGTGCTGGACGAGTCGGTCATCCCGAAGAGGTACGCCAGGGTGCTGCTGCACGCGGTCTATTTGGATCACGTGGATCTGTCGCTCATTTCGAGGGGTGGGTGCGGTGGGGGGTTGGGGGAGGCGCAGGCGTTGGCGCATACGGGGCGGGCGAGGCCGTCGGCGCTCGAGGAGGCGATGGAGCTGTACCAGATCGGGCGGTTCTTGGAGTTGGATATTCTGTCGCAGGGGTGCGAGGATCTGATTTTGGAGTGGTTGTCGTTGGAGACGCTGCCGACGGTGCTGCAGTGGGCCAGGCAGCCGCACGGAAGCGCGTGGGTCCATCGACAGGCAAGTAGTCTAGTGTAGTGTACTGCTGGGACAAATAAAAAAAAAAAAATAAAAAAAAAATAAAATAAATTATTTGAGCACCAACCTAGATGAATACAAAAAATATTTGTCTTTCATCTTCGTCTACTTATCTGGCTTGGCTATATCTGAGTTTTTTCGTTGACGTTTCAAGCTGCAGTCTCGAATAAGATAATCAGGAAAGTTATTGCACATTTCAATTTGATATGCCACAGACGATTCCGTTTTTGCGGCAATAAAATCCGTTTCCCGAATATTGTATCGTCATTTACTTAAATTCATTATATTACTCGAATCAATTGTGGCATTTCGAACTGAAATTCGTAATCGTTTTTTTGAAAATCACGTAATATATCTTTGAGACTGCGGTTTGCTGCTTGTAATTTCAAGAAAACCACAGTTTAGGTAGATACATTTGAAACATCCTTATGGGGAAAAGTTTGACTTGAGTTTTGTGTACCCCTCGCCTCGTAAAGTTGTGACATCTAGCAATTGCAATGCGGATTTCTGTAGAACTAAAAATATCAGCCAGAAATTACATTCACTTTTCGCACGCGCATGATTCAACTGTCTCTACCAAAATTGTGGCAGAACCTAGGTAGTCAAATTGTCAGGTAGGCAAACGTTTTCCTTGTCGAAATCTATAACTATTTGCATGCCGAGTCGCTAAAGGTGTTCCAGTTTCTATCCGACAGTCTGCTGCTGTTTCCCAGCGTTACCGAGAGAGTCAATTTAATAGAAATTACGATTTTATCCGACAAAAATTAGGAACAGCGTTTTTTATATAGTATGTGGACATTCGATATTAACTGAGCTGTAAGAAATCGTAAATAAAAAAAATATTCAAAAACCGGAAGATTCAAAACTTTTACATAATTCGAATAACTTCATGGGTAAAATTAGAAACGAAAAATGCCTTTTTCGGTAGCGACGTTTTTCCACTTTCCCAACATTGGCTTCACATCATCACCATGATTTTGCAAAATGGTGGTTTCGAATTTTGCCCATGAACTTATTCATCAATTTCGAGATTGGTACACCAAAATGATCAATTTTTGATTTTTACAGTTCATTAATTCCTCGAATGTAAACAAGCAATAATAAGAAAATCACAGTTCCTAATTTTTGTTGGGCTGCCTCAATTTTCTGGCGTGTTTTCCCTGGACTAGGACTAATAACTGACCAGAATTTAGTGGATAGTTCGATTTCTATTTTCACAAATGACAAATATATTCTTCAGAATTCAATATTTTTTTTGTTCTTGTTCTAACAACACTGCGAAAATGATGTTTACTACGTAAGAAGTCGTGGTCGATTTTTTTTCCGATATTTTTTCACATTTCTTATTATTTCCAAATATTTTTTTGTACAATAATAGATTAGAGCATGACTCATTAAACCCCTTAAGGCGTTTTTGGAAATTTTGTTCAAAAGGCAAAACGGCTCTCCCAAAAAATCGATAAAATATTGTCGTGGTTTTCTAACTAGTTTAATCAATCACCCATGCGATATTCGTGTAGAGAGCATTTTTTTTAACACGTTATCTGCCGCAATGGTAAGACCTAAAGCCTGTCCGCCATGCCACATTTCAATGAAAGTATATTTTGTAGAATAAATTACCAAAAAAGCATACAAGATGATTTGCAACCAATTTTGACAGATTCTTTTTGGTAAAATAACTGAGGCACAGCATTTGTGCCTCGCGGCATAGACGGCGCTCCGTGTTTCTTCTTTTTCATCGAGAAACAACGTGGAAATATGGATCAGTTCGATTTCGGCATATTCAGTGTCACTTATGTGAATACAGAACCGAAAATCAGTATGAGAATTAAAATGCAAAAATTTTTCGTCCGATGAAAAAGTACATTTGTTTTCTTTTATTTTATTTTTCATGTTCTTTTTCATACTGTTACAGTAGCGCTCGTATAAGATAGTCTTATACGAACGTCTACAATCGAGAATAAATAGTTTACTTCATAAATTGTTTCCTACACCTTTTACATTCATACTTGTTATCGCAAATTTTGATCGTAAAATTAGAAGTACAATTTACCGGGGGTTTTGCATCGTCTGCATCTACAAGGCCGTGCTGCATTCGGATCTCTAATTGATCGTGTTCTCTGAGACACTGTCCTAAAACTGCTTCGCGTGGAAAGCATTTTGGTGTGAGGCACACCGTGTGTGTCTCAGCGCGGGGCTGGATAATTTTGCGAGGCACAACGCCTGTACCTCATGGCAGTTAACGTGTTAATATACCTACCTTGAAAATTGCATCAAAATTGATTGATGCATCTTGAAGATTTCTTTTTATTAAATTTAATTCTTCAAAATATTCAATATACAGGGCTGGTCAATTAAGATGTCCGTTCGAATTTTCTGCCAAACTACCAACACGAGAAAAAAAGAAATCACAAGGAAATGTAGCCTGAAGTCTTAGCTTCAAAATGAGCTCTAACTGAATTTTCTACGTGTTTTAGTTTTTTAATTACAGCGATTTAATTGGAGCAAAACATGGTCGATTGAAAATTTTTGATCGATAATCGCAAAAAGTTTCGAACAAAAGTCAGAGAGCGAAACGAGAGCTTTTCAAAACCCCACAACACTTTTAGTCCAGGTGCTCCAGTTTTCGAAATATCGACAAATTAGTCGGGTCGAAGAATCGGAGCGGACATCTTAAATGTGCGATCAGCCAGCACATTAATGAACTGACAGCAAAGACAGCCTGAATTAAAAAAAAAATGCTCATTATAGTAATAATATAATATTTTCTCATTGAAAGTGGCACAAAAGTCGTATTAGTTGTCAATTCTCGGCCTTATGGGCGTAATAACCAGTAATTAACAGGTAATGAATTACAGTGGTGGAAAAAAGTATGGAATATTTTGAAGATCATAATTTTTAATCCTTTCCCTTATCGGCAATTTAGCCAAATTCGAAAATGATAGTCTCTCGTATGACACCAAAGATTTCTGGTGTTCGATTGCTCATGATTAGATTTTGTTGGCGAAGTACCCTAGATAATGATAAATAGCCTGGAAATATGTATGGAATATTTTAATAATTGCCCTCAAATTATAACAACAATTCGAAAAAATTAATATTTAGTGCCATAGCCTTTTGCGTCAATCACGGCTTGACACCTTCTGGGCATCGAATCGACCAAAGCCTGCAACGTTTCCAGAGGAATTTGAGTCCATTCGCTTGTGATGATTTCTTCAAGTTCTTTCTTATTCTTTATGGATCTCGTTCTGATTCGGCGGTCTAAGATGTCCCAAAGATGTTCAATCGGATTAAGATCAGGGAATTGAGACGGCCATTCAAGTAGGGTGATTTTTTTTTTGAGAAAACCACTCTTTCACCAACTTGGCAGTGTGTTTTGGATCGTTATCTTGCTGATATCTCCAAATCAAGGGCATTTCTTCCTCAGCAAAGGGTAGCATTGAATTCTCCAAGATATCCCGGTACTGAAAACGATCCATTTTGCCATCGATTTTAACGATCGGTCCAACGCCAGAACGGGAAAAACATCCCCAGACCATGATGTTTCCTCCTCCGTTTTTCACCGTTGGAATTTGATACTTAAAATCGTATCTTTTGCCAACTGGCCGTCTCACATATCGCCTACCATCCGAACCAAAAATCATAAACTTGCTCTCATCACTCCAGAGCACGGTGTTCCATTTTTCTGATGTCCACGATAAATGAGCTCTCGCGAACGCTAAACGCATCTTCCGGTTTTTCTTTGACAGAAGTGGTTTCCTTACTGCAACACGTCCATTCAATCCTTCATCTCGTAGTCGGTTCCTCACGGTTCTACTGGTTATCTGGAGATTGAATTGCTCAGTGATTTCTTCAGTTACATATCTGTCTCGAGGTTTTACGAGGATCTTTTAAAGAAATTCGTTTAATTATTTTGTCGATGTTTCTGGTGGTTTTTCGAGGACATCCGGGCTTCCTCACCGTATTTACACCTCCACGAGTACGAAACTTTCTCACAATTTTGGATACGGCGCTTTGGGTGATATTTAACAATTTCGCGATTTCATTTTGTGTTGTACCCTTTTGAAACAGTTCAACAATTTTTTTTCTCAAATCTTCCGAAAAGTAGCGATTCTTAGGCATATTTAAGAGCGATGTTTACTAATATTTCGATCGACTATCAAGAACTGACGAATTTTAGAGCACCTATTTGAGATTATTCCATACTTTTTTCCAGGCAATAACTTATCGCGAAACAAAAAACACCATTAAATAGCAAATACAAACAATTAAACTTCATCGTTTTTTCTTCTCATACTAAATTATATGCTGACGAAATTTAGCGCCATTACAGATATCAAAATGGTGGGAAAATTAGAATTTCAAAAATATTCCATACTTTTTTCCACTACTGTATATGTAAAGTGGATGTTTCGCAAATGGTTACGTCTGAACACGCTCTTTACAACGGTAGCCCCCTGTTCGCCTTTAATAAAAGCAATCCGTCTCCTTCCAGGCCCTCCACTTCTTGCGCGAGGAATTCCAGCCGGTCGCCCAGTCGGCCGTCCTGCACCAACTGGACCGCGCCCACCTGACCGAGGTCCTCAAGAGCCCGTTCCTGCAGGCGAGCGAACTCGAGGTCCTCAACGCGGTCCTCAAGTGGGGCGAGAACGAGCTCGTCCGCCGCATGGAGGACCGCGAGCCGAACATCGTCAGCCACACGGCCCACTCGGTCGCCCGCAAGGGCGTCAAGAAGCGCGACCTGAGCGACGCCGAGATGCGCGAGATCCTCGCCGACCTGATCCCGCTCGTGCGCACCGACCACGTGCTGCCGCCGCACGGCGACGCGCTCGCCCAGGCGGTCAGGCGCGGCCTGGTCAGCACGCCGCCCGGCCACATGATCGGCGGCGACCGCGACACCCAGCGGCCGAACGCCTGGATCCGCGGCGACCGCGCCAACGGCCCCTTCCGCCGGCCGCGCCTCTTCATGCCGTACTACGACGAGTGCAAGGCGCTCGTCGAGGACCAGCTCGTCCACGAGGCCGAGATGGTGCGCACGCGCCGCGCCCGCCGCATGGCCGACATCCCGGACACCCTGTACATGGTCGAGGACAAGCCCCGAGCGGTCGACGTCCTACCCCCGGTCCTACCCGTCCCGGACCCGACAGTCATGAACGCCATGCTTAAGCGCGAACAAAAGTTACGCCAATCCCCGAGCTGTCAACGCGCCCTCAACATGCCTCTGTCATCCCGACACGAGATCAACCGTCAAATCCGTTTACGCGTCGTCAGGGAGTTCAATCTCCCCGACCCGGTTGCCGATATGTTAGAGAACTGCTATTGCGTCCCGGACCAAAGCGATAACGAGGCAGCCGCCGCCGGAGGCGGCGAACCGGGTCAACTGTCCCCTAGCAACAAAGGCCCGCGCGGTTGCTATGGCCTCAACATGACGTTCCCTCGCCCTGGGGTGTACGGTCACCACCACCACCGCCACAACCACCACCTGCTCGACCATCAGCGCCACCACGAACTACCCGCTGTGGTACCGGAGGGCGAGTTCCGCTTTGGCGGGGGTGAGCCGGAGACTAGTTCGTGCAGTGACGGTCATCTGTCTGATATAATGCCGGACGTGGCCATGGCGACGGCGTCGCTGGGGCAGATGCAGCTGCAGCAGCAGGACCAGCACGAGATGGAGCTGGATCTGGGGGACGGGGCGACGCATCTGCACGGGCACGGGTCGGGGATGGCCGGGGGTGGGGGCGGGCAGCAGGGTCAAGGGCAGGGGCAAGGACTGGCGGGTACGCTGCACCATCCGTTGTCTTATAGGCGGTACCAGCCCTCGACCTATCCGCACTTGAGGTCCGAATCTCAATCTTACCACACTCCCATGCCCAGATTCTTATAGTTTTAAGTGTCGCTTCGATTGTCTTGTACATACATACCCACTTATTATTATTATTATTGTCATCATTATCATCATTATACTTATTATTTTATTATTAACTAACGATAATACCTACAAATGAATTATTATTATTATTGCTATTATGAGAATCTCTTATCGGGAATAATGTACATCTGTGATTTTATGTGACGAGACATCTCCAAGTATAATTGAACGTGTATTGAACACACATTAGATATATTAGGTAACTCGATAAAAGAAGAAAATGATGAAAAAAATTATTCATTTTTTGATCCTCTTATTAGTTAAAAGACTGACGCGAATTCCTAGTGAAGCGAAAGACAAACGTTTAAAGTCAGCTATACACACACATACATACACATCCACAGATACATACATACATACATACATACATACATACATACACAAACAAATTGCAGATGATACCTGTACAAACATGAAAAGGGTTGATGGCGTATCGACCAAAATATTCCGTTTTGGTTTTCTTCTTTTCTTGTATTCATGTACCTGTGCGTGTCTTGTCTTAGATGTTGCCGTGTTGCTGTTACATGTAAATATTGAAAATGTATAATACATAATAGAGTCCACAAAGAGACTAAAATAAACAAACAAACATTAAAAAATAACGATTTCATCCGCTACTGAGTGCAATGTGTACTTATTATCTCTCTTTCTCTCTATCTCTCTCTCTATCTGATAGTTCTTTAATACCGAATTGTTTTTATTATTCAGTAGCTTTTCGACAACGAATTACGTATCTCCGATCATCGTTCCATTATCTATGCATATACCGACAAAACTTTGATTTCGTTCATTTTTTGGTCCATGTATGCATTCATTTTATCATTGAGTAATATTATTTTTCTCTATTGAGTTATTCAAAAGGCATCAACGGAACCTAAGTTTTCGGTGCATATCATTATTATAATAATTATTATACTCCGAGGGAACTGGGGACTAAACTAAGACGAAATACGAAAAACGTTATGAACGATTGCAGTTCCCTCTTTTACTTTAGTTGTTGAATTGTCTGTGATTAACGTTATTATTATTGTATCTAGAATGATTAATTTTTTTATTTCACGTTGCTACTATACTGTTGAATGATAAAATGAAAATTTCTTAATAATTGGTCGATGTTGCGGATCACCATTTTGTGATATGTATTGAGTATTGTAATCTACGTTGATGTAATCTCATTATTAATTGTTATAACATACATGTTAGCTTAGAACTGTATGGTTTATAGGCTTCTATGGGTAATTATTATTATTATTTTATAGAATCCTAAATGTACTCATCAGTCGGATTTAATTCATACTTATTCTCAAAAATTCAGGGTACCTATTCAATTATCAATTCGATTCAGCTACTCTACTGATAATTATATTTATCATTATTTTTGTGATATAAAACAGACACAACATTCATTCGTTTAAAGTGCGTTCAGTTATTCAATGTAATTTCATTTCATGGGGGACAGCCAAATCTCGAAAGACATAACTTTCAATTATTATTATTATATAAATTATTTGAAAATGTAAATATATTATGATAATTAAGTAAATTTCGTTTCAATTATAAAACACGGAACATTTTTTTCTTGTTTTCATTAGCCTACATGAATAAATCGTCTTCTGTTTGAGTAGACTTGTCAACACATTTGGGCCGCGACAGTCTGATCTGATGCAAAGGTCCCAGTTCGCGAATAGTTCGACGGCACTTGATCTCGGAAAATTTCATACGTTTGTAGCGATTCGCCGATTCCACGTCGTCGTTGTCGGAAAACTCCTCAGGTTGTGCCCTCTTCTTGATCAAATCTGAAACGTGAAACTTGAGAAAAATAAAATATTCATTTTTAAATCATTCAAAACTTTTACTCAATTCGCTGAAACTTCGAGAACCCAAGGGGATGTTACTGATTACAGATCGGACTACTTTTCGCATCGACGTCCACAGGCTCATCGAATTTTCGAAATCTGGCGTATTGTCGTTCGTGGTATCGAGAAGACGACTATCGGAAGTCAAATAGAGACACGACGAACCATTGTTTTCCGTGGTTGTGCAAACACTTTCCCATAAATTTTCTGAAATTTCATCAGCACCATCATGTAAATTTTCTGAATTGTCATCAGCACCATCATTCTTGTCATCGTCAGGTAAATGCTCCTCTTTCTTATTGCTTTCTCGCGGTGTACCATTGGAAATTACATCTGAAATTCCTGAAGAAGAAACAGTATGGAAAGAATCTGAATGATCTTGACTACATTCTCCATTTTCCACGAATTCTGGAAATTAATAAGCTACGTATAATATGTAAAATGCAAATTATAAGCACATAGAATATAAAAAAAAACGGAAGAATACGTGAGTATAATATACAGCCAGATTCAATAATATTCGTGGAACGCATTTTATATTTCGTCCCTGGGTCGTGACCACCTCAGCATCAATCGCTTTCACCTTTTTGCCAAATTAATTAAAAAGTTCTAAACTTCTAAATCATACAATGATGAGGATTCTATGGACGGAAATTCTTTGGAGAGTCCATGCGGCCCCAAGACCTTTATAGCCCTTAAGAGTTGATAGTGACGTACGCAATATTGAACCAGACTGTATAAGTTAATTGTTTAATTCTAAGATACATACTCTGCATTATCGTCAATGTCTCCTGATACTTTTTCGGTATTCCTAACATTGGAGTTTCTGAAAAAGTCACCCTTCTCTCATTTTTTTTACTATTATTTGGAGTTCCGGACGAAGCGGTGAGCTTCAAACTGGATTTATAAGCCGCGGTTTTCATCTCTAACAGATCATTCGGAGTCATTATTTGCTGGGGCGTTTGAAAATCTTGTCTGATTTGCATCGGAGTGCTCGTGATGCCCATCGTGATGGTCATTCCGATTTGCGTATTCTCAGACATGAATTTCTTATAGAAAGGCGTCAAAACTGGCGAGGGCACATGGAGATTCTCAATAAATTGGGCCTTAGGAGTCGCCGAAAGATTATCGATGACGATGACGGCGGCCCCGTCATTAGCTGCAGGCGAAGAGCCCACAATTGAGGGACGACATTTATGATTCGATAGAAGATCGTCAATTGAGGAGATTATCGTGTTGCAATGGACGCAATGAAGAGGCCAATGTTCGCTCTTCAAGTGTTTCAAAAGAGACGAAGATGCGTCTTTGACAGTCAGTTTGCCGTAAATGCAAATGTCGCACTCTGCGTGAATTTTGTGAGAATCTTGTTCGTGGTGGATGCGGCAAGTTAGACAGCATAAAGTTTTATTGCACAAGCGGCATTTGTTCTGGAATAAAAATGATACGAATAATTAATATATCATTATCATGACTCTTATTTACTATAATAAAAGTGATTTTTCTGACGACCACATTTTGTAAAGTAACACTTTTCATAAGAATTACAAGCTTTTCGAGGTGTTACGTATAATGGATTCTAGTGATATACATATAAGATCTTTGAAGATATATGGCACTTTCACAATTTGGTGTGTAAGGTCAGTGTCAGTGTTTATTAAATACACAGTGTCCTAAAAATAGCGCACCCGATGTATAAGAGCCGATTCCTCTCGTCAATATAAGAGAAAAAGTTTCTTCAACCTATGATCCGCAAACGCTTCATAGATACAGAGGGTCACATTTAACATTTCCAGTATGTACATTTTTTGTAAGCATGATTATAATACACGCGCACATTCGGGAACGGTTTCAAATAAGAAAGGAAGTCTATCTTACAAGCTTTCAGAGAAGCTTAGTTGCTTCTTGTATCTTTATTAATTCCAGAGATATTATACATATGTGGGATTTCAGTGCAGCTGAAAAGAAAATTTCATATTAAAATTAAACGTATAAAAACCACTATACCTAAAATCTCTCGATACGGGAGGTATATCAAATTTATCCGCGGTATTTTGTTCTATCCTTTAGATTTTAATATTTTGTTCTTTGCACATGCACTAAAATGACAATACTTATCTCTGGAATTAATGAAAATCGTTAAAATAAATAATAAGCTCTTATTTCTGAAAGTCTATACTTAAATAGTAAATTTTTCCGCATGCGGTTGTCATGAGGGAAACCGGCCCTTATACCTCGGGTGCGCCATTTTTAGGACAGGCTGTGTAATATAATTTAAACAACGGTAAGGTAAACTGTAGTGGTATTATTTAAAAAAAAAAATATTACGCACCTGTATGAAATCTTTCATTTTTAACAAAGCTTCCAATAAATCATAATACTCTTTAGAATTCAAACGTGAGAAAAGGCGCGAAAACCACTATTATCCTTAAATACTTGGACTTAATTTGCACTTTTACAGGAATTCTTCGGCGACAGGAAAAACTTATCGAAAATACACATTTTTATAGTCAACACATAAGAACATTCGAAACTACCAAACTATTAATATTATAACTAATATAACATAAATCAATTTATCTGAATATATTTAATTCAGTGGTCGCGAATCGCGATTCGATACGGCACTGGCCAACAGGATAAGAGCTGGAGCAGCAGGAATACAATTAAGCGCCATACTATCTACATGTACGAATTGCATGTTTTGTCTGTGGTTTTGCTCGCGGCCGGTGAGGCAAAGGTATTTCTTTCATTATTTCTTCATGCATTCGCATTTCATCGACTGATAATGTGGTGAAATTTATGTATTTCGGTATCCACTACACGAGGCTGAAATGAGCGGGGCCGTTTATGGTGGAGGTAAAACCAAGAGAAAATATCATTATTGTTTACATTTTTTGTTTGTTTTCGTTTCGTTGCACATAACCTTTCTTTATCTTGACATATCGATAAAATCCGATTAACTCCTATTACATTACGTGCAATTACTCACCAGATGAAGTCGGGGCACTCGTGTTTGACATCGGCCACAATTCTACTAGAGCCGGATTCGGGGGGGAAGACAGCCCCAAACTGGACATCCCCTCGACAATAGGACTATGGCTCGACTCCCAGGACGACATCACTGCCCAGAAGAAACGGTACAACATTGGAATCACCGCTATCAACGTTCGCAGATCTGGTTATACCCAAATTATTAGTATAGGGAGGGTGCACGCATAACCTAAAAGACAAACAATCGAAGTTTGGGGGGTTAAACAACAGTTGCTATGTAACCGGCAACAGTGAAACGTCAAAAATATTTGTCAGTTTTTCAGCAAAGATTTTTATTCAGTTTTTAGAATATTTTTATGAATTACACGCAAGTTTCCGCAACTTTCCGTGTCTTTGAAATACGTGGACAACGCGCTACCACATATTCCTGAGGTCAAAATAGAACGATTTAAGCAAAATGACCTAAGTCCAAAAGTTGATAGTAAAACAGTTACAGGGTGTTGAAATGAAAATTTTTATTTCATTTTTTTTAGAATAATCTCAAGTTTTGGGGGCGCCACGTACGCTACAAGAATTTGCAAATGGCAGTCTTAACTTTTCCTCCCTCAAAATTACCGATGTTCCAATAAATGGAACCGTCTGCCTGATGATTTTACTCTTGAATGGTCGATTTCACCCAAAATTTTTGGGGTAATTTTTCAAGAAAAACAAATGAACCAAAACCAAAAAGGAAGTTTAATTACTTTTTTCGTAAGGTTATTTGTTTTCAGCAAAAAAGTCTTGAAAACAACTTTTTGTCAGGCTAATGTGTTCCTCATGAAAAATTACCCTAAAAAGTGGTGCGAATTGGGTGAAATCGACCATTCAAGAGTAAATAGTTTATTGAGTAAAATCATCAGGCAGACGGTTCCATTTATTGGAACATCGGTAATTTTGAGGGAGGAAAAGTTAAGACTGTCATTTGCAAATTCTTGTAGCGTACGTGGCGCCCCCTAGGAAATACAGCAAAACTTAGTCCAGATAAATATTCCCCGTACCAAAAAACTCTCGTGTACCAATTTTTGAATGGTTATTCCCAAAACTTGACAATTTATTCAAAAAAATTGAAATAAAAATTTTCATTTCAACACCCTGTAACTTTTTTATTATCAACTTTTGGGCTAAGATCATTTTGGTTCAATCGTCCTATTTTGACCTCAGGAGTATGTGGTAGCGCGTTGTACACGTATTTCAAAGACACCCCGTATATAATTTTTAAGGTGAAGGTATGAATTTTGAGGTAATATAAAATAACACATTAAACAAATTTCTTCAAGTTCAGTTGTATCCTCGATTTATACACCTTTTGTTCCTTTACTGTTTTCCATCTTTAAAGTGTCTGACTGGTGCCTGGTTTTGGGATAGATTTTTAAATTTAGATTTTTAAATAAGCTAAAAAACTGGCCAGAATAATCTAAAGCATAGTTCCAAATAGGAGTAAATTCATAAAACGGTTAAAAACGAGTCAATGAAGTTAAGTAACTGTCAAATAAAAATATCACTTATCCAGCGTTGCCAATTACATAGCAACTATCTTGGAAACGGTTATTTAACCCCCGAACTTCAATTGTTTTTGACTTTTATGTTATGCTTGCACCCTCCCTATTGCAATAACTGAACTCATTACTGACTTATTGATTGCAGAAATGGAGCTCACGACGTTTTTGAAAGACGGAATGGTCGAAAACTGGGACATCCTGGAGAACTTCCTGGATTACATCTACATTAACGCCCTAAGAGCTGTGCCGAATGACCACCCCTTATTGTTAACGGAGCCTCCTTGGGCCACCACCCCAAAAAGGGAGCAGATGACGGAGTTGATGTTCGAGAAGTACAACGTCCCTGCTTTGTACCTGGCGAAAAACGCGTCGCTTGCCGCTTTCGCTAACGGGCGCCCGACTTGTTTGGTGGTCGACAGCGGGGCTACTCACACCTCGGCCGTCCCGGTGCACGACGGCTTCGTGCTGGCGCAGGCCGTGGTCAAGTCGCCGGCGGGCGGCGACTACCTGAGCGCGCAGTGCAGGGCGCACCTGCAGGAGCGCGGCGTGGAGATCGTGCCGCCGTGCATGGTCGCCTCCAAGGAGCTGACCAAGGCCGACGAGCCGGCCAACTTCAAGCGGCGCACCTACCAGGCCAAGCTGACCGACTCGTGGCAGAGCTACATGGTGCGGCAGGTGATGCAGGACTTCCAGGCGTCCGTGCTGCAGGTGTCCGACAATCTGTACGACGAGGAGGTGGTCAAGACGATGCCGGCGATTCACTACGAGTTCCCGAACGGCTTCCACAAGGATTTCGGCGTCGAAAGGTTCAAAATACCGGAGCCGCTCTTCAATCCGATCGGCGGGGCCAAGGCGGGGATGCAGCCGACTTTGGGGGTCGGGCCGCTCGTCACGACCAGCGTCGGGATGTGCGATATCGACATAAGACCGGTGGGTACTTGTAATGTATCTACAACCCTTAAAAATTTGGATTGAAAAATATTGATTGATCACTTTTCAACATTCAAATTACAATTATAGCGGCGAAAATTAGTGAATTTTACAATGTTTACAACTTTATCACGGTTGCTATGGTTACAAAACAAATTGGTGCCAACCGTATTTCTGGTGCCAATAAATTCCCTAACTGTGCGATCGGCCTGTAAAGTGACGTTTACTGCGATTGTCAGTTGTACGAAAGGTTTGTTCGGGCAATAGTTGTGAACCGCACAAGCTTGGCGCAGTTCGGACAAGTGCAGGCACTGGCTTATAACCAGTTTCTGACTAAAAGTCCCCTGTTCGGTGCAAACCGTCAAAGTGGTCAGAAGTTCTGGGCGTGGACTGGTTTGTGACATGCGCCTGATAAGCTTCTAAAACGCGTTTTTGCCACTCTGAGCGCTTTCTGACCGATCACGAACGTAGCCACGGTCGATTCTGCGCACTAAAATATCCGAAAAGAGTTAGTGACAGGTTACCAATTGGTCCACATTTGACGTGCCCGAACAAACCTAAAATTGTCAACTTTGGGATTGTTTATGCAACAGTTGTGGACCGGGCCACGAAGTACGACGCATGCGCACAAGCTCGGAGCAGTTCGAACCGGGTCACGGACTGTTTTCTGGCCAGTTTCTGACTGATGATTCGGTGTTCTTTCAAGGCCCTTTGGATTAGTCTCTGACTGTTTGCAAAACGGTCAAAGTTGTCAGAAATTAGGTTTGTTCGGGCACCTCAAACATGCACCGGTTTGCAACCTGTCACTAACTGTTTTCGGATATTTTAGTACACAGATTCGACCGAAGTTGTGATCAGTCAGAAAGTGGTCAGAGTTGCAATAACGCGTTTTGGAAGCTAATCTGGCTATTAATCTGCGCATGTCACAAACCACTAGTTCACGCCGAGAGGATGTAACCACTTTGACGGTTTGCAAACAGTCAGAAACTAATCTGATAACAACGGAATATCTGTCAGTAACTGGTTAGAAACCAGTGCGTGCACCTTCCAGAACTGCGTCAAGCTTCTGCGCATGCGTCGTAAATTGTGGACCGCTCCACAACTGTTGCGCGAAAAAACCTAATATTGTATTGTATATATAAAAAATACATAAATTTTTTAATCATTTGGGCTAAAATTTTGTTGAGAGAAATGGGGTGTGAGAACTTTTTAATCCAGCAAAATATTTTCAAGGGCGGAAAATGTTCTGTCAAATTAAGTTTTCATTTTCAAATAGGAAAACTAAGATTCTAATGCTGAATATTATCATCTTATACGATTTATTAGCACTATGTATTTTTATTTTTTATCACTGTTTCGAAAGCAATATTGTACAATGGCAAATTCTCTTTTGATACACTAGTGTAATTACTTTTTACATACGTACTCTTGAAATTGAAATCATTAAAACGTTTGGGTTTTTTGATATGATTACAGACAATGTACGGAAGTGTGGTGGTCACTGGGGGCAATTCCAATCTTCAAGGATTCACCGAACGTTTAAACCGAGACTTGGCTGCAAAAACTCCCCCGGTAATGACGGTATCTAAAAAAATGTGTTCAACAATAAAAATCTATTTATTTGCAGAGTATGAGGTTGAAGATAATCAGTGCACCCGGTGCAACTGAAAGAAAATTCGGTGCCTGGGCCGGAGGGTCTATTTTGACGTCTTTGGGTTCTTTCCAGCAATTGTGGGTGTCAAAACAAGAATATGACGACGGCGGGAAAGCTATCGTGCAATCAAAATGTTTGTAATTCGGCCTGAATATTTTTCTCAGTATTAGCTATTTTATTATTAATAATAATATCAACAATATCTTGATAGTATTGTTATCGACTAAATGGCTCCACTATTTTGTTCCTTATATTATTATTGTTAGGTACGTATTTAATTTAATTACCTATTGATATTATTACGTATGAAAACAGTTGTAGAAGTTCTTTTCAGTTATTGACTTGCGTGAAGTTGTAATAGGGGCGTCGTTTGTTGAAAAAACGCGATTGTAGAGATTCCTAATATGTATCTAAAGTGAAACGAGCGCAGCTTTGTGATTATTATTGTCAGAATTTTTAAAATTTATTGTTTTCTAAAGATTTGTGATATTTATTGTGGCAATATTTTTGTATTGTCGTGTCGTTCCTATCAGTGTTCATTTGGGTTTAAATTTGTTTATTACAAGTCTGACTCTGTATAAGTGAACAATCAGTTTCAATTCAATTGAAATTCTTGTGATTATTGAGTTCTCAATGTGCCAATAAAATTTACTAAATTTAACAACATAATTATTCTATTTTTATCATTACTCATCTATCCATCCCTACAAATACATAATACATGTTATTCTATGTATAAATACCTATAGAAAACGAACAAAAAAAAATAAATTGTAGTTGAAGATAATTTCATATCAACTACGATCGGGCATAGGCAGGTCACAAATCCCGTTGTGGGCATAAATTGCGAACAGGCCGGCTAAAGTGATCCCAATACTGTCTGCGAAACTCGTAATGGCCATTGAAAACTGTTTGTTTTCTTCAGGGACCTAAAAACGAATGAAAAGAGAGGGAATATAATAATTGAGAATTGCACACCTCTTGCGATATCCTGTAGTACGTATTAACGTATGCGCAACCACCTAAGAGGCCTTCCCATAAGGTGAGCGCTATCATAATCCAAAAGCTCGGAATGTAGTAGTAGACGACTTCAGTGGTGAAAATGACAACGTTGATCATTTGGAAGACCGACATAATCCAGATTTGTTTAATGTGGAAGAAAGTCACTGATGACCTCGAGATGAAGACACCAATTTGATAATCTACTTGGAGCCATCTGTATTGATCGTCCGGCGACAAAAAGAAGTTTTTGAAGTTTACCAATTCAAACTGAAAACAAAATTTGAAAAAGAAATGTGAATGAAGTTGGGTGTTGGGTGTGCTTACCGTCCCTTGATTGATAAAATATTCGAATAAGTAAACTAATCCAAAGGGCAACATATATTTGACGAGCGACGGCAGGATTTTTAACTTCTTTGTGAAAGATTCTTTGGGGCTTCTAGTCTCTTCAGCGGTAACGGCTTTCTGAACTGCCAGAGCTTCATCACCAACGACTGCATTTCCAGAGGGTTTAGGTAACAAAAACCAAAAACTAAATAGGTTCACGGAAAAATTAACATACAATATAATTAACTAGGTCTACTACGTGTAATATGAAACGTTCCCCGAGGCCCAAACCCGTAATTCATGTTATAATTAATTTCGCAAACGAATGTTTTTTTCATAATTTTGATTCTAATTTTGAGCACTAATAGTTCAGAAAATATTTATTATCTGTCGACTGACATAAAACTTATTTTATAAAAATAGCACTAACCATTGGTGAAGTTATGATTTTGGTGAAAGAAAAAAAAATATTGCGATCATTCTACCACTAATCAATTTTTTGGAATCGGTCAAGAAATAAAAACTTATGGCTCTGGGAACTTTTCTTATTACACATTTTATTTGTGTTAACAACTTCTGCTTATTTTGAAACCAAATTTTGGGCAAAAGTTCGATAAAAATTAACTGGTTTTATCGGAATCAAAACAACAAGAGTTCTAGAGGAGTCAAATTTCGGATAGTCGAATTTTCGGAGCAATCAAATTTGGGCATTTCACTCCGTGGACGAGTATAAGTACTCGTATGCAGTACATAAACTGTCTTATAAAAACGCTCCAGTCCAGATTCTCTGTAATGCAACTGCAGTTTTCCCGAACTTTTTTCGTGACTGATATTTCCGAAAATTTTCCGTTATCCGAACATTTACTTTTTAGAGCTCGTAATTTACCCGATAAGTACAAAGTGTAAGTACTGAACATAAACTAGTTTTTTTTCTAACATTGACTTCAATATCAATCGGTGCTCTTATCCACCTGTAATAAAAATAGTATGTAGGGTAAAAGACCTAATTGTTGGCACTTTAGGCTAACGGCAAAACGATAAAAACTATTAATATATTACTTAGTGAATTCACCTGCATTTTTTTCTAATATGACCAAAACACGGTGCAATCGAATAAAGTTGACATAAAGGGAAGCTATGACTATCATTCTGTCTCATCTGAAAACTACTAAAAGGATAACAGAGAGAATGATAGTCATAGCCTCCTCTACTTATGTCAAATTTATTCGATCGCTCCGTATCAGGAAACAGGTCTATTTCCTAGACATTTGCTATATGGGAGCATTTCTTGGCGCAAAATGCGTTAAATTATATTAAGTTGTTAACTACTACCATTGACCCAATTATTGGCACCTTTTTTATCGTCGGCACGTTCTAGTTATGGGTAAGAATAATTGAAATTTTATTTTTCGAAGATAGTGTAGAGCTCAAGAAACAATTAATCACGTATGTTACCTTAGTGAAATCATGTTTTAAACAGGAAAAATTCAATAAAATTCAGCGATGTGCCAATTACTGGTGCAGTGCCAACCATTGGCTGCTTTAGACCCTGTTCCCGTTTAAAAAATAGAATTTATTATTTTTTGAGATTAATGTCAATATTTGAAACATTCTGAATAGGTATGACTATTACTTTTTCGTGATCGTCTACCAAATACAAAAAAGTATATGATGGTACTGCTTAATAGCAGAACAATTAATATTCCCAATAGATAAGGAATAAATTAGACTTATTGATATAAATTCAAACTTACGTCACAGCCATGGCACCAGGAATAATTAACATCACGAGAAGAGTAGTTTTAAAGCCTAATTGCTGTAAAAGCGAGTAAGATACGGCGCCAATAACTCCTGCACCTCCAGTACCAGAACTCCAAGTAGACACCACTTTTCTTATATTATAGGTATTTAAAACAAATAAATAAATATAACTTATGGAATGTGGATGATTATACTCACTTATCGTAAAATGAACTGTATTGAAGGAAAGTCACCTCGCCAAGTCCTGAGCAAAACGAGGTAGCAACTACCCCTAAAATTGACATCGAAATACTTTGACCAAAAGCTACTAAGAGAAATCCGGAGGCTGCTAATATCACACACAAGGCCACCCGCACACTGAAATTTCAAAATATTTTATTTTGGGTTATACGGAGCGATCGAATAAATTCTACAATAATTAGAAGAATAAAGACAGAACGATGGTTATGGCATCTCTTTATATAGAACTTATTCGATCACTCCGTAGTTTGGATCATAAAGTATGAGGTGGACATAGGGTTGTTATGATTTAACTTACTTAACGAAAAATGGAAGAAACGGGGCTATCAATTTCACAATTAAACTTGGAATAATATCAGCCAGTAATATCGCCCCAGTCGACAAATACGTACAATTCCTATTTTTACTTTTTCCACCCTGCAACCGATGTAAAACAGTTAGAAATTGCTGTTATTGCGTACCACCTATTTAAATATACGAATAGTATTTATTCTCAAGTGAAAAAGGCAATAATCGGACTGATTCTGTAACTATAGCATTACTCTTATGATAGAAATGTTGATTGTCATTGTTTTGGAAAATATCAAATTTTAAAGATATTGCTCATTTTGTTACAGAATAGTGGTGATAATTGTCATAATTTTTATAGAAAATACTAATTAAATTCATTTAAGTAGGGGGTACTATGAAGGGGCAAATGCAATCGCAGCTTTTTCAATAAGTTCAGATTTTAAAATAGAGTTATAAATTTTTTATGTATTTTCTAAATATTCCCGTGAATTCTGAGCTATCAGTGGAGCCTTCGAAATTTGAATGTACTTACATGAGTATAAGTTTCAGTATAGGTCTAATAATAAAACATATTAACAACATGAAAAGTCAAAAACTACTATTACATTTGTTTTGCCTCTCATGGGATATCAATTTTAAAATAATATTAAAAAAATACTTCGCTTTCTCCGATTATATCATTGGCTGCAGTTAACATAACCACGTATCCATAATTATTGCAAAGTCCCAAAATCCAATAAGCCACCAAAGCCCTCCAGGGTTTATGCACTACAGGCGCTTGAGCCATTTTTTCATCATCAGGAAGAATATTATCCTTACTTTGGAACTCCATGGCTTTATGACCTCGAAGATGAAATTATTTCACAATGGTGTAGGGGTATAGGGTGAAAGTTTGAGTCCTATTGGTTACAAACTAAAATTTTATAAAGATTCCTTCTATTTGGATTGGTAATATACATATTATACAGGGTGTCTCATTGTATACGCTATTTTTATGCCCGACACTATACATATACTCTAGTAACTAATTCACTGTTAGTTTGTCATTATTTAGAAAACCAAATGCTACTCATATTACACAGGGTGCCCCAGAATCACCGGTGGAGCCGGTAATGGTGAACTCCTCATAACATTCTAAGACTCTGATGATTACCGAATGAGGGACTATTGAATTTTTGTGAAAAACAGGGTTCTCCTAAATTTCAAATATGGACTGTACTACTGTACTATTGAGTGCAAAAGTGCTCTAGCACACGGGGTTTACCCGTTGTGCTAGAGCGAGAGGATGGGGAAAACGATTGCACTCAATGGTACAAACATTTAACTGTTCCAAGTTAATATAATCCGTCGATTTTCACAACTAAATTGCATTTCTGACAACTTTTCAGAATTCACTTGTAATTTTTATTTCTACCATTGTGACAAAAATGTGTTCATCTGAGAATAAGCTAAGGAATCGGGTGGTGATCAGTGATTATGGAACACCCTGTATTAATAGTAAAAATTGAGTATATCACATGTAAGAGAAAAAGAGCCCATGAGCGCTCAAAAATAAAATCACTATTTTCTATTAGGGAATTTACTCTGATCCTCCAAATATCGTTTTTCAGAGAAATAATAAATTACGTAATATTGTGTAACACCCGGTGTATGTGAAATATGTTTTTAACAATTGCATTTATATTATCGACGCACTACATAGTAAACACATTTATTATGTGATTTATTTATATCAACGCGCGCGTTTAATCATAATTATTAATGTTTGAGTTTTAAAAATACGAATTTCTCATGGTGAAGTCTATACATATCTGCAAAAGTTTTCTGATTTTGAAAGAAGTGACCCAGGTTCATATTTGCTTTTCAATTTTCCTAGTCTGATGTCTAATATAATGTGTTGAGACAATGAAACATAATTTTGAAATCTAAATTTTCTTCTGTTCGATTCTTCTTTTTCGGATCTGCAATGTGGTGTTTATAATTTTCCCGTATTTATTAGAATTTCTTTAGAGTAGATTTTGGAGTTATTGTATCTTATTTTAGCAAATGCTCAAGAATTACATTTATATTTATTTTCTTCAATTTCCATCACAGTTCCGTGAAATAACATTTTACCTAAATATTCGTTAATTTCAGGTAAGTAAACTTAACTAAAAAAAAAATTATTCATTTTAATTAATTTAGTTCTTGATTTCATTTCACAACTATTCAAGATATTTCATAGAAAAAGAACCAGTGAAACATCAATCAGCGATCGAAATCGGCCAAGTTTGAAGGCCTACACAAGATTGCAACGTAATATTTATTTACCGATATGCTCGATTTGTCTTAAATTTTTATTGGTCATGGGTTATGGACAGGAAGAAAACAGACATGCGTTCAGAAAATCACTCGGTAGACTTATCCTGCCACACATATGACCACTTATAAGTGCATCTCTGAGTTTTCCCTAAGTTTACCGAGAGACTTCCCTGAATGCATCCCAGCGATCAATAAACCCTTTTTCACAATATTTACCAAATAAACATTCAAGGGCTGCTAGATGGTCACTTAATTCTTCACTGTTGTATCTGGTTGATAAAGTCATTGGAAATAGTTTGGGAATTTCGACTTTCCTTAAAACTTATAGTTGAGCTTATGAAGGGTGTTTAAATTGGGCTGCGTGCGCAAGGCAATTGTTGAAAAGTTCTTGCTGACAACACAATTGTTGACATTACTTTTTCAAAGAACGAATCCGAAATTCGATGCACTCGCAATTGCAATCAGCTTCGGATTGGTCGCTCTCATGTTATAATTTATTTAGGTGCAATAGGAGCGCAATTAGCGACGTGTACAAGCAAATCGCATTTACTGCGTTATCAATTCATATTATCGACAGAATTTTACATGCGGTGCCACCGTTAACTGTACGAAACTAAAATAAGGAGCACTTTTTCGGCCGCAACGTGGAACGGCCCATTAATTGTATTTATTACTGCTATTATTAGATGTCAATAAATCGCACGAGGAAACCATTCCTAATCGCGTCATCACCTCCTTTATCAATCAGTAATAAGGAACTATCGGCTATTGTATTAGGGAGGTGGATACGTATTACGTAAATATAATCCTGACGTGGACGAAAATTACTGCACGGATTTCATAAGTAATAACACACAAGGTTCTTGATTTGCACCACACATGCATTTCAGGATTAAAAGGTCAGGGCAGGAGTTATTTGATAGTGATGGAGCGGGTATTATATCTACCCGCCTAAATTTCGTTAATTAATTGAACGACAATAGTTGAATAATAAGAAACAGAAATGGATTAGTTTTGAAAATGGAGCACATTTTTTAGTGATGCAAAACTTACTGATGCAGTCCTAATATTATCTTCTATTAATATAAACTGGATGACGATTGGATAGATTGTAATTCTGACCCCGATCCGAATCCACGAAATACTGAATAAAATTCCCAATTTGTCACACACAAAACATGTAAACTCGAAATATACAATAATACAATAATAAATTACTGATGGAAAAATTTAAGGTATGTACCTTATCTCGTTACAAGTTTTAAATTGGTAATGATATTTCGAGTTATTCGACATCAGTGTAAAACAACACTGATTGATTTTTACAATGGGGAGATAAGCCGCGACTGAATAAACCTCTAAATAGAAATCTTATAAGGATAATACGGTCATTGTCAATGTGTTTTTATCAATCAAGTAACGAGTCCGCGAATCGCTTATTATGAACTGGTGGAGCAAAAATGCTGGAATATAAACGAACGTAATTGACGGCTGGCCATTTCAATGCTATGGATAATATTATTATTACATTTCGTTAGGAAGAAAAAAACGTCTAGCCAGTCATGTTCCGTTGCATATTGTGCTTACAATGAAATAATCATCGCGGGTTCACTCCACTTCCCCAGTTGATTTAAAATATTTATCGGATCAAGTCAAATCCGCGCCCTCTTCCAAATTCAACCCTGTACGGATACCCACTTCTCCTTTTCGTTATCAGACAGAAAATATTTTCCTCTATAAAACTATGAGACTGAATAACCGCCAGAATGGGAATATTGGATATTATGTATTATTGTGATTGCCACATACAGCATCATGCTTCCACATGCAGACTTAAATTTAAATGGCCTGACATTTCGGTGACGGGTTTTATGTTAATATCGAATCAGCGCTAATTATCCCGTGACGTTTTTAATGAATTGTTGAAAAGTCGGCCCTCACAAATATGCTAATTCCTGAAGCCAAATATCGGTAGATCCATTAGCCCTTGTCCAACATTAAACACATCCGAAAATTTCATCACATGCGAGAATACAGTTATAGGACCTTATAATAGGTAGCACACTAACACTTTCCGAGGGGTGATTTGTTGACCCCTCTCTCTACTCTTTTATGTCGAAAGCTGGTTTCGGCATACGCGGTTCTTTAAAAAAGCACGAATCATTCGAAATTTTATCTTTTATGCTGGATTTTATATTGTCTATGCACCAACTGGCGGTTTTTTCCTTTTTTTTATCGCTGCACATAACTATATAGTGATAGTGTATCAACATTTTGTATACATACCTACATAGATATAAGTTTGTTTGCTGTAATTTACACCTTGTGTGAAATTGAAAATATCTTTTATAAGTCATTGAAGTCTTGTAATTTAAGACTTCTTAAAATGTTCTTGAAATAATTGAAATAAGTAATAAAAGCCCATAACGCGCGTGTTTAGAAAGTAACTCGAGAGGTGAGAGGTAGATAGACTACCAGAAATGCACGCCAAAGATTCATTGGTCACCGACTTTTAGCAAGTACATTCATTTCGTCCCTTGATATTATAATTCTCAGGTGCCGATTTGTAGAGTTAAAAATGTTGAAACTTTCTTTAGAGGAGGTTGCATACTATTCATACTAATATTATGAGTATAAGAGGTGAGCTTTTGATCAATTTGATCAGTGAAAACCTGAGATCACTAAGTACGATGTCTGTGAGCTAAGATATCACTGACACGTGCGGACGGACAGACGGACGGACACCGTGAGCATCATAGAACAACTTTCATTATAAAATTGCTTCAAAGAGTACTCGTATGCCAGCTCCGGGAATTTTTTAATTTGCTGTGTCCAATGAGGTTTGACAATTAAACTCAACATCTTTTATAAAATTCAACGTTGTCTCAATAAGACAGAAATCCTCCTGGTTATATTATTCATCTGTCAAACTAGGAATATATTTTTGCGGAGTTCAGGGAATGAATACTGATTAACATTTCTAATTAAAAGTTGAATTATATTTACATTGACTAAAGTCAATGTTTCCCGAACAAAAGTCAGAATATAACAAAAATCGGGTATACAGGATATACTTTAAGCATAAACGCTATTAGGAACCCTTTTTTTCTGTTTTTGTTCATAATTAAGGCACTGAAAATGACGACATTGAGTAAGACGTGTATCATACTGATCGCAGTCGTGTTATTTTATATTTGCCGTCGTTTTGATTATGATGATGTTTTCGGGACGATCGAAGGTCGTTGCGGAAAATGTTGGGGGGGTTTTGCAGCCGCCGGAGGTGAAAGAGAGGCATCACCGACGGTTGGAAGCCGATTGCAGCATCATCGCGCACAAAAAGGGTGAGTTAGGGGTAGGTCGGCGCGTCTCAGATTCCATTATTCTACCCCATTGACAAAGGGCTCCCCAAATATCCCATTCGAGCCGGTTTTTTACGGAACGGATGCGTGCGAGAGGGGTGAGTATGTGCCCAGGTGCGACATCGGGCGCATTTCATTTGATACACGGCGATTCTTGCGAACAAAGATCACAATCATCTCCTCTCCGCCGAACCGAAAACCCAATGGGTTGCGATCGCCCCGAAACGGGAAAAATCCGCGGCACGGACCGCTAGTCGGCCGCCGGATCTCTTTCGGTGGACCGCCGCGGCTTCCGGCGCGATCCTCGGACGCCGTGCAACTCACGGGCCGCACCTGCCGTCATCGCGCGTCGCTATCTCCGCCAAGAATTCCCCCGGAACATCCGCACTTCTCCGTTTTACATCGCGCATTCGATTAGTGCCCATCTTACATCTCATGAATTAGTGAAATTATATTTTCGATATAAAAAGTTCTGTGCGCGGTTGGTTATCCCATCAATTTCGAAGGAATATAAAGTTTTATTTCCGCTACATGGGTAATTATCCAGGGAAGGTCATACTTGTGTATGCATAAAATATGTAGGTGTGAGTATAAGTTCTACGTATGTAATACTAGATGTCATCATTAACTCATCATCACGGTGTCCGAGAAATGGCGCACAAACGCTCCATTAGAGGGTATTATGGGAGACATTGTAAAAAAATTGTATCGGTAACTTGTTTTGGGAGCTTTAATAAAGCTCGGCATCCAATTTTTTTGACTTTTTGTTTGTTTTTATTTTTCTCAAGAAAACTAAGCAAAAGAATTGAAAAAGAGGGTTCAGTTTTTGAAATACCTTTGCCTCGTGGAGATTTAGAAGAAATTTCAAATGTATCCGATGATATTGAAGCAAAATATCGTTAAAACGTATTGTAATTAAGGGTGCACAAAGATTTTTCAATATTATATCCTCACTTTCACCCGATCGAGCACAATTTCTTTAAGAAAATCCCAACGAGTGCTGAAGTTTTTTTTAGATTTATTTATAGGTATGTCAAAAAAATTAAACCATGAAAGACGGTCAATCAATGTTTTACATGAGAGTGACAAGGATGGAGCAAATATTTTTCTACATGATTCTGGCAAATTTGAAAAGCGAATAGGGCCAACAAAAGAGGATTTTCTTCAAATTGGCCAAAATCGACTGTTTCTATGTATATCTGAAATGGCACCCTTAAATGAGAAATGAGAAATATGAAGAATAGGTTATTGTTATTGTCTTTTAACATGAGAACAAAGAAGTTCAAATATGCCTTGGTTACTTGGTTTATGGTAAGATAAGTGTTTTTTCAATTCAATTCCATTCAAATCAAGCGGCAACAACGCTTTCGAATAAAAGTTTCAATGACCCAGCAATGAACTGGGGCTGCAGAATTTTACCAAAACCAAACATTTTTGTTACTATTTTTACCATACACTCTGATAAATACATAAAAATATTAAAGAATTCTTGGGTGAAAGTTGGTTTTTGGCCACGATATAAGATAACTCTGGTATTCCGACTGCCGCGCGCAGCGAGGTCCAAAAAGTGGTAAAAGCGCGTGCGACAAAGATTGACTATTTGGCGCACGATAGTCCCACTTATGTTCATGTATTATAACTATTATAGAAGCTATTCGCTTAAAATGTACTAAGAATCAATAAAACTTGAATTATCTCAAACAGTACGGGAACAGGCGGGATTTTGCGAGTTTTCGGGCCACATGTGCGCGCTCTTTCAAGCCTTCGCTCTTTCCATACCTCTCTCTCCCACTGTTTAGCCAGAAAACGACGCACGCCAGCCAACGCGTTGAAGCGGTAGTCGGAATACCAGAGTTATCTTATATCGTGGTTTTTGGAATTTTTTGGGCTATTGTGGGTAATTGTGTTGATAACTAAACTTATTGTTGCACTTTTTTTATAAAAAATGATAAAACCATGAGTCTTAGCTCGTGTACTATCGAGTGCAATCGTTTTCGGATATTCGGATGGGGAATACTTTTGCACTAGTTTCTGTTAACGGTTTCTGTAAAAAATCCACTTGGGTTTTAGTTGTTCGTTTGGCGACCCCGATTTGGGCGCCATTTCTGGGACACCGTGTATAGGTACAATGAATTCAGGAACAGGGGGCATTGCATTTCGGTCATTGCAATATGCATGCACCGGTTAGGCGATGCGCGTCATCGCGACGACGGCCGCGTTCGCGGTGTCAGGACGGCGTCAAATTAAAAAAGTGACTGGGGGTCGAAGGGCGGATTTTGACGTGGGTGCGGAGCCCCTAATTAAAATTTCACCCCGCATCAACCGGTCTCCATTTTGGCGGAGGTGTCAGAAGGAGGAGCCAACGGCGCCGGGGTTGGGGGAGAGAGCCGGCCATCCAGCCAATCTGCCGCCCTTTTGGCGCGCACATCCGCTTCCCGGCGATCGCCGTCCTTCCTGGGCCCGAACGGGACCGTCCGGGATGAGTCCTCACCTGACCGTCCGACGGTCCACAACGCCCAGTGATAACGGCACCCCATAAAACAGTGATCTATAATATCCACCTCTTCCTCTTCAACACCCACTCATCCACCAAATTTCCCATAACTTTAATATCATTCTTTTTTGACGTCAATATTACACGATAACAATATTAGGTAGCACCAGTTATAAAAGTATAGTGAAAAAAGAGATTGGTGGTTCTGAATTGCTTATCGTGATCGGGGTGGTAAATTTTAAAACCCGGGCACCCATCCCTCTCTGCTCTATTCTGCTCTCTGTTTATGCACTTTTCTCCCTTTATAAAATGAAAATTGACGCTTGCATTAGACTCGATTTATAATTAATAAGCTCCGGTGAACTCCGTTGACGTTTTAAATTCAACATGATGTCTAAATCGGAGACGGTACCCACCCTCGCCGACAGGTGACAACGGTGTCCCTGAAGTTTATTACGAATTTACGAATCCGATTCGGTATTTCCGTGGAGGTAGTATACCTGTGCATTACGTACTTTTATATTCAGTTTATGGCACGTCTACTCGACGTATAAAATATCCGTAATATAAAGTAACTAGATATTTAGTGCTACAGGAACTACCCTAACCCACCCTGGCCCCACCTAACAGAAATACCTCTTCGTTCCGAATTGGTGAAATTATTATTATACTGTGAAATATTCCTCGTCACTCGTCTCTTTTTTGGCTTTTTCTTCGTTTTTATTTTTCCCATCAAGAAAAATTGGAAAAAAGGCTTCAGGACTTTATTTTGGCTTCGGAGAATTTTAGTAAAAATCCGATGATAATTGGAGACAAAATATGTATCGTTTAATGGTTTTTACAATATTCGCCCTCATTTTTCATCCGATCCATTAGATTTTTTTACGCTACCCACTTCCCAAGACAAAACTACCTGAAGTACTGAAGCCCTCTTGAAGTTTTTTGCTGATTTTTTCATAGATAAAATAACGCCAAGAAAAAGCCAAAAAAGCGGACGAAATTCGAAACAATTTACGAGGATGATGGTACAGTTCCCGCCACCCGGAATCGAATTCCGGGCCACGAAGACTTGAACGACAGCATCGACCAGTAACCCTTCGGTGTGGCGTGGCGCGCTCGTTGGATTATGTTGTATATTACACGTTATATGTATAATTGCAAGAGGTTATCTTCAAAATCCCGACAATTTTTTGGTTTTGATTGTTGCTCAGAAAGCCGTGCATTTGAGGGCTTTCGGGCAATAATCACTTCCAAAGGGGTTAACACCGACTGTTTCTTCGTTCTTCGACTTCGATAGAATCCGTCGTTCTCATCATCTTCAACCATCCACGCGCCAAAACTGCTATTACAACAATGTGAATTTAATGTGTTCACCGAAAAATATTACAAAATAAAAACATTTATTATACCTACTCTGGAATCTTATTCTGTGAGCAGTGGCGTAACTACCTGTGTTCCGCCGAACCCGACCCGGAAAGAAATAGGGACCCCCAGAACTCCTGCCTATATTTAGCAATTTTTTTTACTGTTGGTTTTCATTACTTTTTGCTAAATGAGTCTCCATTTGTTGGTAAGAGTCGAGGTAAGAGTGGTTTTGGTGGATTAGTCTAGAATTTTGATATTTTGTAGCTCATTCGATGGCGAGTAAATATAATGTTGGAGACGAAATTTCGAATAATAACCAGTTCTCGAGTTAGGGCTCGCCAAATGACGTTTTCGTGTTTTCTTTTAAATTCAAGTTTCAGTGTAAGAAACCAGTGTATCAACTGAAGAAGAAATGATTATTTGTTTACATTATGGAATCAAATTCATTTCATAATCCGAAAATTCGTGCTTCAAGTACGAAAAAATTGCTATCTTCTAGTGGGACGCGATCCAGATACCCCTAGAGGATATCGATTTATACACACTCTATTGTACCCTGTAGGGGTAGGGGGATCGCGTCCCACTGGAACAAGTCATACTTCGATTTCCGATTTGGATTAAGACTCGCATTAGCGAAAGCTCGTATTAGAAATATATCCAATCGACTCGCAATAGAATCAAAAGTCTGGACTCTGGACAAATTCACACCTTTTTACCTACAAAACCTTAAACGTATAAATCGCTATATATAATATGTATGACCTAATGGATTTTTATTTAGACACTGATAAGTAGTTCAAGTCCACTCTCTTGAACTTTTTAATTTATAATTGTATACGTTCTATCGAGTATTCGAAAAAGGTTGAAGCTTTATATAATGTCCGATGCATGATGTACGTAATTTGTAGTATTTGTACGCCTTGTAGGTACGCCTTTTTAAATAAGGGTTGTTGTGGAATACTTTTGAATATTATGAAATAATTATTTGGTGGCGCCATCTCTGGATAAATTTTCCATCTTTATTAAGACAGCGACCTATTTAGGTTGTTGATCACACCTGATCAGTTTGACATTTCCTGTTGTTAATAGCCAACTTCGTTGATGTGTCGATAACAACTAGTGGGATGAAACGATAGGCTGTTTTAGAAGAATTTCTCTAATTATCTGTTAATATCGGCTATTAAAAATATCGAAAACTACATCTTTATCATTGTTGTGAATAGTGAATAACGCGGGCTATTGTTATCAAACGTTAAATGAACAATAACCAGGTAGAAATAAAAGTAAATAGTGTGACATTTGACAACTAGTGCCAGCTCAGCTTCAGAATTTTTGTGTTAAATGGTCACTCATTTGATTTGTAATATTTTGAGAAATAATGGCATTTGAGAATGGAGGGAACAGTGTGGAGGTATCGCAGGCCTTTATTGATTCGTTGCAAGTCGACTTCAAAAATTTATCCGCCGAGTCCAAGAAGAAATATCCTCAACTCAAAGAGGTAACCATACCCGGCTGCTTTGATTCATATTCATGACGATTATGAACGATAACGATTGGAATACAAGTTGATTGTGTATTGCGATTTCATTGCAGGCTTGCGAGGAGGCAGTTGTTAAATTGAAAAATGCCTTCACCACACCTCAAACTTCCATTTACTATGTAATCAACCAAATCATCTATCCTTTGTCACAAGGTTGTGAAACCAGGGACGTGAAATTGATAAAAGTACGTATATGTGTATGACATTAGGTATATCTCATCTAGAAGTTTGTTATCTTTTCAGATATGTTTACAAATAATCCAAAAATTGATAATCAATCAGTTAGTTGACCAAAAAGGAGCCCTATACATAACGGACACTTTGTGGGCTCTAATGGAGTCAGGAATTGAAGAAGTCAAAATCCTTCAGTTGGTCACACTATTACTGACTACAAATACAGTAGTTCATGGAGATACTTTAGCCAGGGTTTGGAAAATCAACAAATTGCTTTATGGCATTAATAACTTATGGTAAAAATTTTAGACGTTGGTGCTGTGTTTTCGATTACATTTTGCCAAAAACTCGACCACGATCAACACTGCTGGAGCGACAGTTCGTCAGCTGGTCTCTTTGGTGTTTGAACGAGTGGTCTTCGAAGATGAAATACTTTCTAAAACTGAGAACGATCCACAAAATCGGCAAATCAACTTGGAGGACTTCAAGGTTCCCAGCGGGACCCCGCCGAAGGGTTTGCCACCCTGCGCAGCTGACGCCTACTTACTTTTCCAAGATTTAGTGCAATTGGTGAATGCGGATCAACCTTATTGGCTCATAGGGATGACCGAGATGACCAGGACGTTTGGTTTGGAACTCTTGGAATCAGTCCTCACTCAATATTCAATGGTTTTCTACAAAGTAATAATCCAGAATGTTATCATTGATTTGGTTATAATACTAATAATTGGATGTGTATTTTTCTAGAATGCCGAATTCAGTTTCCTGTTGAAGGAGAGAGTTTGCGCCCTCGTCATCAAATTATTTTCACCCAACATCAAGTACAGAAGTACCGTACCGTCTAGCGTGCAACAAGCTACTCCCTTCGAGAAACCGTATTTCCCAATCAGTATGAGACTATTGAGAGTCGTTTCAATTATGATCCAGAAGTATCACAGTCTACTGGTAGGGATTTCATTTGACGCTTTCCAATGGGATACCTATTATACTCATGTTTTATTCACATAGGTGACAGAATGCGAAATATTCTTATCTCTGATCGTAAAATTCTTGGATCCTGATAAACCGACATGGCAGAGGTCTCTAGCTTTGGAGGTGCTGCATAAAATGACGATCCAACCGGAGCTGTTGAATTCGTTTTGCAAGTGCTATGATCTCAATAAACACACGACCAGTATTTTCCAAGACATCGTGAACTCTTTAGGGGCTTACGTGCAATCCCTTTTCGTCAATCCACAACTACAAATTAATAACGGTATGCAGACTGATTTAGAAGTTAAGCACTTTACGGGTAGATTCCTTAGGTCAGAACAAGAAGAAAAGTTCCTATAAAGAGGGATATGCAAAGACGTATAAGATACAGGGACACGACATTTTTCAGAGGCATGTCAACAAAAATCGGGAAAAAGGTTCCAATAAAATAGAAAGCCTCTCTTAGTCTTTTGAAGCAGTGTTTGTTGGTTTTTGTATTTTTGTTGATCCCAAAGATATTGCCATTTCAGTACAGCTGGTTGGGGGGTTTTATTGTTCTAATTAGCTCAACATCTTCTGTATCAGAGATATCACGACTTGAAATGAAAGAATTTTTCTAACTAAAGTGGCATTTTAATCATTTTATCCGAAAGTAGAGTAGTTAGAGTGAAAATGTATAAGAACAATAAAATTTCTTCAATTTTTAACTTATTCTACACCGACCAGCTGCACACATCTAAATTAGATGATGTTTCGGGTTTTAGACCGCGTTGTCGTTGATGTTGAATTAAGTTTGACGTTTCGGCTGTCATATCGCAGCCTTCAGAAAAACCCGAAACATTATCTAATTTAAAATACTAGAATCCAAGTAAGCTGCACTTAAATTGCAATATCTCTTGAATGAATGCAGATACAAGAATTAGCAAAAACGTTTCTAGAAGCTCATATGATAGGCTTTCTTCATAATTTCACACTTCTTTTCGGTTATGTCTCTGAAAAATGAAGTGGAAATGCCTTTGCGAACCTGCCTTCATAGGAAGTTTTTGCCTTATTTTGCCATAAAGAAACAGCCCTGAAGCGGTAGTGCTATACTTAATTATTTGGTTTTTGCATCAGTCAACATAGCTCAAGGCCAAGCCCCCATCTATTTGGGAACTGCACCGGCAGGGCCCGGCGTCACCCCTCAACCGGGATTCCTTCTGCGCGGAGTGTGGCTGCCAATCGTTACAACATTTCCAACAGGACAAGCCAAATCGATTTAGTAAGAGCCATAATCCATAATTATCACCCTGAATCAGGGTATACAAAATCATTACTTTTTTTAGAAAAAAATCAAGAGTTAATTTTCATTTGAATCATGACTTTTTTTATCAGAAATGCATACAGGCTGTTTGATAAAAACTCCAGAACGCCACAGTTTCTTTGGTTGTCATCCGATTTCAAAAACCCATCAACAAAAAATTATTTATTTTTCATGCTTTACGAATAGGCCTTGTCACCAATTTTTTTCCCTCAACTTCTTTTTTCAACATTGGTAAATTTAACTTTTTTAATAATAAAACGCGATTATTTCCAATTCAAAGTTGAAGTAGATATTTTTTTCTATACCATCGGTCAATAAAAAAGTTGATTTTTCTTAATAATCATCAGAAAAACGTAAAAAATGATTCGCCAGATTTGGTCGGATTAAACAAAAAACGTCATTTTCACGTTTGCTGTGGAATCCAAAGCACTCCTGAAACTGACATTTCTTAAAATTTAATTCAAATCAGGCGAAACTTTTTATGCGTTTTCTTGGATAAACATTGAAAAAATGACCACTTTCTACATAAAGAGAAAAATACATACTTCAATTCTAAATTAGAAGTAATCGTACTTTATTCTTAAAAAATTAAATTTACCAATGTTAAAAAAAGAAGTTGAGGGAAAAAATTTGGCGGCAAAGCCTATTCGTAGAGCATGAAAAATAAATCATTTTTTGTTGATGGGTTTTTGAAATCAGATCACAACCAAAGAAACTGTGGCGTTCTGGAGTTTTTATCAAACAGCCTGTAAGTTGAATAAAAAATCGCTAGAACTTTAGAAATTAAATTTCCTCAGTAAAAAAATATCAGTACATTACGCAACGTATCGGGAAAGTGCAGTATTTCGTGCGAATGGGAAATAAAACTTTCCCGACAAGTTGCGTATACTATTTTTCCGATGTTCACATCCTTTTAACACCGTATTACTTGCAAAAACTCATAAATATAAAAAAGAAAATTCACAACTGTTACAATTAATTTTAAAGTTTGGAATTGCCAACTTAAGTTTTCATAAAAGGAAAAATTCCCACAGTGTTAAAAATTCTAAACCACACATTAGGCGCTTTCCTTTTGGCAGAAATCTGAGTTAATCTTACTTCAGTGTCACTGCTTTATCAATCAGAATGACTATACGGGATTTTTAGCCAATGAGCGTGAATGCGAAGTCAGGTAAGGTTAGATTCTGAGGTAAAAGGAACGCACCTAATATTCAACGATTTGAACAAACTAAATGATCAACATGAATGAGTAAAAATGATAACTCGAACAATTTGAAATCGGTTTTCATGCTTAGATTTAGTGAAATCATGGACCTGTGCGATAATTAAATTACCAAGTTGCATAATGAAATCTCCAGATTCATTATATGGGGTGCGCAGAAAGTCCGGCAACGGCTCAATATTCCCCGGAGGTAGGTTTTCAAAAAAAAGTTTGTATGTTACACAAAAGTTGCTTGGTTACGAGTTACTTTGGATACTAAACCAACCCTCCCCCTCTCACCCCTTCGCGACGGGTAAGGGTGGCTTCGAAATTTTAAATAGCAACCCCCATTTTTCTCGACGGATTCAGATTCTTGGAGAAAAAGTATCAATCTTTGGTATGAATGTTTTTTTTATCCGAAACCTCCCTCACCTCAGATTCAAAAATCGGTTTTCTGATCTTTCATTCATGTTTTCATTCCTCGATTACGATCTAAGCTTTTTCCGAGAACAAGTTTAAGACGAATGATGCTTTTCAAGAATGTTTTTCATCCGAAACCCCCCAAGAATCAAATTGCTTCAATGCGTTTCATGGGGGGCACTCAGCCGCAGTTTTGTCAGAAACAAAACGTTATTGAAATTGAACGTAAAACGCTGCGATTTATTAATGTCCTAATTCTTCCGCTACAATCAAGATTGCACACCGATAAATGTAACACTGGTGTTGACACGTTAGGGCATAACAGATACAGATCAAATTCATTACTACCTCCTGGATTAGCGTTACCCGATGTGTACCACGAGGAGGTTCCAGGCAGGGTTCCACACATCATTTTTGGCCCTGAGAAGGGTCGTTTTCACACCATTTTTGGCTCTTGAAAAGGCCGTTTTTGTTGTTCGCACCCGTTCGGTATGCTGATGAAGCGATAAGAAGAACGGACCCCGACATTCATCACTCTCTCAGTATTTAGCGACTTCAAACCTTTCTTCCTACAAATCCATTTTGAAGAAGAATGGTTATCATTCATACACAATGTGCCTGGTGCAAGAACTAATAAAGATTGATTTCGATTTGAGGATTGAGTTTTGCGAATTGATGATGGAACGGTATCACGATGATCCTCTGACTTTCTCTTGGGCCTGTTTCTCCGACAAAGCGAAGTTCGAGATGAATGGTTCAGTAAACCGGCATAATATGAGATATTGGTCAGATGAGAACCCCAATTGGATGAGAGATGCACACACGCAATATCAGCAGAAAATAGATGTTTTGGCTGGGATTCTGAATAACCGAATTATTGGACCATTTTTCTTCGAAGGGAATCTTACAGCGGCACGATATCTCAACATGCTCCGACAACAAATTATTCCTGCAACTCGAGAGATTGTTGGACTTCAATTCGATCGGGTTGTCTACCAACAGGACGGAGCACCAGGGCATTTTGGAGTAATCGTGCGTGAGTATTTGAATGATACATTTCCGGACCGCTGGATTGGTCGAAGAGGAGCAATCGAGTGGCCGCTACGATTCCCCGATCTAACACCTCTGGACTTCTTTTATTGGGAATATTTAAAAGATCGGGTTCATGCGATCAAGCCTCACGACAATAATGACTTGAGAGCAAGGATCCCGGAAGACTCCAATTCCATCACCCCAGAAATGTTGGCAAATGTATCAGATAATTTGCGCAGTTTGAGCATCTAGCAAGGCAATGAGGAAAATGGATTTGTAGGAAGAAAGGTTTGGAGTCGCTAAATACTGAGAGAGTGACGAATCTCGAGGTCCTTCCTTCTTATCGCTTTATCAGCATACTGAACGGGTGCGAACAACAAAAACGGCCTTTTCAAGAGCCAAAAATGGTGTGAAAACGACCCTTCTCAGGGCCAAAAATGATGTGTGAAAGCCTGCCTGGAACCTCGTGGTGCACATCGGGTAACGCTAATCCGGGAGGTAGTAATGAATTTGATCTGTATCTATTATGCCCTAATGTGTCAACACCAGTGGTACATTTATCGGTGTGCAATCTTGATTCTAGCAAAATAATTAAGACATTAATAAATCGCAGCGTTTACGTTTAATTTCAATAACGATTTGTTTCTGACAAAACTGCGGCTGGTTCGAAAAAAAGGATGCAAGATTTTTCGTGAAATCGTTCATTCCTTTCCAGCCTGGAAATGTTGGACAAAATCGAACCGCCCTGCATCCCGGACGGCTACGGCATCTCCATAGCGTACGCGAGCCTCCTGGAGATCATCAGGTCGCTGCAGATAACGACGGGGCCGCAGCCGCCGGCCGACGGCGACCGTCCCGCGTCGCCGCCGCCCGACGGGACGAGGGAGCTGCACTGCCAGCTGATCAACTCGAGCTGGTGCGGCCTGCTGGCCGCCCTGAGCCCGCTGATAGACGCGAGCACGGACGAGTCGGTCACCGAGAACGTGCTGAAGGCGATACAAACGTACGCGGCGCTCTGCGGCGAGCTGAACCTGGAGACGCCCAGGGACGCGTTCATCACGGCGATCTGCAAATCGTCGCTGCCGCCTCACTATGCGTTGACTGTGCTCAATACGGTCACTCCGGGGTCCGGTCTCAGGACAGGTAACCTTTTAATTTCTGTAACATCGTTTCTTTTCATTCGTGTTGAATATTAAATTCTCAGTTTATTACCTTATTTGTAATGTACAGAACGAGAGGTTTCATTTGATACCAAACACTTCGTGGTTGTGGCAAAGACCTAACCATCGTCTTTGGCTGATGTGGTCGAGGCATAATAATACATTGTACGCTTACAAGGAAATCATTGGGTATTCTCAGGAATTTGTTGGTATTTTCAGGAATTCTTAGGGTATTCTCGGTAATTCCTTGAGTATTCCTGGGAATTCATCGCGTATTCTCAGGATTTTTTTTGGGTATTCTCAGGTATCCTCAGGAATTCTTTGGGTATTCTCATCAGGTATCCTCAGGAATTCTTTGGGTATTTCCGGTAATTATCTGGGTATTCCTAGGAATTCTTCGGGTGTTTCCAGTAATTCTTTGAGTATTCCTGGTAATTCATTGGGTATTCTCAGGAATTTTTTGGATATTCTCAGGAATTCTTTGGGTATTCCCGGTAATTCTCTGGGTATTCCTGGGAATTCTTCTGGTATTTCCAGTAATTCTTTGAGTATTTCTGGGAATTCATTGAGTATTCTCGGGATTTTTTTTGCTTGTCTTGAGAATTCTTTGGGGATTCGCCGAAATTCTCAGGATTTTTTTGGGTATTCCTGGGATGCTTTTGGGTATCCTTAGGAATTCTTTGTGAATTGTCGGGTATTCTCAGGCAGGAACTCTTAGGGTATTCTCGTTGAATTCTCTCTCTAGGGATTGTTTTGTACAGTATTATGCCTCAGCTGCGGTAATACTATTCCCGCCTTTATACTAAAACTGCTGCACGAACAAACTTATTATGATGAAAAATTAACTTTACGGATTTAAGATTTTAAACTCAGTTTCCAAGTTGAATTTATTCATCCATTTATTAAGGCCGGTCTTTTCACCTATAGACTTAATTTTTTCTACCATCCATATTGAGTACTGATCAAGAGGTTGAATTTTGGTGTAATTTTTCATGAAATTTAGTAATTTCCTGGTAATTTTTCAAAATCTTAGGATTTTTTTTCAATAGTTTTAGTAAAATTTCAGTAATTTTTTTAAATTGGTGTACAAGATTTTTGAGGGTAGTCATCCCCTCGGTTCTGATGAATGAAAACAATATCAACAAATTTAAATACCAGAAATAAAAAAACAATAAAAAAAAGTAACCATTACGAATTAATAAAATTAATTTATTTTCATTTCGGACAGTTTGTAATTTGACTAACAAATCAAATAATCAATTACTAAATGAATAATTTAATGCCTACATAAAGTTATAAAGATACACTAACATAAAAAATGAAAATGAATTTCTCTTCGATCAATCGTTTTGCAAAGACTCGTGCCATCTTCCCCGATGTGATGACCCTTGTAAATTTGTTCATATCTTTACGGAAAAGTACGGTGAATCACTGTATGAAAGTAAAAAGAGACGAACATATGAAGTGGAACGTTTATAAGACAGTGCTCCCAGCTAATATTTCCTCTCTACCTTTAATTTTTCCCGGGTTTATTCCAAATATGGGAATATTCTCAAGATACAATTAAACATGGCCTACCCTCCTACCCATTTCTAATTATTTCTAACGAATAATATTTCGGCAGGGCAGCACCGTGACAGCCAGGACCTGAACGCCCAACTGGCGGCCCAATACGGAGAGGTGGACTACAAAACCCAAGTCGTCGCAGTAGGCACCCCATTGCCCACCTCAGCAGTTCCGGCGGGTAAGTGACCAGTCAGACAAAGCGAGTTTTCGCGAACGTCAAAAGCTAAACGAAGCGTCTTTGATCAGGTACCCAACAAGGTCCTGTCATGCTGACATCGAAAAATCTCCAATCGATGAGAGCGCTACTCAGTCTGGCCCATTGCCACGGCTCGATCCTCGGTACTTGCTGGCACCTGGTACTAACCACTCTACAGCATCTGGTCTGGATCCTGGGATTGAAACCATCGACCGGTGGAAGCTTGAAAGCAGGACGCACGTCGATCGACTCCAACGCCGTGATCACGACCTCCGTGATGGCGGACCTTCCGGTACTCTCGCAGATGCTGAGCAGGCTGTTCGAATCTAGCCAGTACCTAGACGACGTGGCCCTGCATCACCTGATCAACGCCCTGTGCAAACTGTCCCAGGAGGCCATGGAGCTGGCCTACTCCAATCGCGAGCCTTCGTTGTTCGCCGTCGCTAAGCTACTGGAAACAGGTTTGGTCAACATGTCGCGGATCGAAGTACTGTGGAGACCGCTGACGAACCACCTGCTGGAGGTCTGCCACCACCCGCACATCCGGATGCGGGAGTGGGGCGTGGAGGCGATCACCTATTTGGTCAAGTCGGCGATGCACTACAAGCACCCGGTGTCGCTCAGGGACAACCAGAAGCTGCAGACGCTGCTGCTGGGGCCGCTCTTCGAGCTGTCGAGCGTGCCGCACGGGGACGTCAGGCAGAGGCAGCTCGAGTGCGTGTTGCAGATTCTGCATTCGGCGGGGGAGACGTTGTCGCACGGGTGGCCCCTAGTGTTGGGCATAATCGGGGCGGTCAACGGTCAGCACGGGGAGAACCTGATACGGATCCCGTTCCAATGTTTGCAGTTGGTCATCACGGATTTCCTGCCGGTGATGCCGTGGCGGTGTCTGCCTCTTTGCGTCGACACAGTGGCCAAGTTCGGGTCGCAGACACAAGAGCTCAATATCTCCTTGACCGCAGTCGGTTTAATGGTAAAGCTCTTTCTAGTCATTTGGTACTTTGGTACCTCCGAGTTCCGATTTCAGACTGCCGCGTCCAGTTCAGACTTTCTGGACATTACGTTCATAAATCCATTTGCTCTCCCTCTGGGATCGTTCTCTCTATTGGTTTCTAATTAAATTAGATATCTGCGAGTTTTTGAGCGCAACGCAACAGGACGTGTTCTTACAAGTTTTCTCAAGTGACTGAGCACATGTCGTGCTTAGTCCTATGCTCAATTCATTGACCCCTCTCACTGACTTGTTTAGGGTATTTTAATGCGCAGAATCGAGTTTGGAACCGGTCATTAAGTGATCGAAGTGGCAAAAACGCGTTTTTGGAAGCTAATCGGGCTATTTTCTGCGCATGTCAAAAACTACTAATCCACGCAGAGAAGTCCTGACTACTTGTACAGTTTGTAAATAGTTAGAAATTAATCACAAGTTTCTTGCAAAAAGTGGCCAGTAAACAGTCAGTGCCCTTGCTAGAACAGCTTCAAGCTTATGCGCATTCGTCGTACTTTAGAAACCGGTCACAAACTCCTACACGAACAAACTTATTAGGTTTGTTCGGGCACCTCAAAGGTGGACCGGGCTGCAACCTGTCACTGACTGGTTTCGTATATTGTAGTGCGTTGAATCGACCGAGGATAAGTTTGGGATCGCTCAGAAAGTGGTCAGAGTTGCAAAAAAGCTAATCGGGCTATTATCTGTCGCAAACCACTAGTCCATTACTCGCGGAGAAGTTCTGACCACTTTGAGGGCTTGCAAAGAGTTACAAAGTAATCCAAAGGGTCCTCCAAGAACATCGGATCATCAGTCAGAGACTGGACAGAGAACAGTCCGTGTCTCTGCTAGAACTGCTCCAAGCTTGTGCGCATGCGTCGTACTTTGTGGACCGGTCCAAAACGGCTGAAGGAACATACCTATTAGAAGTTTTATCAAATAAGTGAGGGTGAGCACATGTTTTGTGCTTGATCCTTTGCTTGCATCATTGGCATCCCTTATGAAGAAGTTAATTGATCTCTTGATTGTTTTGAACGATTACCAGCGCCTCTGATGATCAATTGTGGCAGTGCTACCGCAGACGCCACCCTTAAGGTGGCCATGTCGCATGAGACGGAAGATCGAGGTGCTACATAAGATAGACAAGGATGGGGGTATATTTAGTTTCGTAGATATCTCAAAAACTTGCGAAAATTTTTCGATGCGGTTTTGGCCAATTTGAAGAGAATCCTCTTTTGTTGGCTCTGAATTTAAATACAGCATGGTTGTAATTGAATTTGATGTTTAAATTGAGTTTTGAAATGTGGTGGTTATTGCTTGTTTTTATAATCTAAAAATCTCAAACATAAGTTATCTTTCCAAAGATAAATTCACATTCAGAGCCAACAAAAGAGGATTCTCTTCAAATTGGCCGAAAAAGCATTCAAAAATTTTCGCTAGTTTTTGAGATATCTACGAAACTAAATCTACCCCCATCCTTGTCTATCTCATGTAGCACCTCGATCTACCGTCTCATGCGACATGGCCCCCTTAAGTGGATGCTTTATTCCAGGCATTAATAATTCTGTATATTCACTAAACATCTCGCGATATAATTTCAACACCTTTTGTTAGGCTACCTTCAGTTCAAAAACGTATTCGCAGATATCTAAATAGAAACCAAAAGAGAGAGAGGAGCACTGTTTAATTAAAAGGGAGTGGAAATCAATATGATAAAATGTATTTATGAACGAAGTTTCCTCAAAATTTCTGAACAAAGTCTGATCTCTGATGTTGGAAATATGAACACTGAACTCAGAAGTATGGTCGCCCTACCAGATTTCCGTACTTTCCTCATCCATTAATTAATTTGGGTTTCTTTCCAGTGGAATATCTCGGATTACTTCCACCAGAACCAGGCGAAACTGAGTCAAACCCTCGCCGAGGACATCTCCGTCCTCCCGGATTTCCCCGGAACCTTGAACATGCCCAGCTTCGACAAACTCTGGATGTGCCTGTACGCGCGCCTGGGTGAACTGTGCGTCGACTCACGTCCGGCCGTCCGGAAATCGGCAGGGCAGACCCTGTTCTCGACCATCTCCGCCCATGGCGGCCTCCTCAAGCAGTCAACTTGGCAAGCGATTTTATGGCAGGTACTCTTCCCTCTCCTCGATCAGGTCCGGACTTTGTCGAACTCGGCGAGCAGCGAAAAGGTCGACGCCGGCGGCAACATTTTGATGCACCACTCGAGGAACACCGCCCAGAAGCAATGGGCAGAAACGCAAGTGTTAACCCTATCGGGAGTAGCCAGGGTTTTCAACACCAAAAGGCAACTGCTACAAGCTCTAGGCGATTTCCCTAGAGCCTGGTCGATACTGGTGGAGTTCATAGAGTACTCCGCTCTGAGTAAGAACAACGAAGTATCTATAGCCGCGTTGAAGTCGTTCCAGGAGATCCTCTTCATGAGCAAAAGCCCGGCTGACAGTAACGCAAAGAGCGTGACCTGTAACGACGATAAAGAGATCTGGGCGGTCGCCTGGCGCGTTTGGGTCAAAATCGGGACGGAGATTACGACACTTCCGGCTTCTGAGGGAGACGCGAACCAAGACGTCTACATGCCCAGCCAGACTTTCCTCACCGCGCTGGTGCAGATCTTCCCCAGCGTTTTCCAGCACATCAAGTCGACCTTCACGCTGGAGGACATGAAGCAGCTGGGGACGGTACTCACTAACGCGGTGAGCGTACCGGTTTACGGGGAAACTGCTCCTTACATAATCTCGACGTCTTCTGATGTGAGTTTGACGCCGCTGCACGACGGCGTGCTGCACGCGGTCGAGTCGCTGCAGAAGGAGGCGCTGTCGCGCAACAACAAGGAGATGGTACCCGAGGTGTTCAAAAGGTTGCTGATTTTCGCGAAGTTCACGTGCTCGCCGCCTAATTACGCCAAGGTGGAGAGCAAGCACAAGGTTTCCGATTGGGTCGCGATGAATTACATCCCTTTCGGGGAGAAAGCGATGGGGATGGCGGTAAAGTTGTACGAAATTACCGCAGAATACAATCAAGTGATCGGCGCCAACATCTTGCATAAGATCATTGCGACGCTGCACAGTCCTTTGGCGCTCAAGTACAATTGCTTCTCGAGTAGTACGTGGAAGTTGGCGGCCAGTAGTTTGATAAGGGTGCTCAAGACCGGTCTGAGGGTGGCGCGGACCCACGGGAATCAGTTCGCGGGGATGTGGAGCGAATTGGCGGCCACGCTGAACGACTTCCTGTTCCCCAGCACGTGAGTAAACCGCGAGACTGAACTGAATTACATGATGTTATGGGTTATGTTTGACGTTTCGGCTGTCATATCGCAGGCTTCTTACTTCAGAAAAATACGAGAATATGCATGAAAAAAGGCGAAAATCACCAAAATATGCACGAAAGAAGACTAAAATACCATGTGTACTACCACAGTTTAGGTAGATACAGTTGGAGCATTCTTATGGAAACAAGTTCTCCCTCTATTTTGTGTACCCCATGTCCCTCTTCTCTACACATAAAGTGGTGACGTCTAGCAATTGCAATGCGGATTTCTGTGGAACTAAAAATTACATCCATAAATTACATCCACTTTGATGCATGATTCAACTATCTCCACCTAAAGTGTGGTACTACCATATCATATGACTGTCTCTCTGTCTCAAATTATAAGCCTTTGAAAAACAGAGACAGAGAGATTCCTTTTGCTGAGCTTATATCTTTGCGTATTTTTGCCATTTTTCTTGCAATTTTCGTCACTTTATAATCAAAAATATCATTCAACTTCAGTTCTGTTTTCACATGCCCGCACAGTTTTCAAATTCTTTGAGAACTTACTTCATGGATATGTCAAATCATTGAAATATTGAGTAAGTTGACGATTTCTCAGAAATGTGATAATGACGGTTGATTCTTTCATATAGAAAGAATGTAAAATTTTAATGATGAATTTACCCTCATGGGAAAGCCAAGTCTTTAGCCAATTCTTCCGTACTCAGGAAGGGATTATTTTGGTCTATTTCAAAATACCGATAGCGAGAACCGGTATTCCACCTATTTTTGTGTTTTGTGTTTTAATTTTATGAAATATGGCCCGAAAGATGCAGTTTTCTCCAAAATATGCACAATGCATATGCATTTTCAAAGAATACCCGAAATATGCAAAATATGCACCAATATGGAAGACAACGACAACGTGGTCTAAACCCTGAAACATCATTTAATTTAGAAAACGATGGCCGCGAAAGCCTAAAATCCAAGATCACGAAACTACTGTCATCTGAATGTCAATACGTTAATCATGATGACGTGTTTCAGGTGCGCTCCTGTCGATAAAGGCTTGGACGAAATGGTGTCCGACGAATCCACCGATTGCCAACTGATCGAACTTTTACGAACCGAAGTTCTGCCTTATTCCAATCAAATCCCCAAAGAGTTCATAATGCAAGTGGTCATCCTGCTCAACAAAGGGTCCATACATTCGGCGACCAATGTCAAGATCGACAACGATTGCGAGTTGACACTGAGGGAGGAGTTTGCGAAAACTTGTTTCGAGACTTTGCTCCAGTTCAGTTTGATCGATGACGGTGGAAATAAACCGCTGGTCGTCAATGGAGATGACCTGGCCGGGCAGCTGGCTGTCACTTCGCTTCTGCAACGATTCCAGGAGGTCTTGGCCAAATACATCGACGACGAGAAATTGAGCGGCAAATGTCCCCTTCCCAGGTACAGGTTGTCGGAAATCTCTTTCGTGCTCAAGGCCGTCACCACTTTGATTATCTCGATGAAGAAAGCGCCGATCAAGGGTGAGTCTCCATTTTAAATACATACAGAAAACGCCCCACCAAGCCATAACCTCTCTATTTGACAACCGATTTCAAAAAATTTATTAGATAAAGATAAAATGAATCGTTTGATGAATACCACAAACTGACCCTAATTTGGAATTCATGCAACATGTACTTCAATGTCAATCCGTGAGTAATTTTTTCGAATAAAAATGCAATATTGCTTCAAAACAACTGTACCTATAGCGACCTATAAGGAATTTTTTCTACGTTCAATGATGTACAATAGTTTGGTTTTTGAACAATATTCAATGGTGAAATGAAATGTTGTTCATGACATTAGGATTACTTTTCTCCAAAAATTTTTGTATAATCAGTGGTGGGCAACAATAAGACTTCAAAAAACGACATGTGTTGACTTTATTGTCAGTGTCAGTCACTTCCGTGATTTGTTGTACACGGCACACTCTCCAATTTTGTTGTAATTTTAATAAACTTCTTTTAATCATATTTGCTGGTAAATATGGCTCAAAGCCCGAAACATTAGACATTGCTCAACCCAGAAGAAAACGCTCATTTTTTGTCGAGAAAAGTATACATTACCAGGCTTAAAATTCAAATAGGCTACAATGAAGTCCATTGGAGAAAAAATACAAAGTAGGGTCACTTTGTAGTATTCATCGAGTGATTTATTTACGTTTTCAATTTTTTAAATCGGACGTCAAATGAAGTTATGGTTTGGGGTGTTTTTTTTTTATAAAACAGCCTGTATTTTGTTCGAAACGGCGGTGTCGTGAACTTTTCGTTGATTTTTGTTCAAACTTTCAACGAAGTAATCCATAATTTCAAAGTGGAATGATATTAATTTCTTTGATTTTTATTCAGATAACACGGCCTGGGAGCATCTGATCAAGCTGTATCCGTATCTGGTGGAATGTACGACCACAACGTCGACTCAAGTTTCCAGACCGCTCCGCGAGGCCCTCCTGCAATTCTGTGATCTTTTGCAACCGCCGCTGACCGGGAAAGCCAATGGAGAGAAGTTTTGATTTGTCGCACATGCCCAATTCCCCTCTTGCTTCTTGCTGATGAAATAATATATGTATATGTTGATAATTTGTTATGATGATGCGATTTTAATTATTTATTTCTAATTTATAAGGAAAATGTTTGGAGAAGAGAGAATGTGCGTAATCATTTGAACAGATCGATTTAAAGTTTAGTTGTTTTAATGATAAAAAAATAATATTTGTAAGTTTTTAGTGTTGAAAAAATAAATTAATGAAACGTAGGTATCAAATACATACAATAATCATGGTTTTATTTTATTCTTAAAGTCATAATGAAGGTGAATTTCCACCCATTTATATATTTTTTCTCTTATCTCGCATATAAACAATATAAAATAATTAAAATATATTAATCAATCTAGTAGAATAGTGATACAATATTAATTACAGAGAGAGAATGTGCCTGGACCTAAAATGGGGAGGCAGTGAAGTGGTTTTGTACTAACAACTCTTTGAGATTTCACAAAATGTTCACTACTGCGTGAAATAAGCGTAAGTACCTATGTACAAGTTTTTTTTTAAATAATACCCTTTAGCCACTTTTAAATAAAATCTTATGTACAATAAAATTTCTGAAAAAAAGCAAGTTACAAACAGTTGACGAGATTTCAATGACTGGTTTTGTATGAGGCACCAAACTGAACTTTGCAGAGTTCATAATTATAGAAGTAAAACATTCCCGAATATATTTTTTTCGTCAAAGTTGAATGAAAATTGTTGAACTGCATGAATAAAGGCGAATTATTGGTAAAATTCATCATTTAGAGAAAAGAAGAGGAATTTATTTTCATTCGTTGCGTTATTTATTCGACTCGCATAAAAAATGTATATATTAGCCCACTTTCTCGTTCCCGTCTAGTGCAACAGATGGTGCGCTATCAGTATTTTCTATTTCCCAATCTTACCAACTTTTACTTGACTTGCACCCCAGACAGCACAGGACATCCGATGGATATCCAAAATTAGGTCTATACAACATCTATAATATCGTGGATATCCAATGGATGTCTAGTAGCGAACATATGTCAATGGACATATGCATATGCATTCCATAGGGGGCGCTACCATTTATATCTCGTTTTCATTAAGTAAGATCATCGGATCATCAATCATCACCATATGGTACAAAAGACCAGATATTTTCAGTGAAGTACAATATAAACAGAATAAAAAAATTAATTTGGTGATTTAATGATCTTAAAATGACGTATTCAATTATGGATATTCAATGGACATCCGAATCTTCATACATGGATATCCATTGAATTGCCCAAAAGTGGTAGAAATAGACTTCCATAATGATAAGCATTGGCATCCATTGTTTATTCTTGTGCTGTCTGGGGAAAGACTCTGACAACTGTCAATTCAAGTACAAGTCACTGAGTATACATTCTATACTGGGGAATTTAGATAGTAGATCCTCACAGATTCTTGCGAAGCATCTTAATATGTTCATGATACCAGTTGTAGAGCCATCTATTCAGATTTCATTCCACCAGTTTAACAATGATATTGGGATTTGGTTCACGATATATAATGTATTTTGCGTTCCGTTTCCAGATCCCGGGGTCAGTTCTTGGTTGCGGCCCCTTGTGACGTCTTAAATAAGAAGCAAATGTCCACCCCAATCCACTAGCGAAAATTTTTCGATCCGGTTTTGGCCAATTGGAAGAGAATCCTCTTCTGTTGGCTCTGAATATAAATACAGCCTGGTTGTAATTGAATTTGAGGCCCAAATTGAGCTTTGAAATGTGGTGGTTATTGGTTGATTTCATAATCTAAAAATCTCAAACATAAATCGCCTTTTCAACGGTAAATTTACATTCAGAGCCAACAGAAGAGAATCCTCTTCTAATTTGCCAAAACCGGATCGAAAAATTTTGGCTAGTTTTTGAGAGACTCTGGAAACTAATTTTACTCCCATCCTTGTCTCTCTCATGTAGCACCTCAATCTTCCGTCTCATGGTAAATGCCCCCCTTAATACCCAATCAGAGAGTTGTAGCTGGCTATATATGCACATCGCATGAGGCCATAAACCCAAAGAAGAAGAAGAAGTAAAAGTCATTAGACCGAGGACCGAGGTGAATGCGTCATCTGTGTCCCTAGTCGAATAAAAATAAATTCGTCTTCTTTTCTCTAAATGATGAATTTCATCGACAAATAGCCCTTATTCATGCAGTTGATCAATTTTCACTCAACTTTGAGGAAAAAGAATATTCGCGATATTTTATTTCAATAATTTGAAAGTCCGAAAAGTCCAGTTTGGTGCCTCACAGTTTCGTTCCGATTCCTACAGTCTACACTAGAGTCGACAGTTCGTGCGGCGAATTCGTGGTGGCGACGCTGCTGCCGAACTCGAGCGTCGCCGGCATCCCCGGACTGACGCTGCCGCTGGCCTCCCTGGGGTGCGACATCTTCGTCAGGTTCAGGTTGTCCGCCGTCGGCGGCGTCGTCGTCGACGTCCGGACGCCGTAGGGGCCGGTCACGTGCGACGCCGCCAGCGAGTGGGCGAAGCTGTGGTTGAAATTGCTCATCTGCGAGTGGTTCAGCGGCGCCGGCGGGGGCAGCGCCACGCCGCCGCCGCCCCCGTGGAACGTCGACTCGTGCTGCTGCAGCGCCAGCTCCTTGACGGCGTTCGTCTTCTCCCTCTGCCATATGAACACGTTGTGGACCATGGCGCATCCGCAGAATATTATGCCCAGACCGATGAACACGCTCGTGACTATAGCGGGGGTGGAATGGAATTGTATAAATGTGTACAGAATGATCCCTGCGAAAAGAATTTCGTATTTCCTTGAATTCAATTAGTTTTTTGTATAGAAACCTGTGAGGAAGACTGGGATCGAGATGAAGAAACCGCCGACAGCGCAAACTCTGCTCACTGACGATTTTTGCAGATATTTGTTGGTTCTGTAACAGAAATTGAACGGTTTTGTAAAGGGAAAGTTTTTATTTATTTATATATGTGCAATAATTATACTTGCGAATGGAACGTACAATAATTGCATAAACTTTATAATGAGGTAATTTCCTTTACTTTTTAGTTTTCAAAAATTTTATAATATCTAACCTAATTAGTTAATAGTTTTATATTAGGTACTCCATGTATTATGTTCAAATCTTGATTTGATTAGAGCTCTAGAAAACGAATCTAATGAAATTCGACCTGACCGCGAAAGTAAATTATACAGGGTATCCCAGAATCACGGGATGTCCCGGTAATGGTGGATTCCGTAGCTCATTTGGAGACGAAAACTTCAAAACAATTTTGCCGAGATTCTAATGGTTAGCAAATGAGGCGCTATTGAATTCAGCAAAAATCTCGTTCAATCTAGGTTTATATCCTCTGCTAAACTAAAATTCGGACCGTAGAAGCAGAATAAACTTCACTAACTATAAAAATGATGGTACAAATGTATCACTTTTTTGCATTTCTAACAATTTTTCAGCGTTCATTTGTTTTTCCTATATTTTTGAAACTTCGACAAAAATGTATTACGGTTTTCGTCTCAGAATGAGCTAAGGAATCAAACAATTTTGCCGAGGCTCTAATGGTTAGCAAATGAGGCGCTATTGAAATCTAGCAAAAATCTCCGTCAATCTAGGGTTTTATCCTCTGCTAAACTAAAATTCGGATCGTAGAAACAGAATAAACTTCTCCAAACATTTAATGCTTATAGAATATGTATTACTTTTTTGCATTTCCAACAATTTTTCAGCGTTCATTCGTTTTTCCTATATTTTTGACACTTCGACAAAAATGTATTACGGTTTTCGTCTCAGAATGAGCTAAGGAATCCACCATTGTCCTGACATCGGGTGATTTTGGGACACCCTGTATAATAGTGAAATGAAATATATTAATTAAACTAGACATTAACATAAGTATGAAACTCGATAGAAGTAATACAGATTATTATAGAGTATCTAGTATAGCAATAGTAGCTGTAAACATTTCAGCCAGATTTATGCAAATGCGAAATACGACCTTGCGAAAGAATTCGCGCGCTTATTATTATATACAATATACATACAATATTTTCTCATCGAATTCTACATCAATCTTGGAACAATCTTGTGGAAATCTTTGTCATCATTATCATAACAATAATACACATTTGTATACTAATTCATGTAATAATGTCTACAAATACATGTACCCGTAAGTTACGTTTGGTGAAAGTACTCAATGTAGGAAAAAATTATGTTCATCATATAAACAATTAAAACGATAAGCAAACACATCCACTTGCACGTACCGAGTTGGGTAGGTATTTGCTTTTATTCTCGACCACGTCCTTACGGACAACATAATGGATGTTTGGATAGTCTTTTTCTTTCATACAGCATAGCGAGAGCACATCTGTGAGTGGATTATTTTTTGTTCGCGGTTGACGCGTTCAAAACGGTATTTCCGCCTTGTCGTTTGTAACTGATTAAGGTCGCTATAAATTGCGAAATACAAATAAAACCGTTCGCGATCGATCTTGCGATGGAATATCATAGTTTAAAAACGATGGGAGTCCGCATTACGGGCCATGGCGCAGCGAGATGATACGAAATGATGGCAATGATGTTGCCGAAGTAAAAATCGAAGAATGTGGGAAGCCCATCAAGGCAGGTGTAGTTACATTGATGATGATCTCTCTCTCTGAATAGTGAATACCTATGTAGGTACGCCGGTGGCCGTAGGTAACCCAATCCCAGCATCCTTGATCTTCGTAGTCTCGACTCGATTACCTACTCAAACCGTCAGGGTCTCTCCATGTGAAAATGAAAACGCACACCTAGGGGAGGGCGTAGGGGTGCTGCGAGATTTATAAATAAGTTAGACGAAATCTCTATTTTTCACTTGCTACTCATTATTCTACTTACTCTCATTCATTATTCTATTAGGTATGTATAAGTTCTTACTTTATGTTTAGAAACCTACGCGTAAAGCGACCGGTTCTGCGCACTGCCGCGCTTTAGGAAAAGCCGCGTAATTGCTACATATCACCATTTTATTATATAGGTCTGATTCCGGATTTATTTATTGAAGAATGTTTTAAGAAGCGATCTTATCACAATTTTATGTTCACGCCGAAGTATATGGGCCCCCATAACAAAAATTTAATTGGAAATTCTCATCAGTGCTCAAAACATTTTCCGGCCATCATCAGAGTTCATTTCACTCGAGGCTCGAGGATGCTTTTGCTCGTTCATGAACTGCATTGATAATATAATGGTAGGTACCCAAGGTATAGGAATAAGGTAGGTGGGATTCTGGTGAAAAAATTCCCATGGCATTGCGCCTGCTCTTCTTTACAATTTCCGTTCGGCGTTTAACTCTTTTAAAGCAAATTATAGGCCTCATTGTCCCGTACAGGAAGTCTCTTAGATTTATGGATTCAGAGATAACTAACGGTGTTCTTATTATTGCCAATAAAACAATTAAAACCATCGCAAATCCGTTCATTCTGATTCCGCATATTCTTTTTTGATGATTACGATCTTTTACCGCGCCGATAAAATATTTTTAATATTCGTAGGTTATAAATTCCTCCAGCAGTTTTTTTGTTCTGTTTTTTATAATAATAGGGGGCCGGATCTGAGGCGATCTCGGGTGTCAATGGAATTTCAGGATTCCATGGGTGATTTGTTATGTAAATACAACAGTTTCTACCTAATGCGAAGGTATACCTTAAAAACCCGTAAAATTATAGTGAAGACCTCTTTTGAAAAGCAGATTAAAGAACACGACCGAATTCTGGAGCACGTCCAGTCTAGGACTCCGGCAAAAGAATTCCGGTGGTTTCGGGGCGTATCGCTCGCCTCATAAATACCTACTTATTGTATGCACCAAATAGGCCGATAAATGGGCTTTTATATACGTTCGCTTATGGAATCGAAAATCGAGACCCTTTACATCGGAGCGTTATGGCAATCTACTGTTCCGATTTATTATACTGTCGCCAGGGCATATGTATAATAATACTATTAATATTGGTAAAGCATATGAGGAGAGGTCAGAGGCGTCGCGTCGTCGTGCACGATGGTGAAATCACCTTCGATGGATTTTTATGCAAAATATTTTTAAAGGTCAGCTCTCACCGGAGACCGGAGTCGAGACGAAAACTTCACGCTTAACTTGATATAATACCTACATAATAACATACCCAATAAAAACGGTCGTTCAAAATTAGTCCTAATATTTCTTGTATCGTGATTCGTGAGCGAATGAATGAATAGGTCATTCATAAGTACCTAGCAAGGAAGTCTAACCAAGGCAAAAATTCCTGCGCCCGAAGAATATGTCCCTCAAATACAGAGTGGACCATGACTTTTGGCATAATTTTTGTAGACTAAACGCTCAGAGCTATAGATTTTCAAAATGGTGAATCCGTCCGGTATAATAATTAAGGGCGATATCTGAAAAAATCAGCGAATTTTTCCCACGAAGCAATGGCGTACCTAGAGCCGCGATGTAAAGAAACTAATGGGTGGGAATGTGCAATGGCACAAAAATGCCGAGCTGGCTTTACTATATCACTGACAGCTTTCTCCCACCACCACGTCTGCGCATTTTTCCGCCCACGCAATAATTTTTCTCATCCCGGCTTAACTCTACTTAATTTTCATAAGAAGAAGAAAGGTACCGATTTATTGATACCAATGGATTCAGAAAAGAATTCTTTAAGAAATTATCAAACTTGATTTTTTAAATATCACTCAATCAGGTGGTAATTATTAATCAAAGTACCTCTCGGTACTGTAAAATCAAACCTTATCTGAAAACAATACTACAAAACAAACAATAACAATAAGATAAAATGCTTAAAAGGAAGTTCAACAATTTTAATGGATCCATGGGAAACCAATGTTGAATCGTATGACTCTTATTATCGAGAGTACCAACTTGGGATTTGGACATACAACATTTGGACACATGGGGAAGTACTTCGGTACGTTCTAGGAGACATTTCATTATTTCGTTTCAAAATGCATTCCAATTGCGAATACACAAACATGCTATGGTTTTGGACGATGTTGCGCCCAAAAAGAAGACCACCACGTGCAAATCTATAGGAAACACCCTAACATTTTGATCTAGGTCCATATCAGCGTATCAACCTCGGTATCAACTAGGGCTGCCGGTATCAACCATGCTCAATATGTATGTTGCAAAACGTCTTCAACGAATAATTAAAAGATAAGGACGCAAAACGAATGTTTATATTATTTTTACTTAGACTCCCTTAATAGGCTCCCCCCTAGAACGTACCAAAGAGTTTTCCCGCCATCAAAAATCACCGTAAAGAATATTTTGTTACTTTCGCTTTTAGTTAATTTCGAGGTGAATTTTCATTTCTCTCCTATACTTTATTCATTTGAGTTTTTGTTTTTCTCCCTTTTTTTATTATTTTTTAAATACGCCATCACTGCTAGTTGATAAGAGCTAATTAATGAATAATTACCAGCTTAATAATTAATATTTCGAAATTGGATTCCACTGTTTCATTCGGAATTAGTACTTACGTCTGGCGTCGCGACGCTTCATTTTTAGCGTAAAAAAAAGCTCGCTTGTATTTTCAATTAGTGTTTTTTAATTGTTTTACCAGCTGGATTTCCCATTATAAGTAAGTGATGGATCACTTTATTCCCACATTTCCAACATTCCCAAAAATTATGTGCACATTATTAACAATCAGCTTTAGGGTAGGGTAGGGTCTGGACCATTGCGTAAGCGTAGGTAGGTATAAGCGTCTAAATATGTACCTACCTGTCGCTTCCTCCGTGCGGACTCTTGACCAGCTTAACCGCGAACAAGAACTGGATGGCGCACACCAGCAGACAGCACAGGTTCAGAGACAATGTCAGCGCGCACAGGGCCAACGTCACTTCATAAACCACCACGTACTCCTCGGCCGTGATAACAGTCAATTGCTCGGCCCGCAGCAGTTCCCGGATATCGTTCGCGGTCACCGGCGATATCTTCAGCAGGAAGATCAGCGAGAGCAGCGCCAGCAGCAGACTCACGAGGCACAACAGCCCCAAACTGACCAGCATCTCCTTAACCCCGACCTGCTTCGACTTGGCGATGAACTTATTGACCGGGCCCTGGGCGCGGGCCCGCGATATGTTCAGGCCGCCGTTGAGAGTCTTCGGCGACGACGGGCCCGCCGTGCTGTAGATCGAGTGCTTCGACGCGTCCAGATTGGCCTGCAGGTGGGAAACGTTCAGGGGGAACTGTTGGGAAATCCTAGAACTGTTTGCGTTAGGCGAACGAAATCGATGGGCTCCCTGCTCGATTCGCGGCTCCATTACCATAGAACTGTCGGGGCGAGAGCCGCCCCTGGCGACCCCCCCGTTCGTGTTCAGCATGTGCTTCAGCATTTTCAATCATTTGGGGTGGAGGCCGACGCGGTCGCCGTTGAGATTGCGCTTGGCGCCCTACTGGCGGCGGGCCTCTCTGCCGATCTCTCCCTCATCCTGATGATGCTGGCCATGGGGTCCACGAGGCCTCGCTCAACGCGGACGGAACCCCTCGACCTAGGAATAATGACATCAACCATAAGACTATAATCCTCCATTCATATTACTTATTGTAAGGTAAATGTATAGAAAAGTGTATTATAGGTGCCTGAATGTAATATCGAGTGCAGTCGATTTCCCTCTCTCTCTCTCTCTCTCGAGTACCTATGTTCGTCAATTTGATGTAATGCACTTAAAAGTTGATTAAAATGGGACAAATATATGTTTCCTTGAGTAGCTTTTCCCAGTTTCAATGTTTATATATAAAAAATGCTATATCATTTTCGCTCAACGCGGATGGAACCCCTCGATCTAAAGATAATGACATCAACCATAAGACTATATAATACCTCCATTCATTATTACATATTGTATAGGTGAATGTAAGTACCTTTCCATCAATTTAAAGTCATGTTGAGTAGTTTTCCCCAGTTTCAATGTTTATACAAGGTTATTTATCTTATTTGGCATAATTTTTCCTGACTAAATGCTTGGAAATATTGTTAAAAAAAATTGGGAATCAGCGTCTGAAAAGATCAAGGAATTTTTTCCTTGAAAAATGAACGTCAGGCGTAGGTTTTTAATTTTCATAACAATGGTATCATTTTGTTGATACCATTGGATGCAGACAAATTTTCTCAATGAAATAATGAAATCCGATTTTTGAAATATCACTTATTCTCTCGCTTATTCTGCTGGGTACATATTAATTAAAATACCTATTGAAATATTCGAATCAGACCTCGGCTGAAAAAATTACATATCTGCGGGCACCAAACAAACGTCAATTAACAATAAGCAACCCTGAAATGAAAGAATCAGTCACATGTCAAGGAGTGACTTTTGAGGGTTGCTTATTTATTTCAGCAATTCATCTAATATTCTTAGTTGACATAAAATAAGTACTTGCGGTGTTAACAACTAGTATAATGACATTATTTCATTTGAGGCCTGATTTTATTATATAGAATATAATATGTAGAAATAATTATTGAATAATTATTATACCAGCTATATTATATTAATAATTAACCTTTTAAAAATCGGATTTCACTAATTTATCCAGAAAACTTTCCTGAATTCAATGGTGTGAATAAAACGGTACCTTTACTCTGAAAAAAATAATTTCGTCTGTCATCCTTGATGCGCTTCACTTTAACGTGAAAAACTCGCTCGAAAACTCGCTCATTTTTTCAGATATAGACTTTATTATACCAGACGGATTCCCTATTTTCAAAAGCCATAACTCTTACCATTTAGTCAGAACAAATTATGCCATAAAGTGATGGGCCCGAGGATGGGCCACTCTGTATGTAAACAATGCTGTATCATTGTCTCTTTATTTATTATTATTATTATTATTGAGTATATGCAGAGACTGATTAATCCTATGGTAGAGGAGGTAGTACACACCTCATACATACGTAGTAGGTTTGCCCAGTAGTTAATTTATAGAAAATAGAAATATTTCGGAATTTTATCGTAGTAAATTATCTCAAATCTATGTGTATCATGTCTTATAGGTATTACTATTATTGCAATTAAGTCAGTCCTCAAGGTAAATAAAGCAGTTATTACAGATCTGCAAGTGTCCGCAACATATTCATAGGGTTTTTTGTTGCAGTTTCTCTTCGGATTATGGGTGAAAAAAGTCATAATGCCGACGAATAAGGAGTCAAGTAGCGCAATAAATGAACAATTAGCAATACTTGTGTCCGTTATAAAACATAAATCAAACTGTCGCTTGCTTAATTAATTATTCAATCGCATATATCTTAATGCCGATGCATTCGACAATCAGGAAACAAGTAAAACGAAATCTGATGGAATTAAAGATTCAACATTTCATTCATCCTTATTTCCGGTGCGCTGGATAAGAAATTTAATAACTAAAACATATCAACTCACATACATATAAAACGAGGTAAGTATGTTTAATTATATAACACGTTCGCGTTTTGGTGGTATTCATTAATTTTGAAAAGTCATCCAACTGTTGAAAATGACCAACTGCCGCTTCTACATAACGAACTTTTGTAGGTAGGAAACACGGTTATAAAAGCTCTCGGGGATGCCCGTTTCCCTCTCAAAAGCACCTGTCGGTGCAATCCACTTTTGAATCCGTAATAATTTTTCATGAAAGAACTGGAACTATACAAATTTATTTATGTTGATATAATACCTATATTTAAAATATAAAAATGTATTAATTTTATCATGGTATGGGCCGGTGAATATATCTAATATACGCTTAACTAACTAATTAATAAAGGTCACGTTTATAGTTATGTTTATCCTGTTAGTATGGGAAATTATAACAAACTATAATTCTTAAAGTCTTACACATCAGGTTTGGACGAGTGGTCTGTAGCAAGTAGTTGGCTTAAAACGTGGCTGCAGAGGCATTATCGGGCTGGAGAAATTGGCACCTGTTTCGCACACGCACTCGAATATCCGATCCGAAAATCGAAATCGATCAACGAGCGGCACTTCTGCTATCGAGCCGACCGATTGCCACAGTGCCCACCTAACATTTTCGTTCGAGTCGATTTGGCGTACGCAACGATGGCTTAGCTCAACGGATAGGACAGGCAGAAGGTGCGTACGCACTGCACCATCAAACACCAGCACTCGACACCAAACGGTCCACTAAAAGCACGCAGCAGAACGGAACCCTCGAGTACTCAACGACGACGGTCGCCCGTTCTCCGCGGTACTGATCGCCTCGAACTCGGATCGGAAATCAGAATTCCGATTCATCTTTATATTTACAGCGCAGCAGATGAACAGCAGTACCGAAACGACTGGCTGGCCGATTCTCATTCTGGAGTCCGTTCTTCAGTTCAAGAGGAGTGGTTAACAACTTGCCGAGCCAATGGTTGAAATCTCTCGCGGGGCTCACCGCCAACCTTCAAAATACGGAGTCGTTCTTTCCGATTTTTATGAACCTACCTACCGTTAATTGAGGACGGTTGGGTGATGCTAGTCTAGTCATCTGCAGCCACGAAACCGAGTCAACAATATATCTTGGCATTTTTCGCTTGCTCGCTTAAGAACAAATCAATCTCAAAACTCCAACCGAAGTTGGGACCTTTTTGATCAATTCAAACTGCACGGTCCCAAAATCGAAATTCTCTGGGTTCCGGACGACGCATCATGCGTTATTAAGCAGATTCCGCTCAAAGCTCAAACAATATGCTATAAACTCGGCTATAAATGATCGAAAGACAACTAATGATCTAATTTACATGAACAGCTTTTATTGATCCTTATAACTTATTTATGTATGTAGACAACTGACTTTGACAGTTCCCTCGTAGTTCTGAATGCACTTTTGATGCAGAACAAGCATTAATAAAATTATTATGTGCTTGAAAGCTACTGAGATAAGAATTTTTATGTATGATGCCATTCTAAGACCATGATGGTACTTATTGTAAAGAGGGAAATACATATAATGAAAAGTGCTCAGCCCTCTACAATAAGTTGTTCTATAAATTCGTAAAATATTTCATTATATCTTCTATAAAATTTGGTAACAACCAATGACACCTAATAAAAATCATAGTACCTTCAATGAGGATCAAGAGAGCATCAGAGTAGAATCAAGAAAAATTCATTCATCTTAAGCTAGTGGCCTGGACGGGACTCTAAATTGAAACAACAGAATTATAATAAATAGTAACTTTATTTCATTTCAATTTTTTTTTGGAGAAACATCGTCAATGTTAATAAAATAGCAATAATACAAATTTCGTACGTATGTAGTACATACAACAAGTGGGTATTCGACGATTGTGATCCCCGTGTAGATGGTAAGATGAAACCCAAGTAGATCTTGTTTGATTTCAAATCAAAGACGATTTGTGTAAGGAGCGTCTCAAAATCCAAAAGAGCAATCACCAAATAAAACGTTTCATGTTTCACATACGTGATTTAGAACGCACCTTTTATTCATGTGAGACCTAAACTAACCTCAGACAAAAATATAAGTTGCACAACCACAGATTCTCTCAAATGTTCAAAAAATAATATATTTATATATTTATATGTATATCATAATATAACTAGTGGATAATGACTAATCTAATCAACTGAAAAACTTGAACCCAAATCTTTAGGAATTATTAATTGATAATACATGGAAATAGCGAGTAGGGAGGTTAGCTCATGGACAATTGTCCAAGTGCTAGAAGCCTCTCGACGGCGGCATTGACATCACCAAAGGTTGCGATGAGCGCCTGAAGGTTCGCGTCTCGATTGACGAAACCCATCGACGCCAACTGGTCCAGTTGGGCCTGATACCGCTGTTCCGGCGGCACAGTCGTGTCCCTTTGCGTTCCCATGTTGGCGACCATCCGCGCCATGAACTGAAACGAGACGGTACAATGACAGTAGGGTATAATGATCATTTTCACAAAAATATGTTTCCAATACAATCGAGCTTATTTTGTGTGACCATAGGACCTGTTCAACATTGAACAACGCAAATAAATACAAATTCATTGTGTCCTTCCAAACTTAGAATAACCATTAAACTGTTGAATATTTCTGTGATTTTTGATTCTGACAACTTTTTAATTTTTATAACCGCTTTCATAAAATTCTATTGAAATTATTTTTCAATTTCTTCAAGTCCTGGAAGCACTTGCCCACTTCTAACTTTTAACTCAATATTGAACATGAGTGACACTGTTCCCAGCTGTTTTTAATGAAATATTTGAAATACACCAAAGAACATCTCCAAAATAAGCAACCAGCGTTCAATAATGAACCGTTTCAATGGTCATACAGAATAACACCGTTAAATGTTTTAGGTCAGTTTTCGCCGGGGTTTTTCACTGCGAAAGTGGTAGAAAAATCTTGAGTTTTGACTCTGGGAACGCCCTCTTTTCAAATCTAGACGCCTGATACGTCACGATGACGTACGTGGCGTCTCACAATGTGGCAACGTCGGCGGTATGTGAAATGTCTTTGTTTGACGTCTGACAGTAAACGTAAACATAACCTCAAATAATCTCGAGGAAATTCAGGAACAAGTCAGTCAATTTTGAAAGAAACATCGCTTAACCCATTTGAACAGCCTAATTGCCGAACAATTAAACAACTGAATTATTTTTACTTGCTGTGATTTTCGGTAGTTTGACAACTTGAACAGCTTATAATTTTTGCTTTTGAATTTTGAATAAAAATTTAAATGAAGATTCTTCATTGGCAATTTTATTAATTGATTGGCCTCAAAACCTCACCTCAGAGAACTGATCAGCACTAGGAGCTGCAGGAGTGGCCGGAGGCGCCCCCGCGTTACTACTCGTCGAATTCCCAGTGGCGGGGGTCGTGGTCGTCGTCGTCGGCGCCCCCGTCGCTGCCGCCACCCCTGCTCCGGGCATCCCAAAGGTATTCACCAACCCGGGGGCGGTGTGCCTCAACGTCTCCATCCCTTGCTGGATCTGCATTATAGCGTTGAGCGCCTGCGGGTTAGACATCACGCTCTGGATTTCCGGGTTCTGCAGTTGCTGGATCACGTTCGGCAGCATACTCCGGAACTGCTCCTGCAGCCCCGGATTGCCCGCCAAAAACGGATTCTCCGACAGAATCGAGTTCGCCATGCTCGGCTGAGCGGCTAAGGCCTCTAGGACGTTTTGCGTGTACGGGGCGGACATCATGTTCTGCATTAAGTCTCCGTTTTCGGACATCTGCTGCAGGAGGCTGTTCATCGAGGGGTTGCTCGCCACCCCCGGAGGCCTGGGGGCGCTCGCGGGCGCATCATTAGGGCCAGGCCTCTGCCCCGTCCAGGGATTAGGTAAAGGCTCCCTGTTTTCGGTCCCCTGTTGGGGGTTGTTCCCGGTCGCATTGGCGTCCATCAACCCCGAAAAAGGGTTACGACTGAACTGTTCGGAAGTCGCCGAAAACATCGGTTCCTGAATATCCCGGTACATCCGCTGCAACGCGTTATAACCCCCCGGTATGCTCTCTAAATTACTTATAGCCCTATCGTGACTGCGCATCAACTCTTGGAGCATTGAAGGATTCCTAGCCAGCTCCATGGTTTGCCTTAGCAGTTCCGGATTGTTGAGCATGTGGTTGATTTCCGGGTTCCTCTCCATCAGTTCTTGCATTTGAGGACTCCTGGTTATGATAGACCTCATGTTTTCTGGGTCGTTGAGGATGCGTTGTATAAAAGGATTGTCGAGAAGTTGCCTCAACATGTCCGGGTTATTGAGTAGTTCTGTTTGCATCCGGCTCTGGATCTCCATGAAATTCCCCGAGCCTAATCCTAGATCACCCAAGCCTGCCAGACCTCCTAAAGGGCCTAATTGGAATGGTGTCGCGTTTATATCCGCTAGAATTGTTTAAACAATTAACGTCCGTTTCCTGTGGCATCAAAATGGCGGCTGCTCACCTGGGGGGCGGGACGGTCCTGATTCTACGACACGGGGCGCCGCCCTGACTACCAGGTGCACCGTGAGGCCGTCCCTGATGTTGTGCTGCCGCAGACTGTCATTGTCTTTCATGATTTTCCCCGCGAAGATTAGGCACAGTTGGTCGACCTCCGCGTTGAAAACGGGCGCGATCAGCTCTTTGAACTGCGTGCATGAAAGGGACATTTTTCAAAAAAGTGTGGTTAGGAAATGCGCGGATCGCCTTACGGTTTTGACCAGAAGATCCTCGTCAACCGTGAAAGTCTCTTTCTCTTTGGGGGTTTTTACAGTCACCGTGATCTTTTTCTGGTCGTCGCTCGAGCCGCCCTCGGCGCGGGTTTCCTCGGTTTTCTCGGAGGGAACCGCATCATCGTCGGCCATGTTTTACTCTACAAATGATAGGAACTGGATGACTATTATGATTATTTATCTGTTGTTTGCGATAATCGAATGCCATTACGTGGACGCCCGAATCGATGATTAATGACAATGGTCGCATTAATTTACTCATTGTTTGCTCGTAAGCGAATTAATTATGGAGAACGCACCTGACCAACACGATTTACGGCACAAACAAACCCAAAGAATCGCACTATTTGGTTTCGGTGTGGCACTGTCCGGCAGTGGCCCAACACTCAATCCCCACAGGACCACTGGATCACTGAATTGGGAAATATCAAAATCTTGATTTTTGCCAGCCTGTCGGCGGGTGTTTCTGTCTATGGTTGACACTTGGCACTTACTTAAAGCAGCAGGGGATGCAGATCTAGTAGAACCGCGTAGAGTAGTGCAGTAGAACACGAGACGGGGATGTCATTACTCGGAATGAACACCCATATGCCCGATTCCCCACGTGACGGAATGTCCAGTGGTCCCCAATGGACCATCCCAACTTTTAGAGCTTTTTGACAATCTATCAAGATTTGCCTATTTAGGCACATTTATCACCTATTTTTGTTCCTGAAATTCACACTTCCATATATCTACAAATAACGACGGTATTCGAGATTATAATACGCATTCAATTATTAAACGTCATTCAAATTTGTGTTAGAATTTCGCATATCGAACAAATATCGAAGCTTCAATCATGTTCCACATAAAAAAATATGAGTTTATTTCTCGGTTTATTTCACATAATCAGAGTGAATACGAGAGTGAATATTTCCCGAAAAAGATTTAAAAAATTGTTGAGCATTACTGGTAATTCCGCCGTTTGGGGATTCACGCTGGATCAAACGTGAAGGGTGACTTGCGACCTGCTAAATGTAAATTGTCAACCACAGGATTATCTTGTTCTATACCCTATTGAAAACCAATAGAGATAGAACACGATAATTCTCAAGCGATGCAATGTATTATTGGTTGCCTACCACAGACTCATCAAAGATGAATTTGGTGGCCGACTGTCATTGTTGTCATTAATAATAATAAAGAAGAATGGTTGTGTTTATTTCTTGAATGCATAATAAAGAATTAAAAATATGTAGAAGGTCTACTAAAACGTGGTGAATCTCAAGCGAATAAAAATAGTTCGAAGGTAATTGAAAGAAAATTCGACGACAGGAAACCAGATAATCTTCAAGAACAACAGGAAATGGTGTGAACTGCATCATAGATCATCCTGTAAGTACGCAAGTTATTACCGTTAAATGAAAAAACTTATGATTATTTGCCGATATGAGTTAAAAGTTGGGAAAGGACCTGTTGCTTTTGTACCCTTTTGTGGTTAGTACCTCAACAGATTTATATTATGTAGAGGGAGCTGCTGATACACATTTAAGGGTTTGAATTACTTACCCGTTACCTCACCCCTCGATATTAATAACAGGAGATCGTGAAATCCGCAATCTCAATTATTTGAAATACTTAATGAATCTATTAAGGAATTCACGTCTTTATAGTTTCTAGTTTTATTAATTGTTACATAAAAATAAAGTAGGTTCCCTTTGAATGCCTCCCAATTTTCCAGATTCTAGAGTGTAATCTCCCTAGTAAAAATACGCCATAGAAATCGAGTCGGAACGTATTCGTGTTTCAATGATAGTCTAAGATAGAGTGTAAGAGACCTAATAGACCTCAAATAAATTAAAACTACTCATGAAATCTAATGCAAAAGTTATCAGTTTGTATGAGACTGTATTGCAAGTTTTGTTTGATGAGTAAATTGTTCATTCTCAAACAAGTCATTTCGAATTCGTTTCTATGAGCGGATTTCAAAATAATCCACTATTAAAACTCCTAAAATCTAATACCTGCTAACTCTTACAGAAGTTTCTTATGAGATTTCAATGGAATATTTTTACTAGGGCCGGAAATTTATTTAATTTTTTTCAATCCGGATACCGAGCTACTCGCTCGAAATCGTTCTGGCCGTATATGAGGTCATTGTTTAAATAATTCTTGGTCGCAGTGATCCTAAAAGTGGTCCTGATTGTAAATTACTTACCTCGTTAAAAGTATCGAATCATTGGTTGGCGATTTATCAAATACACGACATCCCATTGAAGGAGTCGTAATTTTCTATTAGATTATCGAGTGCCAACCCCAATACTTATATCAGTGATTGATCGCTTTTCAATCTCAATTATTTGAAAATCCTGAATTTCTCAATTAATGCTGTGAGTGGGTCGGCCCCGTTGCCCATTCTGGATCGGGTGATCTGGATGATGTACTTGCATTCTATGTATACATAAATCGAAATAATCGAATTATATTTATTGTCTGATACATGGTTTGGCAGTGACGCAACAAAACCCCCGTTTTTAAACCGTATTATTCTTATGCATAAACTGTCTAGCAGCAAACGTGCTGCTATAGAAAAGGAAAATTTGATTCCGAAAATTGTCTCCTTCTCCCTTTGGGGTATATAATAAAAGCAGGTCGGTTAATCAGCTATCAAAATCAAATCAATCGAGAGGCGTGCGTGATGGTTAAAGTAAAGTGACCAATGGTCATTTCACTTACGCAACTACCCTCCTCCATCACGAAACCAAACAGAAAGCTCCCAAACATCTGGCCCCTTCACGCATCGTAACTCACAATCATGTTGGCGATTTTAAATCAACCGGACTATTGATAAAGTGACATTTTCATATTTATTCCCGAACTAATGCAGTCAATGCTGCTGTTACTTCCTAGTTTATGAATTCATAACTGATGCAGAAGAACGAGATAATTCCGTGGGTCACTTCATAAAGTCGTCACATAACACATATGTATGTATGGTGTGATCCATATGTATTTTGGACCCTCTCGCACTCGAAGGAAAGCGACGAGTTCAATTTTAATTGCACCAATTGAACACCACCCCTTTCTACATTTCATACAATTAAAACTTCCAACTCGACCTTAATGTACGTACAGAAGGGTGCTTCTCTTTTTTTCGTCACTTTACATCCACCGTTGATGGGTTTGTGACAGACCTACCCATTATATTATTGTTAATATCAGCGAATTGGTTACAATATAATTTAATTATCTTTTGAAAGTTGATGCATGCAATTTCATGTGAGGCGGTGGTGCAATAGGAATACAAAATATGCATGCAGCTTGAACTAGCAACTTCGGCTTATTGAACAAACAGTCGGGAGACGCACTAATAATTGACTTTGAAGAGGATGAGCGTGTCCGATGGTCAACTGGCCCCAAGGGTCCGAAATTGCGCCCGATGTCCAGTCCTATTGTATTTCTTTTCACAATACAAGTCTCCAATTTACAAATTATAAATCCACGAAAGAGCGAAATATCATGTTCGGTGTAAATTTTTTATGTGGGTCCGTTTTGGATTTAAGTCGTGACGGAAATAATGTGTGAATGAATCATGCCTAATACCTTTTCGGCAATATAAACTCATTCGGTCGCTCGCTCACAGAAAGTGGAGCGTACATACAAAAGCTTTGGTAAAAGATTTGAGTTATGACGTCAGTGGCGCGTGGACGGCACACGCTGATCTTCTGTCCATTGTTACCATTTTCGAGACATGCACGTGGCCGTAATGGCCGACTTATATCGTTAATGCCCTTTTTACAGGGCCGATTTAGGCCAGAAAACTGAAATTCGTTGAAGGACCCTGGAAAAATCCGCCGAAAATTTTCACCAAAAGCTCTGGAAATAACAGACGTAATCATCGCACGACCGAATTCGGCGGATTTTTGATTTTCAGGGGTCGCCCAATGCTGATTATATTTTCAAGTACGGTTCTGGAAAGAATGCTTCCGATTAGTTTGTTACTTTGGCTATACGCGTTCACGTTATTAGAAATTTGTTACTTTAATTACATTACATTGACAGTTCTAGTTAGAACAAAGTTACCGCCCTATATGGGATCCAGTATCAAACTGATGAACGACGTAGCTTATTTTTACGAGAATGAAAGCGAGATGGGCCTCTTTTTTCCAATAAAAAATTCAGATGGAAGATGGAATTTGTATATTCAAATTTAGAATGTGCTAATCCTCATAATATCACACTATCATAGCCACTGTTATTGCTGGACTTGATTAAATCTTATCGGTTTTGATGGCAGGTATAGGATGTGATGTGTGTGTTAGGATGGTAACAGGGTGATGGTTAAATAATGTTCGTAGGTTGCATTTCGTACGTTTTTTATTGTTACCTCCTAATTTATAATTGGTCCTTTGTATAATTTAATGAATCACAGCCTTATCTACAATATAGTTCACAATTTCAATAGTATTTACAATTCCATTGCTTCATCTCCAACCCTTCGTTCAGTTGGTTTTCTTTGCATTCGCTTATTTGAATCTGGTAGGTGCAGGAGATTTCGCATTCTAAAACTGTGATTTCTGTCGAGATGCTGCCCCCTCGTCCATCGCGGGTTGATAGCGAAATAATCGAGTTGCGTTTCCTTTTTCCGTATCTGTTTTGAAAGGAGTTCCCCCAGTTCTTCAGCACCTGCAATGAATAAATCAACTTTATTAATCTTCACACCTAAAGTTTCGTCTCGAGAATGCGTTTACCTTCAGGCAGTTATGACCGGACCGGGAGAGGAACTTTTTGACGGACATGCTAGCTGATAAGACAACAGGCGAATAGGATAAAACGTAAGCGCCACTATCGCTTTTATACACTCTTCCCTCTCTCCTATAGGGTGATCAGCACACTTGACTCGCACCCCTCGTATCTGTATTATATAGAACCACCCCCGAATTATAAACCAGCTTGGACGTTTTATTCCCACAAATTATTCACATGTAGGGGATCCAGATCTCTTTTTTTTCACACGCTACTCGATAATTATCATCTCCATTATTTCTCGTTTCGCGTGCATGATTATCATCGTTGCGATACTTACCTACTTGCGACTCGATGTGTACAATTACAATAAATTGGTGAATCAGAATGACGCTAACAAGTAAAATCGGCTGCCGTCGACAAACTGGGAAGCTCGTGCGGTGATTAGATTGCGATCATTTATTTACGGAATCAATCAACACATTGTGGAAATAAATACAAGTGTGGCCTTTTTGCGGTGGCCACCGGTGCATGAAAACGTCGATGAAACGGGAACAGTTATCGCATCACATTTTTATTTGCATATTGACTGGAAGTAATGCCGTTATTTATTATTACACAAATGCGATTTCTAACCTAATAAATAATCCTTGTTATAATCATCAGAAATCTGACTAAAAAAGTAGTACATATTCTCCGATTCAGGATTTATTACTTCCTTCAATTCCCCCAATTTTTTTGTGTATAGTCGTAGATGGAATTCTGAATTGTTTTGCCATTAGGTCGCAGGTGTATAAATATGCATTTCCCATCATTTACATAATGACATGAATGCGGGTGGTTCTCGCTGACATATCCTATAGTGGAGATAATGAATTCCCCATCTATTTCCGTGGTTAAAAATAAATTTAACACTATTGTATGCGTAGAAGGGCTGAGAAAAGTTGTGTTTTTAAGCGATTCTAAGGTCGACGTTGAAAGCGAGGGTGTTTTCGGGTTTCCATTGTGGCTTGTGGCAGATAGTCCGTGCTGGCGCAAGTGTAATGCGTCCTAGAATGGCGTGTGCAGCCGGACGGACGGCGCAGCACTGGGTTCTCGTTCTCGTATCGTATGAGAGTCGGCTTCCCAACTATTTCCCACGTTCCGCCACCCTAAGCGAGTCATGTCATTACCTCCAACCCCATGCCGCCGTAAATGCCACTATTTGCATTTACAATTTCTCTCTATCCTCATTACGATATTATTAAACACCATCAATCTGATCCGACCTGGATCTAAATAAACATTTATTTGGTGAAGAAAATTATTTCGAGTTCGTCGGTTATAGTTGGGCGGAAAGCGTAAAACACTGTCCGTTACAATGACTAAGTGCCGGAATTGGGAACCGGAATCGGAATATACTTACGCAAATGCACTTCCCTTGTCTACCGTACACGTGCATATTGTTAATGTGCGAACGAAAAACTGGGATTATTGTGAAAATTATCGATAATTGCCCGAATTTTCTTTTGTGTGCGCGTTTACGCCTGATAAGTTGCAATGTTCGAAACTGGTTTCGTTTTTTTTTACCCGCAAGGGTTGAAGATGTGTCATTCGCGAGCAGTCCTGAATTTGAATACTGCATTTTGTTCCAGTTTTACTCGTTTGTATTGCGTTGCGAAATCACAAAAGACCCCACCATAAAGATCCTCCCCATCCGCTCCATTATTTATCTCATCCTAAAATTGGACCCCATAGGCGTGGAACACGAATATCGTATGCACACGAATAATGAACGCAATCGGTGAAAATTTTTAGCAAAACGTTTTATTATTATTATTATTGCTATAAAAGTTCGAAAAATCACATTAAAACTTCACATTTTCGTCGTGAGATCTGTCTTAATTATAAAAATAGTTCTATCCGCTATATCGTAGTATTATTACGTAGATATAATAATACATCACTAATCACTAATGTTATAAAAAAATAAATAGAATCGGTTGATTAGGTACAAAATGACTAAAAAATCTTCCACTCGGCACGGACTCACGTGCGAAAATGAACACTCGAAAGAGGCACTGGAGGTTGGCACTTATGAATTAGTAATTATCGTGAACCGTCTTCAGTAGGCCACTTCCGCCCCCCAAGGCCGGTACGGTTTCATCCCCCCCTGCGACGTCGGTATATTGCTCTGGTTGTAGTTCTGGTGGTGGCTGGTCGTGGGGATGGTGAAACTGTTGACCGGGTACTGGTGATGGGGGCTGTTGTAGGCGAGCGCCGAGGACGTGGTGGTCGTCAGGGGCGTCAGGATGGAGGTGGAGGGCGCCAGGCGGGCGGCGTCGGTGAGGCTCGGCGGGGCGGTCGTCTGGGCGCACGAGACCGACGAGGGGTCGAAGTGGCCCAGGTCGTGGTGCATGTTGTTCTGGTGGTGGATCGGCGTCGGCTGGTTCAGGTTGGCGACGGGGGCGGCGTGGTTCGGGGACGGCGGCAGGGGCGCGTTCAGGGGCGGGTACGGCTGCGTCGAGCCGTAGCCCCAGGGGGTGGCGGCCGCCTGTTTGGTGGCCAGTTCGCGCTGCGCCGCGCAGCACTGCAGGTGCGACGTCAGGCGCAACCTCAGCGGGTTCTGGACGTCGAGCCCTTCGATCCTCTCCAGGTACCGGGCGACCTCGGCCACGCACTCCCTGAACCCCATGCCGTGGTAGTCCATGGCGTATTTGTGCGGGTCGTAGGCGAACGAGTCCAGACCTGGAATTCAGAAGAGAGGCCTCCGTTAGATTAGGGTTTCCGGACATTTGCGTCTAGTGCCATTTGCGACTGGTGTCATTTGCGTCTGGTGTCATTTGCGACTGGTTTCATTTGCGCTTTCTACCTGTTTAGTGTCATTTGCGCTTCGAACTCCTTTCGGCCCATAGAGGTGTCTGGGTGTCAGTTGCGCCTAACCCGGGTAAAGAGGGTCCAACTTTATATACATTCATTCATAGGGTGACGGCCCCAGTAATGGACAGTCAAGAGGAAAAATTGTGTTTGACCACTTCGAGCACTGGTAGAAATTTAACACCATCTTTGAATTGGGTAGCAAATTTTATAAGCTTCAAAAATGGGGGCAGCAAAAATAGTTTCGTTTATGTGATCAAGAAAGGTAAAAACACCGAATGCGTGGGTAATGGCCACCCCGGTGTGGATTTTCATCAGATACAAATGACGGAACAGCAACGGACTTGTATACAAATTTCATCAAATGGGCCGATCAACATTTGCCTAAGCATTTTTTAAATGAAGGTGGCCACTACTGGGACAATGACCATTACTGGGGCAGTCACCCTACCTGTTATTATACAGGGTGATTCAAAATTGTTGGACCAACGCTTCAGGGCAGATTCCTCTCGTCAAAATAGTGATAAAAGTTCCTATAAAGAGGGGTCCGCAAGTGGTCAATAAGGGAGTTATTAGGCCTCAAAGTCTGCTGGTGGCCAATTTATTTTCGCTTATAACTCCCTTAATTTATGGTTTAGGACTTTCAGATTTGGTATATGAGGAAAACAATTGGAAAACTAAACGTTGAATCCTTTGGTGATCTATGAATACCGTGGTAAGTGATTAAACGAACCAAAAAAGAGGTTATCGGCTGATAAAAATCAGGATTATTTTGTGGCGGAAAGTATTTTGACTGTTTTTAGTGATTTTTCAGCATCAGTGTACTTTTTGAGTTTTAAAAATGTAGGGGTACCTCAGTGCAAATGTGAGTAGTTTCCGAGATATTCGTTATTTTATGATCTTTTGCACGTAGGGTGTCGGTAGCCGGAGCGGCCGACAAGAATGAGACCAACAATCGTTTCTAAATAAACAGAAATATTAAGAATTTTGTACATTCGTCGTCAAAAAAAAATTACTTTTGATTTTGGAAAGTTCGAAAATAACAGAGGGCCTTCCATGTAATCAGTATTTGTTTTGATGTAAAAACCCAACGTGGACCTAATTTTCAAATTTATAGTTACCTCCGATTTTCGGTTCTGTGGCATTTTTCTCCAAGCGGTCGTTTAATAATTTGAGCTTTTTACGATGAATGTACAAAAATTTAAATAAGGTTTGTTTATTTAGAAACGATTGTTGGTCTCATTCTTGTCGGCCGCTCCGGCTACCGACACCCTACATGCAAAAGCTCATAAAATAACGAATATCTCGAAAACTACTTACATTTGCACTGAGGTACCCCTACATTTTTAAAATTCAAAAAGTACACTGATGCTGGAAAATCACTAAAAACAGTCAAAACACTTTCTGCCACAAAATAATCCTGATTTTTATTAGCCGACGACCTTTTTTTTGGTTCGTTTAATCACTTACCACGGTATTCATGGATCACCAAAGGATTCATCGTTTAGTTTTTCAATTGTTTTCCTCATATACCAAATCTGAAAGTTCTAAACCATAAATTAAGCGAGTTATAAGCGAAAATAAATTGGCCACCAGCAGACTTTGAGGCCTAATAACTCCCTTATTGACCATTTGCGGACCCCCCTTTATAAGAACTTTTATTACTATTTTGACGAGAGGAATCTGCCCTGAAGCGTTGGTCCAACAATTTTGAATCACCCTGTATAAGTTGATTTTCGGAACGGGATCGGAAAAATTTAAATTGATAAATTTTATTGCATATACAGTAGCCAATGAAATTTGTCCACCCTGAGATTGTTGAACCTCAAACTGAGATTGGATTCACACCATCAGTCTGATCAATATGACATAAAAAATACTGGTTTTTCTGAAGTTATTTCCGCAGCTTGGAAGGCTAAGATTTGAGCTGTTATTTTGTATGAATTGAAATAAAACGAAGGTATCTAATGCTCGCGTAAAATGCTCATCTCCTGCTGTGAAACTTCACGTTTCACTAAAATAATTTTTAAAATTAGTGACGACCGTGCGCGACAGGGTTGATACAGTCGTGGCCAATTTAAACAGTCAAATTGGTACAATTTCATTACAAAAATATTTATAATTTTCTTATCATTTTTTGTGAATTTTTCGAGATAATTCATATTCCCCAAAAAAATTCCAATCAAGACTATTATAATTAGAGAAAAACCTTAGAATTGTGCTTAAATAAGGCAATGTTCTTAAGGCCCGATCTGTTCAACTTCCAGTTAAAGTTAACCAGCAGTTAGATTTGTTGTTTAACATTTTTGTAATAATTGTAGTTGAGGCATTTAACTGTCAAAATAATTTTGTAGAACCTTGATTATCCGGCTTGGTTAGGACCGAGCCAGGAGTGCCAGGAGTGCCAGGACCGGATAATTGAAAACACGCGAATCTGCATCTAACCACATGTATTTTTAATACTCCAAATGTGGTAGTAAAAATTCCTATTTTTTTGAAAATACAAGTGCCGATAATCAAGCCTGCATGAAGAATCCGCCGCACGCTTTAACCGCTCTCGGATCATCGAGGTTCTACTGCATGTCCCCGGATCGAAAAAAGTTTTCAATTTTTAATTTTTCAGAAGAATGACTCTGCTTGCTTTAAAAACTCCTAGCAAAGTTTTTGTTTTGTACTACAACAGTAATGATCGTATTGTTTTTACTTGTTTTTACTTTTAGTGCGAAATTTGGAAAAGCTGCAACTCCAGCCCCCACTGTTGCGGAGCCAAAAAGCACTAAACAGGCAGAAAGCTCAAATGACACCAGGTTCCAGATTCGGACCTGTTGATTTGACCATTATCAGATCGTGCCGCGACCGACTTTTCCCACGGATCCAGATGGCCGACCGAGCGTTCCCACGCGGTATTAACCCTTTTCCATTCACCTGCTACACACCACCATATACCGTGCCCACCGGAGACCCAAGAGAGGTAGTCCGGTCCCGTTGCACGCTACTATTTTATGTTGCATGTGTGTGTATATTACAACACAACACTGTTCCACCCACCATTTCATTCATTCGTCCATTCATGAATGGGATTATTAACCTACGTATCCAGAAACAAAGCGGTGGACAAAGATAAGAAAATTCATAACACGCCGCTTTGCACTTGATTTTTTAAACTATGGCGTATTACTGACCTTTGGCGTGGATCATTTTGAGGTGGTCCACGGTCATCTGGAGTATTTCGGCCTTCTCGAGTTTGGCAGACCCTTGCTTTTCGAAGGCACTGGGAACTAGACGTTTCAATTCGGATAGGGACATGTTGATGCGATCTCTGCGCTTCTTCTCGATCACACCTCGCCGCTTCTTGCGCGAAAGCATCTGGCAACTGTCCGCATCTCCCGGGGAAGTGCACCTGATTTCCGAAATAATTCATTAGTTCAACTATTCCATATCACGATTGGGCTTGTTCTGTATGACCATTGAAACTTGCTTAGTTTAGAGCTGTTGGTTGGTTGGTAACTAATAAATTACTATCAATATATTCCTTCAAAACTGTTAACAACAATGTTATTTATGTGCAATATTGAAATTGAATTGGGGAAGTGCTTCCGTGACTTGGCAGGAAATGGAAAAATTAATTTAATCGATTTTAAAATTGAAAACTTATAAGAAATTAAAGAAAAGTTCAATATGGAGAATGATTCAACAGTTCGATTCAAGTAAGTTTGGATGAACACAGTTTCTCTGTTCAATATTGACAAGACTGGGCCAAATACATGTTGATTGTATTTGAAATACAAAATACTCGACTTTAGGTAGGGTAAACGCTCCTATCGCCAGCCTGCTCCAATACTAAGCTGCAGATAAATATTTTTTCCAAAAAATCAGACTTTCCCATACGGCAATATCCCAATTGTATTTTCAATGATTACCGTTTTTTTTTTCTGTCATGATCTTACTTAGATATTTGAGATTTTTTTTAAACTTTATTAACGATGGACTATGGAAAAAATACTCTTCTGCGGCTGAGTATAGGACCTAAGTGGCTGACTATTGGTGCATTTATCCTATTTGAAATAAAAAATACTTTTCAAATTGTGGTCAAAGAACAAATATAAAATACTCAATGTATTTGAAACTGTCCAACCTTGCTTATTTTGCATTGGCATAATTCTGACATATTAGGTATTTCAAATAAAAATCCAAAATACTTTTCAAATTGTGGTCAAAATCCAAATCCAAAATACATAATGTATTTGAAATACAAATATTTCAACCCTTAATAGTTTCTGTGATGGTCAACCAGAGTACAAGTCACTTTGCGCGATATTGACGAATGACGGACTTACTGTTCTTTGGATGACTCTTCGGAGAAGACGTCGTCGCAGTCGTCGCTCTCGGAGAGGGGCCGCTTGACCGGCCTGGAGACGGGCGCCCAGGCGCCGCCGCCGCCGGCGCCGGCGGCGGAGTAGCCCCAGTGCAGGGGCGCGTTCTGCGACAGACTGTGGTCCATTTGCGCGGCGCGGTCCGGTCCGGGGGTGGCGGTCGCGAGGTCGGCGGCCGAAGACGCGGTGGCGGAAGCGGGCGCGTGTCGGACGTCCGTCTGTGCCGTATTCGCGCGTGCACGACCCACTGTCGAATGCGTGGCCCGCCGTCTTCGCCCTGTTGATCTGGCGGCCGCCCGGCGCCCCAGCGCCGTTCGGCCACGTTTCGGCCCCACTCCTACCCCCACCAAGGGCCGAGGGGCACCGGCTCCGGGCTCCGGCACTCACACGCACGCGACTTCCTACCCTCTACCCTCTTTTCCGTTCCGTTCCGACCCGACTTGGATTACTATTGCTGTACGCGAGCACCCCCTAAAACTGGAACACTCTCTCTGACTCTCTCCCTCCTGTTGGCTACTAGCATGAGGACCTAAGTATACGTACACAATATACCTGTACGTATTATCTATCCTATTAGATCGTATACGAACTCATTCGCTCTGTATCCTCGGTTCCTCGGCGTGTGTGCGACACTGCCCTTGCAATTTATCGGTAAACTTTCCCACAATGTCCTCCGGACTTATACGTAACAGGAGGTTCGCATATATATACGTACAGTTTGTCCACGGATGGGGTTTAAAATAGTTTTTTTTTAATTTTATTTTACTTGAAAAATTATTCTTGATAAAATCGTCGGTTTGCTTCAAACCTCTAAAACCCATTTGGTTTTCAGTTTAACAGAAACAGTACTTTTCTATTGAATGTTATTTGAAAATTTTGCAATTTCGAATTATGGAAATATTTTCATCCACAATTGGTAGAAGTATAGGTATACCAGTAAGTCCAAAATTTTCAAATAAAATTCACTAAAAAATTAATGCTTATGTTGAAATAAAAACGAAGTGGGTTTTAAGGGTTTGAGAGCAAGCACACGATTTTATCAAGAATAATTTTTTCTGTAGATTGAAAAATAAAAAAAATGGTCATCTTTTAAACCCCATCCGTGGACATACTGTATGTAAATGCTTAACTTTCAATTAATTTCAAACTGCCCCTAGACGTTTGGTCACTTTTACTTATCGTACCGTACCCTTATACTACACAAACCAGGGATAAACTCCAAAGATTTCTACCTGGGGGTGACTTTCGTTTTTTTTATACCTGAACCTTCTATATTAATCTGTATCATTATAACTGCGTGTCCACATAATAGAAAGCGACCCCAAATTTGAGTCTCTTTCTAGTCTTCACACAAGTTCCGTTCGTATATAGTGAAGGTACTGCTAAACCTTATAAAAAGATAACAGTACATTTTTTTTTCAAATCCCGTTATCGGAAAACACCATTCACTTTCCAACAAGAATATCGGGTGAAATTACCGGTAACTACCGCTTCCTGAGGGCGGAGGGTTGATTGCACCATTACGGTAAAAATTGATGGAATGGGTGAAAATGAAATTTTATAATTCCGATTACGGGAGGCCTATTATTAGTCGTGAATGAGTTTGTGCTATGCATATCTACGTTTTGACTCCTGCGCTTCTGTAATATTGGAGTGATTAACAATTAGTTGGGGGGTGCTCTCTGGCTGCGTGCAAAGAGGGTGCGCTATCGTGGGAAATGCTGTTTTCTGGTCGTCACACCGCCGCCACGCGACTGGCGAGAGTACATATTATTGTGTTACAATATCAGAATTGGGGATTTGCGTACTAAACAAACTTGAATTTCGACCCTTTTTCATTAATATAGTAAAAAAACACCTAAGAATTATAGTAAAACCCTTAGACCAAACGGGTAATATAAGCAAAATTGGAGTTTTTGCAAATTTGGTTTTTGCGATGTATTCAACTAAAACTAGAACGTATTTTAGGTGTAATAATCGGATGCTGTCGTGGACTCTCGACGTCGCCTTTTTTGTTCTAAATAAAACTTGTGCGCTTCTCTGGCTTGCCGCATGGTGAAAATAGCCGAAAATCCAGTGGAGCACCAATGAAACACAAATTTTTTTCACTCGTGTGATAAAGTCCGTAAATTTCCCGGCACAAAATGTCGGGCGATGTCCAACCGAGGAAGCGAAAAGACAAAAAGCGAAAGAAAGGTACGCAAAACATATCCATCATAATGTCGTTTCATCATCAGGTAATTATTTATAGGTAGACGACTTTGGTTAGAACCCAACATATAAATAAGAGTCTATTTTTAATTATCTGAATCCGCGTGTCCAACTAACCCCAATAATTCGTGATTATTAATCAAAATTGTTGTATCGTAGATGATTACGGTGACATTTCGGCCCAGTCGCAATCTAGCGGATCGTCGTCATCGTCGACATCAGTCAGCGATGATGTTAACATTCACGTTCACAAAGAAGACGGAACAGGTGGCGGAATATGCGCCAAAATCGTTTTCTTCTTATTATTCACAGCCCTAGCGGTGCTAATTGGTTTGATAATAACCGAACACAGAGGCTTGACCGATCGTAAGTGTCTTTGAAGTCCACAATTTTTCACAAATAAATTTGTTCTATTTTTTAGTGGATTCCGTCGATTCGGAATCGAAATTTTCGCAGATATTTGAAGGGTGGATCGATAATAGTGAAGTGGCACATCATGATGACCATTTGGTGGATTCGTTAGAGGAGGAACAAGATGACCATGATCATGATGAGGCGTCGCACGAACTGGAACAACACGAAGATGAAGAAGATGAACACGAGGAAGAGGAGGAGGAGCATGATGACAGTGATGCTCCTGATCAAGATGAAGACGAAGAAGAAGATGAGGAAGAGGAGGATGAAATGTCAGAAGAAAAGAGCCAGTTAGACGACGATGAGGAAGACGATATTGACGATGACGGTGATGATGATGACGAGGTAGATCAAGACGAAACCAATGAAGACCAAAACGTGTCATCTAAAGAACGATATCAGGAAGATGATGATGACGATGATATCACTAGCAATCAAAACGACGATGAGGATGAGGATGATGATGATAACATTGAAGAAGATGAGGAAGATGAATCTTCTCAACAACAACAGAATGATGACGATGAAGAAAGCCAAGATCAAGACCAATCACAAGAAGATGAAATTGATGAATCTAGGAACGTTTTAGATGACGATGATGATGATCAAGACAAAACCGATGATGTTGCATCTGAAGATGCTGAAGATAAAAGCCAGGAACAGGTCGGTTGAAAAAATACAAATAAAACCAAAGGGTCATCGCTAATTTCAGGAGATTGAAGACGTAGAGGACATAAGCCCTCCAAAACCGTCACCAATTATTAAAACTGAAGAGGTCAAAGAAAAAGAGGATGAAGCAGAAAATGAACAAGATTACTCTCGAAGTAAGTGTTTACGTAAACAACAAAGTTGGTTCATGTTTACAAAAAAATTCAAGTTATTGTAAATCAGGAAATGCAAAATGAGATCTGAAACGCTGCTGTATGTTGCAGTGACAGTTAAGATTGGCGTCGGCGTTGCTCTCTTGGTAGTAGCACACGTCGTTCTGGTTAGAAAGTGGAAGCCTGGTCAGTAACATGCATGTCGTGTTTATAATTATGTATTCTTATTATTACCTACAAGACAAAATTAAATGTTGTACTTGGATGCCTATGCTTTATAAGTTAATGATCTCCGCAACTAACCTCTATTGCATTTCCTGGTATTTTGATAATAATTTACGTATTAGACTCGATTAATTCACAAAAATTTAATCAGCTTCAAAATGAACTCGTTTATTGGAAGGAAAGCGTTTTTGTTAATATGTAGCAGGTGGGCCGTCAGACTCGATTTCGGAAAAACACGAACCCAACCCGGATCTGTCAAGAAGAAACACCATCGTGGTTCCCCCCACTTTCCAGGAGGTCGAACAGGACATTGAAGAGACCATCGAAAGCGATTATTCCGATGAAGATGGAGAAGTCGACAGTGAAGACGAAATGAAAATTGCCAAAGTCAAGTATCAGGAACTTCGTACGACCTATGAACGATCTTTGACACCAGAGAGTGAAGTAGAGTACCAAAATAAACTCAGCAAAGGCGAAGACGAGGAGGAATATGAAGCAGAAGAAGAAGAAGAAGACGGCGATGAGGAGGAAGGGGAAGAGGAGGAATTTGAAGATGACGAAGAGGGAGAGTTTGAAAATGAACCCCAAGATGAAGACGAAGAACTTTTAAGGCGGCTTGAGGCCAAATATGGAAAAATCAAGAAGAATGCAACAACCGCAACGTCAAAGCCGGACGATTTTGATGAACAGCTGTCATCCTGGAAACGTAATTTTCTCGATAATACTAACGTTTTATAATTTGTTTATTCGGGCTCTCAATATTGTAAAACTGAACCAACTGATTTCAATATTCGACTTATTTTAATATAATTATCGACGTTTTTCAAATATGACTTGCCTTCTGATTAGGTGTAAACGTCCGCCCTGATAATGAGGCCGAAGAATCTGAATCGGACCGCCAATCGGACGATCCAGACACTTACGGCTACGAAAATATCACAAACAAAGACGATTGGAAAGTGAAAGATAAACTGGATGAGGCGCAAAGGGCCGTAGATAACGTAAGCTGAGCTTGGAAAAATGCTTCAAATCATCTTTTATTATCTCAAGTTTCATTTTCTGTCTATAGGAGTGATTGTGGGAATTCCAAATTTTAATATCCTATTGTGTGTCATTTGCGTTTTATTGTTTTTAGAAAAGTATATCTGTGTGTGTGTGCAAAACAACCCTGGAGTGTTCTCTAAATGATAGATTAGTGTTTTAAAAATATTTTGGTACCATATCAGCGTGCATTACGTACATTTTCATCCTCGACAATTTTTATGATCGTTTCCGCACTCACTTCCACCAAATGTTACATCATAAAAGTTGTTGATGAACTTTTTCTTATATTATACTTTCTTTTTCTTACTAATCTTCCTAATTTGGTATTACTAATAATCTTGCTGTATGCCTAAACATTTTGTAAATGCTACTAGAATGCGGCTAACGCCATTGCGCTTTTTGATGTCCTCCTTCAAACGCACCCCAATTCACCCAGATGTTGGTTCGGCAAAGCACAAGCTTTAGACAAATTGGCCGAAGAACGCAAAAGCAACCAGTTATTACAACGGTCGATAAATTCGTATTTGCAAGTCTTGAAACTGGATGACGTACCGGATGCTCTATTCATAAGAGCGGCAGAGAGGTGCATAAATAGGATGCGATTTATCGGTAAGTAGGTGAATAAATATACGTATGGCCTGAGAAAATTGAAGAAGGGAATGAAGAGTTGAAATATCTTCGTTTCAGGTGATCACAGCCGGGCGATCGGAGTACACGACTCTTTGATTGATCGCTTTCCGGACGAGGCCAAATATCGGAACCAATTGGCGGTCAGCTATTTGACCGTGAATCAAGTCGAAAAAGCCAGGGCGATTTTGAAGGAGACTCTTTCAAAACACCCCGACGACGGGTTCTCTTCGGTCCATTACGGATTCATTTTGAAAACGTCCGACGATAATTTGGAAGAGGCCGTGAAATATTTGAGGCACGGTTTGGCAACGAAAGACGAAGGCGTTCTTGACGGACGATTCTACTTCCATTTGGGAGACGCGCTGGCGCGTCTCGGCAAAGTCGACGAGGCTATGGAGGTACGCATATATTTCTCGTTTTTTAGTTATTTTTGAGGGGCGAACCCGAGGGCGAACCACTCTCGGCAATACCAGTACAAAAGTTAGGAAATAGAGAGAAACACTTGGACAATACGAGGCAATAACAGGCAGTTTCGGCAATATGTTGGGCAATAAACTAGTTTCCGTTTTTTTCTTAACCTTAGGCAATACTGGCAATAAATCGGTATTTTTCGGCAATAACGCAATACGAGTACAAATTTTCACGGAGTGGATTACACCTCGCCTTATACTGAGGGGTAAACCACTCTCGGCAATACGAGAACAAAAGTTAGGCAATAGGGGAATAATATTTGGGCAATACTGAAAATATTGGGCTAGATAATAGAAAATATTATGCAATCTTGGGCAATACGAGGCAATAACAGGCATTTCCGCAATAAGTTGAGCAATAACCAGGAATAGTGGGTGAACTAGATTTTCCTGTTTTATTCTTCATCTTAGGCAATACTGACAATAGATCGGCAATTACGCAATTAGAGTAGAAATTTTCACGAAGTGGCTTACACCTCCTTTATACTGAGAGGTAAACCACTCTCAGCAATACAAGTACAAAAATTGGACAATGGAGGGAAATACTTGGGCAATACTGGAGATATTGGGAAAGAATAGAAAATATTAGGCAATAACAGGCATTTTCGGAAATAATCGGCAATAGTCGGTGAACTATAGATTCCTGTTTTATCCTCTAGCTTAGGCAATACTGACAATAAATCGGCAGTTTTCGGCAATAACGAAATACGAGTACAAATTTTCACAGAGTGGTTTACACCTTGCTTATACTCACGACAATGAGTACAAAAGTTAGGCAATAGACGGAAATACTAGGGCAATACTGTAAATATTATGCAAGCAATAGTAGGAAATATTAGTCAATTTTGAGCAATACGAGGCATTAACAGGCATTTTCGGCAACAAGTTGGGCAATAGCTGGCAATAGTCGCTAAACTAGATTCCTGTTTTATCCTTGAGCTTAGGCAATACTGGCAATAATATTGGCTTATACTGAGGGATAAACCACTCTCGTCAATACGAGTATAAAAGTTAGGCAATAGAGGAAAATATTGGAAATATTGGGCAATAATAGGAAATATTGGGCAACTTTGGGTAATACTTCGGCAATACGAGGCAATAACAGGCATTTTCGGCAACAAGTTGGGCGGTAGACTAGAGTAAACTAGAGTTGTTCTTTTTAAAGGTGTATGAGGAGGGTGTCGCCTACAATTTATTCCTATCGAGATACCAACGTTCCCTCTACAACGTGGATCGTTTGAAAGGGAAACCATGGTGGTTCGAGAACGAAATACCATCTTACAAAAACCTATTCGACTCGTTGGAATCCAACTGGGTGAGGATCCGCGACGAGGGGCTGTCAGTTCTGAGCGAATCCGGTGTCTTTCAAAAAGAATCCGAAAACCTGCGCGACACCGGAGACTGGAAGCAATTCGAACTGTTCGCCAGAGGACGGAAGAATACAGAGAACTGTAAGAAATGCCCGTTCACGTGCGAAATCATCGAGAAATTTCCCGAGGCCAGGAATTGCAAGAGAGGCCAAACGAAATTCAGCGTGATGCACCCGGGCACGCACGTGTGGCCCCATTGCGGACCTACTAACTGCAGGTTAAGGGTGCATTTGGGCTTGAATGTGCCCCCAAAGACCTTCATCAGGGTTGCTGACGAAATTAGGTATGATATCATTATTAGAATGAAAAAATTGTATTGAAATCTTTCGCCATGTTAATAGGAGCTGGGAAAACGGGAAGGTGTTGATTTTCGATGACAGTTTCGAGCACGAGGTTTGGCACAACGGCAGCACCTTCAGGCTCATCCTCATCGTCGACGTGTGGCACCCGGAACTGACTCGAACAGAGAAGAACTCCCTTTCACCGATTTGATTTCCGTTCTCAAACGAATAAAAACCAGATTGATCTGTTGTTGCGATTTTATTTATTCCAGCGCCCACTCGCCGAAAACGGCGCAGTCGACGAGATAATATAATTATAATTGCGTAGATTTGTGAAACAATCAATAAAAATGATGGGGCAAGCAAATCGTCACTACCCGTAACACAATAATTAATAAAATACCTAGTCGATAAAAGTAAATACAGTGTGTCTCCGGGTCGACTTTACCAGAGGTTTTATTTCTTATTTCTAGAAAAAATTACTCTTGATTAAAAGTTAAAAGGCAAAAGTAAAATAAAAACTGAAAACTACCGGTTGCTTTCAAACTCCTATAAGAATTTTCGCGTTGACTGTAATTTTGACGGTTCATTTCTAATTTGAGTGCAAAATTCGCATTTAGAAAATTAATTTTAATGATTTCATTGAAATACATTGTATTACAATACATACTAGCAGAGTACTTATGCCCATGGTACTAGTAGGCGAGTTTTTATTCCACAAAAGTTACTGTCAGAATTTAGAAAGCGTTCAAAAATAAAGAAAGCTGCCCGCGATGTTTCATTTTGCTCAAAATGGTGCTACAGTTTGACAATTATGAAGTTTTACAGAAATCTCAACATGTAACATGTTTTGACAGTAACAGCAGTACCATTTATAATAAAAAAACTGCATATTAACGTTGTATTTATTTTCCGATTCTTTCTCCAAAAGTGAAAGTCAAATAAAAATTCACCCGTTACAATTAAAGTCAAAAGAAAAACGGTTCTAGTCTCTGTTCTGGGAGTTTGAAAGCAAGCACGAGTTTCTATAAATAAAAAGTAAACTTTCCTAAGAAATGAAAAAACCTTTTGTAAAGTCTATCTGGTTACATGATACTGTAGAAAGTTCCTAAAATGCAAATATGATTAGATTAGTTTAAACTTATTAGGTATAATTGATTTAATGATAATACACAACTAATCCGAAATTAGAATGGTTTGTAAGCGGTCGGGAATTTGGATGGCAGATTCCTCTGTATGTGAGACGACAAGTACTCCCAATCGTTCAGTTTGCACAGTTCCGCAATGTTCTCTTCCAGTTCTTTGCACGGTTTCTCCTCCTGCAGCCTGACGGCGTACTTGAGCAAACGGCCGTACTGCCTGTGCACCCTCGCGTGCCACAGACCGAAATGGATCACGCACGCGGTCACGACTTTCGCATCGGTCGGATCCGAGAATTTCGCCAAACTCGTCCACATTTTCACGATGGAACCCATCGTCTCGGATTTGCTCTCGTCCAGAAGATACAGACGACTCAAGGCGATTCCTTTGCGGCACAAACACTCCAACAGCGCGTTCTTCTGTTGCTCCATCGTCCTAGAAATGCAACAACAAATTATCGATAATTATAATTTATAATCAACATGGGTGTTTATGATATTGTCAAAACCCGAAATCAGTCAAAACTAGTTTTAACTAGTTAAAACTAGAATTCACCAGTCGGGTTTTAAAAACATAGAATTAGCCATGTATCAACTACTCAATTCTAGAAATCACCATGAGCATTTGGTAAACCTGGTTTTGATTAGGGCAAACCCGAACTAACCAGCTGACTTTGTGAATACTCAAAAAGGTAGTTTCCTCATTTATTTGTTACAAAAGTTACATGCATTTGTATAAAATAAAACTGAAACTATAGCAAACTCGCGTTTTCATTTATGAGATTATGTTAAAACTAGTACTTATTAACCAATCATGCATTGATTAGAACTAAATTCCCTGAATTTATCAGTAAAAAAGGGAGTTTGAACAGAAAACAGTTAAGAATCCGATTATTCACAAAGTCAGCTAGTTACATCGAATTTTCCATAGTCAAAAGCAGGTTTACCAAATGCTCATGGTGATTTCAAGAATTGACTAATTTCTCAAACCCGACTGGCAAGTTCTAGTTTTAACTAGTTGAAACTAGTTTAAACTGATTTCGGGGTTTGACAGTAATATTTACACTTACGTTTTGATTTTAGTGGCATCTGGACGTAAATCTGATTTGATGGCCGCGTAAGCCAGGACCGATTCCTCGTTGATATTCTCGAGCGCTTTATCACAAATCGAGATGATTTTCGTTTGCGTTTCAATACTGAAAGTGTAAGGTCCTTTGGTTTTCAACACCGGGAAAGCGCGTTTAGCGTCTAACGGGTCTAAAGTCTGCAGGTACGCCATGTGAAGAGGCAGATGAGTTGGATACTCGACGATTGCTTCTTTGTAAACCTTTTCAGCGGTAGCGTTATCTAGAAAGCAAATCAAACACTTCATATACAGAGGAAAATATTCATCTTATTTAGTAGTACCCATTTTGGCTAACAGTAGAGCGGATAGATCCCTGAGAGATTCCTTAAATTCTTCATACTTAGATTTATCAGAATTCGTGTTATTCCCACCATTTGACGCCTTTTTCGCTGTCGTATCATACAGGATGTATTTAAACGGATAGGTATCGACTTTTTTACCTAAATCGTCTTTACAATAAGTGACGTAACCCGTAAGGAAGTGAGCGGTATTATTCGATTTCGTCACAAATCTAAACCGAAACGTCAATTACTAATGGTACACAAGAGAAAATGGACGAATCGTCCTTACTTATCTGCAGAGAGTGGAGCGATGTAATAAGGCACCACCGACGATTGGCTTCCACTGCTGACACTCGCCTTCTTCCCACTAATGACAGCCTGAGAATGCGAGCTGTAAACGTCCAAATTGATGGCGGTCGCCAATTTCTGCTGCAGAAGCATAGGAACGTCTGTCAGTTTCTCGAGGTATTCCTTCTTCTCGTGTCTTATATGGAGCCTGATCACGAAGTCGCCCTTCTCGATTTTTATCGAATACTGAACAACGAAGCAAAGAGTTGACATTCATGAAGGATAATATTTATCTGTTTTACTTTGGAAGGATAGGCGTCTCCGCAGCCTAGAAGCCGTTTATTCGCATCGAAGAGAAGCCAGAGTTGGGACTCGAACTCGGACTCGTATAAGACGTCACTCAGAATTGCGAGGTTGGGAGAGACTTCCGTACCTTTGGTCAAAGTGAAGTTGTAGACCAAAACCAACTCGTAGATTTGGCGATTCGGCGGGACCACGTCTCTTGCGGTCAACGGGGCGACCTTTCCCTCGCTCGGCCTGAAATTCGAAATTGAGAATTACAACAAAACCGTAACAAATCGACGTTGGTCACGGCAGAACGACATGAGCGCCATAAAGGTATTTTTCCCAGGAAACCTAGAAAACCAGTTTTCCCAGTATTGAAGCCAAATATACTATTTTCCGATGACAAATGTTATCCAGTTTGCTTGTTAACAAATTTCAAATTTGCTTTTTAGGTTCTTTTGAGAAAGTTTCCATAAGTTGTATGCGAGGTTGTTTGTCAATCAGATAATATCAATTGTTTGACACTTATTACGCGTTTAACCGCTATTTATGCCCATAGACTAAATTTTATCTCAATATGCGTTTTATCCAAAATATCGGGCTAAGTGGATCCGGATTTTTTTTTTGACTTTTAATTTTTAACTTTCAAGTAACAAAACTAATGGTGGCGGATAAAGCCGGATATTTGAATATCCGAATATCCGGATCTTTGAGAAATGCAACATCCATTTTACTTATTTGGATAAAAATCCAGAGATTCATCCTCATAAAAATCCGGATATTTATCCTCATGAAAATCCGTATATTCACCCCCATATTTATTCAGATTTATATCCGGATTTTCCCAGTATATCCAGGTATCAATAATAGGAGTCAGATTTTATAATGAGTTTACATTTTTAGAAGCTGAAAATTATCAGGAGTACAGTGAATAAATCATCCAGATTATATTCGGATAGGTAATATAATGTTTTTTTTTATTACTTGAATATTAAAATAATCGAATGCAAATCCGGATAAATATCCGGATAAAACCAAACCAAACCATAATATCATCTATCCAGATACAATCTGGATGTTTTTAGCTTTTAAAAATATAAACTCATTATTTCCAGGTACCAATAATCAATATCATTGGTAACCGAAATAATAGAATAATCCGTATACAAATCCGAATGAATATATGGATTAATATCTGGATTTTTATCCGGATAGAATGGATATTGCATTTCTCAGATATCCGGATTTATCCGCAACCCCTACCATAGAATTTATGCCATTCCATGTCAAAATAAAATACTTGGAGCTTTGAGCATGTGCATAACGAATGAGCTAAATGGAAGACAGAAATACGTTTTCACAAGTTTTTTAACCCTTATGAGTCTTATGACATTTGGAGCATAATGAGCGTCTTGAAGGCAGTTTCATTTTGACACTAATATTGCAGTGCAGTTTGCCACTTTGGGCTCTAATGTCGTTCTGGCATGAACACAAAGAAATATTAACCAAACTGAAGAGATAATTACTTGAGCACTTGGACGGAATTCTTGACGGTGATCGAGGGCGCGATCTCCTCCCCTTGCAGCGAAGTCAAATCGACCGCGTGTATCCCATTAGCAGCGTGCATGCAGATCGCATTCTGATTCGCCTTAACCCCGTAAAAATTCAACACGTAATCCAAATTCATCTCCCCCAAGTTGGCCCAGTACTTCGCGACCACGACCTCCAAAACCGCATCACCCCTAACCTGGAAACTGATCACCGTCTCCACGTTAGAATTGACAGTGACCGCCTTATTAGACTCGAGCGACTTGCAACTCTGCTTGGGCAGAATGTGCATCGTGTGCACGACGAACCGCCCGATCGCCGAAACGTCAGGCGACGACAACTTCAGCACCGCCCACGTCGCCCGAGTCGGCACGACGAAAAAGTGCCTCCTGATCGTGTTCGGCCTGAACGGCACCGAGGCGAAAACGGCCGAGTGCTTAGGCGCCCCCACTATTTGCGGCTGCACCACCGTTATCGGAATCTTAAAGACCTCCCCTTTGGCCACGCAACTTACGTCAAACGCCCGGATAACCGCGCTATGAACGCCGACCGGTAGATCACCGTGATCGCACTTAATCGCGAAAACTCGGCTCGCGTTTGACAGGTCCAAGTGACTCGGGCAATCGACGAAGCTGCCCGAACAGACCAGCGCCAACTTCATGTTGAACTTTATCTTGGTTTCCGCCGGGACGTTATCAGAATCCAGGAAACTCGGCTCTATAGATATATTGAAAGAGGACGTGGTTTTTTTAGTAGGGGCTGTTCTGATGTAGATGCCTTTAGTGCCTGCGGCGCCACATCCCACTTGAAATCGTACGATGCTTTCTTGAACGTCATGGTAGTTGACCAAGAAATCGAAAGTTTTGTCGATTTGAAGTAGGCCGCTCCCTTGGGCGAAAACCTCGACTTCGCTTAAGAAAGTGGCGGTGTTTTCTATGGCGCGTTTGACGCTGTATGGGGAATACTTGAGGTTTTTGGCGATCACGCCGGATAGGGCGATGGCTATGGCGCCGGCGACGTGCGGCGACGCCATCGAGGTGCCGTTCATGAGCTGGGAGTAGCGCAGGGTGCAGTTGGGGACGGAGGTGACGGCGCCTCCTGGGGCGCAGACGGTGACGCCGGCGCCGCCGTCGATGGTGGGGCCGCGCGAGGACCAGGTGAACGCGGTGCCCGGGAGTTTCTGGCGCATGGAGTAGGCGGCGACCATCATCTCGGGCGAGACGTACGCGCCGACACCGATGATCGTCTCCTGGCTTATGTCGGGCGGGGTGCCGATCGTGCTCAGGGCGGGGCCGTGGTTGCCGGCCGAGGCGACCCAGACGACGCCGTACCGGTTGACTACCTCGTTCATCAGGTCGCCGATTCGCCTGAAATCGATCAAACGAATGATAATAAAATTAATAAGTTGATAAATGATTGTGTCTTGATATGTGTATCATGATAAGATTGATAAGAAATGCAAACATAACAAAAAGAACGGCAAAATCTGGAGTCAAAATTAAACGTGCACTCTGTCGATATTGACTACACAATACAATTTAAATGACCTGATTCAAGAAAAACTCGAAACAAAGTACGGCGGATATATCCAGATATTTGGATATTCGCGAGGGGTCGACCGCCCTCAAAAGTCTTGTAGGTACACCAATTACAAAACATACTAAAATGACAAATAAAATTAAAAAATTACTAAAAAAATTACTCAAATTACAACAAAATTACCAAAATTGCTGAAAAATTGCTGGAAGATTCACACCAACCCCTCGTATATTCTGATATTTGCATATCCGGATATATGAGAAAAGCGATATTCATTTTATCCTGACTGTTATTTGGATATTTATCCGTATACAGGCTGTTTGATAAAAACTCCAGAACGTCACAGTTTCTTTGGTTGTGATCCGATTTCAAAAACCCATGAACAAAAAATGACTTATTTTTCATGCTCTACGAATAGGCTTTGTTGCCAAATTTTTTCCCTCAACTTCTTTTTTCAGCATTGGTGAATTCAACTTTTTTAATAATAAAACGCGATTATTCCCAATTCAAAGTTGAAGTAGAGATTTTTTTCTATACCATCGGTCAATAAAAAAGTTGATTTTTCCTAATAATCATCAGAAAAACGCAAAAAATGATTCGCCAGATTTGGTCGGATTAAACAAAAAACGTCATTTTCACGTTTGCTTTGGAATCCAAAGCACTCCTGAAACTGACATTTTTTAAAATTTAATTCAATTCTGGTGAAACTTTTTATGCGTTTTCATGGGTAAACATTGAAAAAATGACCACTTTCTACATACCATGGTAAAGAGAAAAATACATACTTCAATCTTAAATTAGAAGTAATCGTACTTTATTCTTAAAAATTTAAATTTATCAATGTTAAAAAAAGAAGTTGAGGGAAAAAATTTGGTAACAAGCTCTATTCGTAGTGCATGAAAAATAAATAATTTTCTGTTAATGGGTTTTTGAAATCAGATCACAACCAAAGAAACTGTGGCGTTCTGGAGTTTTTATCAAACAGCCTGTATGTATCCATATTTATCCGGATATTTCATACAGATACCTACATAATTACCCATATAATAGGAGTCGGGTTTTACAATGAATTTAGATTTTTAGGGGATGAACATTTTCAGGAACATAGCGAATTGAACATACAGGCTGTTTGATAAAAACTCCAGAACGAAACAGTTTCTTTGGTTGCGATCCGATTTCAAAAACCCATTAACAAACAATTATTTATTTTTCATGCACTACGAATAGAGCTTGTTACCAAATTTTTTCCCTCAACTTCTTTTTTTTTATTGGTAAATTTAATTTTTTAAGAATAAAGTACGATTACTTCTAATTTAAAATTGATTGTTTAGTTAATTTACTCAATTTTAATATAAAGTACCCGGATAATAAAATCCGGACAGATATTCAGATAAATATCTATTTTACCCAGATACTTATCCAGAATATATCTATCCAGATAATTATCCGGTTATTTTATCCAGATACCCAATATACTCATATAATAGGAGCCCGGTTTTGCAATGATTTTTAAAAGTTGAGAATTTTTGGAAAAACATTGAATAACAAATAAAACTAAGGGTGCCGGTTCGTATATCCGTATATCGGTTTTTATCCGGATATCAGTTTTATCAAAAATATAGGTGGATTATCCGTTTCTTTCTCCGGATTTTCATTCGCTTATTTATTCTCCGCTTTTTTTCAGGATTCTTATACGAATGTTTATCCAGATAATCCGAGTATTTCAACTTTTAAGTAACAAAACCATTGTATTTACTATCTGGATTCACTCCAGGGGCCTAGTCCGGAATTTTCCTGTAGATTCAGGAATAGGCCCCAGCGCCTAAAATTGTGAAGTCGTTATAAAACCTGACTTTCACTATTGGCACACAGATATAATATGAAAATTACAAAATTAGGATAAATATCCAGATGAAATGGATTTTTCATTTGTCTAATATACGAATATCTGGCACCCTAGACTAAACATCCTGGTTAAATCCGGATAGATAATTGTTTGATTACTCAAAAAAGTTAAAAACCCGGGTAAATGTCCAGATAGATAGATATCTGAATAAAAATTACGCATATCCGGATATTTGGGTATCCCGATGTCCGGAGATATGAGAAATGCTATATTTATTTCATTAGAGTTTGTATCCAACTACCCATATAATAGTAGTCAGGGTTTAGGTATAATGAATTAAAAAAAAGAGCTGAACATTTTCGGAAAGAGCAATTAAAATAGATTACATCTGGATAGATAATATAATTGGTTGGTTACTTAGAAAATGAAATACCACCTAGCCGGGTATTTGGATAAAGATAATACCGCGATATCCGGATAGAACCATCCTCGACCACCTTTTGCCAAACTACTGTTTATTATTCACTTCATTTACCCAGCATCCGAGAAATGAGCATGTTCCCCATAACTCATGTTGATCACGTGAATGGGCGTCTCTTTGGTGATCTCCATCAGCTTAATGATGGCCCTGATTAAAGCCGTACCCGTTTCCATGGAACCCAAACGGCCATCTCCGATGGTGAACGACGCAATTTGAGCTCCCGGCGCGACCCCGTTTTCTTCAGACGCGTCAGGGAAGAACCCGGACGCTATGGAGGCCACGTGAGTCCCATGGCTTGCTGAAAACATCCATTTTACCAAACGTCACTTTCCTCCCTTACACCCCCAGTTGACAACTCACAGCAGAGTCCCACCAACTCCAAGACGTTGCCGTTATCGTGGACGTTCATGCTGAAGTTCAACTTGTCGCTTTGGGTCAAAGCGGCGTACTGGTGGGTCCTACTGTACTCCCCCAACAGGGGGCACTCCTTCAAATCCCCTTGTTCGGTGGTGTCAACGCAGCACTGCCAGTTGTCTCCGTCGTGGAAGAGCACGCAGTCATATACTGGGCCGGGATCGTTGAATTTCTTCTCGCTGTTGTTGAGGAACTCGATTTGGGCTTCTATGTCCTCTTTTTGCAATTTCTCGCTGTACGACAAGGTGGAGCCGAGGTGCGTCTGCTCGAACTGGACCAGTTGGCGGGTGGCCCGGGCCACCTCTTTCCAGTGGCTCTGGTCCCATTTCTTCTCTTTGTATTCGCCGGAAATGCGCTCTTGCAGCCTTTCCGGGTACAAATCGTAAGCGTGTTTCACTCCTATCCTGTAGTTGTTGGTCGGGTTGATCCAAGAACTCGGGATCTACCGAATACAGGGTTTTCATTTAGGGCTGCGATTTCGGATAGAGAGGGTCAGTTAAGGTTTCTCATGAGAGTGACAAGGATGGAGAATGATCAATGTTTCGCGTGCCGTTCAAAAACTAGCAAATATTTTTCGACGAGATTTTGGCCAATTTGAAGAGAATCCACTTTTATTGTTTCTGAACATAAATTTAAGTTCGGAAAAATTATTTTTCTTTGAGATTTTTAGATTATGAGAACAAGCAAAATCCTACCACTTTTAAAAAGTTAATTTAGGCACTGTTTAAACAGTGATTTAGGCTTCAATTCAATTCGGACTATACTGAATTTATGCTCAGAAACAATAAAAGAGGATTCTCTTCAAATTGGTAGCTTTTCAGCGACACGCAAACCATTGACCGTCTCTATCCGAAATTGCTACCTCCGGGCACCACGTGACGTAACGGTACTGAAAGTATGCACCAAACTTGCATCAATGACATAGCACGCATATTCCGGGGACCAAAATGTATTAATATATTCGCCTGAAAAATAAAATCGAAAACGGCCAAATAAAACCATAAATCTTGAAGAACACCGTTTTTGAGCAATCAAGTGTTAATTATCGTAGATGTTGGAAATGATGACCATCATTTTCTAAACATAAATTTACATGATTTCGAAAACAACAGTTGTTCCAGTGTGATATTCAAAATTTCCTTCTGTATCGCTTGCTGCAACTTCAATGGTGTGAAGCCTAAAGTATTCAAAATCTTCCGTCAATAATGACATGCGCCATTGGTGACACAAATAATACTAAGGCATCTCTAAATATGTATATCAAGTTGCCTAACTAATGGTCACATGGTGCCCGTGCATTAATGAAACCCCTGTATTATCCATATTATTACATACACCACACAGGCTACAACGGTTTTATAAGAATGAAAGAATGGAATGATACCTTCAATTTCCGTCCGGTTAACCCCGTTATCACTGAATCTGTCGGTTGCACTATTGTGCTGGTGTTGACGTCCCCACATCCACTGCAGTCGAAACGATGGATCACCTTAACTTTGCCATCCGACGTGGTCTGTTGGAATTAATTTTGTATATGAAATGACAAAGATGTGATGTCAGCATATTTTTGATTCTCACCTGTAATCCTGGAGCTCCGGGATCGACTCCCGAATCGAAAATGGCAATAATGGTTCCTCTTCCGTCATATTCTGGATACTTGGTCAAAAATGACACAACCCCCGTCTCTTTCTTGGGTAACAAACCCCAAACGGGAAAGTCCAAATCTGCTGGTTGCTCCGTCATTGTTCTATCTTATCTAAATAATGGAAAACCTAATTATAATCAAAGTAAATAGACTCTAGTGGGGACGTTCAGTTGATCCTATTGATCCTCTAACCTCAACATGCACTCTTTTTTAGAGACAAATTACAGAACATTTATTTGGAAACGACTTATAAGTTGGGAAAAACCGGGTGGATGAATACCTAGTTGTTTTAATTGATGGTTCAGGAGATAAATCAAATTTCTACCAGTAAAATTAATAAGGAATGATGAAAACTTTACCAAAGATTTGCATGCCAACCTTACCTTATCTAGTGGAAACGTCACTTGACAGCTGACAGTTGTTGTCAGTTGTCACCCTCCTTGTCACCTTAATTTTTTTTAGTCTATTTCGCCATCTGAAGGATTTTTCTTAGACTACAAGCTTTAAGGGTTTTGGCGCTGCTACAAAATACCTCTAAAATCGTAAATTTTTTAAATAATTAGTAGGCATGATAATTATTGATTATCTCTAGACACACGAACATTTTGCAGGTTTTCACATTTATATATAACCAACCGGTGTCTGCAAACGCTGGTTTGTTAATAGGCGAAGTAATCGTATCGGCAACATTACTGGACCGCGTGCACAAAGTTCTCGATAGTCACCAGCGGGAATTCGGTCCTTGTCTACTTACGTCACGCGTATAAGTGCATCTCTGCAAAGTGCTAAAAGTATCACCATTGTGACTTTTCTGAACGCAGCTTTGTGTATTGTTGGTTGCTGCCGTAAGACACAAGAATGTTTACCTGGGAATCCCAGACTAAGATCGGCAGACACGGTATTATATACATATTTCGGGATTTACATATTTGTATCGATTTCCAATTACGGAAAATGAAGTTATGCACATTTCACAATAAGGTGAAGTGTGGGGTAAATGTAATAGTAGGCCCTAATTATTTAAAGACGATAGATGTCGAATACTGTCTTCTAGTCCCGCTTGTAGTAGACTCCCAAGTATGTACCTATAGAGCTTGAAATAAACATATTTTTTAATGGTTACAAACTAATCAATTTGAAATTTTTACAGAAATATCGTATCGAGTAGGATTCATACATAAAGCCCAAGCAACCGCTAAAAGTTTCCAGGCCCAGTCTTTTCATCTTCCAGCAGATGAATTTATTAAATTTTCATAATTGTAACAATTGTAACCGAGGTACTTACATTTAAATAATAAAATATTTAAATATGACTTTTTTGGAAATTCAAAAAATTGTCAAAATTCTACCCTGTATAATTAGGATTATCAAATGCGGCGAGTGTATCCACTACATTAGTCACATTACGTTACATTTCAGCCACAGCCACAATAGTATCTACCTAATAATTACTTCAAATGCAATGGATAATAATTATTGATAGTGGAATATGACGTGCATACATGCATTGGCACACACGATCTATTTTCGATGTTGTTAGTATTGAAAATGTGTGATTCATCAAATTGCAATTCCCTTGGGCGATAAATTACGGCGATTTATTATTATTTAATCGAATTAACCGTCTCTGGCGACTGCATATGTGTAAGGTACCATCGGCACATCGGAAAAACGGTCCGTGCGATGAAAATCTATAAATAAATGGCATTCAATAGAAATATGCGCCGCGTTGAAACAAAACCCATGCTGGGACCGTGCCTCAATTTATCCCCGTATAATAAGATTGAAATTAATAATAATGAAAAAATGGAATGAATGTTGATAAAAGAGGAGTGAAAATATACTATTTTGTTTTATTCAAATCCTTAAACCTATGATGTCTTCTTACAGTAATTGTTACACATCCTTTTCTAGAGATTAGGCATTTGAAAAAAAGACGAGGAAAAGTAAATGACAAAATAAAAATTAACAAAAGTTATTCACTACACCTTCGATTATTTTGTACATAATAAATAAAATATACACATAACTATTATTAGAAACACATTATAATAATAAGAAATAATTATATGCATGTATGGTATAATAATAACCCACTCTCTTTGAAATCGATTTCTGTATGAACACTCCGGATTGCAAGAACTCTTAAATGCGATCAACACACATGGCAGGAGACTATATGTAGAAGCGTGGCTGACTTGTCTTTGCACTTCACAATATCAGTCCAGGAGATGATTGATTTGATTTATCGGTTGGGACGACAGCACTGCATGGGATGGGAAATACGAGTAAAGTGCGTCGCCTTATTAGGGGCGTCAAGACGCCAGAGTCTTTTATTTGTTTATTTATTTATTAATTAATAATTTAATGAACTTATTTAAGTAAGTATTTCGATTCTGTTTTCTGGCATCGGCGCAGAAAATGAATTCCTGCAGAGGACTTTATATGGCAAATACTCGGCGTTCGACCCGGGCGCCTCAACTGCCGGGCACTGGGGACTGGCTCGTGTCGGCCAGGGCGCCCTCGACGAGCTTCTTGTGCTTGCCCACCATCTCGGGCAGGTCGTACGCTATCGCCACGTCCAGTCTGTTGATCGGGCAGCCCCTGAAGTAGGTGCAAGTGGCCGACAGCTGCTGGAAGTCGTACAGCGGGTTCAGCTTGAAGAAGTCCCTGTAAACGTCCGGGTCGGGCAGATCGTAGCGCGAGATGTTCGTGAGGGTGGACAGCCCCTCGTATATGTGGTAGTCCTGGGGGTGGTCGATGATCTCGTCGGCCACCTGCTTCCGGTTGCCGAACACCGACTTGTGGTTGTAGTACGTGGTCAGGTAGCAGTCGACCATCTTGGCGTGGTTCCGGACGCGCACCTGCAAAATCCGATTCATTCGCCGTCGCCGCCGACCTCCTCTACTTACCGCAAATCTACGTGCGCTCGCGATCTTGTTCTCGATCCGCTTGTCGACCGCCGTCCGCAGGTCGCGCAGGAACGCCCGCTCCTGGGCCTGCAGCAGTTTGACAGGCGCCCACGGTTCGTACGGCCTGGACCACAGGGACGTCGTGTACATCACCGGCGGTTGAGCGGACGACATCAACGGCGAAATGTTCCAAATCAACGCACCCTGGACTCTCATCAACTCCTCGGGCTTCACCTGGTCCGCTTTGTTCAAGACAATCCGAGTCTAAATCGTTGCATCGATAAGTAAATATTGGCACCAACGTTTCACGTGCAGATATTACCTGGTGCTCTCTGCCTTTGAGCTGGTCGAGAATGGCCTCAGTTTCGGGTCCCACGTCGAGTTTGGACGGATCGTACACCAAGAAGATGATGTCGGCCCTGTCGATGAACCACTGGCAGGCGTCGTTGAACGGAAACACGCGCGAGACCTGTTTGCGTACTTCCAAGATCCCCGGGATCTCGACGACGTTCACCTAAAAATAGACCAGCATGTAGTTCTGCGTATGTAACAGACGTTAAAATCACTCACCCTCTCCAGGAGTTTGCTCGGGAGTTTGACTCCTCGCAGCCGCTCCTCTAGACCTTGACCGAATTTTTGTAAACCGGAGAAGGTAAAGTCCGCGGCCAATTGAGTACCGTCGATGACTTCGGGTTCCTCCCCGTGCATCAAGATATTGAAATAGGCGGGGGAAGGCTCGGCCCCTTCATAAAATGCAATGAAAATCGATTTTCGTACAAAACTAAGTATTTTTCTACAGGATCAGGATATTGACTTTTATATGGCCATCCTCTTTTACTGTCCTCTAACTGGATTCACAATGGTACTATTGAAGGTATTGAAAAATGTTCTTATGGTATACGTTATAATACGGTTCGATGGAAAATCATTATGACTTTAAGGACGATGGGCATGTAAATGTCAATATTCGGATTCTGTAGAAAAATTCTGTACACCCAATCATCCAAACATTATTACCTGTTCGTAGGGATGTCTCGTTGTACTCGTTATCAAGTAAATAGTTGATTATTGACGATTTGCCTCCGCTCCAAGGTCCCATGAATAAAATCAGGGGTTTGGAGAAGATTTCGGCATCGCCGAAGTGCCTGTTACTTAGATCCCTGTATTTGTACAGAACCTCCAAGGGTTTTATCGCGTTTTCGTAGAGCTTTTTGAGCTCGCGTAAAGTGATTTCAGCTACTCTATTTATTATGCCTTCAGTTTCGGACGATTCCTCGTCCAATTTCAGGAGTTGCTCGACGTGGTCTCTAGGCCGGAGGTCAGTTGGTATTTCTATGTCTAAACTGAGCTCTTCCACCGGAGCTCCTTCTCCACTCTCATTTTCGTCGTCATCGGTTTCCTCATTCGTACCATCATCATCATCATCACCATCACCGTCGCCATCTGCCTTTTCCGCAGTTTCTTCGCTCTCTCCGTCAGTTTTATCGTCTTCTTTGCTGTCACCGTCATCCGTGGCACCTTCAACGCTCGTTTTTCCATCCGCACTTTCGTTGCTGGCAGCTTGCTCTTCTACGGAATTCTTATCGTCTTCGGCCGTCTCATCTTGATCGTCATCCTTGTCGTCATCCTTGCCGTCATCCTTGTCGTCATCCTTGTCATCTTCCTTGGTGTCATTTTGGTCATCTTCTTTAGATTCGGCAGCGTCGGCTTCTTTGCTGTCCTCTTGGACGGCATCGGCTTCCGCACTTGCTTCCTCATCGGTGTTAGCGGCACCGTCGTCTTCTTTACTGTCATCATCATCTTTGACGGCTTCCACACTTTCTTGTTCCTCTTTGCTCACTTTCTCCTCTACGCTTTCTTCTTTATTGGCATCGTCACCGTCATCGTCGTCATCGGTATCGGCTTTATCTTCGAGCTGATCTTCAGCAGATTGACCTTTGCCTTCTGCGTCATCGTCGGAATCGTCGCCTCCTTCTTGGCTGGCAGTTTCGTCGTCTTTCTGGTCTTCGACTGACGCGGTCGCCGCCTCTTGGTCTTGACCATCGTCAGTTTCTTCTTTCGTGTCGTCCTACAATAAATTCTGACCGGTAACAAATGTCAACTCATTAATCAATTGACGGATCGTTTACCGATTCTTCTACACTTTGTCCGTCTTGTTCGGCTTGAGGTTCGTCATTCTGTTGTTCCCCACTGTTCTCCTCTTGCGTGTTATCCTGTCGGTTTTACATTTTCCGTGTTAAAATGAGGTGGTGACGGTCGTTGTCATGATCGCGATCTTACCTGCTCTTGTTCGGAGTGCTGGTCGTCTGTTTGCTCGGCACTTTCGGTGCTCTGAACGGCATCATCTTCGTGAGTGTCGTCATCTCCGTCACCGTCGGCGTCGTCGTCGTCGTCTTGGTGCTGTTGGGAGTCGTCGGTAGTGATCTCAACAGTGGGGACGTCCTCTTTACTGTCCCCGTCAGCTTCTGGAGTCCCAGTGTCGCCGGCATCGCCAGTTTCTAATTCTTTTAAAGCTTTTTCGATATATGGTCGGCATTCGGATTCGGACGGACCGTCAGTCTCAACCTCACCTTGCACACCTACGTATTACGTAATATACATACATATAATATTTAGTTATTAAGAGTACGAAATTGTGTGAACTTTTGGTAGGCAAATGAATTGATTTGAGGGCCGACAATAATATGATTTCGTGTTAGATATTTAATCCCGTTAATCTGTTGGCATTGGGCCACAGAAACAGCTGTGATTTCATACTCCAGTGTATATACCTAGGTCAGAAAATGGGCTAGTGTGTGGATCTAAAAATGAACGGGCTGCGTGAAGCGCGCGGGATATTTTTGCTAGATTTGTCAAATATAATAATCAACCGAGCCGTTGTCCAATACTGATGATTATGACTTTAATAAAATATGGCATGTTTCATCCGGATATTTTAGACGCGACCACAATTCTTAAGTATACATAATAAGTATGTTCGTACATGGGTATTAGTATAAATCAACTATTTATAATGTTGTATTTTACTCATAAACAAATAAAAAAACTAGTTAAACAAATCCACTTCTCTTTAGTCGTGTTGAAAACTGCAATGAACTTTTTTTGTTAGGTAATTATTAATGAGATGATTAGTATTATGTATAATAATTATTATAAAGATTTCAACAAGATCCTCAAGACAATAAGTGAGAAATGCAAATGCAACATGTACATACACAAGAGGAATTAATGAAAAATTGGTGTTAAATACAACAACCATAAAGATAATCGTATACACACCCTTGCCTGGGGGCTTTTTTACAGGCTATAGGCAACTAGGCATCGGTAGAGGAGCTTTTTCTACCCCACCTACGACAGATAAATAATAAACTATTATTATATATTAATAAGCTATTCTCAATGATGTTTATTTGTTTAAGGCAAATATGAATTTTCTGAAAATCTCTTCGTTCAAACTATGGTTGAATTGCGATCGATGAGTTTTATGGATGTACTGCAATATCCAATATTTATTGTACATATTTACAATATCTATCAGGCCCCAGTACGAACATATATATTTCTATACTACAACAAATTTGTGATGCACAGAGTACAAGGGCAGTTACAGTTGAAATTGTTTAAGCCACGGTCGGTGTCTGATCTAAATCGGTACCACAGTCTAGGGTAGCCTTTGCTGGCGATTTGCCGATGTCGTCAGTTGCAGTAGGTACTTGGCTACTTTTAGATCAGCGATTTTAACATTTTCAAAAAGTCGCGATGCCACCACCTCTTTTTACTTTTCACATTTCAAATAAGCTAATGCATGGCAAACTTTCCAGGCACCTAACTATATGCACCTCGACTCTGCTCTGGCGCCTTTAGCCCGACGATTTCAGAATTCCAGAATCATGGAGGTAAAAATATGCATGTGTAGTTAAAGTACACTATCGTGAAACATTTAAGGGCGAGGGCTCAGATCGAATCGAGTTACTTATCCTGGTCCATCTGAGTGGATGACAATCACGACGTTTTATATATTTTTAGAGATCCGTTTATTTGCGAAAATTTTTATTATTAGAAACCGGCATCGTCCAAAAATAACATATCATATTATATAGCACGAAAAATGTAAGAAATCATGGCGCTGCCTTCACATTATATAATTTAGGTAATATCGAAATCACTGCCATTTAGGTAACACCACCAACGTCGCCGTCGTCCTTGCCGCCGAAGAGTTCGGCACCGGACGTTCGCGCGGGCGCGAGGCACAAATTCACACAATTTTCGTTTAATTCGATTTTTTTCGAGATTCCGAATCTTTTTATCGGGATTTGTGTCGGGGCCGCGTCCCGGCCGATTTTGTAAACGTACCCTGCAAGGCAGTGGCCAGAAGCGAAACTCCCAGAAGCAGCAAAAGCCACGAGGACCTCCGGCAGACCTCCATGGCGTGTCTTCACTACACCCGTCACATTAACGTCTCGCACTGAAAACCCAGATTACGTTGGACCATCACATATCACCGCGACGCCACTCAGTGGCGTCGCCGTGCGAGCCAGAATTACGTCAACTTTCCCCCCTCCTTCAAAATAAAAAACCAAAGAATACGCCACCGCCGAAAACACGAGTTTGTGCAAAATCGCACAACTCATGGGTTCACTTTTTGAGGAAACCCACAAATTTTCCCACACATTTATCACCATCAAATACCTGAAAGAAACGATGAATTTGATTCGCGAATTTCGCACGGAGAGGAGAGGATGCTCGGAGGTGAGAAATTGTGCGCCGCCACTGGTTAGCATATAGCTTAGCAGGGTTCCAGCGACGCCTGACGACGCTCGCCGAATTCAAGGCGTTCCGCGCAATCTCTAAATGACTTAAGTTAATATAATGTATAAGGTCTCATTCACTAGAAACTGTTTAGCGCATAAAGTTTTCTAATTATGTAAAAATAAACGTCGCCGGTGAATTCTTGACGTACTTTCTGCATTGCACATGTGAAACTTTGTATATCTGCTCTACTCGGCCCGCATAATATAAGCCGTGGCCGCTTCCAAATTACATAATTTCGAACTTATTAAAACCTAAACTTACTAAATTTATAGAAAATAGAACATAGCGAACGCCACAAGTTGGCTAAAAATAACTGGATGTAACTATTTAGATAGAATTCAACCCATTCTCAATCTAAATTCACGGCGAAGAACGACGTCAAAGTCAAACGTAATAAAAGATGCCTATATTTTCGTATTTTTGGAAACAATTACAAATATTTATACCCACCTCACCGTTAGTACCCACGCGAATTTAATAACAAAATTGACTGAGTTATACTTCGAATGGGAACTGTTAAGAAAAGAAAACCGCTCGCTAAAAATATATGGATGAAATAAGCGAACAATTAACCAGGTATGTAATCAATGGAAAAGATGTATTTATTAATTATGTATTTATTTATTCCACAGTTTGATGAATAATTTACAAAAAGGTACACCCATGAATTATTATATTAAGCACACACGTCCAATGAAAAGACTAGAATTGACAATTTGATAATATCTCTTTATTATCATGAACTAGTGGGAATTTCTGAGAGAATCCATCAGTTGGTGAGCCAAAGTCCTTTGGGTTTCTCGACGGTTCTCGTCGAAAGTGAACCAAACTCCTATGGCACAACGTGATCCTTTTTTCACAGCTTGGACGCCATGCAAGTTCTCAGGACCTGATGAAAAACCGATCAGTCTTCCGCATTTCGGTTTGATTTTACTCTAGAAAAAAAATCCTTTATGGTGAAAATTCGAGTCGAATTTCAAAGTTTTACTTGTATTTCGCCAGCCGAGGGACCTGCCGAGAATACGAATTCTCCTCCTTCGAATTTATCGTTAAGGTAAATGATCGCGCTGTAGGACCGCCAGTGATAGGCGGGTTTTTTCCTCTCGCATGAATTATCCTCGAGCAGGTTGCAATTATCGGCGTGAATGGCATGGCTGAAATCCGTCCGATTTTCAGGAGATCCTGAAAACGCAAACCGAGCAACATAGAATACGACCACGACATAAAATAAGTTGCATAACCTCCATACCTGATGATGGGAGAGCAGATCTGCAGACTAGATGCGTGAACGTAAAGAACAGTCGCTTCTTGATCCCAAAATGAGAAATTAATTTGAGGCGAGATTCTTCGGTCAATTTCAAAAACAATTCCAAATAGTGCGGGTCTAAAAGTCCGAAATACACTAAAAGGGCGATTCTATTCAGCGTGACCCCTTCGAATTTCTCCATGGAGGTGTGGGGACTCTGTGCCCCTTTATAACCGTCACCCAAGATTGCGAACATTTTGGCCACATCCATCAGGCTTTTGCATTCCCTTGTAGTTGCCAAGCCGTCCGATACGAATCTATTTGGACCCCCCAGTTCCATTTCTGTCATGATAACGCGATAATTTAGCGCCTGTGGAAGTGTCATAAAAATAATATCTTGCCAAAAAGAAACGAGATCATTAATACCATATATCACCATCACTGATGTCGTAAATAAAAGAGAGGAAAAGGCAGAATAAGCGACAATAAGAAATAACCACCGGAAAGTATTATCAAAATAATTTATTGGGGACCAGTCAAAAACAACAATAACAGTATAAAAATCCCAACTTGTTAATGTAGTATACAGAGAGGGTGTATTTACATGACAGCTCAACTCCCATTAAATTGAATACGTGTGTGAAACAAACGGAGAGCTCAGGCTCAGGCAGACTTGTCAGTGTCTACTGAAGAATTTTGGCCCTGCAAGTTAATTATCGTATTAGTATCGCGAACGCATGCAAATAGCTTCAAAAGTCTTCAAATGCTCGGTTATTTCCAAAGATAAACGTAAGTGAATGGTCAATAATGAAATAAACCCACACTTTTAGTTTCACTCATCCAAACTCATAATACAGTCGCTTTTAGAAAGTGATTTTTTCCTACGACAACAAAAGTTTCAAGTATGTATAGAGACATATAACATGACAATAGGTCAAATCGGAATGACTTTATTTCGTCGCCATTCGTCATTTTTAATGCGTGACGTTGTATTCAAATTTATGTAGCTCGACGGTCTGGGCGCTTGTGATTCTTACTCATCCGAGGAGAAAAAATAGCAATGGTAACGTAATTAAAAAGTCGTAAAGTCGTAACGTCCATTAATGTTTGTAGCGTTTTTAATAAAACCAATTATGGATAAATGAAAGAGCCAGTAGTTAGCGGACAATTAATTTTAGACTTCGCACGATTTTCTTTCGAAATTCTGAATGCGACTGTAAAATGTTCGACCGTGGCTAGAAAAGTCAAAGAATACCTAGTTACAAATACCTCAGGTGGAACTTTGATGGATTCTTCGCCTGTGAACTGGTTGAAAATAAATTTCATGAGTCGTTGCTCGTACGTCTGGCGTTGCACATAACGGATCGCCTCCTAAAAATAATCAATTTAAACCCGTTTCATACGATAAGTCGCGCTTTTTCTCTTTTGATTAATTCATTCGCCTTGTATAAGCAGAAATAGGATGTGCGAAAGTAGCTTACGGGTCGCGGTGTAAAAAGATCGTCGCTTCCTTTAGGAAGTTTGCTATAGAATCTCATATTACTCAACATGGTTTCATCGTCGGGAAAGAAAAGTAAATAGCTTGCCACAGCTGCACACGCCGCTTTCAAATCGCCCTCTGAAACAACTCACGAATAATAAAAATGGTCGTTTTGGCTCTTAACTTGCGTACGTTTAAAATAGGCGAATTGCAAGTAATGGTAGTGGCTGGGGAGGAGATCTTCGTGCTTTTCCCCGTTGAGCGAATTGAGCTTACTCCTGCACTTCTGCTTGCATTTCAAACAATAGGTGAAGTGGTCTGCAATCAATCAATCAACATAGAGATGTCGCGTTTTAGATTAATCCGTAAAAATCAACTCACTGGCGATTGAGGGTATAAAGTCAGGGTACCAGCCCTGATCGAAAGGGCCCTCGCACTGCGCCCTGCACTCCTCTTCGGCTTGCAGGTACCCAATCAGGGACTCCTCCATGTTTTGCACGACGGCCGGCCAGTCTTTTTTCTCGTAAGCGTCAGCTCCGTGGACGTAGAGGTAAACATAATCCTGATATAAAATGGGATCGTAGTGGTTTTAAAATCAACACAAAGATCCCCTTACTTTGGCCTCAAAATTCACGACTTCCTTCAAGTCGACACCTTCCACGGTAGAGTAATGTTTCAAATTTGCTTGCATTATTTTATCGTCCGGATGCCCGACGAAATACGTAAAAGCGGCCGAAGCGGCTTTCTGGGGTTGTTTGTTCTGGAATTTTTTCGGTCAGTACCATGAGCTTAATTTCAATACTTTATCGAGCATAGGTATATTAAATATGCTGATGGAATCAATAATACTAATTATTATTATTTGTTATGTGTCTATACATAATGTATCGGTTAAACCACAGTTTATGTAGTAGCGCAGCTTTCGTACACTTATTCGACTTTTAAAGCCTTTCAACCCTCTTATTTCATTATAAAAAGAAAACAAGTGATATTTTCATAGTTGGGTGATCATTACCGGCAGTGGCATGAAAAAAATTTTTGGAAGTAACTTTTGAGGTACTCTATGCTCCCATATAGCTCAAAAGTACTTTCCCAAATTTCGAAGTTCCACTCGACCAAGACCTCCTGTCGGTTTATTGCGTCTTTTCCATTTATTTGAAATTAGGGGGTCGAATGGCTTTAAAAGTCGAATGAGGGTATACTTCGCGCGCGGCCGCTACCGACATTCGACTTTTAAAGCTGGTCCGCCCCCTAATTGCACGACAATGCATAGCAGGTAAAACCTAGCCCCGAGGGTCTACACTCTTGAGCGGTTGTTGCTGGCTGCTGCAGATTTAAAAATGCGAAAAGTAGTTTAGACAAGACACGATCAAATTAAATAATACGTTATGTTAAAATATGGGATCAAAACTACCTTCCAAACTTTCTTATTCCTACATTTGGCAAAACGTAAAGACCCTTCGCTAAGGTCTTACCTGCTATGCATTGTAGGAAAATTAGGAGGGCGGACCAGCTTTAAAAGTCAAATGTCGGTAGTGGCCGCGCGTCTACTATACGAAAACTGTGGCCACTATACGCGGAGGCAGTTTTAAATTTCAACATAGAAAATAATCCGAAGCAGCTTCCAGACGATTTACGTTGATGTAAATGCCTTATTTTAGTAAATTCGACCAAATCGGATATGTTAGTACTATCATGTCCACGAGTTTTCCCCAGTACGTGTAGCATAGCACAAGAACCCCCGCGACGAGTACAGGAGCGGGCTATAAACAACCACCAACATCATCTTGATCATGTTCGTGATGCATACAGCCTTGCTTACTCGACTGGAGAGCTTTTTGAAATTCTCCAATATAAATAAATTTTATGTGATTATTTACACGTGGTGCCTCAAAGAGACAGAATCAATAATCTAATTTTAACCGGTGTCATAATGGTCAAGATGCAGAGGCGGAAACTGTGGAAAAACTGTATAAACAAATTTTAATTATGCCGAAACTCGCACGTAATCTAGACCGGTGCCGCTGAAATATTGTAATGTAACCGGAAAAAGAGCTCAATCTTTTGTACATTTCACGATAACAAAACAGGGACGTAGGAATCTCACTTGGAAGTAGCAGATGTGCAGATATTCGTAGGGCTTTCTGTCTTCAAAAAGTCGCTCCGTCTCCTTATTGATGTTGTACGGCCCAAAAGTGTCCCTCTGCTCTTGCTTGCATTGTACGATACACCAAGTGGATTTGACCGCTTTCTCGTAAAACAGCAGATTATCGATGTCGACCGGATAGAGCGGGTCGGACAGTTCCGCGTCTTGGCGGCATTTGATTCTACAATTTTGTAACTTCGACGTGTAGTCCTGATACTTCTTTATGGCAACTTCGAAGTTCTGAACGCACTCGCCGAATCGATTGTCGAGATAGGCCTCGACGCCTTTCTCGTACAGATGCATGCATGATTCGGTTACGTTTTCGTCTTTCGAGAACACATGTGGTAAATAAATGCTAAGCAAGAATGCGTAAGTAACGCGTGCGCTCACTACCATGGTTAAAATTGACTGAATCCACCATGGCATACACACACATACGCCGAATCCTGCCCGTTTCGGCTGATTCTCCAATCTCCAGATCGGGTCAGGAGGCTGGGGCGCGGAACATGGACCACATGCAGACGACTCATCGGAAAATAGGAACCAATCCGAATCCAACATCCAATTAATTATCACCAACTATACATGTGCCTAAGAAATATAAGTAACACCTACATCACATTTTGTGAACTTAATAAATTTATTCAAAGTTATTTTCAATACAAAATCATAAGTCCCCCTCAACGCCATGTTTGCGGTCCTCCTCGAAAAGGCGTTGGAGTTTCTCTTTAGTTTGAAGGGAATTCTCGTAATTCCTCTTCCTTCTCAATAAACGTTCCTCTTTCAGGCATCCGACCATCGCGGCATCGGCGGAGTTACAATGACCGATAAATTTCCTAATAGGGTGCTGTAAAAGTGACGATTTAATTTACTGAATGGGGACTAAAAGGATCACGTCTAATGATTCCTTTTTTATATATGTAATAACCTCTTGGTGGCATTGTTGTAACAGTTTGATCAGGTCGTTACAGCGCTGGCTGTGTAAATGCGGGGCCAAATCTGGATGCATTCTATTTTACTGCCTTTTTTCTGTACTTCATGCGGCCCATGCGGTGTGGACGGGTTTCGGGGACCTCAGTTCGTTTGTACACTTTGACCTTTCATCAGCTGATCTGAACTGGGCATGATATAAGTTCTGTCACTTCTGTGTTGTGTACGAACGATGTTATCATTTACAATCGCACTTGCGTGGAGACAGCGCTCCTGTCGCTTGGTACACAACGCATGCGTGTATTCCCCGTCGATAGGATTATGCACTCGAATATACGTGCCGTCGGGTTTCTTTAAAGTTGAAACACCCTCTACGTTGATTTTCTTCTATTCCAGCAGACATTTGCAATAAGACCATTTATGCTACAATTTAAATCATCCCATCGACACAGAAAACCGGGCGCCGTTTTTTAAGAACGCCGACGATGTATTAAGCATGCTGATTGCTCAAGGATAGAATCGTATTATTGGTAATATTAGCATTCGTGCAACGAGAAAATAAAGATATGACGAATATACGTGATATCTATTATGAGGGGTTCAAAGTTATAGTAGATAATTAATTCACTTATTTTATGTTAATAAAAATCAAATTTTTATTCGGGGATCATTTATTATTTACAACCGGATTTTACACATTATTCTAATTAATACTATACAATTTTTGTCGAAGAGCTACAATCATTTATAATAAAAAATGTTATTGAAGTAGTAAAGATATATCATATGTTAATAAAGTTTTTCCCAAATAACGTAAGTGGTTAAATAAATATAAAAATTTGCTCCGTTATTATCATCATCAACATCATCATCATCATCAGCATCATTATAATAGTATGCAGTGCGTTTTATTGTGTACAAATGGGAATCGATGCTTTGTTCCAAAGCTTTTTTCAAATTGTTTTAGTTGCGTAATGCAATGCCTACTATTATATTTACACTATATCGTGACCTGCAGAGCAACGTGTATGTATTTACTTATAATTGGCAATAATAAAAGTTGGAAAAAGTGGCGGAGGCGAGCCGCCAGCATTTCCACCTCCTCTGCAGGATTTTACAAAGCTCATTATGCACCCAAATACCTACCACGAGGACAATAAAAAGTAAAACGAATTGTAAAAATATATAATAATTAATAATTAATTAGTTATAATAATAATAATATAAATAATTTATAAATTGGCTCTCACAAGGGAATGTTACATAGTTTATATTAATAATAATAATATTAATAAAATAGCTGTACCGTTTTCAATATGAGCATCTGCAAAGTCCTGCACTTGCGTCTATAAAATTCATTAATAGCTTCCTATGTGGGTTACTTAGTCATTTATTTGTTTATTACTTTAGTTATTACTATATTAAATAGGTACCTTTAAGTATAATTTGAGCATATAGTACGTGGTTGAGTAGGATTTGAGGCGGGAATTCACGCATACCTTTTGTCAAACAATGAAGGATTCAGATAATAAGCATAAGAATATCCGTAAGTCGAAATGCAGAACATATAAGTAAAAAATCGGTGTAAACTTTGTACTATACACCCAAAGATAAAAATGGACGAAAAACATTTACTTTTTGTTTTGATACATTTATATATACACATTCCATTGTAAATGCGTTTAACTAACCACTTTTGTCAAACATTTATCCGGAAAACAATGAAGAAATCATATTTGTTACACATTATAACTGTTCACTCACAGTCTCACACCATTGGCAGTTTTTGGCAATTAGACCGAATCTTTTATTTCATTTTTATTACATATGAAAATTTCTCATCAATATTCTTATAAAAAATAATTTCACTGAAAATGTTTGCTGGAGGATAAGAAACGAAAACGAGTTACGTATTATTATTACATATTATTATTATTATTTTCTAACACGATGAAGAATTGAACGCAATTTGTCAAAGATGTGCGTTTTAGTTGGTTTAATTATGTATTAATAATATTTTTTTTTGTTTGTTTGTTAATTTAAATGAGTATGTCTTGTAATGTAAAATGTTTATATTTGACAATGAAGCTGCACTAAAAGCAGAGATTCAGTCCCTAGCGTTCGCCTGACTAACCCAGTGTAGATCCTCAAAAGTATTAAGTCCGTTAATTTATTTCGAAACACTATTCTCAGGCGTAGAACTCCTTGTTGTTGCCCCTGCTATACGAAGTCGCCGTCGGAGATTGTTTCGGCTCACCTAACGCGTACGAGCCCTCATCTTTCTTGCGCATTCTGTACACGATGAACATCACCACTAAGATAGCGCATAATAAACCGACAACGGCACCACCGATTACAGCTGCAACAAAATCAAACAGTTTTTTCAGTATACAGAATTCTACGAGGAATTCTACGACAACTTACCTGCCAAAATTCCAGGTTGGGCGAAGAAGGAGGTGTGACGATCTTCGGGCTTGTTACGATTCATAACGACACTCGGATCCACCGGCGTGTTATCAGGCACTACAGAGTCTTTTTCTATAGGAATAGAATCCACGGGTTCGAAAGGCTGATGTTTCACGTTCGGACTTTCGACTTCGGGCGGAACGGCTATAAAAATCGCAAAAATTCAAAATCTCCTAGTCTTGCTTTTGGAAAAACTTACGAACTAGAACCTTCTTCTCGACCGTGCTGTCCTCGTCGTCTGGCCCGTAACCAGACCCGCTGGATTCTTCTAAATCATGGCCCACCTCTCCCTGGTTCCCACTGCCCTCGATGTCGCGATCGAATGTGAACTCACTTTTACCCGCCTGAAAACGAGACAAAAATCAAAACTGTATTAAAGATCCACACCAACAAAGGGCTTTTTACATAGGCAAAACGTCCAGTTATGGAGACTTTGTCGAGACAACATTTAAAAACGGAATGATAAAGCGAAGGGTTGATCGGAATCGAGGACGGAACGAAAAACAAGGCGTGATCGAGCACTCCCCAGCCGGACGAAAGTCGATAACGCGCCCTTAATGAGCAGCTACTCACTTAGATTAATTAGTGGTATTGTGCAGCGGCCACACACACCGGATATATGATATGTCAGTGTATTCCCATCCGCCGCGACTACAGTTGAACTGCAGGAAAAGGTGAGAATGGCGACCGCAGCCAAGACCAATCGATAATTGTCTGCGCTGCTTCTGCAGCATCCGTCCTTCCACCCGGTCTCGTCCTTTGCTCCCGGGCCCAGGCCCGGACTCCGAGGTGCCCGTGCCGAATTTCCGAATTCTCGGGGACGATAAAAATGCGCCCGTGATAAGTACGTGACGATTCGAATAATTTTGACATGACTTTGTCCTTGAGCGGTACATAAAATACCTCCGTACGTTGACGGGTTATCTCCTCAGTCGAGTCCTGTATATGTGCACATCGTGTACATAATACAGCGAGTGGCTTAGGTATACTCTCTCGATGATAATAATAAAACATTATCTTCAGGCGCCATAAAACGCAGAGTTCACGCAAAAAATCATCGGCTTCTATCTGTCATCATGGGTTTTCACAACTATAATAACTATAATAATAATAATAAGAAATCTTTTTGAATGACGTATTTGACAGTTTATAGAATGAAACGCGCAGAAGAAATTCGCTAAAATCGCGTTTAATAAACAAACGCTTAGCGTTGCGTTATTTCAGGATACACCGTTTGCATGTGTATGCACCATGGAAAACATCTCGAAAACATCCTGTATTTTTCAGTTTATGCCCCTGCCAGTCCTGCCACCTCTCCAAGTCTGGTCTACTCTAGCATATTCTGGGCTAAAGCGTAAAGGATACGTATGGTAATGTGTACCTATTTGTACTTTCGTGTCGCTATCTCACGTAAATATTTACTTATTTCGTCTTTTCACCCTTTTTCCAGAAACAACGCGTACTTCTACTCTGTTTTCACCTGTCTAAGTCACGGTTTTCCGCGACGAGTCATTGAAGAAAACGTTCAAAAAGTATAGAAATACATAAATATCGCATTTGTAACATTATTGGTTCTTGGTTTTTTCACGATCCGAAAACTTCAACGTCGACGAGCAAGCGACTTGAATTGAATTGCCTTCGTCCATATTTTGCGTTCGATAAAATGTAAGCCAAGTGTAGAAAGAGTCACTCGATCGAAAGCTCGGTTGCTCAGTCTGTGAATACCGGCGTCGGATAAAAAGCCCCTTTATGAGAAGGTGGAGGAAAAAGCCGACCGCTCCCCATAAAAAATATAGGCACACACACGTGAAAATGGCGGAGCGGCGAGACTGGGGGACAATGGGGAGATGGATGATGATCAAATTCTGTTTAGGTGTTTTTCACGTTAACCAGACATTACACGTCAAGGCGCCACGCATCGCACCGCATCAAAAATAGGACTTCATAATGGAAGGGCAATAAAAGTTCATTATATAATCATCGAGACCTTCTTCAGTTTCGAAAAAATGATGGATCATACGTTTATTACCTCATACCGTGGGTATACTGTACTTACGTTTCTACGTACACTTGCGAATTATTATTGCCTACAAATGACCTCAATAGTTTGTTGCGGTTGCAGCTAAATTCCAGCCCAGGAAACTACTGAGGCAACGGGAATGGAATCTGCATGATTCCAACGCGGAATCTATGGTGCCTACCTACCGACGAAATCTTGAAATTATTTGGCCGGATACAATTTACGTCGGGTAATTTGTATACTGAAATACTGAAATAGAGCTGATGCAGATCATTTTCATTTAGGAAAACTGCGAGGCCGATTTTTCAAATATTAACATCAAAAATGAGTGTTCGTGTGCATTGGCGTATTTTTTCATCATAATAACGGCAACAATCGATAGTTGCAAGAAAATTGGGACTTTACCAATACACATCAATGTAGCGATTTCCAACAAACTTCCTACTACAAGCCAAGTACATTTGCACAGTTGGCGTTAATGGAACGCACATAAACCGACGAGTTTTATAGGATAATTGAAATAAACTGAAATATTCAACAGAGAATGAATTGCATTAACGTAAAGGGAGATGTGGAGCTGATGGGGGGTAAAGGAGTCCTCTGACCATGAAGTAAATGAATCCTAAATTTGATTAAACATTTCAAACAAAATATACGCACCTATACAACACCCTACAAAGGAATCAGCTACAACGCTTTATTCTTTCGAGGAAGCTAAATTTGAATTAATTGAAGGATAGACGTTTTTTTAAATTAATATTGTTCTGAAATAATCATATCACTAGTTATATCACTTGTTTTTGTCAAAATAAAAGATTATGGATTCATTCACGAATTGTCAATTTACCGATATTATGGGCACTAGGCGCTAATTTCAATCAACCGCAGAGTTTAATTTAATTATTTTGTTTGAATTATATATTCTTCTTCAGTCCCGGGGCGTCATGACATCAATTCAGTTTGAAATGTTTTAAACATGATATACATTGAATAGTCATGTGGAAGTGTCAAGGGTTTAGTAGAATTTCACAGGAACTGTCCGTTTGTGTTCGAAGAAAGTTGTAAGAAATAATCTGCGGTTCATTATATCGTTCATTGTTGGTGCAATCTGTGAGCCGTTTCGGATTATTGGAGTGCAACAGCGAAAGAGGATTAAATTATTAAAACCGATGAGGAGAGGAATTTTCTCGTACGGATACTTGGACCATCACGAACTTGAGAGACAGACGGCGGAAACGTTTTCCGGTTGCTTTCTTTATTTTCACCTTTTCACCTTTCGTTTGAGAACTACCACTACCCCAAATACAGGCCTTATGTCTATAGTAGTACAATGCATGAATATTTATCATGTCATGTAATACTATTTGGTGTCATGAAAGAAATGACAGTCAATTTTGAGTTTTTAGTTAGAAAAGTTCTGTTTTTGCGAATCGTATTAGGTATTTCGAAATTTGTAATAGCTTTTCTGAATAAAATTTCATTTTTGAGTACTGACAGACTGCGGGATGTTGCTGAAATTTCCACATAACACAGGAAACAGAAACATTTTGTGTCTTTATCTACGATGTCTATTGTCTCTGGCCGATTCACGGACGTAGGTCTGGACCTATGTCGGATCTGTATATTTGGTTGCCAAGTCGCTAAAGGTGTCTCCGTTTCATTTTGTCCCAGTGTACTGTAACCGTTTTCTTTACTATCGTCCTACCTACACGTTTCCATTGCATCATCGTACATGAATATCCGCAATCTCAATAGTTATGGAAAAAATTAGACGAGACCTGAAGCGCGAGGATTATTTAAATCTCGTTAACAAATGCACGTCCACTGTTTCAAAGCACGTCGTCACGTTCATTTCCTTTGTCAATTAAATCCGTCGTCGTTGAAAATTTGGGTTCATCCGGCTCTTCTGTTATGTAGGTACGATATACCTATCTATATCTGTATACGCTTATTTAGGTGCACGATACATGATAGAATAGAATCCCGTGTGTGTGTGCCCTTCACATTTTGATTTAAACATTGAAATTGATGCAAAATGTGGAATTTGCGATTGTAATATACGCCAAAAAGCACAACTAAAGTAATTATACCGATATCGCAAGAGCGAGAACGTAAATTTATGCATCATAGAACGTAATTCCGCAACACCGCGCTTTTTCGAGGCGGCATTCGAATTTCCTTCCTCAAGAATTAAAAATGAAAGCATTTTAAATGCGGTTTAAACCCTAATAATCCAATTACGTCAAAAATTCGTCTATTGATTCAGATAGAACAGCGGAAACTAACCGCTGAATTCAATCTATTTATTACTGTTTATCAGAAACTAAAACTAACGTTGATAACAATTCCTACGAGTTTATTGTAGATCTTCTCCTGATGTATGTGGCGTCGTCATCACGAAATCAAATCTTGTCAGGGCAATTGACGGAATTATTATTTCGTTTCAAGATTTAATTCAATGATATTAATTAAACTCGAGATTGGAAGGTACACGATTCGGAGATAAAACTGAATTTGAGGTGGCTGAGCATCGAATGGATCCGGAGAGCAAGTAGACGAGAAAATTTATGTTTCGGCTGATGCCCTGCACAAATTAAACTGCCCCATACCCCATACACGTAAATAAGTGATAACTCTCTAAGTGCGACGATGGTGAGACCAAGAGAGAGGAAAATTAAATGAGGAAGAAAGGAACGAAAGACGAGGATCGCTGAGAAGAAAAGCGAAAAGGCGGCACGTGTGCCAAGTTCATCAGAGTCTCAAGGTGTCGGAATTTTCGAGAGTAGGTACATAGAGAAAGAGATGAGTGCACCAGCTGCTCATAAGAACAATTATTATAACGAACCGTCGAGCTTATGTAAGTCTGTATGTATGTATAAGATAATATACGGTTAGTAGGTCATTCATAAAAGGTAAGGATGGCCGACCTACGCGCTCAGGTAGTCTCCCAATCAGAACTGTGCGACTGGTAAATGGCCGGAGAAAAGCAACATCAAGAGAAAACCAAAAGAGTCAAAAGACGGGAGACAGGTAGGTATAAGAAACGCATTCTTCGCCTTTTTCGACCAACTTTAAAACTTTCAACGCTAACTCCAAGCGCAAATACTAATACAAAACGCAATTATTGTCGGTCAACTGTTAAGGGGGTGTTCGATGAGCGAAGTACAATTCTCGTTCGATTCATTCTTTTTTCGTTCATAATAAGCGTTGGCTTTTTCATTGTCCGAGGGCAATTTACTTGAAATCGCTGAGGTTGTCTGGAATCAATAACATGACGCGACGTCTAGAACGAACATTATTTCGTTGCCATTTAACATACCTATACACCATACATACATAATACGTAACGTAAATTGAGGAGTATATGCAGGAGAGGGCAATAGCACATTTATATGTAAATCACAGTCCGCGTGTTTGACAGCGGAAGTGATCGGAACTTGTGTGTCGAATTAAAAGAGGTGCCAACGCGGCGGAGGGCCGTTGGGGCCTCTCCAGGTGCAAAAAAGTCCGGGTTCAATTGAACTCCGTAATCAAAGACTTTCCCGTCAAGTAATAATAAGAAAAGACGATAATGAACGGACAACATCAACGTTATATTTGGTAACAGTGCAAGAGATAAAACGCTATCACCGCCAGTCACCATCGTATACGGAATACATCTTTATCAGGGTTTAGAAGAGATCAAAGGTCTGTTGCCGAATTCGCAAAGTTATTATATTATCTAAATTATGAACTTGCACAGACGGTTTTAATTGCCATTTTTTTCTAAGTACAGCGAAATCGCTAGAGCATAATAACAATAATCACGTTTCACGTTAAACTCAGCGTTAAAGCACGTCTTCTCTCGACGGATTTATCCTGATTTTGGCACTTTTAACACCCGATCCCGACATCCAACACTTCTCTCCTTTATCAAGTATGCGAAAATGAAGAGGGCACGAACTACATTGGTTTGAAGTACTTGGAGGTAAACTGAGTAAATAATTCATTCAAACTTAGGCTCTATATTTTAAGATGGAGATATTTAAAAGGATTCGACAACAATTATGCGTGTGTTTGTGGAATTTCTTGAAATTTTAAGTGATGCTGATTGCTGATGGCCTAAAACGAGATATAAATAAAATAATCGCAAGAAGTTGTTCTAGGCACGTACATACACGATACGCGTATTATCTGTACAACTTCGAGCTGTAATAGGGAAAAGCGCAATTTCCTTATAAATATAAACGTCGTCAGAACGTTGAATTTGAAGGGACGAAAGTGATGAGAACGCATTCACATTTAAACAATAAGTGTCGATAAAACAATACAGCTAGTTACGATCGCCTTTGCTTTTTTACCATAGGCAATAAAATGAAATATTCGCTTCTTATAATACTGGGTGCTTTATAAATAATTAGGCTGTAATATCTGTGATATGACTGCGATAAATCAGCATCATGGTGACCTTTATTACAATAGCTCTGTGTCAATTCTTTACTGATGAACACCCCGGGGTATTTGATAAAAATGTAGCCGTGCATCTTAAGTCTCAAGTGGAAGCCGTAATTTATCTGTAATAATCCATAGGGCAGATGAGCATTTCAGTTTGAACATCGGTCAGATCAAAGAACATTCAACAATTTGCTTCGACTTTTTTACGGCGAGATTTGAAATAAATCTCAATTTATTTTAAATTGCGAGCGAGATAAGCTCGTTCTGTATGATGTTCCGATTTTATGCTCCGGAAGACATACGCGTTCCGCAAATATGTATTTATGAAATATCCAAAAGGGAATCTCCAATGATGATGTCGGGAACCACACTAACAAACGGCGATTCACAATTTTAAATATTAATTTTGAGGGCTTTTGGTTCGTTTAATTGGTTTTGCGATGGGCTGCAAGCCTGTTTGACTGAAGGTATTGTCGGGGTCAAAAAAAAGAAGTAACGCCATTGTACCGCTTGTCGAGAAATTCCCTTCAATAGCCAAAAGCAAATCGATGGCAAAACTTGGCGTTTGTGTGGTATACAGAAAGTAGTTTTCAGGGTGAAATTATCCCCGGATTCGGGATCAAAAGCGGCCACGTCCCTTTGGAATTTAATTATTACGTCAGATCGGATTATTCTCAACAGACTTTCGATCTGTACCTACATCAGCTACATTTATACATGCATACATCCGGCATGGGACGAATGAAAAGAAATATGTCCTGCCAATTATGCCGACATCTTTTCATTTCGGAATTTTCGAAAGTCACAATTATTAGCCTGATCATAACAATCGGGCCATTTCTCGAAGGAATGCAATTAACGAAGTTATTTAATATCTCCCCTAAGATTAATGAAACGAAATTGGGATGTTTTCTAATAATATTAAATCCCTATCGCTGGGGTTAGCCTGATGGGCTGGTACACACGAATTTTGCATACGCGATACCTATGTCATGTTTACATAACTCTTTACGTGCATGGATTCAAGTAAATTGAATCAAGTATGACATACCCTTAGGATTATTCCATACTTTTGAATAACCTCGTATAACCCTCGACAATCGACATTGATAATTTGTCATCATCATAACTGCAACTTGCATGCATGTATCCAAATAGGAACATGGACATGAATAGTAGAGAACAGGCGGAGAATAGACAACAAACAAATTCCTTTGCTATAGTCTAGTATTGCCATACAAATCATACACTGATACGATTGTTGCTAAATGATACATAAGATAATATATAATTATATTTACCTACAGTACTGATAACGTTATATTATGCAACAATTGGAGTCTATTCAATTCTGAAAGATGTTACGATCTACCGTGTGTCTATACAGCCGTTCGGTACATAGGTAATTAGATTTTGCCAAATATTTTCTCCCCAAATTAATTTATGGGAAAACAAACGTCCTCAACTTGTAGCAACAATGAGAAGAGAAAAACTGAGTTTCCATGGGCCAGAAGGAACGAATTTTGGCATTACTTATCACACTAAATAAAAAGTCAAGTAGGTAGTGGACTGGAATTGGACCGGCGTCCGAGCGTACGGCTGAGGTGAATCAGTTTCATTAAAATCGCATTTATACACCAAAACTCCAACCCTCAGACCGTAGAAATCAATCAACTAGAGTATCATTTTGTTCCTATTCATCATCGCTACAAGCTGGAACCCTTCATTTTTTCGTAACTTCATTCGGGGAGATAATATCGGACAAAATCAAGTTTCCCATGTTAATTCCTTTTGTACCGGTTGCCTCTGTTCTGTGGACACATGGTACATAGGATAGTTGATTAAATATGAGCATACCACCCGCACGTTGAGGTGTAATAACGTCTCTAAAAATACCCAAAACAAACAAACGCTTTTCTATACTGATCTACCATCATGCATCAAGCTAGCGGAGCGGTCGCGTTTTTAGGGTGCGATCGAGCCCTAATGCATGTATACATTATACGACGAATGGCAGGTGCTCCAGCCTATAACTCAAATTCTTGTTTCGTTCACCGGCAGCGAAGAAGATGCAAATAGCCGACGTTGTGTACGCAACAACAATTCAAATGAATGTGCGGTGATCGAAAAGCATTACGTCAGCTATTACAAATTAATGTTTTAAATAAACTAAACGCTTGCGACAGTACATAATATGACAAGTCCGAGCTTAACCATCACCAGGAAGGGTGTTCTTCGACCATTAACTAACTGCACGAATGTTTTTCATTTGAATTGGACTGTAATCGTGAGCATACGAAGTAAGTAGGTAGTACACGGAACGTACTATAGTATAGTCTATTGAGGAAAATAACGGAACCGTTTCCAAGTTTTGAGGGAAATCCCGAACGGAGGCAAGGCATCGTGCACTTGTGCACCTGACGCTATTACCGAACCAATCAATCGTCGAATCGCCCAATGGGGATTCACATGGGCTAATAAGGAATTTCAGCTGTTGCAAGGAGCGGATCCGGGATTCGGGGGAATCCGGCCGGAATCTTCGTCGCCTTGAAAACTTGAACTGCAGATCATGTGTCTCATGCGACAGTTTAAAGTGGTCATAGTGATTTCACACGAAACTATGCAAGCATATGCGCTTTATGCGTTATAATTGCGCCTCCAATTAAAACTTGCAGCGATGGGACTGCGCCTGATGGTACTATCAACTGTCCGAAACTGATCCCGAATTTTCGGGACTTTAATTAAATTGGCATTGCCAGCACGCTCTGGATGTGCCTCGAAAAACGGAATAATTCGAAGGGGGTGGATGAGAGTGGTCGGTCGGTTCTGGGTGTATCGGTACGGAGACTACACGGGACTGGTACTCCCGGGGTTAGGACAGGTAGAATACCTGTAATCGGGAAAGCGGCTTTGGGGGTTTCGGCTCTCGTTCGAATTTGCTAGGGTGGATGTAAAGTGTAAAAGTCGCCGGACTGGTGGCCGCCGAAGCCCCGGACTGCGAGGAGAGGGATGAAACGGACGAAACGAAACACGATCATAAAGTACACAAGAATGAACATTTGTGACTTACCTGAACTGCTGTGGCAAATCCTACCAGGATTGCACAACATATTATTGAATATATCCTTAAATACATCACCAAAAACAGTTTCTACTAGTCGATTAGGCTCGACTATTTGTTTTGTGTATTTGTAACTAAGTATATGGCACGAATACCCACAGCAGCCAACAAACGCATACAGTGCACTAGCTGATCAATGAGAAATACTACAACCAGTATAATACTTGACTCTGCTGGAGGAGTCAGAAGAACACCGTGCTCATACCAGGAGCGCTGCATGTTTCCTGGCGCGCTAAATTTGAACCGGCCGCTTCTCAGGCAGACACCCTGTAGGAATGAATTCTAGAACGGCGACGATTCAACATCTAGGATTCTAGAATTAGCCGTGGAATTAGCCAGCGCCAAGCTCTAAATAAACGGCCAAATCGTCCAATCGTTTTAATACGAGATCAAAATAATAACACCGTTATTGATTATAGGCAAAAAATGTTTATTCTGTTAGTAATACACGGCTCATAGGAGGCTAGATTGCAACAAATCAGAAATAAGAAATAACGAACACATTTCCCTTCACTAAACAAACGAATGAAAATGCGCCCGCTTCAACTAACACGGGGGGGTGATCAATGAGCTATTCCTTCTTCTCCATTTCGGTGACTCTCTCCTTATGACGGGCGATCGCTTCTTGATGTCTCTTGATTTGTTCCTCGTGGAAGTGAATTTCATCATGTAAACCGTCCTTCAACTTGGCCAACTGCTCCCTTTGCTGCAAACGAAGGTTTTCGTTAATTTATCGGGCGATGAATCGATTCGCACCTTCTTGTAGAAATATTCTTCTTCTTTGGCCGCTTCGGCTTTGCCGAAAGCGCCGCCCGCCGCCCTGATGGAACCGCCGCCTCCGCCGCCTTTGCCTGCGCCGCTCCCTAGATCTCCCAATTGTGACATGGCCCGTATTTGGCTAAAATCGGAAACCAGAGAATTATGTAAGATATATCGTCATGTTGGAATTATATCGAATTTTGAGAATTTGGAAAATCTTTTCACTCACGCATTAACAGTGGGCGATATGAGTCTTACGCTACGGATAATATTCATGATTTTCACTTTATTTGACGGTACAGTTCACGAATTAAATTTAGCGAGACCGGTAAGTACGTATTTAACTTAAGACTTGGGTATTTATCCTTGCGTTATCCTCCACCAAATGACAGTCCACTTTTGACAGTCACGTTTCCGGCGCCGGCGCCGTTCTTTGACAGCATTGCACAGTCCCCTCCCCACCAAGTCTGTTTTGAACCGGGGCAAAACATGTAATTTATTCCGAATCTCTCAAGGGATCCTTAACTTTTTTCTAAGATCATAAGATCAAAGTCAAATGGCATTAAAAAACCTAAACCAGAATCAAATGGACGAATCTGCAAAACTGTAACACCTGGAGACTTCAACGACTGCGCGCTCTCTAAGCGACGAACCCCTTTTACGTGCGTATAAATGCTCTCTCATGATATTTTCTCCTCTATAACAGAAACGAACAAAGATATCGAAATGGAAATGAAACACGCGAAAGAGGAGATTCCAAGCTTTCAAACAGTATCCTCGGTCTGCAAAATGGTTCAGTTTTAAGTCGTTTTAAAGTGAAATTATTTGGATATCTCGACGGGGTTAAGCGACGAACCTTTATTAAAATGCACCGTATCACATTTCCACCTGTTCTGTTGACGATGCCGACAATTAAATGACAATTTAATGGGAAAATGTAACACCTTGAGCTTATCTTTTTAATAAAGGCGATAAATTTTGAATTGTCATTTGGCTTGAAAACCAAAATATTCTGTACATGACACAACAAAGACGGCTCGGGCTCGGGTTCAGGGAGTCCTCCCTATTTATAGTTGAAGATATGTTTCACTCCTGTGTGAAACCGACGCGATAGTGGGAAAGTTCGCTCCGGAAATCGGCGTTGGGAAACGCGCGCCTCAAAATTGTCCCAAAATGTCAAAATTTATCGTAAACAAACATCTAATCTTTTCATGGATGAGTTGGCGAAAACCAGTGAACGAACTGGAATTGCAATCTAGTATGACTTCTAAAAATTGTGACAGTGGACTTAATGGAATTTAAAGAAGAAAAAACACTGGGGATTGACGACACTGATGAAAATTTCACGAACATCGGTCTTGTGGAGTCTTCCAGAACGGAGGAAACCAAATATCATGATGATGAGTCAATTCTGCTCAAGGAAATTCGAAGGAATATTTGGGGCTGTGACTTAGTTTTATGCCTTTTTTTTGGTGCTCTCAATTCATATAGGCAAGATAGATGTTTGAGACCTTTTCCTAGTTTTTACATTACAAATGATGAAGAAAAAGACTTTAACGCCTTGGTAATTGTATTAAATATAATATAATTCAATAATAATTACTTGAAATATCTCTATAATACCACCGAATAATTGATTAAAAATAATTTTTTTTTAGAAATACACCTGTGATAGCATACCATCTCTTGAAAATATAGTAAATGAGTCGAAGAAATGTTCAAGGGATGTGATAAAACTTCTTCACTGGCTATTGATAGAAAAAGGATATCCAGTTTTGAACAAGATAAACTTTGTATAACATGCGATTGGCTGAAAAATTCGTGCAAGTTTTTTTATTATCTTATTTTAGAGCTCTGTGCCATTTCCAAGTAAGTTTGATAATATCCCTATACCTCACCATGTATTTGAAGTGAACTATCCAGAAAAAGTTGAGGATTTATGGCAAAAACGAAAGAAAGGCCGTGAAATAATATTAGCATATCATGGAAGTTCAATAGATAATTTCTACTCGATTTTAAAAGTGGGTTTGCAACAGCACTTCAGTTTTGGCAAGGTCCCTCCAATATATCTTTTTATGTCGTGTTTAGCAATATATATTTTAAATTTCTAGGAAGTTTTATTTGGGAATGGAATATATTTATCTAATGAGATATCAGTAAGTGCACATTATTCGCAATTCGGCCAAACTTGGTCAAAAAGCTCCCTCATAGGGAAAAAGCTGAGCATTATTGCCATTTGTGAAGTTATCAATGACACAGAAAAAGTCAAATGTAGAGGTATGTATTGTCAAAGATTATACCATAAATATGGTGTGGTTTTTGGTATGTAAAAGACTAGCATAGTGAAACAATAATAATAGTCTAGAGTCGTGTGTGGCAGTACTGAATTTGGATTCGCGCTGGTATATAAAGAGAAAGCCCTGCCCCGTGGGTCTTCTATTTGGTCGCTCTCACATAAAATGAATAATCAACCAATCAATTCTTCCAGATTCAAACAACAAGCAAAGATCGCAAAATCAAGGTGGAATGGGTGAAATTCCTGATAAATACTTTGTTGTAACGGACAATGAAATGGTCAGACTGAAATATTTATTAATTTATGGAAGCAAAGATTCAATTCTGAGCAAATCGTTTGTCACTAAAAACTTCTTCTTTATTATATTGGGTCTCTACGTATTGTTGATCGTCCTTATAGGAATGTCAAATAATCAGTCTCTCATCAAAATCTTTAAATCGTTGAATCCATTAAAATAAGAGCGATATTACTTTACGATTTCTGTGGGAATAAGTGCAACATGATGAAACTAGTGTATGAAATACCTACCAACCTAAACCGTATTGTAATTGTTTACTGGTGCAGTTTACCTGTTCATTCACAGTATTATAATACAGATTTTTGAAATAATTGTCCATTTTATTATTTGCAATTATATTATATCTGGAGAGGGTTTCAAGAGCCCCAGATGTCGGCGTACTTGCGCGCTCATCGAACGCATTGAAATTCCCGCCTACGTGCTTTTCTCTGACGTAGGTGCTGTTGTACAGTTGGTTTCCGAAGTTCCAGGCCCTGAAATGAGTTGTTAGAAGTTAGATCGATTCCAGAGAATATGGAGGCAGCACATATGTTACGGTTCGCGGGTGCAATAATTTTCATTTTATTCCAATCAACATGCTCTTTACATGTGAAAAAGTTTCCACTGCTCATGCCAAATGTCCACCCCGATAGGGTAAGCCACATTTATTCAGAAAACTGATTTCACGAAACGTTACAAGCGTTGCAAGGTTTAGTGCTTACAACCCCATTGATAAAAATTGAATTCGTAAAATGCGGGAAAATACTGAAAAGAATCAAAAACAATTCTAATCTAACATTAGATACTGTTTTAATTATGTGTATTTTATAATCGAAATGATTCATATTTTACTTTAACTGTGGAAATCGTAGTTTCATCAATATGGCATTCCTCAGAAATTCAACCTTTGGCATTTTAAATTTTACCTACGTCTAATGAAAATATTCTCGAAAACTACGTGCTATTCTTTTACCTGCTTCTCAACATAGCAGGTTGCTACTCAATGTTTAATAGTCTGGTTTCCACTAGACTAAATAAATAAAATAACTGTCTGAGACGTGCTCAGTTGAAACTCTTAAAAGAGTTGTTGAGTCGCGAAGTATCCAGGTACCTAATTAATGCAACGATGTTTGGAGATACAAATTATTATTACAATGTAAACGATACATAATGTAAACTGCATAATGAACTGCATAAAAATAACAGTTTTGATTAAATTCCAGGATGAGTTATACGTATGCACTCCAGTAAAAGTAGTACCTGATAAGAGTTTTTATATAGGTGAGTTAATTTAATGCAGTAGGAATTATACGTAACTAAACTCATGTTCTGAATATTCCAGTTGGATTTGAACCAAATGCCAGTATGTCCGTAGTTCATCATATGCTCGTATTTGGGTGTGCAAATCCAGGAACCACCGATCCAATTTGGTAAGTACTCAATACATCTTACACTAAATAGATTAATCGATTAGTTCAAAATGAAGCAATTGACCGAATTTTGAAAATGCAGGGATTGCGGGGAAATGGCAGTGTCTGAATCCGACAACGGTTTGAAAAGGGCAAATCCGTGCGCTGAGGGCTCAAATGTGAGTTGATTTCACGCAAAACATATATAGTTGTACTGTAAAACTGGAATCAATTGCCTTGTTTTAAGGTGATCTACGCTTGGGCTTTGAATGCGAAAATGCTCCAACTCCCGGAAAACGTCGGATTTCAAGTGGGAAAGGGCACACAAATACAATATCTGGTCCTTCAAATTCATTACTCCAAAAAGTTCATGAACGACCAAACAGATCATTCTGGGCTCAATCTAATCTACACTGAGGAACCGTAAGTTTCACTGATGCACTAATGCATAAGAAAGTTATAATTTTTATCATGGTAATATTTCATTTAGTCAAAGTAAATTGGCGGGTGTTCTTCTGTTGGGAACTGGAGGAGTCATTCCACCCAGAACTCTAACGCACATGGAAACTGCTTGCCAGATTAGTGAACGAAAAACGATATTCCCTTTCGCCTACCGAACACACACCCACGAATTAGGAAGAGTTGTCTCAGGATACTCCATTCACAGGGACGAGTCTGGAGTGGACCATTGGTCACTCTTGGGCAAACGTAATCCAAGAACTCCGCAAATGTTCTATCCGATTTTCAACAAGGACCCAATCTCTTATGGAGACCGATTGGCAGCTCGTTGCACCATGGATAGTGGTGAGCGACGCGATTATACAAAAGTTGGGTAAGTTTCAGCAAAATTTTGAGACTGCATTTATGATTTATTTCACAAGGAGCTTTTTATGAAAATGAGCGTTTTATAGGCCGACCCACCGTGATGAAATGTGCAATTTTTATTTGATGTATTGGATTTACGCGGAGGAGGGTAGTCCGTTGGACATGAAATATTGCATTTCTGAAGGACCTCCTTATTACTATTGGAACGTTGAAGAGAATGATCTGAATAACATTCCAGAAAGCGAAGCTTCAAGTCTCGATTAAGCTGAAATTATTGAATCTGACCAATCCAATTACCTATGTTACTAGGAAAACGAATCTATTAGCTATTTTCAAAAGAGGAACTGTATTATAATTACGTACATACATTAGTACATAATCTACATACGTACTTACTAAGATTTTCATTCTATTTTTGTAAAGTAAGTAGTTTATTTTAACGCAGCTGACAGATTTTATTGAATGTTATATTTACCAATTTGAGAACCTTCCAGATGAAAGTATTTTAATGGATAAACCAATTATTACATTATATAACTATTAAATATTTCATATCTTATAAATGTGATCGTAGAACATTCCACAAAATATTTATATGAATATTTTTTATAAATTCATTTACTCTATATTGCGTTAATTATGATGTTGACAATTAAATTGATGCTTTAATGATATGTAATCAACAGTTTTAACGTAAAAAAGCCAAAGAAACTTCATTATAGGTACTTGATATAATTTCACGGGAACGCACTAAATAGGTGGCACAAAATATTACATGATAGTCGCACGAAATTTCATTAATTTCTTAAAGTAGATCACTTATTATCATAAAGTTTAATTACCATCAAGTATTTATTATTGAAAAAAATCTAGTCGAATACTAACGTAATTATATGTATTGAAATATATTACTAAAATGAGACTTTCGATGGTGGTAGTGCTGCTATTTTTCCGATTTATTTATTATTTTATTAGGTGTAGGTATTACCCACGATGCACTTAATATTACATTGTACTTATCTAAATCTACTATACCTAATATCTCTATTGCCATCACCTACTATACTTATATAATATAACAAATAAAAATAAACACAATTGTAACAAAATTTATGTAACAAAATGCTGTAGGTATACAACAACTAACGGGGTAAAGGAACGAAAATGTCAATTTCAACAGTTTGCTTTTTTTGTAAGTATTCCCATCTCTTCTCATTTATTTGGATAGGATGTATAAGTATACATGCATAGGTATATTGATGAGATTGTAAAACGCTAGCGCGTTTGGATTAAATAGTACCTGTGGTTTTAAATTCCAAATTATTTTTATATTTGTACAAGAACCCTACAACAGCAGGCGTCGCATTGAGTAATGTATGTTATTTAAGCTGAAAGCCAGAAGGGGTTCGGCAGCAGATATGTGCCTACACAAAACAGAAAAGGCACACAAAGGAGATGCAATACTATGAAATGAAGGTGCGTGATAACGCCAAATTGGTCAAAGTCTTTGGATCCAGGCGACTTTGGGGGCTGGTTCGCCTCTGCCAACGATTTTGATCGATCTATTGAAACTTGTCCATCTTTTATGCATTAACGGTACCGACAAAAATTACCTATAAAGACTAATTATCACTAATGTTATACTTCTAATAATTATATTTGACTTGTATATTTGTACAGAGAAGAATAAATAATATGTAAGTATATGTAATATCAAGATGTTTGTATTTGTGACACTGATAACTCGGATGTGTGGAGGGTTGTCTACACAGTTTGATAAGACTTCCACTTGTTGCTCAGCTGAAAATTTCAGACTTTTGCATCTCGCGGTTTTCGCTTTCGATTTCGATCTTAGCCGATCGGTTCAATGTTCGAGTTCGATGTTTTGATCTGCTCCTCGTCATGACATGACCGACGCCGTTGGACCTTCCATCGGGCGAGTCGGCAAAGCGTTTTGATGAAGTATAACATTTTCGATGCCTATCATGTTTTTGACTGATGCGGTCGGTTTTGAATTCGAACTGGCGACGAAACGGAAAGGTCTGGGAGCGAAACGAACCAAGGTCCTTCGTTTGGCCAGAGGCGAGTTAAATGTGATGTCATAATGACATCATCGGGAAGTGCTGCGGTCGCCGATGTTCGCCATAGCGTTAGCGCTGGTATTTTGTGGGTGGTCTGAATGCGGAGAGCAGAGAGATGTGAATAATACCGGAGCGTTTCGGGCAATTCGAGATATCGGAACGAAGCGAAACGCAACCGTGACCGATGGTCGGTAGCTGTAGCCGGCTGTGCCAGTCCTGCACCCGTCATTATCGTCGTGTCATGTGGCCGCTGTAGCCGCCAATCGCCAATTTCGATCCAGCGCCATCGCCGCTTCCCTGTGCCGTTGTCGCTTTGCTGTTCTCTCCTCCACCTCTGCTCCTCGAATCAATAGCGGAGTAGCTGAGTGAGTAGCTGACGTCAGACTAGCTGCCGGAGGGGCGCTATCAACGAAGCGGGAGGGGGGAGCAGTGCACTTGTAACTTGGCTAGTAGTGTCATGTATCCGCGCAAGTGGCTCTGCGAACTGTCTTATGTTCTGTGATCGAATTGGTGTAATGCAGCGCTCGATTTGGCGTAAGTTTTCCCCATTGCTTATTCCGTTTGCCGTGCCGTATTCGCATTTCGGACATTTTTGGTGTCCCTGAATTTGTGCGCCAATCGGCACTAACGTGCCGTGTGGCCTTCACCGGCGTATTACTGTTGACATTGAAGGTCTCTACGCAAAGACTGCAAAAGGCCAGTAGAGGTCAACTATTCAAATAGTCCTATCGCGGCGCTGCCGAAATGGTAAATTTCAAATTGGATCGCCAGCCTCGTTAGCGGGTTTTCGATAGCCGGTACCACTTCCTGCGGGTCCTGCTGCGACTCGCTGCGACTGCCTGCGACCTCGTTCCTGCTGCTACCCTTTGCGCGCCACTACTTTTCGGTGCCATACTCCTTTCGAAATTTCCCGCCAATTCCTGCGAGCGAACGTCCGGCATTCCTGCGAGACATTTCCCGGGATGGCCTGATCGATCCGAAAACGTTATATAAATTAAAATGGCAAAGCGTGTCGAGTATCGCGAAAAACCTCTCTTTCCTGTGTGCAGCAGTGGCAAAACAGGTTGTGGCAGTTACGGCTGGCGTCATGTTGGTGGCAGAAAAAAAGACAAACGAACAAAACGAGACCCTTCCAGCTCTTCGAGAGCGATAAACAATAATTAGTACACAATAATTTTATGACATCCTGAGAGATGCAATATCTAAGCGCCAGATGGAGTGGCAGCGGGCGCCACGCTGGTTGCAGGAATCCGAAAGCGCGTCCCGGCTCCATCCCGCCCGCTCACCTTTCACCTTTTCCTCCCCAATAAACTTGAAAAGCTCGAGCTCGCCTATTTCTTGCATTTTTGCTGGGCACACACAACACATAGCACTCATAGCAGTCATAGCACATACACCAAGACCACGTGGTCATCAAGTCTGCGCGCAATCGCGATATATCATATTTCACAATTGCATGCTGATTTATTGTTTGTAAACACAAACATTTCTCTTCAAACAAATAATGGAACAAAAACCCACACTGACGACTAGCTGATGATCTACCTGATATACTCACCTTGAATCGCAATCTTAGAAACTCCTGGACCATGAAAGAAAGACAACACAAAACCGAATTACCAATGCACAGGTTTGATGACCAACAGAAAGAGCCGACACCGATTCGATTACATCACCGAATCCTACGTACATACTTTTGCTAATGAAAGAACTTTTACTATTCCTTGTTTTCCGTTGTAATTCCGAGACCCAGGACACCTAGGTTACTTCGAGATATCGGTAAATTAATTAACGGAAAAGGGTGCGTTTAGCGCTTAACGAAATGATTCGTTTGCAAATAAAAAAATTCGTATTGGAACCACGACCTTCATGTGATTATTGTGTTCATCATAAAGTGATGCCAGTAGCTGTCGCCAATTATTCATTCAACTAACCATGTATTGTCCGTTTAATTAACACATCTCTTGGGGACGGTTAAGTCGTGTGAGGTCACGTTACTCACCAAAATATTGATCTCGGTCCTCAATAAGCGAATACATATATCACGCACCATGCATGTTCATACAGAGATACCCTTCTTGATGGTGCTCTCGACAATTCGCCTAATTTTCGATTATGGGATTATCTGATCGATGATGACGATGATCGAAAATGATTTTGTCATTGTGTGTATGTAATATGATGTGCTGAGAGAATGACCTGCGCTGATTTGGTATAGAGACAAGTCTTTCATTCAATTGATTATTTATAAGGGCCAGTTTATCTTGAGATAAAATTCTCCCTTATCGCTAATGGAATTCTCATTTACAGTTTGACGTATTTTTTTAATTCGAATAATGAAGTAAAACTGTATTTTTTTTGCAGGCTTGTTGACCCTATGATGGAACGCAATCTTCCACTAGAGGTGAGTTTATCATCCAAAATCCCTCTAGAGCCAGGAAAATCATGCGTTAAGCAAACGAATCCCGACATATAATGTAGTTAGTGGGTAGTGGGTAAATAATAATAAAACGTACCTATCTTCTCTGTCCGTTACGTTTACCACCATGGGTGAGTTCGACTTTATGCTCACAGGATATCATGTTCGTCGCATTGTCCTATTCTAATCGTATCGAATAAATAGAGACGCCAGTTCAGCATCGTGTGTATGCAAGCAACCTCAACCGTAGCAGGATGACGCCGCGTTTCAGGAAGTTGCAATTTTATCGCATCGAAAAAATGCTTGCATCTAAATTGAACGAAATGCCGGAATTAGTTTCAACTAGAAAAAGATCCAAATTTCCATCCTGCACGAAAACTGGGGAACCAGAGACGGGCAATAAAAATGCGACTCAGTATAACGAATTAACGAATTTATTACTATGGCCACTGTCGATGGCCACCTTCTTTGGGCATGAAAGCATGTATGCATGCACTCACTCTAATGGCAAGTTAATTAAAACCCTCATTATTTTATTCCTTTGTTAGCCTACTTATCGTAATTGAGCATTTATTTAATAAACATCACCAGTTATTTACCGAGATAAGATGTCTGCGGGGTTAGATCCACACACAAATTAGCGCATCATCATGAAATTCGTCAATTTTCCCCTTATCCATGCGGAGGAGAGATTTTCATTACAGCAAAAAAATGCGAGAAACGTTCTACGCCCTTTGTTTTATAGGTTTCTGATTTCGTCAAGTAACCAGTTTAATTTTAGAACGATTTTTATTTCTTGTGTAGATGTTTTGTTGGCCAGTTGGATTTTAGCCAAATTTCCTAGCGTTTATGGGTCGGACAAAAGGTGGCAGCACCCGTTTTTATCCCCGACTTTGAACGGGATAAGCAAATTAACAGCGTTTTCGAGTCGCCACAGCCGACCAAGTTCAGCTTTAAAATCGCTATCAATTTCTCGATTTACAGCTTGCTTCTAGTAGTGAACTGGAAAACGCTATAAATCAATCCCTCTCCAAAACAGCTAGACATCATTGAATACTACGTATTTCGAGTATACTATATTTCAATAAGCTCTATGCTCTCCTATATTCTATACATACTGATCCTTCGAAGGCGTGATTTTATTTTGCGAAATTAGCTGTCTAAATTGGAGGCGAAAGGGTGTATTCGCTATTTTAGACAATCCAAAGCCGGTTTAGGTTTAATTCATTAGTAATGTGATCCATACCTACGGCCTACAGGGAGGGGGTTTGGCTCGTGGCGTGCCACGTGTGTTGTACACAGCTGTGGCACGGACAGTAGGGGACATTTTACGGTAGGCATGTGTGCATTTCTTCACAGGGGCCTTAGACTCCTCGATTGCTTGGATAGCTGAATGGGTCTGGCGTTGGTTACGGCGACGATGAGGGTGATAAGTTCACGACATCGCTCATTTTATGGAAAAGTAACATAAGTCTCCATAATTGTACACAAAATCTTATATTGGCATGTAGAAAAGCTGCATGTCACAGTACTGATAAATCATAGCCACAGAGTGCAGAAGTGTATATGATGCTTGTATAGAAAAATGTAACAACTCCATCTCTAGCTGGGGTAGAAGTATAGAAGAATATTTAAATGGTCTCATTATAATTCGCCCAGTTTGTGGAGCTTATTCACTTTGCCCATAATTTACTATCCTTTTTTAAATGATTCTTGCTAGTATTTTTGAAATCGCCTTTGTCAAAAAACAGTGTTTTTTTTATGTACATACAAGTACTTACCCTATGTAATAAGATAATCTTAGCGTGATGGGTACGAAACTTTTAGAAATTCATTATTTCCCTCTAATATATTTATTATAGTAGTGGTATATACATAAACGATATGGTTGTGGTAAGTGGTATAGGTATCCTAACAGTTCTAGTTCGTATAGAGAATTCAGTAAATTAAAGAAAAACTCATTGGATAACGTCATGATCCAATTAATCCATAATTATAAAATTGATGGTGGTGTCACGTAAGTTTTTCTCGGAGGAAAAAAGAAATTAATTAATTTTATCGAGTCGCCGTCAAGTTTTTCAAGTTGGGATCGAGAGACTACGAGTTCCATCTATGATAAGTACTGAGATGCATTTCCTTGAGTATAATGAAAATAAAGGTGGAAAATCTAAATTGTCATTATTACCACCCGAGACCGGAAAAGTTCCCGTTACATTGTTAGAGGCGGAGATCGGTCTCTTCTCACAAATTGTTATTCAGGCTTCCAATTCCATAGTTAGGTACATATGTACCATTCTGTGTGTATGTTTTCTGTTCAATAATAAAATAGTGCACGCTCCGAAAATTCCCCGAGTGTGGGTTTACGCACGCGATAAAGGCTCGTTTGTTGTTTTATCAGTTTTTATCAATGTGCAATTGTGCTGTCTATTTGAGAATTTATATCAGTGTTATGAATTATATTTGGCGACGATGGATTTCTACCATGATCAAACTAATTTATGTATGAATTTGATCACGTTTTAATTCGTAATAAGCATAATGTCATGGCCGCTGGCAGAGGTGCAAATTTCATTTCGGTCTGGCTTAGTTTTGAGTTTCAGTCCGTTCCACCATTTGGTCCATTTATGGCATATAGATATTACCTATACCTGCATATTACATAAGTATTCTTATCTTACGCCTTTTATAAGATTTTCATTTGGCCCTATTTAGCCGCGACATGCTTGTCTCGAAACTAACTACGATTGCTACCTTTCGTCAGAGATCTTTGTTTCGCATCAAAGGAAGCGATTATAGCATTTTAATATTTAATTTTTTCGTAAAGGAAATAATATTTCTGCTTGTTGGTTCTACAACGATAATATTTCAATAATAATGACGTTTCTAAGCACCTGGCCGGTAATTCTAATAGGATTTCTTCTTCTCCCAATTCTTAAGGCATTTAAAATATTTCCTGATATAAAGTGCAACTGAATCGAAACCAAAATCAATTACATTCATTTAATACTTACACTAACGTTATTAACACTATATGAATTGAACAGTGACGTATCGCTGGTGCTTATGTAATAATTAATAGTTTTCACATTGCGTCATTCAACAATGATTTATGCTATTTATTTGGAAAGGTATATCGTAAAATCTTGTGAACCGTCATCCGCAAGATGAACAAATTCAGTTGTCATTTTCATGTGGGTGGTTAGGTGCTTGGAATGAATAAAGATATGTAGTGAGAAAAGAGTACACTATCAGAATTTTATGACGACTTGGCACATGTCTTGATAACATTCTCGCGTTGACTAGATTTAGCGTTGCACTTTTGTCCAATTTGTCGGTTGAACTAAACTCAAAACCTAAGGGATGTTTACTATTATAAAATAGCTGTTGCTAATTGCATTAAATTCGAATTGCCTTAGTTTATTATTCAAAATATTTGCTTAAATCTTCGCTTGTATGTGATTCATATCTCCCGGAAAATGTATGAAAGACGACGATATGATGTTTAACACGTTAACTGCCGCAATGGTAAGACCTAAAGCGGGTCCGCCATGCCACATTTCAATGAAAGTATATTTTGTCGAATAAATGACCAAAAAAGCATACAAGAAGGTATGCAACCAATTTTGACAGGTTCTTTTTGGTAAAATCACTGAGGCACAGCATTTGTGCCTCGCGGCATAGACGGCGCTCCGTGTTTCTTCTTTTTCATCGAGGAACAACGTTGAAATATGAATCAGTTCGATTTCGGCATATTCAGTGTCACTTATGTGAATACAGAACCGAAAATCAGTATGAGAATTAAAATGCAAAAATTTTTCGTCCGATGAAGAAGTGAATCTGTTTTCTTCTATTTTATTTTTCATGTTCTTTTTCATACTGTTACAGTAGCGTTTGTATAAGATAGTCTTATATGAACGTCTACAATCGGGAATAAATAGTTTACTTCATAAATTGTTTCCTACACCTTTTACATTCATACTTGTTATCGCGAATTTTGATCGTGAAATTAGAAGAAGTACAATTTACCGGGGGTTTTGCATCGTCTGCATCTACAAGGCCGTGCTGCATTCGGATCTCTAATTGATCGCGTTCTCTGAGACACTGTCCTAAAACTGCTTCGCGTGGACAGCATTTTGGTGTGAGGCACACCGTGTGTGTCTCAGCGAGGGGCTGGATAATTTTGCGAGGCACAACGCCTGTACCTCATGGCAGTTAACGTGTTAATTATGCCCGACCGGTGTGAGGCTTTGCTACATTTTTCGTAAATTTTTTCTCAATCACTCATCACTGGCGTCTTCAATTGGTTTTTCATTTTATATGTCTATTATAGTATTACATAATACGTACTTATGAACACACAACTTATTTACAATATTTGTAAGTATAAGTAAATATCTACATAAGCCCTTCAGGTCTACGTTAAATTAATTTGAAATATTTTTCTTCGACAAAGTACACACTTTTGCATCTATAATATTAAAAATGTAAATGAGCCATTATTATACTGCTCATAATTTATTTAATGTTCGATTAATTAGGACTCAATAATTATCGACGTTGTTTTGATAACGATGTAAGCCCTTTTAAAATTCATATTTCTTCAAAAACAAATTTCGATTAATTCCTCAGTTGATTATACATAACGTCATTATATGCGACGCGTCTGCATGTTTTTTTCTACTATAAGCAATGAAGTAAACATAGAAATGTTTTCATTGAGCTTTTGCGGGATGAAATTTCAGGAAATGTACGCGCTGTTAAAATGTAATTCCACTGAATGTTTCTAGCTCACTGATTGCGCAAGTTTTTCTTTTTTGTTAAAAAATTCAAAGTGTTGTCCATCTTGGAGATTCGTTCATCCTGAATTTGTTGATAATTTTAGATAACGTAAAAATTGATAACCCTGAAATGGTTATCTCGTATTATACCGAGTAATACACACAGAATGTTTCGAATTTTTCGATTTGTTTCTACTTTCAAAGTTTAATATTAGACCACAATCGTATTGTCTTTCTATTCTTGGGTAAATTGTTTCATATGTATAAATAGCAAAACTTAAAATAGATTTTTTTAAAGAGTACTCACTTGACGATATTTAAATTCAAAAATGTAATCAAATCCGCTAATCAGATTCCACCTACAACTCGCCCAGTACAGTTCATTCGACGAGAATGAAACGAGAAATAATAAGTAAACGGAAGTTCAAATATCCGAAATTCTCAACATTTCGATATCTATGAATCTCCATACGGTAGGAAGTTGTTGAGCAAATCGTGCCAAGCGCCAATTTCCGCATATTTTGCCTCTAGAAGGAGTCCTGTAGTGGTTTACGCGTAGTTCTTATAGCCAAAATGTGGAACGTTTCAACCTTAACTGATTCGCAATGGCGGAACAGTTTTAGGCATCACGCACGAAAAAACTTCATACATTATTAGGTCACAATATTTAATTACTTGACTACGTACATCCAAGGTGCAAAGGTGTACGTACGGATGTGCTGAATAATTTAAGATGATCCTTTCGTTCAATAACATGAAATTCTCATTAATTGTTGATTTTACTTTCAAGGGCGCGCACTTTTTCCGCCCCTAATCGATACCGAATTCAGAACGTTGAACCGACTTAGAAAAATTTATCTGTGTATGTATGTATTATCGATGGTACCCATCTGATTTGGTTCCCTTTCTCTTCAAGATGAATTTTATTATAAAGCGTCAGTTTATTAGTATGATTGTTGCACTTGTTAAATGTTACTCTAATAGTTTTAAAAGCCCGTTAATAGCACCTCGTACCTGACCTATGCAAATAAAAATACATCGCATGAACATTTTCCGCCGCTAAACGTCACATCATTAATCGTGGTATATACATAGTATAGTTAAAACACAAGGCGAATTTTAATTAGTAGATGGCTCGAGACGTTTTAAGACTCGTATAAGATAGGCTCAAAATATTAATTTCTCGTGATGTGCTTTTGCATCATACGTATGTCAGAGGTGTGCATCCTCCAGGTAACTGATGAAATTGTGCGTAAAGTGTTTGTGGGTCATGTTGCAGATTGCGGCTTTTTGCCGGTTCCTTTCGGTTTGACGGCGTCGGTTAATTGAAAGTTATCGGTTCGCATCTCGGAGTCTGTGAATGGGTTCCGGGGGCGGCGAACACGTGCGCCCCCACGTGTCCTTCGTGAGGGGGTGGAGGACGCCGCCCTCTATGTGCGTCACTCTGCTACCTATTGATTGCAGTTGCGTACCGACGATGGCTCTGGTCATGGCCGAGATTGTCGTTGGCATGACGATCATGGCGTTACCATGTCTTTCCTCCTTTTCACTTCCACCTTATTAATAAATAAACTAGATTACAATTCCACCTCTCCGCCTTCGCCTTCGGCCCGCATTTCGCCGAAAAATCCCCCGGCCGACGCGTCCGCCGAAACCCGGAAGAAATTGACCGAGACCGGCGTGCAATGGCAATTCGTTGATATTTTTACGACGGTCGGCGCTATTTCGGAGTTGCAGAGCTTTCCCTCGATCTCATGAATGAGGAACCTTCGAAAATTATCCAGGTGATTAATTAGGCTCGGATAAAATAACAGCGTTCCTATTTTTCTACAATTACTCGATGCCCGGTATGTGTGTGTGGGCAGTCTTTTGCTAATTATCTCATACTATAAGTACCATATAATGATAGATACTTACCGATAATTGCACAGCCTAAGACAGTGCAACAGTTTTCCGGTAATACTTGTGCGATTATACATTATTGATATACATAGAAATGCTTTATGCCCTAAAGGCATGAAAAGCACCCGCATAATAGGTACATTTTTGTGGGTGAATGAATGCCAATGAGATGGCAATTTGTTTTCTTGTGATTTTGCTCATCTACACCTATATGTCATCGAAATTCAATTTGCATTTTGTTTGTTACTTCGGGTTTTTAATTCAATTTTATTATATTTGTGGCCTTGTGTTATGGTGTTTGCTGAACGCGACGCCATCATCGTTAATAAATTGAAGATGGACTTCCTTTTCTTTTTTTTTGCAAGTTTCGTGGTCATGGGGGATTTCACTATACCTACATATGCAAAAATAATATTAGAGGACATTTATTACGACCCTTGTTACAATCAATTCACTAATTGATGGCTTTTATAAATATTTATTTATCAAAGTTCGAAAGCATTATTCGAGGAGGGCGGTGAGTTTAGGGAAAATCAAAATTCACATTTCCTGATGGTATGTATCGAGTGTTCCCCATTTCATTAGTGTGTGATATTTTTAGTTTTTCCCATATAGCTTTTGGCAGCGAAACTCTCCTCTTTTCGTAGAAAACTATTCGAATTCGTTTTACTTTCCGCCTTGATCCACATACAAATACATCAGATTTTGTCAAAGTGATAAGGGCCGAATCGAGGGCAACCCTTTGCTCCACTGTAATAATTACATACGTACCTACCGAATGTTCAATAGGGAATTGTTTTAATATCTCGCGGCGCTCGTTGTACTCGTAGATCCTACCGGTGATAATAATGTTACGTACTGCCCTTTCGGCCTTTGTTACGCTAGTACAATAACGTATACTAATATAAAGTCTGCATGACTTTATTCTTTCTTCGCATTTGCGAGCTTTTCCCTTTCTTATTATAACGGTAAGCAGGTATACGCGACATAAATAGCATCAAGAGCAACAATTAGTTTTGCATTTTCCCCCGTGTTTAGTCTATTTTTAGAAAAGACAAATTCAAACCCCTCGAACCTTGAAGAAGACGGCTTTAAGTAAGCAATGTTTGCGTTTTTATTATCACAATCGGTGCTAAATTATAATTATGCAAAAAGAATTTCGCCCGCGTATTAGCAAATAAACGAATTGACGTACTTGATGAAATGATTCGCTATTTTACACCTGATGCTGTATGCAGGGATCTAATTACATTCGATCTTTTTTCCAACCACACTATTAATTCCACACATACCTATGTATTGCCCCTTTAATAAAGCTGAATTCACTTTAATTAAACAATTGTATTTGATTAATAGAGCAATGCGGTGTAATTGGGTGCAGTTTCGGCTTTATTTGTTGTAGTACTACAGTTTTATCGCGTATACGGATTTTATTTATTTATTTGTTTATTCATCTAATTATGACAGGATAAATAAAGTGCGATAGTTTCAAGTCGCCATTGATTGCTTTATGTCTTTTACTCTTTATGTATATGTATATTACGTTCGGTTCGGTTTACATTCAGTTAAAAAAGACAGACCTATATTTTATCATGGATGATAATGATGTTGTTTTCACTTTCCTTCACCTGATGCCACCAATTTTTACCAAAAATTTATTCTGTTCCAGATAAAGCGCACATATCATCAATTACTGAATTGGTGGTGATAAAGCAATTTGTAAGTATTTGAAAACCATTTCTTTTACGTGATTGAGCTTTGTATACCATCATACAAATACGACTAGCAGTTTGGGTTCGGAATTCATTAGTATTTCGACGCAGCCTTGACTCAGAGACAAAGTGTGTTTCAAATTTGCCGTCCTCTGTCGAGAAATTCCTGTTTGTCCACTAAAGTCTCAAATTGTATCTGTTGATAAATTTTTGGTTCTGTGAATGAAATTTAAATTTAGACATATCGATTTGGAGGCGTGTTTTGATCCGCGATAATAATCCAGTTTTTTTGATTGGATTTAATTATTCCTGCAAGAAACGTCAATACATTGTTGCATAACGCGTGGGTTGCGAAGAGGAGCTCAGTACGGAGGCGCGTTCAAGGTGTTTTTTAACACATTATCGGCTAAATTGTGAGCCAGGAGGTCGACCCATAAACTTTGCTATACACTACACTCCACATCTCTGCTACACTTTTTTTGAGGATTGGCCTAATTTGCCTCGATATTCGATCCTGCAGAGTGGATTGCACAAAAATGTCCACGAATTATCGGCAGCGATTGTGCATGAAGGGAAAAGGTTAATAAATTGTGATCGAACCAATGAATTTTCACCGGTATAATAATTTTCTATGTCCATACTGCAATATATTTTCTAAACATAAATTGCCAATATGTATCTAATATTAGGTGTTGCATTGATTCATTAATTGTGAATAGCTTTGGCTTGAACATATTAGAGGAAAAAAAACAAGAAAAATCTCCGACATCAATTTAGCATTGACCTTACATAAATGGTCTAGCGGTCTGACGGTCTTATACAATTAGCGGCAAGAGATTTTTACTGATTATCCGGGTGGAAAGACGAATTTTTTTTAATCTAGATCTTGGCTAATTTCATCCGATTTTCAAAGGCTGCATTAAGAAGAAGTGCGAATCCTTTCATACGGAGGCGATAAAACTGAAAACTTTCCCCAACGTTCCGTGCAATTTCTCCTCCATAGTGGGTACATACACTCTTACTCTCTTTATGTTCACTCCTCTGCTCGGTATCTCCTGCTTATGTGCACTATCATCATAGGTATACATGATACGTTATGTAGGTAGTGTAGTAAATCAATAAACTACCTCAACACACTGTTATAGAAATGTGTAATATGATTAGATGTATAGATAATTAGAAATGTTACATAGGTGTAATGGATTGATCGAGTTTTGTCTTTGATCTAGCCTCTACCCTGTTGTGTACATCAAGTTTGTTATGCGATTGATTCGGGGAAGAAATTTTCGTGTTAATTAACTGCTCCCTGCCTAATTTGCGATAACATAAGAAATTCAACCACAGTGCAATCGGCTCATGGTGCCATCAAAAGGGCCCTCAGTTCCTTTTCGAATTGACCTAGTTTTCCACTCACGAAACTCTTCTACATCTACAACACGAGTACCTATAGATCTCATCTCGTCTCTGTCTGTGTAGTTTATTAAATGTAATTGAATCGGAAGAGGACATTAGGCCGTATAGTAGTCACTCTTGGCCACTATCTGCTGAGTACTGATGATGATGATGATGTTGATTATTACGGGGACTCGGCTTGTGGAAGTCGATCGTCGTCGTCAGATGAAAGTTCCGTATATAACGCAACGTTATAGTAGGTATAGCGAATCTATGTATAGATAGATATTTCTGTTTGTTTATGTCTATAATTAACATTAAAAATTGTTCAGGCAATGCTGTGTGCAACTTAGGCAGGTCAAAAATACTCAAAAAGCTGTGCTATAGGAGTACTGAAATAAAACTTGTATTTTGAGCGTTGCTTTTATTCTGGATGAGAAGCTCCCGGACTTATGGTTAGTGGGCATCCGCTCCTTGGTGCGGCCCGTCGGACAAGTGCCTCGACGGGCCGATGCGCACCCTCTGGACGGAAACCGTCGAGATAATTGTGATTGTGGACGTGTACAACGTGTGCCGTTTTGGATTTACGCTAAAAACCGCCCCACATCGCCCGATCGGGCCGTGCCGCCGTGTTACGCACGATGACGCCGCCGTCTGCAGAGACCGATGGCCCTACAGTGGCCGTGCAGTGCGTCCCGTCCTCACGGTAAAGTCGAAATTTGTGAGCCCCGGCAACATCACCGGGCGTCGGGACGCCACTAACCCACCCATCCGTCATTTCGGTCATTAACACGCTCCTCTTCTCTTGTATCTTCTCGATGTGGCTACATAATGTTGTGTACATTTTACGTCGACTTTTTGAGGTCGTGTCGTTCGGCAAATTCACTGACGCTCTATCACAAAAATGATTAGTAATAATTTATTCAGGAGAGATAAGTGCGCGACCTTGGCCAATGAACATGTCACATCTAATCTGAATTAAAACAGATAAAATCCGAAAGTTTTTCTTTGCCCGATGATTGTTATCGAATTTTCCCACCATCGCCGTCGCACGAACGGTAGCCAAGAAAATTGACGTCATCGTGTAATTTTCCAATGTTGATGATGATAATCATGTCATTACTCGTTATAATAATTATTGTCACAGCGCACCGAATAATGATCGCTGGTGTTTTTGTCTTTTGGGCCATGTATATTTATTATGTTCTCTCACCTCCTCGTTCTTGCACATAATCGGCGACCTGCAAATATCGATGGGATTTTTACTGGCGCGCTTTTATTTACACAGGAATTTCTACCAGAAATGCTAATAGAGGAACGATCGGCTGTGCTGTCGCTTGAATTCTAATTAATTAAATTTCAAACGTGATCCTACATAAAATACAAAACTATCACCGCAGCGGTCGACGACTAAAATCGTTTCTCTCGTAAAGTTTAACAGGTTTCATTTGCATATATTTCAGTAAAAATATCAATTTTTCGTAATACGTAACTCCAATAAATTTATGTCCTACTAACTACTAACGCAACGTATCGCTATGGATGTCCATCTTTCGTTTCATCCTTTTTTCGCGTGCGAAAATTTCCTCTAAGCTCGAATACTGGGGACATTCGCTTAGAGACTGGGATGATGAACCATATGCGTCCAGGTATAGAACCATCAAGGGGGATCCGTATCTTTGAGCACGCACCCTCCAAAGAAACCGATGATATGTCGTGTGCTCACTTTTAATTACTTCCTTCATCTTCCAAACCTGAATTGAGACTCAAAGGTGCTGTGGCGTTTTAATAACACATTTGTATTCGTCAAACGGAAGGTTACATTATCATTGTCCAGGATCGATTTTCTATTTTCGCAAGGTCCCATGGCGTTTGGAATTCGAAAAATTTTTGCCGGCGCTCAAGTTTTTCGTTTTCGGTCAGGTGAAATTACACAGGCTGATTCAAAAGTATGGCACTACTACTTCAAACCTAAAATAAGAAAAATTCCTATATGCTTGTACTAAGACATTAACCATTGAAAGTTGCTGGTGACCGAATGATTTTATCGATACTCCGCTTATTATAAGTCTTAGTAATTATGTTTTTTGATAATACGATTCATGAATAAAGCAGTTCACCCTGTGCTCTTCGGCAGATCAAAAATTCAATGGTAAATGGTGAAACGGGCCATTAAAGAGGGTGCCATAACCATATATTGTAACCAATATTATAACCAGAAAAAAATCTCGGAGATATTCCGTCAAATATTAAACTTCCCAATTCTGGGATCTTTTACACCGAATGTACAAAAATTTATTGATCGTTATTACTTGGAAACCATTGTACGTCTTATTGTTGTTGTTCGAATACTTCACCAGCAGGTCTTCCACGGGTTTTCGTAAAATGGCGTATATCTGAAAATCCCATCCACGGACAAACTGAATTTAATTCCAAAAATTGTACCGTTTTCAAATGCTTAAATGCCTGCTACAACAATAATAATAATATGTGATTGTTTATAGCACCCGAGTCTTCCTCAACGGTTTAGCCATTTACCATTGAATTAATGACTTACAGTAAATAATAAGCGAAATATCGCTGAAAACCATTTGGCAACTTGGTTAATATTTTCGTAATTTGCGGATTCCCCTTTATAAGAAGATTTCTTCTTATTTCTACAAAAGGAATCTGCCCTGTAGCGGCAGTTTCACACTTTTGAATCAGGCTTTGTATAGCTAACAGCAGTGTATCATTATCACTGTTGGTTGGTAAGGGGGTCTCGGTATAGCCGATGGTGGTGGTTTTTCTTTTGGAAAATACCGAAGGGATGCTTGCTTGTGGTGTAGATTTCTGAAGACGAACATCAAATGCGATTACAGAAAAATACTTGTGCAAACTTGGATCGAGAGATCTTTGAAGCGTTCGCTACTTAGGGGAAAAAATCATTAACTTCGGGCATCAGGCCTCCCACGAGGGGGACTTGTGAAAATTTACGATTCCAGTACAGATATAAAGGGATCCGTGCCATGTGTTATTTATTTTTTATTATTATTGTCAACGCGTCGAGTTCCAATTAATTTTCGTTTATTTTCATTGAAATTCAACGAGAGCTTTCGCTAATTATTGTTTATTTGAGAGGCTGTACGAAAATTGTTTGCAAGTTTTCGGCGTATACACTTATATAGGTCATTTTCACATTTCGTAATAATTATGCAAATTTCGTTATTTATTAGGAACTGGGGGAGGGTTGGATTTGTTAAATTTTTCTCCTATGCGAACCGGAGTCGGCCGTATAGAGTCGGAGTTGAGTTGTCGCGTGAAACGTGAAAATAGTCCACCTCTGTCAAAGCTTCTCGTGAAAGTGTCCATTTTAATTATTTAAATGACAAGGGGTTACTTAAAAATTTCTATGGCCACCTGAATTAATCACAAGCCCGCCATTCGCTCCACATATATTTCACACCGAATCCCACCATTTCGTATCCTGTATCCGATGAGTATCTGATTATCACACGAGGAGGATTGTGTTTCTTTTTGATCTAAAACATATGTGGAGATGAGAAAAGTTCCTCTTTTCAGTATTATTATCATTATTATACACCGTGAGTCTCTTAAATGATGGTGAAAAAGTATCCCTGAGATCGTAGCATGTGAGGATAGGACCCATAGACAAAAAATCTCTGGATTATGCGGTATCCTTTTGTACACACATTCACGAGACACGGTGTATACCCATTCTGATCTTCGCCTATATTATATATGGGTACAGTATAATTACATAAATTCGAATGTAAGGATTGGGTTACATTGTTAGACGCATCTAGCAGTTTGGAATTTTTACATTTCCTCCAGCAAAGCTGACATCAGTTATATGTTTTATTATTATAACTGATTCCTTAGTGCTTTGTACAATACACGCGACGTTTTGACGTCACCGCTTTTTACTTGTTAATTGCGATTTTCTATAGTGATTTCTTTCTATATGCTTCCCTCAAGGTTTTTTCTACAAAGAATGAAATTACCATAGTATTGATTTTCGCGGTTGTACTTAGGTTTCGAAAACTTTTAAATCTCTTCAGGCGTGTTTTTTCTCCAAATTCAACCTGGATGTGCCGTTGTCACCAATAAATTGCTCTTTGTGACTCTCGAAATAGAACAAGTACGTTCACCCTCTAACTCCACCAACTTTAACACACACATACGCACACGCACACACACACTGGGTGTATGTTGTACGTATACGCAGAACGAGACGAGATTTTTGGATATTTCCTTTAAAAAAGAATTTTCGCGTTTGTAAATAAAACGTTTCCGTTCGGTGTTGATTAACCAAAAGCAGGCATTTCCTCATGTCGGAGAGGAATAATAATTAGCCGAATAGTTCAACTACAAATATACAGCTAGGAGTTAATGAGGCCAAGCTTAAAACACATGCTCTTTCGCAAAAGCCGTTTAATTCCGATTTGACAAAACGTTACACAACATCGAACACATCTCCATCACAAAGCGTATTGAAATCCACGGAATGTCGCTCGAAATGGAATGAAAATCGAAATTATCGGCGGTCATCATTGGCACATCCGTAATCCACGTTCTGCCCAGTCTCGCCCCGTCTCTCTCCCTCCAGAGGGGTCAAACTTTTGTGTTGATGTGCGTGCCCGGGCGAAAATCGCAATATTTTCCACGCCGTTCAACTCATGTCGACTTGCTGGCAATTTGCCACTTATCCGCTCTGGCTCGGGGCACGGGGCGAGTCGGGCCTCATCTCTTGATTAAAAACCGACCTTTGTCGAATTATCCCATGGAACAAGTCGAATTCGGCCACCTATACACCCTATAACGCCCACGTGCAGTTCGCTGCTTTATCGATGAGAAAATAAACGCCTCTTCTCTTTCTCGAGGTTCCTCTAGAAACGAACACGGCCGAGGAGATAAGGGGGTGTTTTCGCAGTTGTTATTCGTTCGGAGTGGTGTGCATCGAATTGGCCGTCGTCCAGGGCCGGCCGGCGTGAACTCCTTCGGCGGACGGTCCCGCACTCGGGGGCCACGTGGTGCCGCGCGTCCCGTCCGCGGGGTGGGCCGGCGTCGGCTCATCGCCGTCCGAGCGGGCGTCGCGGCGGTCCGCGGCGGGCGGGCGGCGGGCGCCGGGGCCGCGGGGAGCGTCGGAAACCCGACGCACTTGGCAGTCACATCGCGCCTTAAAAGGCGTCGGCACTTGAGAAGGGGTCCGTGCGCTCCTGCCCGCCCGCCGGCCTGCTGCGTACCGTCGCGTCCGCGCTTATCGCCGTGCAGAGCCCCGCGCGTTATCTGCGTCTCGGGAGCCGCGAGGGCGCACATGGCCGGGCGGGCGCGCGAGGTGAGTAACCGGCCGCGGGCCCTTTTGGGCCGGAAATTTCCGCCGCGCGCCCCCCGGCGCCCGGGAATCCGCTCCGCCGGCCGGCGGTGGTGGGGCGGCGGTTCTTTCCGTCTTCTTTTGGCCGCGTTCCAGCGCCGGTCCCCGGAGGCTGGGGTCTCGGGCCGGAGGTGAGGGCGAACCCGAGCGTGCATACGTGCGCCGCGCTCTGAGTCAACTCCGCGAGACGGCCGTCGCGACGTCCGCTCACCCCGGGCCCCCATATGCATGCTCACTCTCGACGGCTTGCACACGTGCCCAAAGCTATCTTTAGCTCATGGCCCCTCATACACGATCGCTTTTTTGCCGCGATTTGCTACATACACATCACCACATTACCGTCTTCCACATTATATCCACATACGCGCATACCTACGTACTTCTCTCATCTAACTAGATCACTCTTATTATTATTATCAACTATACTTAACGGCGGACCGCCTGACTTTGTCTACTCTCTGTCAAAAAATCATGGCAGAAAAGATTTTTTATGTATACCTAGGTAAAATTTAGAGGAAGTCCATAAGAAACCAATGTTAAGGTTGCTATTTCGAATAGAGACGGTCAATTGAGGTTTCACATGAGAGTGACAAGGATGTTTCAAGTCCAGCTCAGAATCTAGCAAATATTTTTCGACGCGGTTTTAGACAATTTGAACAGAATCCTCAGATTGACCGAAGGAGGATTGCTGGTTTCTGAGCTTCTTGAAACATTGATTCATCTCCATCCTCGTCACTCTCATGTAAAACCCCAATCAACCGGCTCTATATGAAATAACAACCTTAAACTAGTTCATTCAAACCACCCTTATTATTAGAAGTATCAACTTGGGATTTGGACACAACATTGTTATGTTAAATTGTCTTTGAATCGGCCGAGTCACTTTTTCTGATTCGTTCCTACGAGAAAAGAAATAACCTTTCAAAGTTGAAAATGCTAATAAAAAAGTATCTAAACCAAAAACAGATTTTTTGACTCAGCGGATACAAAGACGACTAACATCAAAAGGTTGTGTCCAAATTGCAAGTTAATACTCCTAATATTAAGGGCGGTGCGATTGAACTAGTTAAACAGGGTGTTTCAACTTCTTCGAAGTTTTCAGGTGATTCCTGAGTTCATTTTAAAAAATAAAGTTCATTTAACATGGGCTCGAGAATGTTTACCCGCTGAAGTTGAGGTCCTGTTCAAGATGAAACAATAAAATTGGGATATTTTGATACTCTATCAGGTTGTTTAGGAATATTTCGAAGGGCTGCGGAAGGGCTGCAAAGGTCCAAAACGAAAAACACTATTTTAACTAAAATTATTAAAAACCATTTTTAGGTCCCAAATTCAAGCCCAGCACTAAGCATTTTCTGACCCATGTTAATATGATCTTCTTTTCTTAAAATGAACTCTGGAATCTCCTCCTGGAAAATTTCGCAGTAGTTTTGGAACATTCTGCAGTCATGAAATCGGTGTAATCCTCTTTAGATCGATGAATAAAAATCAAAGATCCACATTGTAGCAATCTTGAGTGCCTATTCGAATGGTTTGGATAATACCAAATAAAATCACAAAACAAAAATTTTATGACGTATAGTGTTTCACAAATCAAAATACACATGACATGATCTAAAAGAAAATTTTCTTCCGTCAGTCATCTGTCAAAATTTTATCAATATTTGCAAATTTGTTCACCAAAAAGTTAGTCAAAATAAGAATAATTGCTATAAAAATTTAATAAATCTGGACGCGAAACGTTTTCACAAGGTATGAGAATCATTTTGTTGAAATATAAGAGGAAAATCTTCACTTTTCAGATAATTTACAAATATATACCTAAGAAGTAACAGCGAAATTGGATTATTTTCACTATAAATTAAATTTAATACCCAGTATTGGAAATCTGTTCAATTCCGCAGAAAACGAGAATTCCCCAACAGTTTTACATACATATTCTAGGTAATCTTGATTAAATCTCTCGATAATCTCTCATCACTCACGTAGCCGTTTCCGCCTTGGAAACACTGAAACAGTCAGTTTACGGAGAGTCAGCTTGTGAAAATATTATTATCGAGGACTTTTATCGCAATTCATAATATTATCATCTACCTATTCAGTTGCAATCGCAACGGCGCGGCCGCATCATGAAGTGTCAATCCGCTATCGCACCGAGTCCCTACCTATGACGATACGCTTTATCGCGCGCGTTGGATCGGGATTTTCGGATATACATCGATCTCCCGTAATCCGTCGAATTCCCAATTCCGAAATTCCGAGTCCGAGCCGGCCGGTAGCACGGGCACCTCGGATCTTCCGGCATCTCCCGTGTTTCGGGGGAATATGCGACTCGTAATTGGAGTTGGTTGTTTACCCCGACGCTGGCGAGCCGTGATCCGTTAAGATTGGTGCCGGGAGGGGTCGGCAGAGGCTGAGGAACACGTGCACCGGCTTGTGCTCGCGCGGGGCGACGGGGGCGCCCGGGACCTTCCACCGGGACTTCACGGGAGGGGGCGACCGGCCGTCCCCGATCGCGTTTCTCCGTGAAAATCTTCGCGAAAACCGCGCTCGAGCCGCCTCTCCTACATGCACCGGGTCCTAGAAATCCCAGAATGAGTAAGAACGCGTGATACGGCGCACAGGCGATTCCAGCCGGGTGCCAGCGACCTCTCCGCCTCCGCCTCTCACCATGGAGACCGGCCTAACCCCTGACCTCTATCCCGCTGACCACGTGTCGCCTTTTCGACGACGGCATCGGAAAGGCAGGAAGCGTCTGCATTGTCTCGCACGTTTGCGATAACGCGCAGCCGGGATCACGGAAGATCGAGATCGAGAGCGTGTGGGGGAAGCGGGATCCTCTTCGGGGCCGACCCGGGCAAACAGCTGTAAGCGCACCGCCTCGCATAGCGGAAATCCGGCGGCGAGAGACTCCTATCGGCCCCAGAACTTGGGGAGGGCGACGCATCCACAAATAATTAAGAGGCGGATTAACTTCACTCAACAACCCCAAATCAATTCGGACCTCTCCCTCGCTCTCCCCATGTCGTCCGTGCCGTCCGTGTCTCCCCGTGTGCTGGCGAAGCCCGGTTTCGATTTCCGAGGCGCCGCCGGTTTTTCCACGGTGCACGCAGCCGCCCGTCCGTCCCTCACCGGTTCGCATAACTCTGCGGTTTCGGGAAAAAATCCGCGATTAATTAATGGAACATTCCCGTGTCGGATGTTTGCTTATGTATCGACGGTAGCGCACTTAAAGCTTGATAAAAAATCGATCTATGTGGGCCACATGTGTTTTACATGCTCATATGTGGAACATAAAACCGCCGGCCGCGCGTCTGTTCGTCGACGGTTCGGAAGGGAGTCGATTATCATGATTTCCTGGTGCGGGGCGAAGATCTGGATTGCGGGGCCGCGCCGGGGTCCTTGAGTCCTCCCGTTGGCCGCGTTCCAAGGTTCGGTCTTTGTGCCGTCGGCGTCGGAGTTAATTAGACAGGTGCGCCGTTGATAGTGTTGATCTGTCGGGTTTTCGGGCGATCCCGTTATCGGCATTAGCGGGCGGGCGGCTTAAGCCCCGCGCCATACGGCGGCGAGATCCGCGCCCGGGGGTGCGTCGCCGCGGCGGCCGTGTGCGGGCCCCACGTGGCCCGCGGCCGCCCGCGCCCGCACCCTCGCCCGCGCCCGCACCAGGTGACTGGAGCGCGGCGTAGAAACCGACGTCGTGCGCCATTGGAGGGACGCCGGTGACGTCGAGGGCCCGTATCGACCAATGCCGGCCCGTCTCCGGTGGCGGGCATCGGAGAGTGTCTCTCATCCCGGCTTGGCACGGGCTCGCGCGGTGCCGGGACCGACTGTAGAACCGTAGTTTTCTCGCGTGGTGCGCGTCGTCCTCTCCCTGCGAGTCAGTCCTGCTGCCAAGACTCCTGCCGAGTGCTGGGCGTCCAGTACTCGACTCAATAAAGCCGAGCGAGCACGCCGCGCCGAGTACCACCCATGTACGTACCCGCACTTTTACGCCGACATCCGCGAATATACCGCAATAATACATAATAATAAATAATCGGCACTCGAGTAAATAAATAAATAAATACGGACGCATCATACGCGCGTTCGAATCGCGTTATAGTTAACGATAAATGTATTTACTTATAACTTGGAAGTGATGTAAAAATCGGCAGTTATCCCGTCTCGTCACCCATCAACATCATCATCAGTGTTCGAATAGAAGCGAAACAAGGAGAGAATACTAATAATAATAATATTTGGTCCAGGTGAGATATGAGAGCGAGAGTTTATCTATCTATGGAAATTTGAATGGCAGTCTTCTTTAACCTCGGCCCGCGTGCACACAATATGTAACACGAATTTATGGAAATTGATTCGGTGGGTCGGAGGAGTGAACAAGAGAGGAGCGAATGTTTTATTTATGTGTGTCGTTGTTGTATATTACCTGTATTATGTTTGCGCCTGGAGGTAAAATTGGGACCGAATTTGATTGAACTCGATGTACATAATGCGAGTGCTCGATGCCCGCTGGACTCGTGACATTTATTATCTGGACACGAGTAGTAAGCGGTGTGCGAACGCCGGCGAAAAACAAACAAATTCTTATAATACGCGATGCGCCTATTTCCAGTTGTGTTTTGCTACTATATTTAGTAACAATGATTTTATCGGATAATTAAAAATAGTACTCGTATTCTATTTTAGACGGGACTTTTAATAATTATTTGTTTATGTTTTATAATAATTCGGCCGCGATAAAAATAAAATAAGGATATGTGTGAACTAGTAGACGTGTAGGTAGGAGTGAGTATATTTAGAATAGACGAAGAAGGGACCGCCGCTAATTTGGTCGATTTTATACGCGCATACATTTATTTATCAGGAAGAACCAAGAAGCGAGTCAAACTGACGCGTTGCCGGCTCCGACGTTGGACGTGGGCAATTTCCGCGCTCCACGCCGGATAATTGCGGCTAAAATTCAAGGGTGGGTGGTTTAATCCGGTACCCGCTTTCCTACCTTGTACACAACACACAGGTACATAGAGATCGCCCTTGCCGCGTAGGAGGGCCACGCGCCGGCCTTGTTCGCCCTCGACAATCGATCCGCTACTACCCTGATCCAAATCAGGTCACTGTGTTTGCGGGTGGCCCGTTTCCCCATCAAAAATTACATTCATGTACCCTTATACCTCATACGCCGACTTCATGGCTGGACGAACGACCCGGCCGACCGTCATCGTCATCATCATCGGCACGTCGCCTTTTCACGTCACGTCCTGAAACCAAAACCGAAAACGGATTCCAAACAACTCGAAATTTTTGTTCTAGATCATCGACGACAACAACAACCTCTGCTAGTGACCCCGTCATCAGGGTAGCTTTACCAATCTACGCGAGTACCTACATCATCACCGGGGCCGTTCTCCTCACCACCCGAACGGTTTAGACCAACTTGTGCAATCGACACGGGCCTGTCAAGCGGAAGTCCAAAATTGCTGCCATGGGTCGCAAAAAAATACAAATATCCAGAATCACCGACGAACGGAATCGGCAGGTAAACATAATGGCATTTTTCGGTGGTGCAAATGAAGTTGCACCTACGATATTATGTAGTGGGTGCCTCCTACCTAGAGTAGCCTTGAAAGCGGCGACGCGGCCGAGTAATTCTTATTCATATCCTCGATTCGAGTTCCATAAATTTTCAGCGAAATGCCCGGATCGATTTTCTGACTTGACTTCGCTCCGAGCTTGAAGTCGTTTTGAAACAAACTTAGCATTCCCAGTAATTACCGGCATAATGTACATATAGGTACATAGATGATAGAGAAAGAGAGTGCCTAACCCTATACCTATACATACAATACATACGTACAGTGCGTTCCATCCTTTAACGAACCACCCTCAATAATTCAGAAACTGTCTAGTTTTGAATATGTCTTCGATTTAATGTGTCACTCGACCTGCTTACCCTGTTCAAATTCAAGGGGTGGAAGGCACCATCTGAATTGCGCTGGTCATGCGAAGCTCAATTTAGTACCAAAATGTGTCCCCCGGAAAATAGAAATCGACGTGTTTCGGTGAATAGTGTTGGAGTTATTAAGGGTGGTTCGTTTGAGATAGAATGCACTGTATAACATACGCGTACCTATACTCACGTCGTATAGTTTTGCCGGTAATATAATAGTCGTGAAATCGAATTAAGCTCACCCCATCATCATCAAACGACATAGGTACACACACGCGTTTTTCTCCATCTTATTACCAGTGCCTGTGCCTATACGTAAGTGGTAATGCATCTAACGGAGGGAATTCGAGGAAAATGAGCCGGGAGGAATTACGTCCAAGTCGAGTCGGCTCGGGACTGTTTGTTGATGGTCTATGGTATTTATTTTACGGCCGCGCGCTCGAGTTAATAACGATTTGAAATGATTTATGTTTTATGGAAATGTGTCGCGGCTGGTGTTTCGGTGAATTAGGTCCGGTTTTGATGATGTCACTTCGAATGCGCCGCATTAGCGTCCGTCGTCGTGACGTACGTGTTAATTTTCGGGGTGGGGTGACAACGACAGCGCCGAACACCGTATTGCTTTTTGGCGACAAATCGCGCGAATCAAATCGGAATAATAACGTGTCGCCGCTTTATGATGCACTTTCGGCCGACACGCAACGAGTCCGAAAATCTGACATTTGTCCCTTTCTGTCCGCCGCTTATAGGTAACTTTCAACAAGCGCAAGTTCGGGGTGATGAAGAAGGCTTACGAGCTGTCGGTGTTGTGCGACTGCGAAATCGCCCTCATAATCTTCAGCAGCAGCAACAAGCTGTACCAGTATGCCAGCACCGACATGGACAAGGTGCTCCTCAAGTACACCGAATACAACGAGCCGCACGAGTCCCTGACCAACAAAAATATTATCGAGGTACATCAAACCCAGCAGCAACTGTGCCCAATACTCGGCTGATGCAAACACACGATAACTGTGTTTTAGTTTTTCTGTCCGTATAATTTTTGGATTTTTTTTTTGACTAATTCACCTACAAAACTATACACTGACTCTACAATATGATTTTTTCTCTCGTCTTAACACTATATATACAACATGTATATCGTAAATACCTATACAATTTTTTTGATTATTATTATTATTTATTGCTTTTTGAGTTATCGATACGCTGCATTTGCCTGTTATTCACACCAGTTGTTGCTTCAGTACTGAAAACCAAAATACCGATACCCTCCCGAACCCCTTAACGTTGTTAATGATGCTAGTTGTGTGGTAGAGTTTAGAATTACTGTTAGAACGTGTGGTGTGTGAGTGTGAGCCCAAGAGGCTGCGTTTCTCCATGAGCTGGTCCACTGACACTTGCAGGCACTTAATAAGAAAGAGCATAAGAACGGCGTGATGAGCCCTGACAGTCCGGAGCCCGAGTCGGAGTACCAGCTGACGCCGCGGACCGAGGCCAAGTACAGCAAAATCGACGAGGAGTTTCAAATGATGCTGCAGAGAAACCAAATCAACGGACAGAGGGTAGGTACCACTGTCGACACGTTGGCCGTTGGCGGCGGACCGTTGAGGTGCCACCACCAACCGCCCGCCTGCCCCCATCCGACCCCGTTCCGCGAAAGCGTCCGAGGAGGCGGCGGCGGCTGTTGGGCCGGACGCCTCACCTTCTCGCCGGCCGACTCCTCTCCGTAGTACCTTTAGCCTTTACCCTCTAGAACCGTGCACACCCAGAATGTGCGTACTCACCTACGTATACGAATAGCTAGATGCGAAACAAGATGGGCGCTGTCAAGGAGATCGAGAGCCAGTGCGGATTCCCATTTAATTTTTCCGTACAAGCACTCACTTACTTACTTAATTGTTAGTTGAAATATCCGCGAGCGATTTTGGCGGCGTGGCTAATGGAGATTTGGTTTCGTTTGTTAGCAGGTTAGCATGAGCTCGTCGAACTACACCCAGCCTGTTTCGGTGCCTGTTAATATAAGTTATGGTGATTCTGGTCTTCTTCAGTCTAGTCCGCAAATGGCTCACACTAGTATTAGTCCGCGGCCGTCTTCGTCCGAAACCGATTCGGTGTACCCCAGCGGGGCGATGCTGGAGATGAGCAACGGCTATCCGAACTCGGCGTCGCCGATGGGCAATTCGCCGTCGCCGGGACCGAGCCCGGGCCCCGGGATGGGCTCGTCCAAGCAGCACCCCAAACAGCACTCGCCCGGGCCGAGATCCAGCCTGCGGGTGGTCATCCCCACGCCGCTCGGTCCAAGTATTACTCCGGAGGAAGTCTCTTACGGAGAGGTTTGTGATGATCTTTGTATTTTTTTTTCTAATCGATACCATTAACTCACTTTGTGTTTTGTGACTCTGTCGGTCAAGGCCGATAAATCGGTACTTATTTACTAACTTATTTACAAAGGGGTCTTTCACTCATGCAGTGGGTGTACAGAGACATCATTTGAATTCTTCATAAGGAGAGGTTATGGATGTCATTCTGTCTCTTCTGAAAACTGTCAGAAGGATAGAGTCAGAAGGATTGTCATAGCCTCTCTTTATGAAGAATTTAATGATGTCTCCGTGCAGTACAGTGCAGTAAAATGCAATATTGCAGTGTTTCAAACAGTCAGTTTCAGTCAGTTGCAGTAAGACGTAGTCGCGGTACAGAGACATCATTTAAATTATTCATAAGGGGAGGCTATGGATGTCATTCTGTCTCATCATAAAACTGCTAAAAGGATAGAGTCATAAGGATTGTCATAGCCTCCCTTTATGAAGAATTTAAATGATGTTTCCGTACAAATGAGATGCAGTACAAAGCAGTAAAATGCAATAGTGCAGTGTTTCAAGCTGTCGGTTTCAATCGGTTGCAGTAACGTGCAGTCACTTTTGTGGCAAATGGCAGCCTTAGGCATGCGCACCTGAATTAATATCCTCGAAAACGCTATTGCAAGTACTTTGAAACATCGGTATGATGAATAGTACGAACAGCTCTAAAATGGTACTGATACACCCACAGTTTGCCTGAAGTCTCGAACTGTTACAGTTCTGGCTTGCAGTTTAATTTTGCACATACATCAACAGTCAGATCGCAGTTCTGGCTTGCAGTTCCTCAAAACTGATGGAAACTGAATGTTCATGTCCGAGATCCACAGTTTACTTGATTTGAAATTCCGGAGCAGTTTTGCTTCGAATTTTGCGGAAGTCTTGCGGTTCCACGTTTACTAAGCCTTTATTCGCAATTGATAGCAGCAATATTAATATTATGGGGATCATCTCCAATTGTTTCAGTGAAATACAGAATCTCTTCTGAATATTCACGATCTAACCCATCGTTTTCAATGCTTTGGTAGTTAACAGAACAAGTAGACAATTTTATTAGTTCATTCTTTTCGCTTGTAATAAGCATTTGTATGACCCAACTATAAGTCCGAACTTCAGTTCAGGACTGTATCTGTCAGAAAAATACCTTCAAACCACAGTTCCTGGACGGTTCAGTCGAACTGCAGGCCGTAACTTTCAGTTTAAACTGCAACAGTTTTGATCTTCAGTTTAGAACTGGCAGTTCCTGGGACTGTATTTCAGCAACAGTGGAATCATTTACGGATGGATCCAGATTGTTCAGAGTGTTGATCTTCTCATTGGTAGAAATATGTAATATGAATGATTCCCATGACCCAAAAATGCAGCACCAGAAGCTGTATTTTTGGAACTGGGAAGTCATTCACGGGCATCTTCGGATTGGCTGCTTAACGATCGACTGTTCTCTTTCTCATTGGTAGAAATCTGTGATGTGGATGATTCCCGTGTTCCAAAAATGGAGACTGTAGGTGAACTGTAGGTAAAATCTAGGGTAAACACCATTAAGAACGGAAAACACAAGAATTTGAAATAGCAGTAGATGCAGTAATTTTTGCAGACAGTAAAAAAACTGTTGATCACTGAAAGACCCCTGGTTATTAACTGAGCATGAGAGTGTTTTGGGATTTTGACGTGTCGCATGTTATCTCTATTGCAGCATAATCGAAGCCAGTCCTCTTTAAATACGCCTGTGGTCGCGTTGCAGACTCCCGGACTGCCGAACTACCCGGGCGCGCTGTCCTCGTTCGGCGCCCAGGACTTCAGCATCGCCCAGGAGATGGGGCTGGGGTCGATGCCGTGGGGCGGGCACCAGATCGCGACGTCGCTGGCGCACAGCAGCGGTTGCCTGCCGCACCTGGCCGTCTCGAGCAGCACGCCGCCGCCGTCGTCGTCGTCGCCGATCCCGGTCAAGATCAAGAGCGAGCCGATCTCACCGCCCCGCGAGCAGCAGCAGCAGCAACAGCAGCAACAGCAGCAGCAGCAGCACCACACGCACCTGAGCGCCGGCGGTCACCACTCCCACGTGCAGACCCTCAATCTGACGCACAGCCACCACCCGAGGCCCAGCTCGGCGGGCCACATAACCCCGACGCACGGCAGTGTCACCCCGACAAACATCCCCTCGCCGGGGCCGCCCAGTGCCGGTGACTACGAGTCCGTTCAGATGCACAAGCGCGCAAGACTCACCGACTGGCCGTCCTAGACCGTCGCACGGGACGCTAAGTGCCATAGTGATAACGTGCGGACAACCGAGCGCGTTTTTATTGCCAATTGTCATCTTTGTGATAAACTAAGAGTCTAGTAAAAGTTAAACGATTAACTGGATTTTCGATTTTTGTAGTCATTATTCATCATTCGAAAGAAATTCGATTCAAGTGAAACTGAAACAAACACATATATAAACTAAACTAAAACTATTAATTGTTAAGGAAGAATGATTTCTTTTCGTTTTTTTTTTTTGGTAGCGAGGGAGTGTGTGTGTGTGTGAAAGAGAACGAGAGAGAATTGATAAGATTTCTATTAGAATGGGTTAGTGTGTGGTGCGTATGAGTGCTGTGGTTCCAGTCAGCGACAGCAGCGTCGAATGCTGGCGCCAACTTTGTTCTCAGAAACAAAAACATAATATTATAGTGCCATTATTTTCTTGTAATTATTAGTGTCTTTTTTATAAATGTTTTTAGATGAATAGTATATTATTTATAATGTACACTGTAAATTTGAAAGGAAAGTGTTGGCTTTCATCATTGCACATCGTGCGCTATTTCCGTTCTTGGACCGGACCGAGCATGACCTGGCTTAACTTCACGCAGGCAGTCGAGCTGTTTCGGAAATTAGATTTTTATAGATTTATCAATCGTTAGTCAATCAATCGTCGTCTCCTCTCGTTGTGCCTTAAGAAGGTCAAGATTTAGAGAAATCTTAAATTTGAACAATAAGCAACCAAACAAACAAACAATTCTCTAGTTCACCCATAACATACATTAATTATGAAAGTGAGTAGTAATGGAATGAAAACAATAATCCCACTGCTTCATTATGATTGCTATGATGGTAGAGAAGGTATTCAATGCGCGTAACTTATCGGTCGTGACGTAATCTATTTGTCCGATGCTGCGAACTTCCTTCTCGCCCCATCAAGAGGATGGGGTGATTTCACGTCTGCTTATTCAAGGAGCGGGACTTCTGATGCGGTGGTTGTGCGGAAGAGCGGTCATGCGGGGCGAGTCCGAAGGATCGGGTATGACGAATGTAAAATTCGATGTGTCAGGGTGTGGAATGATGAAGAGTGTCGTTTTTTTTTTAATTGTTGCCACACTTGTTAATTTAGCCAGGCTGCAGCCACTAACAAACATATTGAGACTATATGCAGGACAAAACTACTCTTGTTATTGTATTGGTGCTTTCCCCCGACCTGACCTGATCGAACCCGATCACACAACAAAACCTCCGATGATTGACCTGATCGAATGTACTCTGTCCACTGGCTGTTGGTGCCGGACGTCCAGTCCGCCCGTCAATGTTGAATGTACTGTGTACTGCTTCCCCATTGGAACCTAGAGTGTTCATTGTTGTAGCCTTTTCAATTTGTTCGTGATTTCAGAGTACGACTATTTCTGTAAAAATTGACCTACAAAAATTTAAATTATATAATTATACATTATATAATATATAAATATATTTTATCTACTGTTGTGTGCACAAACCTTGCACATAGTTTTAAAAATGATTAAGAGAAAAAGTTTATATAAATGTCGGGAGTCGGCCCGGCGTCCGTGTAGCTGCGGATGACCCTATATCTCCACTGAACTACTGTAGGATTGCCTTACTCACAGTGCCTCGACAGTATGTACGTATCTATTTGTGTACACCATTCGATGTCTTCAGTAAAAAAATGGAAAAATTTGAATGAAAAAAAGCCATCGGGTTGTCCGAATGCAGGCTGAACCACTCGCCGATCCGCCCAGGCACCCACCCCCCTTAAAACAAGTACTCGATTGAACAAATGAACATCCACATCGTCCACACCACCCAATTGTCTTATCACCCCCCACTGACTTATTGGTCGCAGTCAATTCTTGGATTTCGAAACGATATGATGTAGTATTGTCACCAATCATTGTTTCCCCTTACTCACCACCTCTTTAATGATAGAATCATACACATAGAATGATGACGATTTCAATGTTAATCTGCATGGATTACAAGTCCCTCTGTTACAAATGCAAAGGCTGATGATTTTTGAAATGTAATTGGTACCTACATGACTACTAAATACCTACCTACATATACATAATAAATACCCAAGTACCTATTCATAATAATATAATAATGATAATAGATATATAGTTGGATAGAATTTTGGAAAACTTTGTATTTGTAATATGTGTCGATGTTCAGTTGTTTCTTCCGTTTTGGGTGTTTGTTTCTGTTGGGTTGGCTAGTGTGTGGATCACCTGTATAAATTTTCGTCGACTATTATTCACACAGGGTATTGCGCCATTCTACACTCCACTCTGGCTGGCTGGCACATGCTGGACAGCTGCCGCCGCTGCTTGTGCCTTCTTGTTACCTGGTTCCAAAACCCCCCTTAACTAACTGGCTTCCGTGTCACTGCACTCTGTCTCTTCACCATGTTATCCGTTTATTTCATTCAATGTCAAATATATTTGTCCCTAGACTTGACTCTTTGACAAAGACAAGACAAGACAATGATGATGTCAGTTGACACGATTTTTATTTAGTCGATTTATGTTAATTAAGCGGAACTATTGAACGCCTTTACTTTTAAATGGACGAAATACCCAGCTGTAACGGCTACATACATTATGATGTATATACCTGCATATTTATAGTTATATATTTTTTCTCGTAGCATTTTGCCGATGCGATTAATTTACTATTTTAGAAACTTCTTATTCATTGTATCATTCTTTTCGATTCATCCAGTTAAATAATTATTATTATCTTATATATTTCGATTCGTTGTTCTTTTCATTATCAGGCATTATTCTTATTATTACGTCCATTTGATATAGGCATTTTTCAATCATGTGCAATATTAATCTGACGTTTATTTATCTATGATGATGTATGAATTAAAACCAAATAAAATTGTTTGTTACAAACTTTTCGACTACATTCATTATTTCATCGCGCCATCAAAAAGGTGGAACGGAAATGTACGAAAGCGTACTGGTATCACCATATTTATTTTAAAATTAAAAAATCCGATATATTGGAAAATAATCCGATATATATGAAATAAATCCAATATATCGGAAAAATATCCTCTATTGTTACTAAAGCTTCGTGAACCGCATAGTGGATGAGCACGCGATCAACATCATATTTATTTCTATTTTTGATAATTATTCTAGGTAATACAAATCATGGCATCGGAGATAGGTACAGAAGGGGTTATATGTAGAGGTGCGCAAAAATATTGATATATCAATAAAAATATCAAAGTATCAATATATCATGATATGATATGGGATTAAAAAAATATTGATATATCATTTTTTGATAATTATCAAAAAATTGAATCATGATAATTATCAAAATATCTAATTATGATCAGAATTATTCGAAAATGATGTCATTCATGATAATTATCTCAATATTAAATTGGTGATGTTTTCACGACAGGAGACGTAGAGAACTAACAATTTATGTTGGTCGGTACTCGCGGTAGTTGTCAGTGGTATTTCATCACTTACCAACGATCTCAGAATGAAATTATAAATTATGTATGGGTATTGGGAACTGAACTAGAATACCATTATACTTATCGTTTTCTGAATATTTTGATTTTTTGATATTTTGATATTTTGACATTTTGATATTTTGATATTTTGATATTTCTATTTCGGTGTTTTGATAATTTGATATTTCGATATTTTGATACTTTGATAATTATCAAATTTTGATATATCGATAAATATTGATATGGTTTGGTTATCAAACTTTGATACCCATTTACTAATATCGCCCACCCCTAGTTATATGTCGAGGACCGGGCAACACACATTTTCATACTGTCGAAGACTGGTACACCATGCTTTTTTGAAATTATTTAATTGATTGTCTCAAAATATCAGTCCGTAAAATACATATTTCACGAAATAACATGTCAATGTTCCCCCAAAAAAATTGATTAATTTTAAAATAAATATGGTGATACCTACGAAAGCCTGCTGATGTCGCCATACTTCTGTTTTAACAACTCGTTATTTCGACTTATTAACTCGAAATAACGAGTTGTTAAAAATGCGCGAAACTCGCAACTTTCAACTAGAAAAGGGAAACTATCGACAGTCCGAACAATTAGATTGATTAATAGTTGTTCTTGTCTATCGATTGATGGATAGTTTTTTGAAGGTAAAGAACACTAATAATGATAAATATTTATGAAAAACCGGAAAGACTCATTTGTGTTAATAATCTATACTAGCGATATATCCTCTATAGCTGAATGATAGCATAGCCATGATAGTCGAAAAACTATCGATTGTTCGATATCACTATCGATAGCTTGTAGCCTTGTAGAGAAGGAAAACTATCGATTGCTATTATCAGTGTTATTTTCCTTCAAAAAACTATCCATCTAGCATCTAGCGATAGATCGATAGTCCTGTTTTTCGAAATAACGGTTAAAGACTCAAAAAAACAACTCGAAATAACGGATTGACAACTCGAAATAACGAGTTGTTAAAACAGAAGTGTGGTGACATCAGCAGGCTTTCGTAGATACCAGTACGCTTTCGTAGAAATGAATGGATGAAAATATTTTTATCGCATAATATGGCATTTGGGTTGCGGTGAAACCCAGTCACTTCTCGTTACATGCGATGAGAGCGGGTTTTCTTGCTTGCGATCAGTGTAAGTACCACGTAACGGCAAACGGTAACCGTGGAACTGTGCGCATTCGCAGGACAGCCTTCCGAATGTGCTCCGAATCGTGCTAAGACAATACACAATAAAAATACGAAAATCACAGAAGTGAACCATAAAGCGCGATTAAGCTTAAGCCTTAAGTGTGTTTTGACTGTTTTTGGCGTGAATAATATGCTGCAGTATTGAAAATGTCCACAAAACGAGATTATGACGATGATTCCCTTACTACCGATGCCTGCCCTAGTCCTCCTCGCGATGAAGTCAAAAGCGAGTCCAAAGAAAGGACGACTCCACCCCCGAAAGAAGAATTCGTCAACAATCCGGACTCGTCAACTCATAATAAAATACCCAAGTCCGGGTTTTCAAAGATACGCAAAAATACTCCACCCACAGGTATCTATACTTAAGTCACTATGCCCAGACTTGGGACTTATCAACTATGCATTATCAATTTTCAGCTATCGCTAGCGTAATTAATATCAGCAATGCCAACGGAATCCACATTGGCTCTAATTATAACGTATACATGAATAGCCCAAATAAATCTCAGAAGAAACAAGTTGTGATAACCGAAGACATCAAGAAATTGTTCTCGAGTTCGTCTCATGTGACTAAAACTCACTTGATTCTGGTCTCGCCACATGTAAATGAAGAATGGAAAGACACCGCACGAGCTTTAGGGTACACCGATGGACAAATTAGCCAGTATTATCAAAATCACTTCCCATCTGGGATTAAAGAGGTTTATAGAAATAATTCATCAACCAATATCACTTGCTCATCCTATCTAAAATCCTTAGGTAATCTACCAACTTTTATTGGACTGGATTCAGAACGTCCCGGAAGTTGCTACTGTTGGGAAATTGTCTAAAACTTTATGGGATACCAATCAATTTGATGCCGTCCAAGTGTGGGCTAAATCCAAATAGAAGACGAAAATGTGTTGTATTTTTTTTAATTATATAACACTGATTATATCCATATCTCAAATTGTTAAATGAGACTGAGTCAGTCAACTTTTTAAATAATAATAATATTACAATTATTGATCAGTATTAAATAATTTATACTAAGTAAAAACTTTTTGGTCCACTCTATTGCGATGCCATATCGCTATATCGTCAAAGTAACTAAAAATCGAACAAACACACCAAAAAACGAATTGGAACGCATGAAACATTTAAAATAAAATTACGACAATACTGTTCGAAGTTAAACCCTAGCTTCCACAGCAATCTTTTTATTGAGGATGTGGGGTTGGCACCTCAGGTATTCCTGATGGATAACGGACTTATCCAAATCTGCATCCACGGTCACCACTGGCGCTGGACAGGAGAACATCGTTTTGTAATGTAGCCAATTCTCGTGGAAGTTGTGGAGTTCCTTCAAGTACTCCAACAGCACACTACGCTCCTCGGACCGATCTCTGCTCAGCATCCTGTTGTAGACTACTTCAGGAGTAGACCGCAAGTACACTAAAACAAATCAAAATTCAGCATTGCGTACGCGAACATTGGGTAAGGTGGTACTACCTATTAAATCCACAGACAAATCGCAAATTTCATTTGCGTATTTGAACCACTCGTCTATTACGCTTACACCCTCTTTGGGTATGAGTCCGTCTCTCTGCATTTTCTCCACAAAGCAATATCTCGAGCTATACAGCGACCTCTCTATGAGTTTGATCGGGTGGCGGGTCGGAAACGTGTGATGCTGTATCATCGTCAGCTGGACGTAAGACTGAAAGGTGAAGCTCCATTTCTTGGGATCCTCGTACATTTTAGCCTAGAAAAGGGAGTTCGTCATTAACAGAGGACACTCGTTTTAGAGAAAAACCGAACATGGTATAGGTGCAAAATCGAGACTTACGAACAAGTTGTGTCCATTGCAATTCCTCCACATGTGGATCGGTTCGGACAGTACGCAAACATCGGTGAATTGATTGAAGTAATTCAAAAACGTGGTCTTTCCACATCCGATGTTTCCTTCGACGATTACGGTAAAAGGGCGGTCACGCCTGCCCGATTTCGGAGCCGGCGTTAAACTTGCGAGCGAACTTGCCATCTTCTTTCAAATTGCCTGGGACTTTTACGGACGATGAACACAAATTGGTCTTAGGATGACTAAGCAGTTTGATATTGAGAAATTGAGGAACGTCCGTTGACCCGTTGCTACATTTGCTTACTTTTGAACTTGCATTTAACAGAATGAAAACGGTTCACGGCTCTTCTGTACACAACATTAGGACTCATTCCCGCCAACCGCCAACGAAACGACTGCCACGCCACGACAAGCCAGAATGAAGAAACAGGAAACGTAAAACGTGATTGCGCGAGAGTGGATGAATTTGAATGTTACCGAAGGCCGTAAAGTGAAAAGCGAATAATATACTTACAAATTACTGAATAATCCACTATGGAGTAATATTAAAACTGATTTTATTTCCAACATCTTCTCAACGTTCTACTTATGAATAGAAAACCCAGAGAACCCGAGGGAACCCAGAGACCAGAGAACAGTAGGGAACCCGGAACCCCCGGAACTGTCAAGTAGTTCTTCTAGAAATCTGTATTACCAACCGAACTTCCACGAGCCGGTAATGACGCCAACCTTATTCTTGGCGCGCAATTCAAATTGAAACCTAATTATTACAATCAATATTATAATTATTAGAGTCATTTTGTGAATAATGTGTTTACTATTTTCTTCAAACAAATTTGCAAGGTAAGCAACCAATCAGAAAAGCAGCAAGGCCAGGCGAGATTTGAGGGCTGCGTTACCTTACGGATGTTTTCTGAACCATAAGCTTTTAGTGTTCTGGCGCTGCCGTCAAAACCCAGAGCGTGGCCGTGCTTTCTTGCTTAGTGTATAATTAGTTGCCTACCTTTTAAATTTACAGGTGTAAATATTTAGAAAAAATATAATGAACCTAACCTAAACTAATTCCAGTATTGTGAACATTTGTGACGGTCACTTTATGGCTTACGCCACTTCTAGTTCAAAGGCAATTCCCGTTTTTCTGTGCAAAAGAGACTTTATCGTTGGAAAAACGATGTTCCCTTTCAATTGCAACTGTCAATTCTAATCAACTTTGTTCTGTCAGTTTACGTTTACGTAAACAGCTGATAAGTTAAGTTGTGTTCCATTGAAAGTCGGTCCTTCCCTGAGCTTTCCCGGAATAAAAACCATGCCATACACAAGTTGAAAAACCACAAGAAATCCGCGTAAGTGTGGGAAAGTTACCAGGAAATCGGTCTCTAAGAAAGTGCGATAACCTAAAAAATGGCACAGTGCAAACAGAGTCCTCAGGATTTTATAAGAAATGCATTCACACCGCAAATTGCCGTCGTCTGCACGCCTCTCGCCGAAAAACATTGCCAGAAGAACAATCTCAATTTCATAGAATTATTACGACCTTTCTCAAAGTTGAGCAACGATGGTGAGATCCCTTTAAAACCAACACTTTCCCAGAATTTAAGTGACACTTATCATTTCAGTTCATTACAAAGACCCGAACGGCAGTACCATAACAATAAGGAACCTGAAATTGACGTTTTTGGATGTAGAATCCAGACCACCACAAACCAGTTCAGCGAGAAGTTACTTAAACGCATCCGTAAGTGAACTATCAGAGTCCCGGGCTGAAAGTTTCATATCCGGGAATCACCAGCTGCAAATAGCTTTAACTACCCCGTGGTTCGAAGTTTGGAGGGACACTTTCCTGAGGGTGCAATATCCCTCGGATCACGAGTATACGAAACATTTCCTTTCTTGTATCTTGGTAGTGTCTTCTTCGGAAATCAATCCGGTCGAAAGCCTTATACAGTTAGCGCAACACTTGAACAGTACGCAACACAATTCGCCGGGGAAGTTGCCGAAATGGTTCAATTCCAACATCCTGAAGTACTACGTCATTATCCATGATATAGTGGAAGGAAATGCAGTCAAGTATGACGTTTCTTACTAGAATCGTTCAACTCATTTATCCATTCCGATTCAGGGCCGGCGAGGCTTACGAGGCACTCAAGGTGGCTTATGGAGAGGCGAATTGCTTTCTGTTGAGGATGAATTCCAGACCACCCGGATTTTCCGATTCAGACCACCTTGCAGACCCTTGGAGTCAATTTATCAGCAGCAATATTGAGTCGAGGGAGAAGGAAACGCCAGAAAGTTCACCTTACAGTTCGAGGGCGAATTTTACACCTACAAGTCCGGAAATGGGAGATACCACAACTGGACTCGATTATCATCCACTCAGTCCGGAAACTGAAGAACTATCATTAGTAATGTTTTCTTATTCTATTGGTATTCTAATATAATGTCACTGAATGGTTCGTTTTCAGAATAATTTGATAATCGATAAGGAGAAACCACTGCCGCATGCACAAAGATCGAAGTTGCACGGTTACTGTTTATCCACCGATGACGTGGAGCAAGTGAAGCTCGTCATTTACGAATTTTGTAAAACCTGTTTGATGCCTTATATCGAGAAACAACTACAGCAATTGAACGATGCAATTTCCAATAAGAAGGGCGTAAGTCGGTCATTTTTGAGCGCGACCAAACGATGGTTCAATCCTAATAAACCCGGAGCTGGGTCGGTGGCTGTCAACAATTTAATGTAAGCACATTGAGTTGATTCTCGATAAGTGAACTTCACGAAACCTCACCTATTTTACCAATCCTTAGTAAAACACGAACTGGAAATCTCTAAAGTACAAGTGACTTTCGTCAGAGATGCCTGCTTCGCTTCCCTAGAACTCTCGATTCCTGTTACCGGTACTCCACTGTATATCCAGAACAAAAAAGTGAATAATGTTGCCTGATAATGAGCAATTCCCTGTTCTGATTGGATGAATGTTCGCAGATATGCGCCCGATTCGCCCGAATTGCAAGTGCGAAGACTTGGGGATTTGTATTTCATGTTCGGCCATTACGGTTTGGCGTTCCAAGCGTACCACCTGGCCAAACGCGACTACAACACGGACCAGGCGTGGCTCTATTACGCCGGAGCTTTAGAAATGGCCTCTCTAGCCGCCTTCATGGCGAACGAATCCAACAGGAAGACCTGCGACTACATGGAGGAGAGCATCACCACCTACCTCAACACTTGCAAGTTCGTTTCTTGATCGGTACTATCGGTAGAAAGCAGTTCGCTTTATTAACTATACTTCGTTCACGAATCGACTCTTTTAATGTCAAATTTCGGGCGCAAAATTCGCGAAAACTACCAGAAATTAAGATCGGTCATGAATTAAAAATCGTAGACGTACCGTGGGGCTACTGCAACGGCCTATTCGAATCGCTCAAAAATTATGAAAAATAGCGAAAATTTGTAGAGATTTTTCCCGTGTCGTGATGACTGTTTCACTCGAAATAGAGGGAAAGCGTAAAGATGTTTATTAGATGGAAAAGCGGATTTTGCCATAGCAACCACAGTAGTAAACAGAGCAGAAGCTTCAATCACTCATTCTCCAAATGAGTTCATATAAATTTCTGTTACAAATGCAGGATGCCGCAGTTCGCGACCAGGGCGACTCTGCTCAGTTCCGAGTGCCTGAAAAGTCGGGGACTTTACGGAGAGGCCGCGCACCAGTTCATACGTATGACCAGCGAGGAGTCCGATCTGCGTTCGGCCCTCTTCCTGGAGCAGGCCGCCTACTGTTTTCTGCATTCGAAGATGCTGAGGAAGTACGCCTTCCACATGGTGCTGGCGGGGCACAGGTTTTCCAAGGCGGCCCAGAGGAAGCACTCGCTTCGCAGTTACAAGCAGGCGCATCAGATTTACGAGGGGAGCGGATGGGATCTGGCCGAGGACCACATACATTTCACCATCGGGAGACAAGCGCACAACTTGCATAGCTTTGAGGAAGCCGTCGAATCGTTCGCCAAGCTTTTGAATGGCGACAGCAAGCAATCGGCGCAACAGCAGAGCACGTTCCTCAAAGAATATTTGACAATCTTGGGGGTCAGTTTTGTAATACAGAGTGGTCAATGCCCATGGTTATGGCATAATTTTTCTGACTAGACGGTAAGAGTTTGGGTTTTGAAAATGGGGGATCCGTCTGGTATAATAATAATACACCGGATGTCCGAGCTCATTCTGAGACGAAAACCTTGACACATTTTTGTTGAGTCAAAAATTGAAAAAACAAATGAATGAAATTGCTAGAAATGCAGTTTACTGCAAAAAACTAGCACATTGTATCAAGTTCGTAGTAATTTTTCATAATAAAAGTACTGATTCATTGGCACCATTGAATTCAGAAAAAAATCTTTCTCTATAAAATAGTGGATTTAGCCGATTTTAAAAGATCAATTATCAGGCTGGTAGTTATTGAAAAATTATTTCTAGATATCATGAAATCAGGCCTCAACTGGAATAATGCTAGTTGTTATTACGGCGGGTACTTATATTATGTCAACTGACAATTAGATGAATTGCTGAAATGATGAAGCAACCCTCAAAAGTCACCCCTTGACATATGTATGACTGATTTTTTCATTTCAGGGTTGCTTAGTGTTAATAGAAGTTTGGCCTGATTTTATGACTACAGGAGGTATTTTAATTAATAATTACCAGCTGAATAAATCGGTTTTCATTATTTCATTGAGAAAACTTTTCTCCATCCAATGATATCAAAATGGTACCTTTGTTGTCCGAGTACGTCCTTTATTTTTCGAGAAAAAAATTCGTTGTTTTTTTTTTGTTAAACCAGACCTAATTTTAAATTTTCCAAAACGATAACTGGAGCAATCTTGGATTTTAGGCTTTCCCGGCCATCGTTTTCTGAATTAAGCTTGACGTTTCAGAAGTTATGACAGCCAAAACGTCAAACTCAATTCACCATCAACGACAACGCGGTCTAAAAACCGAAAAATCATCTAATTTAATAACTTCGAGCGTTTAGTCAGGAAAACGAAAAATTATGCCATAAGTGATGGATCACCTTTTATAATAAGTTTTAACGATTTTTAACGTTCTATCAATTTTAGAATAAATTGAAAAACGAGGGGAACAACTCCACGCCGATCCTGGCCTTACCGGCTTTCAAGACAGGCTCATTGAGGCTTCTCATGGGACCAACTCCTCCTTTGACAACTCCAGGAAAAGTCCCGGCTTTGGGCATCAACTTCAACGATGACGAAACCCCTGAAACGACTGCCAGGTGGCACAAACTCGAGGAGCTTCTGGTGCAGGAAGCATCAGGAGCCCAACCGATCATATTCAAACCGTTGATCACGCTGTACACTGCCGGCAACGTGGCGAAAGACGATCCGATCGCCATCGTGAACGAGCCGGTCCAAGTTTGCGTGACATTGGTGAACACCCTGCAGATCACTCTGCACATGAAAGACATTTTCCTGCTGTGGTCTTTCGACGACGACGGGACGGTCGTGTCCAACGGGAGCCCGAACGCCACCAACGACCGTTACGTGAAGACGCACGTCGTCAGGTCGGCGCTGATCAATGCCAATTCCAAGCAAGATCTGGTGCTGAATTTGGCGCCCTTAGCGACTGGAGTTTTGCGTTTAGATGGGATTTGCTACACGTTGACTAGCTCGACCACGCCGACTGACAGTATTTTTATTATCGGGAATCAACTGTTTACCCCAGAAAACGCCAAACATCCCAAACTGCTCGACATAAAAGTCGTACCGCTAGCTCCGTGCCTACAAGTACTAAATCGTTCGCATTCTTATAAAAACCGCCCCAAGCCATAACTTCTTTATTTCAATACTACAAACTGACCCTACTTTGATTTTTTTACCATGGACTTCATTGTCAATCTATAGCCAGGTGACGTATACTATACTTTTGTCGACAAGAATGAGCAGGTTCTTTTTCTAGATTCCGCAATGTCTATGGGTTTTGAGCCATTTTCACTCGCAAAAATGATTAACAGAAACTTATTTCAATTACTGTGACACTGACAATAAAGTCAACATGTGTCGTTTTCTGAAGTCTTATGGTTGTCCATCACTGAGTATACAATTTTGTTTGGAGAAAAGTCAACTTGAACATTTCATTATTTCACCATTGAATATTGTTCGAAAATCAGAGTATTGTACACCATCAAACACAGAAAAAATTCCTTATACATTTGTTTTGCAGGAATATTGCATTCTCATCTGAAAAATTCAAGTTGACATTAAAGCACCTACATGTTGAACGAATACTAAATTAGGGTCAATTTGTAGTATTCATCAAACGATTCATTTTATCTAATTAATTTTTGAAATCGGCTGCCATATAAAGAAGTTATGGCTTGGGTCGTTTTTGATAAGACAGCCTGCATAAACTAATAATTTTTGTAGTGCGAAACATCAAGTTTGGAAATGCGATATTCGCTCAACTTTAGCAAATATTTCCGAACTCTACCAATGGGCGTCTTGTAATTGGTAAGTAAGGCTGTATTCGGAAATATTTCCTAAATTTTCGCGGATATCGCACCTTCAAACTTGACGATTCGCACTACAAAAATGAATGGCACATAATCCTTCGAATTATCCTGATCGTTCATAATTTTCAGGTGACTTTCTCGGAGATCTGCCTTGATTTTTTGTGCGACGAAGTGCAAAAAGTCACGATAGACTTCTCGAACACCGGAACGGTACCACTAAAAAAAATATTAATGGCCACGTCCCATCCGAGCTATCTATGCAATTGCGAGACTCGAAACAGGCCGCCGGTGGTAGTCCCCAATAATTGCCCGCCGGCACTGAAAGAGCGACTGGTGAGGGAGAATCATATCACCGCCGTACCCTTACCGGACGACCAATTGGACCCAGGCCAAAGTACCAGCCTTTGGATTCACATTAAAGCACCCAATAATCCGGGACCTTGCTCTGTCGATTTGCTGATTTATTGCGAAAGTTTGGACCCGCAAATTAAACCAAAGTAATTCACCGGATACAGTAGAAACGCTGTAACGTGTTCAGATTATGAGACGTTCACATTACCGCGGCTCCACTGTACTCGTTGATTAACTTGAATTAATTCAAATTGATGTAGGTACCGATTGGTTCGTCATAAATGGAACTTATCAGTCCGGGAGTCGGTCCAAGTCGAGGTAGACACCCAGGAGAGTTTCAATTCGAAGTCTGTGGAAGAATTAGCGATGGTCATTAAAACCACCAACTTGAATAAAGTCCACAGTTCGATAGTGACAGAAATCAGCATTCTCAACGTCGGGATCTTGAGCCGTTTCTGGAAGTTATCGGAAAATATCGTAACCCCCAAGTTCATAAAACTGCATTCGCAAGAATCGGCGCACATTCTACTGAAAGCCCGAAGAAATATCGACAAGAAAAGCGTCTATTCCAACATGGTCCTGAATCCGGAACGTGCAGTCCGCGAAAGGGTCAATCCGGCCTACATGGCGTTCGCCATGAAAACGGAACAGTGTCGAATTAACGTTTTCGACGAAAACGAATTCGTTTGTAGACCGAACGAAAACGGGACGATATTTCTGCAATGGCAGGCGTCTGTCAACGACACCAACAATAAACGAATCGTCAATGGACAGACACAAGTAGCGGTTATAGTGAACCGGGGCGACGAAGAAGACACGGATTTCGACGAGTTCACCGGACAAATCGATCCGGCGAATTTGTTAGAAGTCAGCATTAATAAAGAGAAAGCCGAAGATTTAGTAGATGCCCACCCGAAAGTCTCGTACAATTTGATCCATCCGCCGGTCGTAAGGCACGACTTCAAACGCCAGAAACTGTGTGTAGTTCCTGTCACCTTAATTCTGCACAGCATCGAGCAGAACTCTAGTCTAAACGTCATCGTCAACACTTTATCCGCGTCTAAGTAAGTCCTATCTGTTTTATAAAAATTCGATGATTACTTTGGGTATTTCTAGTATCCCGGTGGTGCCTGCGGTTCGCCCCAATAACTTGTTCTACCCCTTCGCGACGAGATACTTCTCGTGGCTCGGGACGGGAAGTGCGGTCCGGGAATTAAAGCCTTTGACTTCGTCGCAATTGGAATTGGCCGTGGGGGTGGCGAAACCGGGCACTTTCGATTTGGGGGCGAGAATCGAAGTTTACTGCACGAGGTCCGACCAACACGAACCGCCGATACTACAAAGTTGCCAGATACAATCGGCGCTCGTCGTCATCGATGGAAACAGCTAAGTTCCACATCAAATAACGCGTTTTATAAAATAAGTACATTAGGCTAAATTAATCTGGTAATTTTGTTACATATATTAATATTATATATATATAAAACCTTTGTATATTTCCTCATAATTAATATTATTACTATCATTATTAAATTGAAAAGTAATTACTGTTCAAACTTTTTATTTTTATCATTTGTAGTAGAAAGAGATAGAGAGGGGCAGGACACCAGTCTGATAACGTTAAGTGAAAGATAATACATTTAAAAAGAATCACTGCTCCAAGTTGTTTATTTTATGAATTTCATTAAGTAATGATTTCATTTAAAAAAAAGTCCCATGTGATTTATTTGAGGGTTTATTCACTGTGACTTTTTAAAGTTTTTGAAGTTGGAATGCTACCGAATAGACTGAAAGTGTTGAAAGCTTACAAGCTCTTTTCCAAAATGATGAAGACTAACAGTGGAAAAGGTGAGTGGATTGGTGATGGATTTTAATTTTTGAAAATACGGTAATTTTAAAATATTCAAAATGTGTCACCTACGTCAATCCGCTTCGGTGGCGCCCTCTGTGCGGAAAGCGGCGAACTGTCATCGCCGACCCGTCGATAAGTCAGCTCGCTTTCGTGATTTATTCGTCAATTGTCATAGACGTGTGTTGTGGGGTCTCGTTAATCGTCCGCGAACGCGTTATTTTCGGTCCTGGTGGCGAATTTCGGGGTGTTTTCGTCCGGGAAGATCCGCCGGAGTGCCGGGAGACCGTCCGGAGGGCGTCAGGTAAGCGTGAGGCCGATCCCGGCCGGGGTGCGTTCGGGCGGTACGCCACTGGTTGCGGCAATGTCGTTTTAGAGGGGTATCCAATATACTGAAATAAGTGGTTCCGAGCCAGCCAGCAATCTAGTCTGCCGTGGCGGGATGGAAGTTCCTTCCATCTTGGTTCGGAGTCCTCAGTAAGAAGCCGGGTGGTGTTAAAGAAAATATACACACGGCGATTTTCAGATAAATAGCGAAAGGTTATCGAGTGGCTATGCGTCATTTTATCGGACATTTCTATATATAAGTTGCCTCCGGAATGAACTAGGTATGGTGTATTTAAATGTAGTAGCCTTTATCCGATCTTTCTAAAGTCTAGTATGTACAGGGGAATGGCGTGTGCCTACCTATACAAGGCTATTGACTACTTGACTCACAAAATTCGGGGAATCTGATATGTAGTTATGCTGATTAAATGTTCTAGATTAGCAAAAGTGTGCTTTAAACAAGGTAACTTGAGCCACAACTATATTTTCCGATTAGCACTCTCCATAGTACAGTTGCCTCTATTACATGATATCTCAAAGATTGCTCATCCCTTCACACGTTGATCCACTAGATTACATTTTCGTTAACAATGTCGTACTCGACTCATATCCATCGCACCCCGGACGGTCCCGACATCGGATGCCTAAATCGTCTTTGAATGTTTCAGTTACTGCGAGCGAAACGACCCGTGCTTATGTCCGTCATTTTGTGAGCAGCCTCGTGCGTTACAGAACCATCATGGCAGTACCGAGCCGAGCCCGTGTCTATGCCGATGTTAATTCGCACAAGCCCAGGGAGTACTGGGACTACGAGAGTTACGTCGTCGACTGGGGCCAGCAGGACGACTACCAGTTGGTCAGGAAACTCGGCAGGGGCAAATACAGTGAAGTATTCGAAGCGGTCAATGTCACAAACAATGAGAAATGTGTAGTCAAAATATTGAAGGTGAACTTATATATACTTATATATGCAAAGCATCCATTCTGACTCCTGTTTTGTGTTGCGATATTTCAGCCAGTTAAGAAGAAGAAGATCAAACGAGAAATTAAGATATTAGAGAACCTCCGAGGTGGTACAAACATAATTACTTTGGAGGCTGTCGTTAAGGATCCAGTATCGAGAACACCAGCGCTTATTTTCGAACACGTCAATAACACAGATTTCAAGCAGCTTTACCAAACGCTTACAGATTTCGATATTCGTTACTATTTATATGAGTTGCTCAAGGCTCTGGATTATTGCCACAGCATGGGTATTATGCATAGGTAAGTAAGTCACAGAACTGTCCAGTCCGCTCATTTAAAATGCCTGTGGATGACTCCCGATCCAGCTGTTGAAACCATAGAAATGATGATCCATACTAATTCGATTATTCCGTTCGTTTTCCAGGGATGTCAAACCTCACAATGTCATGATCGATCACGAAAACAGAAAGTTGAGGCTAATCGATTGGGGTCTGGCCGAGTTTTATCATCCGGGCCAGGAGTACAACGTGAGGGTCGCCTCTAGGTACTTTAAAGGGCCCGAGCTGCTCGTAGACTATCAGATGTATGATTATTCGTTAGATATGTGGTCGCTGGGCTGTATGCTGGCCTCGATGATATTTAGAAAAGAACCGTTCTTTCACGGCCACGACAACTACGACCAATTAGTCCGCATTGCCAAAGTTTTAGGAACTGAAGAGCTATTCGAATACCTCGACAAATACCACATAGAACTAGATCCGAGGTTTAACGACATTTTAGGACGGTAGGCCACTCACTATCTATGAACTAACCTGAAATATAGCGCGTGTTTTTTTCGCTTACCCGGGGATATTTTTAGACATTCCCGTAAGCGGTGGGAACGTTTTGTGCATAACGAAAACCAGCATTTGGTCTCACCCGAAGCGTTAGATTTCTTGGACAAATTGCTGCGTTATGACCATCTCGAACGTCTGACTGCGCGCGACGCCATGGACCACTCCTATTTCTGTGAGTTTTCATTTTTATATTTTTCATTTGCATTGAATTTTATTCATTTTTCTTGGCTCGCTTCAGATCCAGTTGTCAAGGAGCAGTGCCGCATGATGTCGACAGTATCTTCATCCCCTACTCCACTTACAGGCAATCTGTCTGTTGTAGGAGTAGGTGAGTAGCTACCAGGTAAAGCACTTTGTCATTTCACCACATGTCACAATTGCCATACCCAGGTTCTCTGTTGTAAAATTTAAATTAGTCACTTATTACTTTTCCTTATTTTTTTTTCCTTTGCGATTCAGATTTACCCATCAAGTTACAAGAATCTATTAATTTGATAAGTTTAGAAATTTTATTTTATTGTAATAACAATTTGCTTAATTTTTGTATCACATTTTTTGTTATACTGAAAAAAACATCCAGAACTTAATGATAAATAAATAATATTGATAAATAATAATATTAATAAATAATAAATAATAAGAAAATACATAAATCTTAGTAATTCCGTGTAAGTTTTCGATTATATGCATAACGCATAATGTTCACATAGAATTAGTAGGATAAATATATTTTTCAAATTCGACTACTAATTCTCTGTATACTACTAGACCTGCCTACACATATACGTAACGTATAAATCGAATATACATATATAAATATATATGATTGATTTAGGTTTTTCTTGTGTTGTTCAATAATTTTTCGCATCGTGAAATCGATCGATTGATTTCTACTATTGAAAAACTCATATAAATATTGTAATCTGGAATGATAACTCCCTACCTGTTGTTATTGTTGTACAAAAAGCAAGGAAAATATCATTGGTCCACATGGGAATTCGCTGTTGTAATGATAAATCGTCTTATTTCTACTTTGACCAGTCAACAGCTTATTATTATGATAAACATTTCAAATACAAGACTGTTTTAAGCTCTCTTTGAGGGAAACTCGCTTTGAATTTAATTTATGTTTTAAAAGTACTTACTTTTCTACCGACCTGACCTGATTACAGATTTTTCTGGATCACAATGCAAACATTTATATAAAAAAAGTTAAATACCATTACTATTGTTAGGGTGTGCGTTTGGAATGTTTTTTTACGGCTAGTTAGTTGATAGGATAAACTACCCTTTCGCCATTTAGCTAGCGATTCTCCCTCTGTGATCTCTCAATACAATACAAACGCACTAAAATTTTAGTTTCTTTTTTATCAATAAATGAACCTGATAAGGAAAATAGATAGTTTGAACCTCTTTGAGACGTTTAAAACGAAAGTCTAATTGTAATGATAGTTTCTTTCCATAAGAGCCCTACTACTGATTATTTAACTAGAAAATCAAGTTTATTGTCTTATGATGTCTCTCTCTCTTTCTCTCTCCATACCATGGTTTCTATCTTTGTAAAAATCATTGTTTTGCAATAAACTGTATAAATAATTCGTTTTTAAATTTGATTTAACAACTCAAACCACCTCCAAACAAACCTGAAAAACGATAAATAGTTAAGCTGTTGATGTGATCAAATGGGTTCATCTCGATTTCATCTCTGTCGATCTTTCTTAGTTGATTGAATTTTCCCGATTAATTTGGTTGGTATTGCAGATGAGCCGGCGTCACCGGTTGGATCACCATCGGATATCCCCAGCTCTCCTAAGCTCATCTCAATGCGTTCATCTGCTTTCTTTACTAATCTTGACTCTTCTACAACTCCCACACCCACATGAATGTATGGATGAATGAATTACTTGACTTGACTTGACTTCCCCTCGAAACCCAAAAATTATAACAATACTTGAAATAAAAGGAAAAAAAAGCATAAACCCAGATACGAGTTTGTTATCTTTAATTATTATTATTAATTACGATAATTATTTATTATTATAAGCCGTGGTGCTGCTGTAAAAGGTCCCCGAGTCTCGATTTCTAGTAAAATTTACATTTAATTTATTTAATGAAGACTTCTGAAAACTTTGCAGCAGTAACTAACTATTAATTACTTTAAGTAATATCAAAATACCGTTCAAGTGTGCATATTGTAAAGTTTTATATAGCATAATGTGTTACTGATTAATCTGTGATTATCGTAGCAGTTATGGTTTTCTATAATAATACTATACCGCCTATTCAATATAAACTATAGTTATTATTATTATTGTATTGTTTTTCTTTTCTTTTTTTTTGTTAATCTTCCACTAAATTTTTCTAGGCCACATTTTAGTTTTACGTTAGGGCGAAATTCTAAATATCAAAAAAAGTTGTACATTTTTATATAATGCGTTACTGATTAATCTGTGATTACCGATTATAGTAGCAAAATCGTTTTATGTGAACCAGCTTTTGCATTATCATATGAAGAAAAACAGACGTTCTCGTGAATGTACTAAACGTCTCTCCATTCCATGTTATATTATACATTGTATTTCATTTCGCTACAATTGTTATTTATAATTTCTCTTTCTATTATACAGTTTGTAAATATAAATATTTTGTAACTGTAACATATTAGTGGATTACATCTGTGTTTATCAATTATTGTTTTATTTATAATACCTTGATAGTTAATCCAATCGATTATGATAATGATTGATCAGTAACTATAAATCGAGTACTTATTATAAATAAATATAGTATTATATAAGTACCTAACCACTATAATTAAATAGGTAGCGATTTTTGTTTTCTTTTTGGGAGTGTTAAATTTTTTGAATTGATGCGATATGTGGCTGTATGTCTAAAAATTGGAACTTTGTTTTTATTTGTATTAAAAAATAAATTGATTAATGCGATTCGTTTCGTTTCATTCGAATTGGGTGTTATGATTATTTAATCGATGGTGTAATTTGGCGGCTCTAATGGTGTCTTCGGAGGTTGCTTAGGAACACAATCACCAACAAGATTTCGATCCTCTCATCCACCTCGGGCAGGTACCGGCCGGGTAGGCATGTACAATAAACTGGAGTGTTTATCGACAGGCGACTACTGATTGGGATTGGGAAAGGTAATGTACCTACGTGTTAGTTGATTTTGTTTGATAATACGAATCCGAGTCCGCTTAGTTACCTCCGCCAATCAAACATAGGTAGCTGTACCCAGTGTAATATGTTCGCGTGTGAAGCCGCCTCGCGTGCCTCAGCGCTAGAGCTTTTTTCCCCTATTAAAGAAAGCAATCATCAGTCACACAGGAGGACGCGCTGAATATTGAGCTTTTTTTCTGCAGGAACGGACTTTTAAACAGGAGGATCGTTCGCCTTTTCTTTTCGCTCCGTCCCCTAACCGGCCGATTAAAAATTCGATTTTTCCGATTCGTGTGTGATAAAGCGCACAATGGCAAGCGGCTTTTCCGGGTTGAGCATGCGCGGGGGCGCTCTGGTGCTGAAAAGCGTTTCGCTTTTTCTGGCGGGCGCGAGAAATAGCAAGGGAAGTAACAGTCAATCGTCTACTAAACTGACTAAAACAGCGCGCCACCAGAAAAAAATGCCGGAAAAAGATCTCGCCTACAAGTGCTCTATGAAAATTCTAGATGCGGCTAAACGAGACACGCTTTTCACCAGGTATTAATGTGCTAACTTATACTTTAAAGATATATATAGATACAAAATAAAAACTTATTAAAAAGTCGATTTTAATCACAAAAGTTCGCAGGGTCGAAATCGAAGCTTTATACAGAATATTCAAAAAGCTCGTCACAATAAATAAAACTAAAACCGGTCAAGGAAAAGCGAAGGCGAACAATAACACCACCTCCCTCATTGGGAAACCCACAACTGATGTTCAAGAAGTACGTACTCCACATATACAGTATGTCCACGGATGGGATTTAAAAGAGAATTTTTTTTTATTTCTAATTTTACAGAAAAAATTATTCTTGATAAAATCGTCTGCTTGCTTTCAAACCTTCAAAACCCATTTCATTTTCATTTCAACATAAACAGTTATTTTTTTATTGGATTTTATTCGAAATATTTTTATCCAAAATTAATAGTACCAGTACCAGTAAGCGAAACCATAGCGCAAAAGTTGACAACAGTCAGTCATCACTAGCACAAGCACCCGTCAGAACGTCAGAACTTTGACAAATGGAGAAAATACTGATACCGAAGATAATTCATGCGATGGCTAAATCGCGGTACTAATTACGGTGCGACCCTATACGCCCTACTTATTGTCCACGATTACATGAAAATATAAAATTAAATAAGAAAAAATTCAAATCCATAGATGAACCCCTCTCCAAATCTCATATTCAAACAATGCTGACACTCTGACAGTGACTGTTACAAGGTTTCGCACCATGGTTTCGCTTACTGGCTTACTGGTACTTCTATTGATTTTGGATAAAAATAAGTCCAAAAATTTCAAATAAAATTCAATACAAAATTAACTGTTTATGTTGAATTGAAAACGATATGGGGTTTGGAGGTTTGAGAGCAAGCAGACGATTTTATCAAGAATAATTTTTTTCTGTAAAATTAGAAATGAAAAATTTTTTCCTCTTTTAAACCCCATCCGTGGACATACCATGTGTCCCAATTAAAACTCTCGTTGAGATTTAAATAAGACTTTTTACAGCACCCATATATTTACTATTCGAATATACATATGCAAAATAATAAGGTATCATATTTGAGTGGTTTCGTATTCATGAAGAAAATGCAATTTATTTCCAGGGAATCGATAGAATCGTGTTCAGGGAAATTCTGCATAATACCTTCGATATAGTTGCTGAAAATATGCTAATGGATCGTATTTTCTGCGTTTGGGATAAAACGAACACCGGGTTAATTACATTAGAAGCTTGGCTTAACGGACTGTCGCTTTTCCTGAAAGGATCTTTAATCAAACTGACCGAATTCTGTTTTTCCGTGTACGATCTTAACGCAGATGGATACATTACCAAAGACGAATTGTTCCAATTACTAAAGTACTTATACATTTGTATTGTCGTCTAATACGAAGTGTTTCATCTTTTTTTATTTCAGAAATTGTCTTATTAAACAGCCTCAAGAAGAAGACCCAGACGAGAGTGTTAAAGACCTGGTCGATATAGTGATGAGGAAAATGGACAAAGACAAAGACGGGAAAGTTTCTTTGGAAGATTTCCAATCGACTATTTCTGAAGAGCCTTTACTTTTAGAAGCTTTCGGGAAATGCTTACCATCAGAACGAGCGAAAAACACGTTTCTGTCAACGTTGAAGGCTTAAAGTACACTAGTAATTAATCAATTAAGTCGACCTGTTCTTTCATTTGGTAATTCTGTAATTGAGACCGGTATGGTATATCTTCAATAAATTCAAGTTCGAATAAAATATCCATGAATACTTACTCGAATGAATGTAAATTTTGGGGATCTATTATTACACGCCATAGTTCACAAGATTAGTTTATCTTTGAAAATATAAGTGTTCTTGATGTTTAAATTAATCATTTCTCAAAGTCTACAGAGTCGAGTTTAGTATTGTTGTTGATTCGTTTTATACAGTGTGTCGTTTTACTCGCTTTATAATAACACCGAGAATAAAACAGTGCTGATTTGACTGGAAGACGCGGTTCAGTCATTCAGTAGCGCGCCTCAAATCCCACCAGACGCACCGGGCAGCTTATGTATAGTAGCAGGATGGTGGAGGTTCAAAATAAACCGAAAGTGACCCTCAATGGAGGACCGCAAACGTGAGTAAATAGAACCTTGTTTTCGTGCAGGAACGCACAAAAAACCTTATCGATAAGTTTCACGGGTCTAGATAATATACAGGGTGATTCAAAATTGTTGGACCAACGCTTCAGGGCAGATTCCTCTCGTCAAAATAATGATAAAAGTTCCTATAAAGGGGGGTCCGCAAGTGGTCAATAAGGGAGTTATTAGGCCTCAAAGTCTGCTGGTGGCCAGTTTATTTTCGCTTATAACTCGCTTAATTCATGGTTTAGAACTTTCAGATTTGGTATATGAGGAAAACAATTGAAAAACTAAACGATGAATCCTTTGGTGATCCATGAATACCGTGGTAAGTGATTAAACGAACTAAAAAAGAGGTCATCGGCTAATAAAAATCAGGATTATTTTGTGACGGAAAGTATTTTGTCTGTTTTTACTGATTTTTCAGCATCAGTGTACTTTTTGAATTTTAAAAATGTAGGGGTACCTTAGTGCAAATGTGAGTAGTTTTCGAGATATTCGTTATTTTATGAGCTTTTGCATGTAGGGTGTCGGTAGCCGGAGCGGCCGACAAGAATGAGACCAACAATCGTTTCTAAATAAACAGAAATATTAAAAATTTTGTACATTCGTCGTCAAAAAAAATTACTTTTGATTTCGGAAAGTTCGAAAATAACAGAGGGCCTTTCATGTAATCAGTATTTGTTTTGATGTAAAAACTCAACGTGGACCTAATTTTCAAATTTAAAATTACCTCCGATTTTCGGTTCTGTGGCATTTTACTCCGACCGATCGTTTAATAATTTGAACTTTTTACGATGAATGTACAAAAATTTAAATAAGGTTTGTTTATTTAGAAACGATTGTTGGTCTCATTCTTGTCGGCCGCTCCGGCTACCGACACCCTTCCTGCAGAAGTTGATAAAATAAAGAATATCTCGAAAACTACTCACATTTGGACTGAGGTACCCCTACATTTTTAAAATTGAAAAAGTACACTGAAGCTGAAAAATCACTAGAAACAGTCCAAATACTTACCGTCACAAAATAATCGTGATTTTTATCTGCCGATGACCTCTTTTTTGGTTCGTTTAATCACTTCCCACGGTATTCATGGATCACCAAAGGATTCAACGTTTAGTCTTCCAATTGTTTTCCTCATATACCAAATCTGAAAGTTCTAAACCATAAATTAAGCGAGTTATAAACAAAAATAAATTGGCCACCAGCAGACTTTGAGGCCTAATAACTCCCTTATTGACCACTTGCGGACCCCCCTTTATAGGAACTTTTATAACTTTTTTGACGAGAGGAATCTGCCCTGAAGCGTTGGTCCAACAATTTTGAATCACCCTGTATTGCTATAAGGTGGTAGGTCTGGGCATATTTATTACGTTACTAAATATACCTGTGCTGGAGAATTTAATCACTTCAAGTATATCATGTTGACAATGAAACAGTGATTACATTATATACGGCTAGATTCCTGGGTTGAGAAACTAATACATATTTAAAGAAGAGATTATCAAATTTTTTATTATTATGTCTATTCGGGTCACAGAATCTTAAAAGACTCCGAGATTGTATTCAAAGGTTATCAAACTAACTATACAAGGAATAGGATACGATGGGTGATCAATCTTTTAAAACTTCGTTCTGGAATGGAAACAGAAAATCGATAAATCGAAACAACGTAATAATTTAATGAACATTATATAGATAATGAAAATGACGATAATGACAAGTTTGAGTACTAGAGGAGACCATCAATTTTAATCAAATTACCTATACGATACGTTTTAATTACAGGACGGGAGACAAAAGCGTCGGAGCACAAATCATAGATATTATGCAGGTTGTCGGAAGTATCCTCGTACTGATAGCACAAATATTCTTTACCATTTTTGAACAAATATACAGGCTTTTCGTCCCATTACAACCAAAAAAAGTATCCGGGGAAATAGTTCTAGTAAGTATAATTAGATAAGGTATATTGAATAATTAACAATGAAAATAATAATTTAATTGTGTAATTTAATAAAGATTACAGGGACTGGTCATGGAATGGGCAAAGAATTAGCACTTTTATACGCTTCAGAAGGTGCAACGGTCGTCGGTTGGGATATCAACGACAAAAGTAATGGAGAAACTATGAAAGAAATCCAACGATTGGGTTACCCGAAAGCTTACCCTTACGTGTAAGCTCTTTATATTCGTTATCGATTTTAGTATTAGAAGTTATCATATTACTTTTTTTGTAGATGTGACGTGTCTAATCGGGAAAACGTGATGGAAGTTGCTAAAAGAGTCCAAAACGAAGTCGGCGATGTAACAGTCCTGATCAACAACGCCGGCATTATGCCGACCCATCCGATCTTAGACCAGACTGAAGAGGAAATCGAAAGAACGTTCAAAATCAACGTTTTCGCGCACTTTTGGGTCAGCCTTTGCATATTACGTCCGCTCGTCGGAGATCCTGTAATGAGGGCTAATTTTAGATGTTGCATGCGTTCCTGCCAGCCATGAAGAGGAATAATTACGGACATATCGTGGCCTTGTCTTCGGTGGCCGGACTGCTCGGGTTGCAAAATCTCGTGCCGTATTGCGGGTCGAAATTCGCCGTGCGCGGAATCATGGAGGCGCTGCAATTCGAATTCGAAGCCCAGAAATGCAACGTGAAGGTCACGACGATATGCCCGTACATGGTTGACACCGGATTGTGTAAAAACCCCTACATCAGGTTTCAAAATTTCATGCCTTTAGTCAAACCTAAGGAAGCTGCAAAGGCCATAATGCACGCGCAGAGGACTGATCAAGTACAAGTCACAATTCCTGGATATATGGACTATTTAGTCAGAGTGGGAAGGTGATAACTATTTTTTATTTGGTTAACCAATCAATCATTTATAATAATTTTCAGGACTTTGCCGTTCAAGAGTAACTCGTACATTAATAAATTCATCGACTCTGGGGTCCTTTCAGATTTATAATTATTGGAATGTAATAATATATAAGTACCTAATATTCTTACGTTTTATAATAATACCTACAATGATTAATAATCTGGAATTAGTAAACGCGTTATTTGTTATCCGTTATTAATCCTTTTCTTAATATCATATTTTTGAGTAGGTAAGTGTCGTAACACGTGTGGTTTATGGAGAGGATGATTTTTTACTTCACCTGTCCATTTGCAATTCAAATAAACATGACTGCCTTCTTTCAACCATAAGTATATCGTAAAAAATCGTTTCAAAAAAGTGCCAAATTTCTTCAAGGTAAACAAGATATACCCTTTAAAGTCACAAGAAATATTTCCTTATGGATAGGTTACATAAAACAATAGGTTTTTACATGAGAATTTTAGGTGCATTAATCCCAGTTTTAATAAAAAAAAACGTTGAAACTAATTAAACACTTAAATATATTTGCCTTGAATTGAAATAAAGGCGTTTGCAGGATATGAATATAAAAACAGAATTATGTCGTGATAAAGTTACCATAATTACTTTAATTACTTCAATCTAATATTTAGTAGTAAGTATATTTAAATGAGTAACATCTATTTGACAGTTTTGTCTATCATATTTTGAAAAAATATGAATCCCATGTAAATATAAATTTGAGACAGAGCAACTCTTATTACAGGAATTATCCTCTAATTATAAGAAGATGCGTTTTTTTATGGTCACGACATTATTGACCTTTCCACGTCTCTGTTACGTATTTTACAACTATACTTAATAATTTAATTATTATATATCAGTCGAATAATCGAAATGACAGCCAACGAACCAAAATGACAGGCAAATCGAACATTATAGAAGCCATAAGCTAAAGAAAAAACACGTAAGTAGTACCTAAACTACGCTCAAACGAACGAGTGTCAAGGTGTGCTGGATGTTTTATTTTCTTCACCTAGATAAATAAGTTTACCTACCCATATACCTAAAGCGAGCCCCGACCTTGCGCAACCCTTTAACAAGTAGTTCTGTCTAAAATTTATCTCCAAATTTTACAATATCATTTAATGATCATTTAGGCGACTTTCATCTGCGTCAGCAGAAACAAGTTGGCCTGGAGATTTCAATTCAAGATCAAACTGTTTACCTATAAAAAGTCTGACCGAAAACTTCCAAGAACCTTCCTTTTTCTTATTTACCAATAATATTATAATTAGTTGACTTTATTTATCCTGATATTATTTTCTCCAATGTGACCTATTCATCTTTGGAAATTGATATAAATGATAGGTATGTACTATCGAGTGCAGTCCTTTTCCCCACCCTCTCACTCTCGCACAACGGGGGAACCCGCGCGCTAGAGTGAGAGGATGGGGAAAACGTTTGCACTCGGTAGTACCTCGATAATGTAAGAGAGGTACCTAGTTCCCTCATTTAATTGGATTGATAGTATCAGTAGTTTATTATAAAAATAGAGAGAGTAGAGGAGGGAACGAGGATCAAACTCGTATTTTATTCTGACGATATGTATACCTGCTTCTACCGGTAACCTCGTCTTCGGCTTCAGTGCACTGTCATGAACACACAACCGGGTAACCTTGCTAGAATTTGAGAAAATTACGTATAGGTGCGTGTTAGACCGGAATATTCGCAGTATTCAAAAATGACTATTTACGGAAAGTTGGTACAAATTGTGATCGCTAGTTATTAAACCAGCAGCTCTGTAAGTACGAATTAAATTAATTATGATCTGCTAATCCATTATAAATCAATCTCGATAGTGCGTGATAATGCTTTATATTGTCATTTCAGGATAATAAACATCAGGAGTTGATGAAAAATGGATTCGACTCCCATGACAAAATAGATGCCCCTATGCGATGTATTCAAATATATCCCATGGAAAAATGCATATATCGTAGTAATTATATTAATGAAGTAAACAGAGAGGTTTATTAAAAAAATAAATGAATTTTACTCGCTAGTTCCTGTCGTTTTACTGAGATTTATTGTTTAATATTATCAAATAATGGTTTCAGGTTTTTTAATCAGTAGAAAAATTTGCTCTATCCCAGATATAATAATTTTGTTGTTTGCATGCGAATAAGCGCTGCATTATAATAATGCATATAATGATAAATTATTAGTAAAGAACACGCTCTGTTGGCGCAATATTTGTCTACAAAAGCGACTTATTTTCTTTTGTTGGTATTGAAAAGAGGAAATTGTGTGGTTTTTCAAGGATAATTGGTAGCAATGTTTAACAGTACTTATATTTCAACATAATTTTTGATATAATCTGTTAACATCATTATTATACGCGAAATGATCATATTAACAATATTGTATGAATTATGCAACAAATCTATTACCTAGTTCCTATTTATAAGTGAGCTTATAAGTAGTATATGTAAGTAGCATTTAATCACATAGATGAAATTCACACTTCTTTTGTGGTGATTTCACCTCATTATAGTATAAACTGAAGTAGATGGAACTGATGGAAGGCCAAATCGATAGTGCCCGGAATCCGCGGAATCGCCCGGAGTCGAAAGCCTGTGTAAAACGGGCTTGTTCGGGAGAGGATGCGTGACAGGAAGTGCGCTAGCTTCACACAAGTCTCCCGATTTTCAACATTTTGACAGTTTGCGTTTGACAGGTGTTGATGATGGTTGACAACAACTGTCATCTACGAGTTATTCAGTTATTCAGCCGAATTATTCAAAATTGGTCCTGTTCGAAGAGTGCAGCTCGAGCGAAGATGTAATCCATCAGTTTAAAGAAGTCGAATTAGCGGACCAAACAAGAGACACCATCTAAACCAACCGTAAAGCAATTCGACCGAGAAAAAAACGGCCTAACCTAACCTAACTTCCTACCAGGACAACAAAACTCCGGAACCCCCTGTACGGTCCCGACAACATGGGGAATGCCGGGATTTGCTCAAACGACATCATGATGTTCCCAGAAGACACGTTCTCGATTTGTGATAGTCTATCAGATGACGAGAATGTCGATGCAAATCTGAACAAGAATGGGACTAAAATCAACCACAGCTATAGACTGACGTCTTGTGTGATGGTAACAGTAAGTTCTCCCCGCGCTCCTGACAGTGCACCCGAATCTGAAGTACTTCTATCGTTTCAGCAATCCTGTTATACTTGTAACGGCTACTATGGACCCTGCTACGAGGACCCCGTGTGTTCCATCTGTCACGCCTTCCTTTTCCCCAACACGGCACCAGCTTTAGACCGACCATCGACTTTAGAGGTACGACAATGAATAATTATGAAAGTCATAAATCCATGAAATTAATCGCAATTACCAGAGCTCAAGTGATAGTGATTCCGGTAACGACGAACCGGTGGACGCCCAGGACAGCAACACGACTCTTTACGAGGAGTTCGTACGATCTCTGGCGCCTGTCAACGTCGACTCCTTGGCCAGGGAGCTGCAAAGGGTCTCGGCTTTGAGCCACCAAATTTCCGATTTGAGGATAGAGCTCTTCCCGCCTGAAGGTAGGTGACGGAATCTTCAAAAAAATATGAAACTTATGCCATTACGTTCAGTTTTGATGCACATGTTCCAATATTTGGACGAGATCTCTCTGTGGAGCATCGGCCAGGTCTGCCGGCGATGGCGGGAAGTCCTCTTCATGTGCGTCAAGTGCGAAAGGTGGAAGGACTTTGTGCGTTTGCGTTGGCCACTTCTACCGGTAGACAATTGCTGCGAGCAGGATTGGTATGAGGTGAGAACCGAGTGCTGGGGCCTGTTTATGATCCCTACAATACAATTCATTGTAATTGTAAAGGCGAGTGTAAAGGTTGCGTTCAGTATCCGGTAAATAATTCGACATTTTGACTGTCCACAGTCCAAGGGTGTCAAAGTTGGGATTTGTTTTTCTTAATTTATCGTGGCAAAAAGTTGATTCAGCTCCAGATATTCACATAAGTGCAATGAGAAAACTGCAACAAAACACTGAAAACTTTTCTTACTTTAATAATAATCTCTAATGACACCAATCCGCTGACATTTGCTGCCTCGAAATTGGAGGAACTTTTGTTGTCTTTTGTTGTCTTGGTTGGGTGAAAAAATAGTTGTTAGAGCTGTCCCAAATTATCTGTGCCCCAAGGTCAGATGCGCATTCGTACAAAACGCTAATAAATGAAACCAAATCTTGGGCCCAATATGGAGAATGTCAGTAGCGCCGATAGAAAACTTCCCCTTTGCGTTGAAATTACATGAAGAAAATAATAATTCGATTATTTCGATGGTATTTGAATGTCTAATGGATAATTGAATATTTTCTGTCAATTATTGATTATTTATCCATCTAATATCATCATTATTTATGAATTAATAAATAATATCTTGATTTCGGCCCCAACCCCAACTTGGGTTACGCCACTGTCAACGCAGTTTCTCCCATTTCCGGACTTGCCCGAAATTTCGTTCGGAACCTGCGCGAGCCGAGGCACACAGAATTTGGGACAGCTCTAATACGTCAAAATTTTACAAATCGTTGTGAATTTTTCACTGTGGTCGGGAGGTGGGTAAAATCATCTAGAATCATTTATTATAGTGTATGATTACGTTTTAATGATACCATCATTGAACAGACCAATACATCTTGTTTTTTTTTCAATATTTTATATTTTATTCAAGTACAATTTATGCTCAATATTTTGCAATTTACTCATGGTGATTTTCACGTTTATTCTTAGTTCTCATGCAGTATACATTTCTTAACACATTTTCATGAGCATTTTCATCCTTCACTTGGGGCTCAATCAAATCCAATCATCGCGCTTCCACATGTATGCATGCATTTCGCATTTGTTGGTATCAAAATAGTTTCACAATAAAAACTGAGTGATAGTAAGAAATATTTCACGAAGTTCAAAATATCACTAAAATTTTATAAATTCTGGAAATATATACATTAATAATTGATAAATTCGCAAGGAAAGAGTCACAAAAGTCGTGTTGGCTGACAATTATCAACGCTTTGTGGTCATACAAGGTGTCCCGTAATAACCTGTACACTAAGCGTCAATGAAATCGGGACACCTCGAGTAGCTGCGCCGATATGTAGGCAACCGATCATACACCAATTTGTGTGCTGGCGTGAACGGACTTTGGCAAAGCCGACTGGATATGTTCTGACAGCTCAAAAATTTGTCAAAATATCAACCTTTTCACTTGACTTTTGTGGAAAAAATCGTTTAAAAATTGTTTATTTCCAATTAATTCATGGATATATTAGCGTGCTTTAGTGATATTTGTGTTGATGAGTGCTTCAACTGTAATTGTATTGTGATTGATGGCAAAAATTAGTGTTATTCAAAAAAGCATTAGGATCCGGCAGCAACCAGATCTGAAGACGCCAATATCTGCAGCCAAAACAGCTTCGGCAACACATATAAGAGCAACCAAAATGTTACCATTATAAAATAAATACTACGAACAAATTTAATATTGAAATAATAACTGCTCTTTATTTTTACATTATGAGGGCATATGAGGGTGAAAAGGTGAGAGTGCCTCTATTCAGGGACCGATAGCATCGGCACTGGTAATTATTCTCTTATCATTTCTTATGAATTGAAAAGATTTTCCTTCGATCTTCAATACATTAGTTTCATTTCAATAATCTGTGGAAAAGAAATTTTTATATAAGTAAATGATACACGAGTTTACTTGCTTAACTATTCTCACACGCTTGCGCAGAAATTTGAAGAGGAAGAGGCACCAAAAGAGGCTTAAAAACTTCCAGTATCTTGCAAACATACACACCATAAGTATGGACTTGTGATTGAATCTTTCATATTGTACAGCACTCATCAACACAAAGATCACTAAAATTAACTTGATTTTCCGTGAATTATTTGTAAAGAAACACTTTTTACTCGATTTTTGTCAAAAAACTCAAGTGAATAGTTTGACATTGTGACATATTTTTGAGATATCAGCAAATATCCAGACGCCTGTGGCAGAGCCCGTTCACGCCGGCACTAAAATATGATGTATGTCTGGTTGCCTGCATCCGGCGCAGCTAAACGAGGTGTCCCGATTTCATTGACGCTTAGTGTACAACCATAAATTGCTGAGGTCAAAATAGAACGATTCAACCAAAATGAATGATTTTTGGGCGGAATTGATCTTTCCAAAAAGGTCTATTGCAGCGACATAAAACAAGTGATAATTTGTTTAGTAAAATTATCAGGTAATCGATTGCATTTGGTAATTTGAAGGGTGAAAAAGTTGAAACGATTATATTTGCAGATTTTTGTGACGCATGTGGTACCCTCTAAGACATACAGCATACAGCAAAATCGTGCCCAGATTATTATTTCTCATAATACCAAAAAAGTTTACAAGTTTTCGAATTGATATTCCCAGAACTTGACAAATCATTTGAAAACTTGAAAAATTTCAGTTACTTTGTGACAAAAGTGATTTTGGTTAAATCGTTCTATTCTGACCTCAGCAATTTGTGGTAGAGCGTTGTACACGTTGTATAACGGTCATTAAACAGGTAATTAATGGATTCTAAAATGGATATTTCGAAAATGCCAGATGCCGAACGCAACCTTGACAATTAAAATTCTTCATAGAGATGTGAGAATCTGACCGACATTTTCAGCTGTACACGGCGATGATGCTCAGCTCGTGCTGCCTGAAGTGCGTCAAGCAGATGGCCGCCCAGAAGCTGCCGCCCCAGTGGGAGGACAACTCGTGGCGGCGCAACCGGCTCCGGTTCGAGATCAAGGTGATGCGGAACGACCCGCTCGACGGCATCGAGGCCGCCCCGCTGGACGTCAACTCCTGCCACTGGCAGGCGACCATCGAGGGCCCGGCCGGCAGCCCGTACGAGGGCGGCCTCTTCTTCCTCTACATCCAGGTGCCCAAGTCGTACCCGCTCGAGCCGCCGATCGTGCGCTTCATCACCAAGATCTTCCACCCGAACGTCTCGCGCCACGGCGACATCGGCATCGACTCGATACACCACAACTGGTCGCTCGCGTTGACCATCAGCAAACTGCTCATCTCCATCCAGTCCCTCCTGACCGACCCTTTCTGTGATGTAAGCACGAAATTCGACACTTTAAATGTCGGTTTTACGTCAGTTTTAGCGTCGTTTTGACGTAAATATCACGGCCCGATGGCACAGCCCAAAGACGTCATCCTACGACGTCATTTTAACGTCATTTTAGGACCATTCAATCACCAAATTTAAAATCTTTATTCTATTTATTGTGTTGTATTGAATATATTTTTTGTTGGTTGTACCATTGCCTGAGTAGGCAATGTTTGTAACTAGAAATCTAAAGTTTCAAACCCAGTTGCCTAGAAACCAAATGATCATACTCCTTGTGATTTTTGGTCATCAAGACCAAGAAAGAAGCCAAATTGTATTTTGCAGAATATCAGCTTTATATTGCCTGTTTTACGTGTAAATGCGATCTAGTAATACCTGTACGTCATATCGACGTCATTATGACGTCATTATGATGTCATATTTCGGTCATAATCATGACGTAATATTCTTGGTTCTGATTGCAGGTTTGTATGGAGCCGGAAATCGGTAATCTGTATTTGAAGAATCGGGCGGCTTTCGACGAACAAGCTAGACTGTGGACTGCCCACCACGCCATGCACGACATGATGTCACATTAGATCCCGGCGATTGCACGGTGTCTCAATTACATACCCCAGTGAGCGACATCTTAAAACGGGATGTTTTTTCTTTGGAATATGTCTCGTTTCATCATGTCACATATTTACTTGTCTATCCATCAAGAATTTATTTTTCATTTTTAGAATTATACCGTCGATACTTTTATTAATTATTAGACAAATTACGTTATTATTGTTACTGTTTGTTTCTCATTGTTATTGTGAATACATTGCGCAATTTCTTTAATCGTTGACATCAGTTTCGTGCTGTTTCCTTAATTTAATTAATTAATTATTGACTAGAATACTGTTTTATTATTATTATTTTTTATTTACCTACGTATGTAAGTAAACATGATGAGATTTATCTGTGTTTTATTGTCAATTCGGTTCCGCATTGAATTTCGCAAAGGTCTTTACTCGCAGAGGCTTTCGGAATGTAAATGTGGTCGTAATAAAAATTATGAAAGACGGCAAGTGGTTTTTCCATTTCATTCACAACTTATTCTTTACGCAAGAAAGAGTTTCAACGTGAAAGAGGGAACATTTGAAAAGTGAAAGAATTTCAGTGGCTCGTTAATAAGATAGGCAACCAAAAGTGCACTGATATTCAGCAACATTTCTAGGGGAGTTGTCAAGTGAAAGTGATACCATCCTTTTACCCCCACAGAGTGAGAGAGAGAGAGACTGACCATCGGTGATCTTTATAACTACGCAATCCCAATATTCAGTGTAATTTAATTTGTATTCTGGATTCCACATTTTCATCCTTTTGACTAAGGGTGGCGGTTGAGGATATTGGTTTTTATCCTGATATCCGTTTATCCAAAATATCCGGGTAGGTGGTTTATCCGGATTTTTTGGCTGTTTTTTTTTCGGATTTTTATCCGATTTGTATCCGAGTATTTTAACCTCTATCCGGATATAATTTGGAGATGTTTTTTTCGCTGTGCCTACGAAAAATTTCATCTTCTGAAAATGTAAACTCATTATAAAACCTGACTCCTATTTTTGTTACCTTGATATAATGGGAAAATCCGGATGAATATATACGGATAAATATCAGAATTTTCATTTGGATAAATATCCGGATCTCTGTCCGGATTTTTACTATTTTTTTGTATCCTATCCGGATAAAATGGATAGGTATTGCATTGTCTCAAATATCCGGATTTATCCGCTACCCGTAGTTTTGACCCTGCCTGATGTGTCTGATTGAAGGATCGTTATAACGTTTTACCACCTTAGGACATAATTATAACTGAAATTGTTAATGGATTGTTGCGGATGCCACTGTCACATAGCCATAACGTGATTAAATGGCTAATTGTGCAGGAACGCAAACGACCTACATTTAGACGAAATTCATGACGCCGCTCATGATTCGTTATACTTAAGTACAGTAACTTATCCCTGATTCGATATATTATATATTTGTGGGTTTCCTTTTTCAATTGCACTTTTCCCCATTTCTTGCCTTTTATTACACTCGGAAAAGTTCAAGGGAAATTTCAAATGGGACACCCTCTGTGCCCCATTAAGTACATATGTACATACATAAATATCAGCCTTGAATCTCGGGTACAGGCTGTGTATAGAAAATACGTAATTTTTGATTATAGCTGCATAATAAAATAACATATTCTGTTGAATTTTATTTCATTCGTACGGGAGGGAGCGAAAAGCGGAATGAAATAAATGGATTTTCGACTGAAATGGGACAAGACTTTCAAATTACGTACTTATACCCCTAACCGTAAAGTGATTAATAAAACTTTGACTGTGGTAATTTGGACGGGAATAATAAAAATGCAATGACATAAACCATTTTTATTTGATTGCCGGTTTGGTTTGATGAAGTCTCCCCTACCTTCGCACTCTCTGCCCTCTGTCCAGATTTATTTTTTCTCTGTTAAATTACGACCTCGGCTAACGACATGTTTTATTGTTTTTGAATTTCACTTTACCCACATCACGTCCCATGCGCGTTATTAATAAGCACACACCTGATATGATGTTCGGCTAACGAATGTAATCACCACGAAATCTCACAATTATTACAACAGAATAGAACGGAGTGAATTTAAATTCACTAGTGAGTGATGGATGAGAATGTGAAGGGCAAGGGTTGTATGGAAATTATTGCGGCATCTGAAAAGATTTCTCTCCATCGGATCGGCAGGATTATTATCGACGGCGGGATTGTTCCGATATAACATGATGATTTTAACGAGCATTCTGGATTTAAAAAAGGATTATTTATTATTAGACCTGGTCTGTAGAAGTCATGTTCCATCTCTCCGAGTTTGATTTCCTATGTGATGATGGCGTGCGCGATTCAATCTGAATAATTACGTTTTTTCAGTGTTATCGCACATTAATCAAAGAAATGACAGGAAAAAATTACCGGCCAGTTCCCCTTAATCTTGAAATGAGGTTTTAACAAATAGCTTTAGGATATTTGACGACGTACTTACCTAATCGACGAGCCGAGATTCACATTTACTCAACTCGTTTTTGCAGTCAGGGTGTATATTGTACGGTACTTACCTAATACGTCGCTAAGTTCTGTAAATTTATTCAAACTATTTATCACTTTAATAGTTGTTTTCTTGTAACCGTTGAAGCCTCCCGGAGTTATTTATTCTTCGTTCTCTCTCTCTTGCATTAACTTTGTAAACTATCTGAGATTTGTTGTGCCTGCCCTTAATTGAATCCGTGAATGATTTATTTGTTTCGACACAACCTGAGCTCCCTAAAGGTTTCCTTTTATTTTGTTATTCTTTGAAAACCGTATTCATGAATTTCTCTAATTTGCCTTCCATTTCTCAGCTTGTTTATCAATTCGCTAAGTAAAAGCGGTCCCTTGAACTCCTGAACTCGTTTTCCGTCAGGGTGCATAATATCCCGTCTCATCTCATCCCATTTCATCTGATACTACATCCCGTTATCTTCATCTCATACGTACACACCGACTGTCCCGTTACAAAATTTTGAGTTTTCATGATTGTCACGACAGCGGACGTTTATTGATTGATGGCCTACCTGCTTTATCTTGTCCGCTCCTGCAAGTGTTTTTCTTCTTTTCAGTTTAGGTACATAAGATCATCAGGATCGACTCGACTCCTCTCCTCTGGCTCTTGCTCTCGATGCTCTTGTCTTTCCATTTCCTTTCGGCTGTGTATTAGAGGAACAAATGTCTAAATGGCAGATAACGGTTACCATTGTCGAGCGGCTCTATATTTTTTCTTGGATCCTTTGTTATTTACTTCTCCCCAAATGTTTATAGTTGCTTGCACCCTATCTTATCGCCTCCATCTGCTTTGCTGAGGACAGCGCCACACATTGGAATTTCCAAAAGGTTTACGGCTAAGCCTGGCCCGACAAAATCATCGTATAACGCATATCAATCTCAATCCCATCACCTCGAACCGAAAGAAAGAAAAACCCTCCGTCCGGATTGACCTCGCCTTTGTGTTTCCGATTGAATCGCCCCTAATAATATCGCACGGTGCATACATAATACTCACAGGTACTCTACGTTGTCATTTTGTGACGGTGGGTGATGCCAATACACGTTATACCTACCATAAAAAAAACAATTTAGTTGGGAACAAAACATGAAACGTAACACGATGCATGATGCAAATGAATGATAATTAACTTTCAACAAACACGTTGCTCGCTGCAACGGCGGACTTTTGTTGCAGAGGACATCGATATTGCAGCTTGTGTAATCAAACAGATCACGCCTTTAATACAAATCCCTGAAGAATACTTTCAGCTATTAATAATAAGCATAAAAGGTACTTAGTTTTGATAAAGACATAAAGTAGGTTGCGTGTTGAACCAATGAGTGATAATGGAGAATATTTCTCATCTGTCTCGCAAAAGGGTCTGGCGCACTCTCCCAAAGGGCCAATTCCCTTCCATGGAGCATCGACGGTCTAAAATGCATCAAAAACTTTATGCGTACATCAGGATCGGTCTGATGACACCGAAGAGACTTGCATAGTCCCCTTCAGGAAATTTCAACACATTTAAGCGATCCGTTTGAAATTTTTGATGAGACGGGATAGGATCCCGATCTGTAGGAATTTCGTATGATTGTCGCGCTCCGAAAAAACTTCTCGGATAGATCCTAATAGTCGCATTTTCGCCGATAGGGTAGGTATAGCAACCCTCCGGTAATCCTCGGCGTGTGACGGGGATGAAGGAAACCGTCCTCGCTTCCTGAACCAAAAAATGTCCGCAATTTTATTTAATATTTTACCGGAACCCCCCAGACTGAAACTTTTCCTCCGATCAATATCCATTGCAATCCTTGGTCTGATTTACGACACAACCTGTAAACTTTATTATTTTGCGCACTTGCTATCACAACATAAACTCACTACAGGAGGGTGCCGACGATGATCGAATAAATACACCCCACATAAATATTGAAATCGAAAATAGCCTACCCTTTGGAGGCAGGCCCTAATTTATCTACACTTCCCTTTTAGTTTTGGTCTTATTTTGCGTGTTATCAACAAAAACATAAATCACACAAAAGTTGGAGAAAAGTAGAGTCTAATTTAAATTAATGGTGGATTTTGTAGGTGACGAGAAAATGTTTTATTATTAGACTACTCGCATCGCTATATAAAATATCCTTTAATCATAAACGAACACGCTCTAGAAAATTTATAATTACTTGAATGGTTGCAAGTTTGAGGGTGTGAAGTTTATTCTTAGGCAATTATTGTACTTTTATTCTCTGGCTTTTAGAGTATGTTCGCTTAGGTTTTCAACAAATAATGTGTTTTTTAATAGTTTCGCTCGGAATTTGGACTGACCTAAGTTGTCTTGAGCCAACAAGGCATTCATAATAATGCAGGCGAGAGGAAAAGAGGTGTTTAGAAGTTCGTGATATTCGCTGGCATAGTTTCACTCGGATTTTCAAAGAATTTTCCACATTCACGAAACGCTTTGAAGACTTCTTTCTCATCATGATGTTATGTAATAGTGTTCGCGCCCGTGCCATTCTACAATGCAGAAAAGTACCATTATTCTCGACATTAAGATGAAAAATATGTACAGGTGAAGGAGAGGCGTCTAACTATCGCTTTAAATAATATGTTAAAACTCTTCTCATATGTATGTATGTAGCAGGCACGCGGTGTGGGTACGTCGGCTTTATTCAACGATTCAGCCGAGTCGCTGGTTTATTGCTTAAACTTCTTAATGCACGTTCCGGGAGCGAAGGAGCAGAGGGAGCCCTTGATTTGGTCTCATTGTCGGAATCGTAGGTGCGCTCGACTTTTCTATTAGTTTCAACCGAGCCTAAGTGCGCGAGTTAGCTCCCCGGATTATTCCGAAAGGTCGAAAGTTGCGTCTGCTGGCAGTCGTTCCGCGGAGGGCTAAGGTCGGGGGCGAAAGGTTGAAATGAAATTGTATAAACCTGGGGAGAGGTTTTAATGTGGCGGGGGTGCAACAGGTTTGCCATGGGGGGGAACGTGCAGGCCCCCGGCCTGCACCCTGGCGCTGACGTGTCCCTTATAACGGGCCCGCTTGACCGGCCCTCCTCGCCGTCCCCCGTGGAAAGACGGCCGATTTCGGGGGCATTTTCAGTTTCCGACGGGACTTTGAGTGACACCGGACGGGGGCGCCTGCGCCGCCGCTAAGTCCTGTAACCAGGTGGCGCGCTCGCGAATCCCTGCATCCTCGAGCCACCCCCGCGACCGACAACCACCGTCATCGCCATACACACCAGTTCTCTGCCGGCACTGAAACTGCTCGGACGCGCCGCCCCCAGCCCCAGACGCGCTCGAAACACGCGACTTCCCCCATCGCAATCGGACGAAATCCTGAAAAAAGACAAAAAGAAAGCAAAAAACAGAGACGAATTCAAAGTCATTTTGAAGAGACTTTTAGCTGGTTATTTAGTTCCGTACGATGAGTGTTACCTAATAAATAAATGTGTCGATGTTTTGAATGATGGTCTTCGTCGGGGGTAGCATGCGGGTGATCCTGCTGTTTCTGCTCGTGGACATTGCGATTTTCGACGAGGCCCCCGATTACGGCAACAACATCAGACACGGCCGCTCCCGCACCCGCCTGCTGCGGGGGAGGCGGCACGGGGATGACGGCCGAGGGGAGCCATCGGGCGCGACGACCGACGCGCCCTCGGCGGTGGTAGAGAACGAAAATTCCGGTGGTGACGTACTCAGGGTGGCCGCGGGTTCGGTTTACAACGCGAGTGCTATTCCGAAAGTAAGACATTCGGCGAGTTCGCCCGAAAAAAAGGACGGGGTGGACGCGACGACTAGAACGAGCGACGTTACGATAGGAAACGTCACGGGGAGGAGGAGCTCGGGGGTCGTCAAGACCGGCGGCAATCGCAAGGTAACGGTAGGGTCGTTCGGGCCGCACGCGAACAACAGCTGGCAACATGTGGACAAAAGTATGCTGTACATGGGGGAGCGCGCCCTCAATCAGATCGACAATAAGAAGAAGAACCGGACGCTGAACGGCAAAGAGGAGCCGAAGAGAGCGCCCGGGGAGGCGTCGCAGGGGCGCGACTCGAACGAGCCGGTCCTGCACGGGTCGATCGCCGATGGCGACTTCGAGGATGAGGTGGAGATGTCGTCGGAGAGGGCGGCCACCGAGGGCGCCCGCAGCGGGCACGTGGACATCGTCACGCGCTTCTTGCGCATCGTGGAGTCGCAGCATCTGCTGGGGGAGAACTGCACGGCCGGCACCGACCTGAACCTGGGCGAGGGGGTGGTCGACCGGTACGCCCAGGAGCGGTTCCGCGTCGAGGCGGACGTCGCCGTCAACCGCGCCAACATGCTGACGCGCCTGTGGAAGTACGCGGACCCGGTGGTCGTCATGTCGGAGTACCTGCTGCACGCCTCCGTCTTCTCCATGGTCGAGTTCGACGACGACATCTTCGCCGCCGGCAACTGCTACGACCAGTACCAGTACAAGGACTACTGGCTCTTCTGCCCGTTCGCGTACCGCCTGCCGGAAGGTACCATCCTGGTCAAGGACCTGGCGGTCGAGTACAAGTACCACAGCAACACGTCCGAGTGGTTCTACATCGCGAGGAAGAACGCGGAGAACGTCATCAAGACCAACAACCAGTTCAGCCGCGGTGAGTGATCCCCAAAATCGGAAACGTTTATTCATGTATGCAGATATCAGATGTCCGGGGGGTGCGATAACTATAACGTACTCGGATAATCTCGCGATTCATGAATCCGTCCCATGTCCCCTGCTGTCCAGTCCCGATGTTTGTCCGCGCACCGCAATCCTCCTTTATTAAAACCTCAAACCAAATTACAACAAATTGCTCCCGTCCCTTGATTTGACGGCTCGACCAGAGATTTGAGACTTGGAGACGGTCAGTTGTCCGGAGATCAATATAGGGACCGGCTTAATGTGACTTACGCCCTATATAATACGAATTCGGACCTGGAAAGCTACGATTTTATCGTAATTGACAGTGATTACATTACATATATCGGTTGGGCGGGCTCGGAGCTTGCCCTGTCTCGGTCTCGGGATCGGCACACTGGTGACCGCGACCTCACAGAACCTTAGATAAAAACTCGCGCCGTAGCAGCGCGTAAAAACGCGCCCTTCGCCCTTTGACACCCCATTGGACATCTGATGGCCATTATCATCCGATTGTAGCCGAATCGGTTTTTATGTGTAATCGAAAACAGCCAGCGCTCGGTCTCGGTGACCGAGTCGCCTCGAGACGATTTCTTCTCGTGAACCAATTCCACTTAGGCCTTCGCTGGATCCGTATACACGGTGTCCAGAAATTAGCCTGCAATAATTTTCCCGATGATTCCTCTATAAAAATGTTGGAAAAAAGTTCTAATGTCGAGAATCGCCTCCTAAGGGAGATATACCTCCAAAAGGTATAATAGGTCCCTTATGATGATTTATATTGAATATCTCCAAAACTGGGTTCAAGGTGCAGTAATAATAATTAATCATTTTATGCTCGGTCGTGGAAAAAAATCTTTCTAACTTTTTTGTATGAAGCTTTTTCCAAATTTGGATAACTAATTATGGAGTTATGAGGTTTTTCACAAAAAAAGGTACTCCTGCTGAACATCGCGCTATACTAGGCGCCACATTCGAAATAAGTGGATTTGAACATTTAATTTTATTTTTATTGAATAGCAACTTTTCAAGCAGTATTTTATCATGATATCTCGCATAGCAGACTGATATTCAGTGCCGGTTTAAGGTAGCTCGGGGCCCTGAAGCGCAATACAAAGTTCGGGCCTCCTTCTCAAATCCTCATATATTACCATCACAGGGACGGATCTAGGGGAGGGGGTCACAATTACCCGAAAATACGAATATCCGTAAAAGTGCAGATAGGAAAGTGCCGCAGGCAAAATTTTTTAGTAAATTTAGCCAACTTTTGCGGATTTAGTTAACTTACGTATCCAACTTTGGTCAGAAAAAGGAAACGTTTCGAAAATTGTTTCCAGAAAATGCGCCGCAGGCGAAATTTTGTAGTAAATTTAGCAACCTTTTGGCCTCCTTCCTGTATCCGCCATTGTACCATTATTTTATTATGAAAAAATTAAGGAATATCACCGGGCCCCCTCGGGCCCTGGGTCCTGAAACACCGCTTCATGCGCTTCATGGAGAAACCGGCACTGCTGACATTACTAAAATTTGTAAATTCAACCGAAATGCAACATTTTACATGAAATTCGAGGAAATCCTTTACAATTTTTACGGGGGTGAAGTACCTTTTTTCGTGAAAAACCTGATAATTTCATAATGAGTTGTTCAAATTTGAAAAAAGGATGACCCGTTCCGGGTAGAAACTTGGAATTTTTGCCTACTCCTTTTTGTCGAGCATAAAATAAAGGTTAATAAGTGTACCAAATATGATTATTGCATCCTAAATAGTTTTGGAGATATTTCATATAAATCATCATAGGGGGTATATCTCCCTTAGGAAGCGATTCTCGACATATGTTCATTGGAACTTTTTTTCATCGTTTTCATAGAGAAATCATCGGGCAAATTATTGCAGGCTAATTTATGGACACCGTGTATACGTTCCTATGACGTATTATTCAATCACGAAATCTGCAAGTGACGACGATGTTCTATCTAATAATCTAACAACATCGTGTTCGAAAACTCGATGAGGTCGCTCTTCGGTCTCGGATGGATGGCAATTAGTCGGACGGCAGGCGCTACCCGGGCGGCAGACCTGCGATAACAACGCATTAGCTCCTCAAAACTTGGACCCTCGATCGAGTCGATGGCGATGGGCCGGAACGGAACGGCGGCACCGCAAGTGGGGAAATATGGATGACGTTGCCGTTCCTCGTTAGCCGCATGGTGATGAGTGCGTTAACAACGTCCCGGGCCGCCTCGAGCCGGCTCGACTCAACTCCTGATCTGCCCTGACGAGTTAAGTTCCGACCCCGGAATTTCGGATCCGGAAGAGGGAATTAGCATTTTTATAGCAGCGCCGCAGCGGCGTGCCTGTCTCGTCCTCGCATATGATGTCGCTTAGGCCCCCTCGTATTAGGGCCCTAATGCCGTTTCCATATGGAGTGTCGGGTGGAAGATTATCGCGATTATCGTACACTTATGTCATCCTTAGTTAATACTTAAAGGCTAATCCGCGTCGAGATCGGTCGTGCTTCATGTGTGAGCGCGAGTGCGGGATTCTCGACGGCGGGGCGCCTAATTTCGAGTGATTCCATTCCATCGGGAATATTTGCCCTCGGCCTCCGTCGTGTATAGCCAGTCAGTCAGTCAGAAGTGGGAAGAAATCCGGGGGTTCGCGGATTAGGACCCCGTAATACAAGAAAAATACATTCAGACGAGAGGGTCGAAAACGGATGCGAGCTTTATATTTTAATGTGACAGTCTGTTGGTAAAGGAACGAAAGAGTATAAGGTCTCGGGACGATCCGCATCGGAAACCTCTGATCTGTGAGCATCATGTAGGTATACGTTTGAAATATCAAAATATTTTTGAACATTACATGAAATTTCCCGATTTCGGACAGTTCGACTGTGTTATAAGCTCAAACAAATTCGAGAAGGCCAGATTTTCCAATTTAAAAAATCATTTCTGTCTTTAAACTCGTGTCTTGTTTGTTTAGGCCCCATGTACAATGCAATACATACAGGGGCGTATTTGGACGAGACACGACATGCCGAACAAATACAAATAAGGCACTAAAATTACTTTCTCTTCTCGTCGTTCATGATGCGTCGCCCTCTCTCATCTCCCTTATCCCGGCTGTCTAATGACGTGGTACGTATTGCCCCATTATTATTAAATTTCCAGAAGATTATTTGTCGAGACCATAATTAATTTCGAATTAAAACCACAAGTATATTCCTCAAGACGTACAAGTTGTAACTCATTTAGGCGGAATCCGTATACAAACGAATAATCTTGTAAGCTAAAAAGCGCTGGTTAATTGGAAAATACGTTAATCCTATTAAAAAAAGGAACGGACCACATGATTATTTTAAGTCGCAATTTAAGAAAATTCCCTGCACGAAACCTTATTACGTACATGAGGAAATTACTGATAATTATTGTGGGTCGACGTCGATCATCCATATGAATCTCTCGTAAAAGATTAATTTCGATAATACGATTGTGCTGTGCTCTATAATTTCATCGGTTTCGTGATCGTGACGACCATGAACGTTATTTCTGAGCGGAATTGCTCTTGCTTCTCGCACAGTTCTTATTATTTCGCCATAAAATGCCTGATATCGTAATCGAGTCACTGAATTATAGTCAAGTCGCCTTAATTGTATGTAAATCGGCGCGAATAAATTGCAACGCGCAATTGGAATCAGATAAGAGGGCCAATGCATTATTCCGAGGCGCCGATGTAATTGAGATTTTTGGCGGATGCGCCGGGCGGGGAGTGTGAAATATTTGCGATGATGGCTTTCGGCCGACGCGTCGGTCGTAAATCTTTTTGCATTAATTTTTAACGGTATATCACGCACTTTTTAGCCGATTACTTTTTGAATTAGCGGCGGCTAAAACCTTTTTGCGTGCTGTGCGTATTGACTTTGCAATCAACGTCTTGAATTTTTCACAGCGTCACCCCCGTTCGGACAACAAAATTGCTTCCTTTGTTTCAAGTTTAATTCATCGCTTTATCCGGAATTAATTCCGAAAAATTCGTAATCTTCATTTGCGTATCTATACGACAGACTGAATAAAATTTCGGCATTTAATAAACAGCAGATAGTTATGCACGTAGGTAAATGAAAATAGTGTCGAGGGTACCATGTCGAAGCGCTCTGCTGCATAGGCATAAAATATCGCTTTGGCTCGGTGTAATTAGCAGTCCCTTCTCAATTCTATTTGATTAAATAATTAATGTGATGGGGGGGCTTCCAGATTTTTGGACTAATCTGAATTGAAAACTGAAAGCGTCGGAGCTTTCAAGCGGCAGAAAGTTTTCCGCGATTCTCTGACAGTGCGAGCATCAACTGCTCTTTTTTGTTGGAAAATTGTAAAATATCCATGAAACAATCAACCTCGCGTATTTCATTATGTTAATAAATGGAAAGCTTTATCAAAAGTCACCGGCTCCAGTCCTCCAGTTAATGCTGAGTAAAATCGGAAACAATAAAACTGAAAATGTTCTGTATATCGTTAATTCATCTGTAACGGGGCTTTGAGCCATCCAAGACTGCGACAACAACTTCCACTTCAACTTAGGTTTCGGTTCGTTTCGTTTGGTTCAGTTGAGATTGTTGTTTCGAACGGAATCTCAACATTGTAATAGGTACGCACCTACACAGCCCCCGGACACACTACAATTACACGACTGCCTGTTAATAAACCGTTCTCCTCGGATTTTATTCGATGGGTTTCCTATTTTCATTTGATTAAATTTTTTATTCGGTCGCTCTTTGTATTCAGCTTAATCAATCGCGGGTCCAGAAAATTTTACCACCGCCAGGCTCTCACCATTGTTGGCGGATGGCGAGAATTTATATTGAATTTACCTCCAGCCTCCAGCGGGTTCTATTTTAATAAAGCGAGAATTACGGTGCGACATAATCTCTCCGGGAAGATGCATACCAACCAGGCGGGCGACCGAGAAAGAAAGCGACCGAATGCAGCCGATAGAGGAAGCTGGTGGAAGAAAACCGAGCCCGGATTCCGGTCTGGTTGCACCTATTCCGGGATCAGACGTACTCAGGGATTTGCGGCGCCGCCGGCAGCATCCTGCGGTCGGGATTTTTATGTCGTCGGTTATACCTACATTGAAAAATGTTTGGTTTTAGGTGCTCTTTATCTGCGTTGAGAGATCGTTCCGGCGATTCGGATCGCTTCGAAAAAGTTCGTGCATTGCAAAAGACCGATATCAGAATGCCAAGTGAAGTAGCACTTATACTTAGGCCGGTTCGGTTAACTTCAAAGTTCCATTGTGCGTTCAGTTAATTCAGTTTTAAGTTGAGCCGAATCATCGGAAACGAGTTTGTTCTGGCCAATCGAATGGGATTTTCCGTTTTGTGTCCTCCCAAGCTGGAGTTTTTTTTTGACTTACGTTTCTAATATAAACCAAACCGAGTAGAGTTCGTGTCGAGACGGCTCGAGTGGATCTTATTAACGCCCCCGGTCTTGTTGCAGATTTCGCCTCGAAATATTCAGAGTGTAAAATGGAGAAATGTCACGGGGTGCGTCCTTTCAATTTTCGAGTTTTCGCCTTGTGTTATACGAGACGCACAGGAAATTTATAACTCGAGTGGGTATATGTATGCACTCTCATACTACCCATCGGCTCTGGCAGAAATATGACATGGTCACGTATTTGCGACAATCTCTGAGAAAACTCTTTAAATTTATTATCGCCGTGTACATGCTCCTTTTATTTAAATTTACTATCGCTCCCTTTATTCCTACACGATTCCGTGATGCGCAGTTTGTTGTTTAATAAATAAAGAAACAACGGCTTCGATGGGGAGGTTTCGTACACCCGTTTTATTTACACTGTATCAAAATTTATAATGCAGCTGGCTGACATAATGAAAGATCCATACCGAAGCTGCATGTTAATGGTGTGTGCAGAAGACATAATAATGCTAATGAAGCACCAATATTAACCTTTATATTCGCCCGTGCCCCCGCTCTCTGGCTCTTGACGCTTTAAGAAGCGAAAGCGGCCTTTTTAATTACACTCGCGTCGCTCGCGCTTTTAAAAGTTACAAGGAGGAAAAATAAAACGCGCCACCTCACCGGAGGAACGAATGCGTGCAGAGCCCGGACCGCTCTAATAAAGTGAAACGAGTACGTTAATTCGGGACGTTACATTTCAGGCTGCATCTGTGCGTCACTTTCGCGTTTTGTTTGAGGAATGATATCGGCGACTAATGGTGGCCGAAATTCACTGACCGCCGTGCGTAATTAGCGTGAATGGGGAGACACAACAACGGCAACGAGCGTTCACGAAAAGTTCGCGAGCGACACCTAATTTATACACGTTACATCTTCACTGACCATTTCATCAGCGATGCGGAAATTGCCGCGCCGAGTCGCGGCCACAATCTATTCGAAATAATGCAATTTTCGGCACTGACTCGACCCGAATACCCGGACACAACACACGCCACCGCGATACAATGCGATCCCGGCCCGGCTCTGCTAATTTACATAAAGAGTGTTGCATCGGACATTTAACGACCGACTCTATTATTATTATTTTAATTATTATCACTGTACGTAAACTCGTAAACATTTCGCCGGAGATTTTTCAATTAAATCGTCACTTGAACGTGACGCACCGTGCATGTGTACAAATGGGGCGCCACTTCATGCCGCGTGCGGTTGTTATTATGGTCCGGATCGGGGTGGTTGATGGGCGAAGAGATATGAGGGGATTCGGGTGAAATTAATGACAGCTTCACGGCCCCAGGTGAAACCGAATTCCGGTGGCGGGCGATCGTGTCCTTGTTTTGGCTTCTGTCTTTGAGCGGCGAACGCGGCCGTTGTCACCTGAGAATTGGCCGGTCAAAGCTCAAAAAGCCCCGCACTTGATTACATTGCGACTTTGATGTTTACGTTTTATTTGCGTGTAAACATGTATAATGCCCATATGTGTTCGGGAATGTATAACGACTTCGGAAATACATCGTGCACACATGACGGTGGTGCTCTTTTATAAATTAGGTCTCTCGAATCCGACGCAATAATATTTGATGGCAATTCGGCTCCCGCGGTTTCCATTACTTTGAGATTCGAGTCGATAAATTTAATCCGTAGGCCGTGGAAATTATACTTATAACCTCCCCGGGGCCGTAATCCGGTTGACTGATGGATAACGTTGCAGGGATTTGCGCTAATTGCAGAATCACGTATGATATGGCGTGACCACTAATTGTGCGGGGTAATAGATGCAGGTACGATACCGATCCCACCTCACCTATACTACCTACCCGTCGGGATTATAGTTTTATAGGGGGTCTAGTCGGCCGCATTCGCATTAAGGTTGAACTAGACTTTCCTCTTAACCGCTGCCGAGCGCCGTTATTGCCGCACGCCGTACGCGCAGTGATGGCTCGGCCACGATGTATACAAGAGCTCTAATAACTCAATACGTCTGTTTGTTAGTTGTTAATATGGGAAAATCGTGATTTTTCACAAAATGCAATTATTAGAAACTTACATAACTTCACAAAGTCAATTTTTGAGTTCTAAACTTTCAGTAAATTTCCCACTTTTGTCATAATTCTTAGTGAAATGCGTAAACACCTAAAATATATATGAGAAATACTCTCATCGATTCTGAGGATTTTGACGTGCTTTCCGGTTTTCCCCGCAAAAATTACTAAATTAGACGAAATCTCATGTTAAATTATCATGGATCTCTCACTAATATATCAAACTCTTTCATAAACGAGTTAAAATAATTTGAAACTGTCTTATAAATCTAGTGAGCCGTTTGGAAAAATAGTATATTGTTCAACGATTGAGAAATTTGACCATTCCCACCGAGTGAAAATGGACAATTTTCATGAGTTAAATACCTACTTATGCTTTTCCAGTCGTATTAAATAAAATAATAAAAAGAAAAAATATTGCAATTATATTCTCGGATTGTGTTGCAATATATCTTCGTGGAAGAATGGCCAACAACTCGCACTCAAATCTTAGCTATAAGCTGAGCTGCCCTAGGTTGTCGATGTTACATACATTGAGAGAAAAGGTCATTTGATTCAACCAAATATTCTTTTGGATACGAGCTATTGAATATTTCATTGTTATGAAACTTAGTCTTGACACAATCAAATATTCAATAGCTTGTATCCAAAAGAATGTTTTGTTAAATCAAACAACGCTTTTCTCAGTGTACCGGCACATAAATTGTACCCGTGCCGTATTTTTTTTGAATGAATCTTGAAAATACCAATTTTTTAGGAACCCCTACTATAGTTACCGAGTTTTAGTGGAAATTGCCGCTAAATCTGCAATATCTGTGAATTGCGAAAACATTAAAACTTGGTGTGGTGATTTTCATGCATTTGTAATGAAGCTACTGTAATTGTAAAGTACAGTTGAACAATTTCTACCTATACTAAACGTAATAAAAATCAGTTAGTTTCATCATCATTACCTCAACAGTCACGGCTGTCTTGAATTGTTAAGTTGTTAAAACTGCCACGGGCACCTATTTTGCCTATAGTGTGGATCGTACGAGTATTCTAAAAAATTGCCGAGACTTTTTTGTATTCGTAGAATCTAAATAGACCATAAAAAGCACTAGAGGGTAGAATACAGGCAATTTTACCCTACTAGGGGTATGAATGATACGTTCACTTTCGAAAATTTATTCCTTTTGTGAGGCTAATTTTTGGCGTTCGCCGGGAGGCGATTTGCGTTTGCCTTGTCGAACTGTAGTTTCCCGCGATGTTAATTCGTCATGTATCGGTGAGCCGCGGAAGGCCGGTACTATGAGGGAGCTTTCCCCGTGCGAATGTCTCGGATTTCGGAGGCGATTCCGTACGGATTGTCGGATCGCATAACGAGATTGCTTGCTTCTGGGAGTTCGTTTCATTTAATACATATTTAGAATTTGATTGGTGTATTGGCTGTGATGGGTGTTTAGTGAAATTTCGTAATTTCCCCTGCGGCCCTCCGCTTTTGGTCTTGGTTACGTTCGGTTTGAATGATTTGCGTTCGCCATCAGACGTCCGCTCGCATGTTTCTCCCTTCCAAAACTCGCCGGCTTCGCCGGGACGGGGGAGGGCGCGGGTGCGGGATTCGTGTTATGGTTACGTAAAAATTTTGAACGGTAAAAATGATGAAAATAATTCTCTGTCGTTTTTCCTTTAGTTGCCGCGTGCTCCATTACGGCGCATCAGTAGTCCGGTCCGGTCGGAAGGGCCGTCCCACTTTTCCTCCACCATATCGTATTAGATAATCCTGGCCCCTGCCAAACTACTTTAGCCTGGCCACGGCCGTAATTGTATTTACTGCTATACTCCGGTTGCGTTTCGACTGTTATTTACACCGGATACTTCATATTTTGTATTCATATACTTATACCACCATGGCATTGTAGGTGGAGTACCATTCGATAAGCCTCCCCTCGGCCTACACCCTGCTCAAACTTTACTCGAACCACCCCCGCGAACGGCCGACCGATGATGGATCGCTCTCGGTCTAACTTAAAAACGAACAGATTAAACGTCTGTCAATATCCCTCAACTTTCTGTAACTCGCCGTATACCCGGGTAACACCTAGTTAAGGACGCTACCTGACCGACCTGAGCTCGATAATAATAGATAGATGATCAATTTTCGTCGAGAATCACCACCCACGGCCTCTCTCGGGAGCGGACTAAGTACGCTTATACGGTTCAGAAATTTGATCAAAGTTTGGAAGTGTCCATATAGATACATATTTCCGCAGCCCAGTTTGAAAAGTTTATAAATACATGAAGGTTCCTTACGTTATTCATGAGATATTCATATAAAGCGAAAAGGGCGCTGCCTGACTCCATCACCTTGCCGTATATATGAAAGGCAAATTTGCGACACTATAGCCTAGCCCTCGTGCGTTTCCACCTCTAATTTTTTTCTATTATTATGCGGGAATTATTCGGTCGGAGGCGACCTTTCTCCCTTCGTCCTCCCTCCGTTAGGAGATGTTTTAGAATGCTCCCAATGATACGGAATTCATTTGACCATCGACCGGCTCACAGATCACTTTGATTGTATTATTTCGCACCAACTGGGGAATTTCGGCAGGCATTTCATAGTTCTGGCCGGAAGTTCTAATAAATAATAACCCTTTCACGCAATGCGATATAATTGTGTCGTGGGGTTGGTTCGGATTTCGGCGGGTTGTTCGCTGCATTATTTATGTCAGAACGTTAATTGTGATTAATGTCTCATGTCATGTTCAAATAGAAATAGCGGTAATTCACGGATACGCTTTTAATAATGGGCGTTCCACAATCATTATGCCAGATAACGGAGATGGATGCAGATAATGCCGGACAGAGGAACCCAGTTATCTCTCAATTTTCGAACAGTTCGCAGATCTGAAGAACCATTTCGGCAAGTTGTGCTTATAAATCAGTGGACATCCCGTTTATTGCACGTTACCCACTGTTCGAAAAAAATGAAACCAATTTGTCCTATTAAAGAAAGATGTTTCAAAGGTCGACTCGGCTGATAACTCGGAAAATTGAATCGCGGAAAAAGAACTGAGATTACTCACTCCCTGCGTTTCCGTTTCGAATACGATGTCACCCTCCCCACGGGGAATTATTCCGGGTAGACCACACATTAAATAATCGAAAAAGTAGAAGGGAGACGATAATGAAGACGTTCGCACAAACGACGACCCCTCGTTCTCGAAATGACGATAATAATAATAATAATAAGATTGGTAGTTTTATATAAATCCCTTAGTCTTAGCTCGCTTTTGCGCCGACGTCTAAATGACATCATATTTTACAGCTTGCACGATCAGATATTCCTATTAAACGAGTGGAACGGTGATCTCGATGTTCCGGAGGTGCACCTACTTGCCGGAGGAATGGGCACATACGGGCATTTCTGCGATAATGGCGCTGACGGAATGGACGATTTTGTCATTTCCATTCCACACTTCCGTCCTCCCTCCAATGGCCGCCCTGCCCTGCTTTACCCTGCCCTGTCCTGTCGGAATAGTTGTGTGTTTGTGTGTGTGTGAGGATGCTTTTTTTGCTGATGTTTCAGGTGACAAGATGTGTTTCAGTTTTCAGGCAGTTTCGTTTTGTAGTATTTTTTCCGTATTGGATGATTAAAAGGTGACGCATCTTTATGAATAATTACAACAAAATAATGACGCCTTTGAATTTAACCACGTTCGGCTTTTTACGACTACTGTACAAGTAAAATAATGCATCATCAAAGGGAAATGTGAGTTTTGTGAACTCTTTAGCGCGCACTCTTAATGAGAAAGAGTTGCAATAATAAACGCGCGTTTGATACACATAAATAAAGAAATAAAGAATTATTATTATTATCGTTATCATTACTATTATTATAAAAATGGTCGAGCTTTATACCGTATACGATTCGGCGGGTTTGGATTAATGGAGATTGGGATTGGGTATTATTAATATTTGCGGGAAATTGGTCACAAATGGAAAACGGCGCTTTTCAGTTATCGGTAGATTTTTCATCTGGGAAATACTGCGCCAAGTGTGTTGTTACATGTCAACCCACATCACAACTTAGTCTTTCAGCTTTGTCAACATGCCACTGCGCGCACACAGTGAGGGTGTCAAAATCGAATTTTTCACCAACCGATCCGGAAATGAATTAAATTAATTAACATCAGTTAACTTACTAGAAACGGATTTCTCCCGGCAATAATAATTGTAATTTCGTACTACATTAGCCAGTGCGTAATTACTTGATGCCGGTAACGTGTGCTTAACACATACATAGATATATATCTCCGGTAAAATTTCAGCTTCCGGGATGTTCAGTCTAAACACGTATGTTGCACACTGTTTCAAATCGTTGCTCGGTGTTAAAATTAAGGGGAGTAGCTGGCTTTGCACACAAATTACTTAGCACACTATGTTCTGTAGCCTTTCATCAAAGTATTGTTAATGCTTCGATGATCCCCAATAAAGACTTCACTACTAACTAACTGAATTGCCACTCCAAAAACTACCAAAATCATCTGCAGACGTTCAGGCGCGTACTAAACTATTAGGTATAATACGGAGTACGGAACGAACAATAACGAATTTCCTCAGATAGCCAATTCTATTATACAAACTCATCTATTATAGGTAAACAAGGTTCGGGCGAGTTTAAGCGCCAAACGATTTACATTTTCATAGGGTTTTGTGATCAATGGCATTCGAAAGCTTTTCTAAGATTGATATGGCCCGACGCGAATCAATAGATGTCAGTAATCGACAAAATATGATTTCCCTTTTCGGTCCTGAAACTGATGGCTGTGATTGTGATTGTGACGGTCCCCTATATTCGCAACCAACCAGAACCACCCCACCGCACTCAATCCACCCTTAACGCCGCCGAAAGGTGATAGAATACATACTTGGCGGAAACTTTAGATCTAACACTAATCTGCAAGTTTTCATCAACAATTTTCAACTTGTGGATTTAGTCTAGTTAAGGTGCTACATACCTACCTAACTAGTTAATAGGCAAACTATGGAACAACTTCCTCGCTACATTCTGTAACAACAGGGAACCACAATGAACGCGCGGTTTCGCTTATATTTTTATTAAATTAATTAATGATGAAAATCCTATTGTATTGATTATGAAATGAGACTTTTAAAACGTTTGATATTGTAGGTAGATGACACATGAAGGATTATGATTATAACTAAATACGTTTGTTATGTGGGTCGCCGACGCTGTGGGTCGGATGATGGAAATATGCGCGAGCGGTTAAGGAGTAAACTGATGTGTCAGGTTCTAGCCAAAGTTTCCGGGCATGTTTATCTGGAACATTACCTACTCGGGACGGGAATTAGGGCCGTGATGTTAGTGCTACCAAAAATTAACCTTATTCTGTCCGCGCCATTATTTCGGCCCAGCTTCACGTTTTGACACTTCGCTTGCTAGTTAGAAAAGTTTCGGATCCACTCAACTACATCACGTGTGCTGGTAAAAGGCGAATTTTACACATGACGCTTTTCGACTTTAAATTAAATTTTCAAAAGCCGTGAGCTTATGAGATAAAATCGAATAAATCGGAAGCTAAAATAGCCGACTCATATGTGTATGTAATAAAATAAGAAGGAGTGATTTGTCACATAGCGCAGGTCTTATTTTTTTTTCCGGGGACAAATTCTTAGTTAAGGCGAGATTTATTACTTTGGATCAATCTCAACGGGATGCCAGATAGGGGCATAATAATAAAGCCGGGCCGCCCGGATTTCGGTGAGGTTTTGCCACAATTTCGAGGCGAGATTTTGATAAATCAAATAAATTATCAATGAATTGGCCATTTTGTCGGAAAGGTTGATAATTGAATTTTTCTATAATTCCGGATCTGGGCCGAAATTGGGGTCTTAGCGCGGATAAAGAGCCCGGGTGGAGCCCGCCTGTTCGAAGTTTCCTAATTTCCCGTGGACGAATATTATTGTGCTGCGGATTAACCCTTTATTACTGTAGAATTTGTAAAACTTGCTCGGAACTTTCCACCGGACATTCGGAGCAGGCCCGAATCGATTTTATTACCGGGAGATTGTGTTGAAATTAATTAAGGGGCTTAATATCGGGCGCTTAACTCGGATTTTTGCCAGGTTTGTTGATGGCATCACCTATATCCTGGACCCTATTCCTACTATTAACTGTACGCCGGTTATACATACGTACGCCCACCCGCAGAGCGCCCAGAGTCCAGAGTGCTCTTTTGTAACACATGAGTAACACCCATACTCGCGAAAAGACGTAGTTGCGAAAACCCATACTTGCGAAAAGCCGTAGTCGCGAAACCCCATACTCGCGAAAAGACATAGTCACGAATTCCCACAATCACGAATGGACATAGTTTCGAATCGGCTGACGTAGGGACTGATTACGACATCCTATATGATAAGCGGGGCCTCGAGCCGAGCGTTCGCCAGGCGCGCTGCTGGCGCACTGCTGGCGTGTTTACGGTCAGAATTTCACGGGAAAAATCGCAAAATTGGTAATTTAAAAAGCACAAAAGACCACGGACTAACCCCACAGTGTTTTCTGCGAGTTTTCCAAGGATTTTCCGACACAAAATAAGCCTTTTTCGGTGGTTTAAAAATTAGAAAATCGAGAACGAGGAGATTGAAAAACTTCCGTTGCACTCCAACCAAAAAGGGGTCGGAAAATTTACGAACATCACAAATTTGGAAGTCTTTTGAGAATCGAAAATGAGTGTAATTTTCGAGAGAAATTAACTGAAATATATCCGACGATGATCGTGGCAATCTTAGGATGCAGATAAAAATGCGTAAATTGCGTCGGAAAATTCGTGGAAAACTGGCGGAAAACCCTGTGGGGTTGTTCTATGGCCTTTCGTCCTTGTTAAATGGAGAAATTTGCGATTTTTAAACATCAATATGGTCGATATACGTGGCGGCAGATTTTCTAGCTCTTAAACTACCGAAAAAGGCTTAATTTGTGTCGGAAAATCCTTGAAAAACTCGCAGAAAACACTGTGGGGTTAGTCTGTAGCCTTTTGTGCTTCTTAAATGACCAATTTTGCGATTTTTCCCGTGAAATTCTGACCGTAAACACGCCAGCAGTGCGCCAGCAGCGCGCCTGGCGAACGCTCGGCTCGAGGCCCCGTTTATCATATAGGATGTCGTAATCAGTCCCTACGTCAGCCGATTCGAAACTATGTCCATTCGTGATTGTGGGAATTCGCGACTATGTCTTTTCGCGAGTATGGGGTTTCGCGACTACGGCTTTTCGCAAGTATGGGTTTTCGCAACTATGTCTTTTCGCGAGTATGGGTGTTACTCTAACACATGGGTTGGATTTTATATCCTGCAGTACGCCTGGCTTCGAATTGCACATAAACTAGGAATTTTAAAGCGATCTCTAAAAAACAACACTTAAAAACGTCGAAACACACAGACAGCTTTATCGGCGATCATCTTTATGGCTGCGCTCGGCGATTCTTCCTGAAATTATTCAAAATATTGGCACATTCGAACGTGGGGCTCTTAGCGCCATAGTTCGAGACTTGAATCGCGGAATCGGTCGCCTTGGCCATAAGCGATAGATCGAACATCAGCGCTCACCCTTACCGATACCCTATATATTATGTAATACGAAATATACTTATATGTACATTCATGTAGGTGCAGGATATAGGAAGAGGGATACATTATGGATAACTGTTTACGATGATGGGATTATATTGATTTCAATAACGCGTGCATGCGGTATGCATACATACATTCATCAAAGATTTATTTTGTGCGACGGGAGAATTGGGAAAAACTAAAAAATGAATTTGAAAAACGTTCGCTGTATGCACCGATATCGGTAATAGTTATTCCGTGTTTTGTTTAGACTGATAGCGTTTACTATTACAGGGAGCTCGGGGCCGACGCGAAAATTCGTTTTTATTACATAAATGTGTCCGCTGTATGTACCATAAATTTGAATAGGTACTCTGTTGAATTATTCTATGTAAACAAATACTTTAATTCCAACCCGAATATTCGCGGCAATTTATTTTTTATCGGGATTTTATAAATGAATGTTAAAGAGAAGTTTGTAGTTTTGCCTATCCAGCGGGAATGAACTTTCAGATGTCCAAACGCACCCTTAATTTCGAAATGATTGACTTAAAATACCCCTCGGTTTTTTTCCTCTCGGGAGCATCCGGAAAAGGGGACGGATTGACTGTTCGTCTCCGGAGCCACAGCTTCTTCCGATTGAAACACGGACGAAATTATTATTAAAAGGGTCAAATCAATCCGAAGCAACATTCAGATGCTTTTCCATGTAGATATTGGCCAAATTAAGCGAACGCCTCAAGAAACGGCTCGATATCCCCACTAATAAAGGAGCTAGGGCTATTTGAAAATCCTAGTTTTATTTTGAACGTGACGCCCAAGCGGGGAGCATTTTCCTTCTACAGTTTTAAAAATTTTTGTCGATATTTCTAGTAAGGCTGAAAATTGAAAAAATCGTAAAAAAAATTTATCAGTCATTTTCAATTACCCTATTTGTGGTCAAATGGAGAGTTTTTTTTTCGACCCTCAAGCCTCAAGCCTTTCGATAGAAATTTTCATTCCCTTTCGATTGCCGTATCGCGTAAATCGATATCTCAATGGGTGCAAAATTTACGGGTGTTCAATGTTACGAGTGCGGTTTTACAGACACTTTTTGGTGCAATAGCCCAAATGAAAGAGTGCCTCTTTTCGATGAAAGTTATGATCGATTAAAATATGCCAAAAATATTGAACCGAAAGTGATGGATCAGAAAAAGAATTATCTTAATCAAATCATGTTGCAGGGGATCAGCACGGCTTGAGATGAACGAAGTTGCCGTCTCTGTGCCGTGCACTTGTTGAGTTCCGAAATTCAGTTAGATATTGTCTACATTTCGTTAGAAGCCGCCCCACCCTTCAATTTATTCATTCGCTGGTGCCATAATTCTCAAAATATTATTAATAAAACGCTAAAGGGTAATTTAATTTGCTTCATATCTGGGATTTGGGCGATAATGACTCTTTGACTGAAATGAAACAGCACCGTCCCAATTTTGTTTTGCGGATGAAACTGTATTAAAGACTGAGCCTTTAATTCTACGTCGTAAAAACGTTCTGTTTATTTGCTTTACCCTGTTATTATTTATCTCGAATCGGGTTTGTTTCGGAACGTGACACCCGGACAAAATTAAAATCACCTACGCTTCACCTAACGCTTCAGGTCAAATATACAAAAATACACCTCTACCTGCATAGGCACTGTAATTTTAGACGAACTAAACTACGCATACAATATCGTTCCAGTACATAACAACAATAATATTTAATATACTAAAATTGTGTGAGCTACGAGCTTAGTAACGCCTAGAGCCAACCAGATTTCATATGTGAACTTTATATTTTCCAACTTTTGAAGTCGTGCTATGATATTGCGCGCTGGGGGATAAACATCTATTTAAGTGCTACTAGACTCGTTAGATTCGAAGGTATCTAACATTTCAATTTTCTACTCCACTAACTCGCCACTACGCGATTCAAATCTGTTCAATACAGAAACATGTCTGAAAATAACATTTAAATTAGCTACCAGCGAGGTGAAGGTGTTTACAATTAATAAAAGAAACACACTTTTGTGGTGGTGTAAATTTTCTAGCGCTGCTTTGTTCGAGGGCGGCAGATATGAATTTGAAAGTACGGGCAGCTTAGTGCCCTAGTTTGAATGCGTACCGAGACTCCGTCGGATCGGCTTCATCCATGTCGGGTCGAACGAAATGCGGTTTTCACTTATCGACGGCGTAAAGAGTGTTCGTGTCGCCCGCATTAGATTTGCGATTATGTTAAGAGGACCCGGGCGGAGCTTTATGATGGTGGCAGTCCGGACTCCGGATAGTGGCTATCGTTTATTAATCGCACGAATTGGGCGGCTGTGTGCGTACGGGGTTGATGGTCCGAGTACATCTTGTCGTTTGATATCGCCATGGCCGAAGGGCTTTTTATTATTCGAGACAGAAGTTAGGAAAAAATGTCGCGTTATACTTATCGGCGGATTCATCAGGCTGAATTCGGCGGCGGCCGAAGGCGGCGCAAATGATGACGAGGCAAAAACTTTTATACGGACCTTAGATAAAGTATCAAAGCCCCCAACAAGAAGAAGGTATAAACATGAATGATTAATTAATTAATATTCAAGTCTGCAGCAACTCCTGCGTATATGGTAACGGTAACGATAATGACAGGGGAAAAATCCCTCTCGAATCTGAACTCTAATTAAAATTTTCCTAAATACTAGTTAATATGGGATAATCCGGTGTAAGGCGCGCGTGAGTCGTGTAGGGCACCCGGAATTCCTAGTGCGCCCTATCCAAAGTATCCTATTTCGGGAGTAACATGCGAAGGAGAGGCGAGGCGCGTTTGGTAAATCTACGAGAAAGTAAAGTTGAAGCCGAGCCAACGCGGCACGAGTTAAAACTAATTGGGAGCAGCTAATATCACTGCTTACTCTGTCATGTAAGCCTATCGAATATTACAATATCAACTTTAATAAGGCAAGCCCTTTGTGCCCACTGCCGCTGATTGCGATCCGGCTCGGCTTATTAATTTGGAGAATTTCGTAGCGTAAACAATAAAACTTTCTCACGCCGCCGCAAATTACTATGAATACCAGTGGATTTCGGGCTCAAACGCTCGAATATTAGCGAGTTGTCAAAAAATTATTGCACACAATCCGGGCCCCGCCGCTCTGTGCTCAAGTGCGAACGTGACTCTCAACGTTGAACGTACCCAGGAAAATTCTATAAGCAACTTTAGAGCGGAAGCGAATATAGTAGTCTAGATGTCAGCTTATTCAGTCGAGTGGTTTAATCCCATTTATCGCGAGCGCATACTCTTCCTTAGTTCAATTCAGCAATTCAAATTAATACGACACGAGGAAAAAATCCAAGCAGCTAACACGAATTTCACGTGACTAGTACAATCAAGTACACGCACACCACCGCTAAATAGCGAATATTGTGACTGCGAAACGATTAAACCCCAAAGAATATACTTTGGAATAATTAATAGTCGTTTTGGGAAGTCGTTAAGAAATTTCTCTTTAATACAGCAATTTGCATGTAGCATGTAATTCGGTTATCACGGGGGCGACACGAGTACACAAAAACATCACGAGTAACTTTGATGCTCAACAATATACCAAAGTAGGTAATAAGTATTCTGAAGGGGGATTTACCGCAAATCCTTTGACACTTGGAAAGTGACAACCGGAACTAACTTTTACAAATGATTAAACTCCGGCATAGTTTTCGTTTTTACAATAAAACTGAAACTGAAACGCTGAAAAGGTAGAAGGCGATTAATTCATTGATGACATGCGGCAATACGAAAGACAATTTTCATCTTGAATTGGAGCGAAACTATTAAAATGTCGTTAGTCATTTGCAAAAATCCTGCAGTGAGTAATTAAATGCAACTCACGAATCGGTGGTGTGTTGGACTAAATCGCATTTTAAAAACCAAAAAAACCTCATCTCCGCAAAAAGCTCGATCTAAATCCGTTCTGAAGCGAATGTCTCTTTTTCGTTGTAAATACGTACGTCATTCGTCAGGACTCTTGTGCATCATTATTATGTTTACTTTATCGATTTCGGTTCAGTTATACGCAGGTACTTTACGTAACGCACATCGGTGAACAGGTAGCTAATAAAATTAGCGTTATAATTAGTTGCCGTGATTAATTCCAATCGATCGTACACACTCATCAACAGTTAATTGGGTTCTTTAGGAACAATCTGTTGTCCTGATGTTTTCACCCACTTGAAATTCGGAATTGTCAGACGTCTTATCTACAGTAATTATTTAAATGTCATCATTGTTGACGTTAAAGAGTAGGTAGGTGTGTTTGTTTTGAGGCGCTTGACATAAGCGCCGAAAACCCGGTTCATGTAGTATCCCGGCCTTGTTCCCTCTCTCCACCGACCTCGTTAATATTTAATGAAATTTTGAGACAACTAAAGAGCGCCACTTCTTGTCGCTCACTTTGGATTGTTTTTTGCCGGGACAATTCGGCCGGATAAAGAAAAATCACGATTACGACTGAATTCGTCTCGGAGACGACGGGAAAAACCGCTGGGCCGCAATTCAAAACTCGTATTACCCCAGAGGGAAAAAATCAATCGAGTATTGGCCGACTGTAAGAATACGTGGGTAGAGGCAGAGGGCAGGTGAGTATAAAGTAAAGGACATAAATCTCTCCTCGGGGAATTCGGGAGATTCGGACAAGATCGTTTTGTAAACAGGGAGGTGGCGTGAGCGGTGCAAATAGCCACCAATTAAGGGGTGCATTCGAGATCCACCCTAGAATTTGTCACTTTGAAATTCCAGTAACGTTTGCGATTCATTCGATCATTCCATAATTTCACCCTAAATCTCACTTTCTTGTATTTTTCATTGTGTGGGATTCGATACATTCGCCTTTTGATTCCGAAGCTTTGTATCATAAAATTATTCAGCAGAGTTAGGGGATATTTCCGGATACAAACGCAATGGAGATTTACCCAAGGCTTTTTTTATCCTTCAAAGCAGACTTTTCCTTCGGCTCTTGCTATACGCCTACAGTTTTTCAAAAATAAATCACCTTCGAGAATGGAGCAGTCCTTATATCAGAAATATTTTGTTTCCAAGACTGGAGAGGAGTGGCAAATAGAGTTGTTGATGCCACCCTGTACAATACAAATTGATTATGCATGCCGAAAGTGAGGGTCGAACTTGGGACTTGGCTGAAATTTAATCTATACGCCGACAATAGACCAATACGCGGCCCCACTATACGACTACGGTATATGGGAACGAAAGGGAAATTAAATAACTTGGGAAAAACGTGAAAATTCTCAACTAATCCCACATTTTCCATTGTGCCCTACACCTAATAGGTTTTTCGAGATCGATGACACGTGATACACTCTTATGATGAATAATCCTTTGGAATTTCATCCCGTGCGTCCCTAATCCCTTTGGGAAGGCCAGAGCAGTGGCTTTTGTGCTGAAAGCTGCTATCTGAAGAATTTTCCGGGCGTGCCACTTTTTATACGACGCCGCCCTAATTATGTAATATTTTCATGTGACATTAGCAACCCTTCTTCCGGTTGTTTACAGAGGTTTTTGTTCGCGCCTCCGGTACGATAGTGGTTCCTACGGGTTCTTTGTGCGTTCCGGGGAAAAACGCGAACGAATAATTTACCACCGCACCTGTTCGAATTTAATTCGGAAAAATGGTCGAAAAGCTGAAAGCTCGGAGCTCGAACGGTACGCGAGCCGATCTCGAGGGTCCGTTCCGAGTTTGTGTCTAATTTGAGGACGTGTATAGATTGTCGTTTATTGTGCGAATTATCCGGCGGAAGTTTCAGCCTCGAGTTGGTGCAATTTCGCCTGGCGCGATACGAGGGGCGGCACGTTCGTTCCGCCCTAATCGCCTGAAAGAATAAGTCCGCTCTCTTTGATTAATACCGCGTATTTATTGGCGAGCTCTCCGTTTCCTTACGCTCACTACGAGCCCGTGCTAGATGATGCAGTGCTCCATTGAAGATAAGAGCGACGAGTCCTTTCAGCCGGCTTTAACGTGGAATTGCGCGTACTCGATTTAGTTCTAGTGCGGGACACGAGGGCCGACCCATTGTCTCGGAGATGATTAAAAATCAACCGCCACGTCTAATTACGCGTTATCGGTGACGTCCTCGCGTCACATCATCGCCGCAGTGTCGCAGTTGAGCCGCCGCCACTAAAGCGGAACGAAATCGGTGGGAAAGAGTGGCGGCGACCGATTTTCTCAGCCTTAGAGCGGCTGAACGAACGCCGCTGCAGCCGTAAAATGAGATCATCTGTTTGTTGATGCAATAAACCGTGAATCGCGGAAACGCCGCTTTGTCCTGAAATTTATAGTGTTAAATCTTTTGAAAATATGTGCACACCACTTTCTAGAACAATCCCGAGTTTAGTATCGCTCTTAATTTCACGTAGAATGCGCCTAGCTTAATACGGTTCACACTGGCGCTTCTAGGTGGAGAGGCATTCGGGATACTTGTTACCGGCTGAATTTATATTCTGTGTAGTATACACAAGTTCAGTTCAGCGGGTGATGTGCCGAGAAATGGAGTCAGCTCGAGAAGTTGGGTAAAAAACGACGTCACACCGCCACCTCCACCGGATTAGGTGGCAACCGGAAACTGGCAAAAGCCGGGGCTTTCGTGTCTTTGTAACGGGAACGTATGTAGGTGTAACTCGGGTTCGTCGCTTGATGGGTCGGTCGGTCGTCGGGGGCGCGTTCGGAAATCTTGCGAGTTGAAAACGCCGTAAATCCAAATTTCGGCCCAGCGGCAGTACGACGCTGCGCTTTAGTTTAGGTGCTCCTCTTTTTTGGGCGCGGCTTTCATGGCAAACACGGTAATAAAGCCATGAAATATTCGGGCGGAAGCGTCCCCATTTCGATTTATTCATCTGCACACCATTTCGGCGGCTCGTCTGCACCAAGTTTGCGCTGTACGCTCGTATGCATGCATGCGATGTGCGAACGGTGCGCCGGATTCAACAATAGGCGACCATCCTGGGAACTGTTCCTCTCTTATTGGACTTGCGCCAGTCCTTAAGTTTTCCCTTTTCCGCTGACTGCATGCTCGACGCTCCCATGGGAAGTCCTTGTGGCCGTCATAACTGCAGTTATGCATAATGCAGCTAGATTTCAGGCCGCGGATAGTTTTTGCCCGAATCGACCAAATTTCCAAGACCCGGTTGAGGTTGAGGTATGTATGACGGTATAGCGTGTGCTTCGGGTAGAATTCGCCCGTTATTCGCTGTGTAGATATGGATGCGGTGTAATTGAGGGCGATTTTTATCACCTCGCTCAACTTTAATGAAACGGCCTACATTCCTAATGGGTATCATTATTATGTTCAGTTTTATTGTGGTGGAAGGCGAAATTAGATGCGCTCTCTCCTCTGCCCGCGTATTCTCTTTCCTATATCGGAGAAAAATTCAATTCCAAGTTTGAAGTTCAAGTAAACATGTTTGGTGTAGCTTGATACCGAGACGGATACGCGACAAAAATATCTAATTCACAATGCCACTCGATCATTTTCCTGCTGTAACCGCCGATAAATACTCTAAGCAAACACTTAGAGCAGCTCACGGCGGCGGCGGTCGGAAAACCTCAACAGATCACTTTGGAAGGGGCATTTTCATACGTGCGATCATGTCAATATGTCTGAAACGTAGAAAGGGCGTGGAAATCCCGACTGCGTTATAGTCGAGTTCTCGAAAAGGACAAAAAAATTCACGATCATTATCAGAGTCATCAATCAATGCCGCGGAGAATTTTCCGGGCACAATATTCATTGAGCAGGCTCGATCTCGAGTTCGGAGTCAAACTCGACTCCCCTCTCCCGGAGTGATGGGTGTAGATTGTGGATCTCAAGTGGTCGGATGAATGGGTCCCGGTGTCGTGTGCGTGATTTATGCAAGACAATATGGGATCTTCCCAGCTTATATCACTTGGATTTCAATTTTCAATCCGATTTCTATGAAAATCAAAGAGCCCCCCCATAATAAAATATCGGGGTAACATAGAACGGCAGCCTGTGAACGACAGCCTGTGCAACCCTAAACGCCTAAACTCGAACTGTCGGGTCGGGAAGGAACGGGACCGAGCGGAAGACTCCAGGAGAGACAATTGCCGCGTGTGCGATTTTAGAAAAGCCTCCTACCCTACTACCGGTTGTGGGGTAGTAGTGGCTAACACTCCATTATTAAGATCTCTTTGTTATCGGTGAATCGGTGACTGCGGACTGAAGAAGCCCTCGGAAGATGGAGATCTAGAGTGTTTTAATTTTCGGATCCCCGACAATTTGCACGACCGCTGATGGTGAAAGAGACCGCTATTGATTGCTTTCCCATCGTCACGGTGCACTCATCCTGCTATCGGAAGCCTAACTTTCGTAATTAAGTTTGGAAAATTTTTGACCGAAAACCTTTTCAGCCGTAATATGACGTTGTTGTTGTTGTTGTTGTTGTTGTTATGAATTTCTGTACTAGACTAGAAGACCTCTAAAATGCAGTTCATTTCGCCGGAGCCCGCTGTGTGTACTTTGTATCCTGTGCATTTGAGGAACTATATGCGCGCGCGAGTGCTACCTATACCTTTAGCGCCGTATAAAGCACACAAAGACCTCATGGAACTGGCGTCTTCTATTGTTGTCTTTATTGTATCACCCAGTCACATGGTCATTATTTTCTAATTTTATTCCCCTTGTTCGGCGGAATTGGAGTTCACTCGAAACTTGCCCCCATCTCGAGGAAAGCCGAGGCGCACTTTTTACCGCTTTCACCTCAAGCCACATGCGTTTCCTGGCAATTAAACTTTCGACTATAAAATTCAAACCAAGAAATTCGCACTCCACCCATCTAGCAGTTCCGTAGGACCGTAGGTATTTTCATTAGAAATTGGATCTTCTCCGCTCCTCTTGTCCTGTTGTTTTATCGCTTCAACGCGCTCCTCTATACCTGCCCAGGCCCAACTAACTAACTCCACTTTCCACATCCCCTTCACATCCACCCTCCATCCCTCTCGCCCTCCTAAATGTCATCCATTAGCATAATACACTCTCGAATTTTCCGAAATGATAATTGCTTCAATCAAATCAACACAACTGTCGTCTGAAATGATGATGATTATTAGGTACCTGTATGCGTCGACAAAGCGAGTGCGTATCCAATATCAGGGAGGAATTGCCGATCGGCTGATATTAGGTGATCAAGTTTGTGTGGAGTGATCCCAATGTGGGGATTCCAGCGCTTTAAATGAAAAATTCACCCACCGCATGCACATACTACACACATAGCTACTACATGCCGGCAAATGAATTTGGGACGTTTCATTTCGTTGATGTCGCCCCAATTCGCGTTAAAAGCGGAATAAAAAAAATCGGTTTCGAGTCGAAAATTCCCTGCAATCTACAAGCCGACCTCGTACCTCCGATCGAACACTCCGAGACTCGAAAGCAATTATCAATAACCAATCGTCTCGCGAGTAAAACCTAAAACGGCCAAGTCGAGCGCGCTGTTGAGCCACCACAAGTTGAATTTTCTATTTAAAACCACTCACTCTTGTGGTAGTGATTAATTACGGCTTGTTCGTTGTGTGATGGGGGAAAAATGGGTCATCTCATCAGGAATTTAATAATTTGCGAGAAGCGCAATGAATGGCCGCTTCTGCTAAGAATGCGCGGATTAGCCCCGGATTCGTAATAATAATAATAATAATAATAATAATAATAATACTGATGACGATAATATCCAAGAGAAAATAATTTAGGTATTATAGAACCGACTCGATAATAAAGTTGGGCATCCAGTCCAGGTGTTGTTATCTATTTCCGAATTAGACTCTTTCAGATTAGTTACCCGCCGCCAGTCTTTTCAGAGTAGATAAACTGAAACAAGTTCGATTTAAATTAAACCTGCCTCAATCAGTCGCTTGCAGGAATTCCAACTTTCTAAACAACTCATTGGCGCGCCAACTCCGTCTATACGTAAATGCGTTTGTTATTTCAGTTTATTTCACGGAACGATACCAAAATTTCATCTAGACGGCGACGGCGACTGAAAGGTGCTCGAAGGGCGGATTGATTATAACGTTCTTTGCACGGCGGCGGGCAATAGCAGCTTTAACCGTATCTTACCGCATTCCGGACCAGCGCGATGACCTATTTGAAAGCTGCCAGCACCCCGTTTCAACGCTAATTTCGCTTAAGCCTTAAAGCGATGCCCCGAAAGCAACTGGATATTAATATCTGTCGGAGCCCTTCAATTTCCACCATGAACACCTCCGCCGGAACAGTCGGACTTTATATGAGTCGCACGCTTTTCGCCCGGCGAGCTTTTACTCAAATTTTATGGTTTAGTGTTCCATAAAACAATTTAGTATCCGCAAAAGTTAGTCTTAACTAAAACTGAGTCGTAAACTCGTCTATTATTTTATATTTTAGAACGTAGTAAAATGTTATAATACGCGTGTTAACTACTGCCAGCTTCATATTTTAATTAGAACCGTCGCTCTTGGACATGCTGCCGTCTTTTCAAAATTGTATCCCCTTTTATCTCACATAAGAAAAACGTTATTTTCAATTTTACTCTTTTTCGAGATGAGGGAGAGGGAAAACGAATTTGTATAATGTCGCCGGGTTTCCTTCGAGATTAAGAATAAAAAGAAAGTGTTGCAAAAGTGTTTCGGCTCAAATGTTAATTATGAAAATCCTTTAATCCGGAAATCTCCTTTTTTTCGTGTTTATTTGTTTTTCCTGCATAGGAGGGTGTTCCGTAATAAAGATATTACGCGTGGGTCCTGTCAGACAGGGAGCCGATAAATTTTTTATAACATTCTCATGTTGTATACAATAGTCGTAATAAAATAAACCGTCTCAAAGTGTGGGTATTAATAAAGCTCGAGCGAGATGAAATTAGGCCTAACCGAGAATGTCAACAGCAGGAGTATTGCAGAGAAAAATTATCGTGGCTTGTAGCGAGCGACTTTAAATTTTCCATCATCATCATCATTTGCCAGCGGTTTTGTTCCGTTCTATTAACAGGAGTGATATTGATTTCTATTTGCATTATGAAGAATCTGCTCTCAACAGGCGATTTTCTCTTTCGTAACGCATTTGTCCCGAACTAACGTGTAGCTGCTTATCACAGTTCAGAAACGGCTGCTGCCCATTGCACTAAAATTTAATCAGTTTCTGCCGAGTGCGAGCTCCATCTCTGGCTATGGCTATGGCTACGCAACGGAATCACGTTGGTTAATATCTATAATTGGTGTGTTCGGGATAGAAGGAGGATGAGGGAACGGTTGAGAGGAAACAGATATCCTCTTTGGAAAATCTGGCCAAGTGTTTTTCCAGAGATCCGTCCAAGTATAAGGAAACTGGAAAGGTATAATTAAGATCGTCGATTGATTTTCCGTCTAGTCTAGGGTGCGGGCCGAAGTAAAATGTTGATTTTGAATCAACTCCTCCATAGGTCGCACGTAACTTTTCCCTGTTTACTCAGGCAGAACTATAATAAAATCCAATTATTTTATGAATCCTTCGATTTTTCTCACTCTGGTGCTGCAGGCACCTTAGACCTACTCTGCTCTTTGTCTCTTTTATAACGCCGGCGGATTTTTATGATACTTGGGCGGATTTCAGGATGGGGTCGATAGGGCGAACGCACTACTATGTATCACCTGTCAATCATTCGGCAGTCCTCACTTCGGCGCTCGGTCGTTTTTCGTTCGTTTGTAAGAAAGGAACCTGCAACGATCATCATAAAATTTGCAGACTGTGGAACGAGCCGCACTTTTTCCCAAGATAAATATCTTAGTGTGTTTTTAGAGCGGCGCTTCAAGCGAGCAATCCATAGTGGATAGAATAAAGCACGGAGGTTTTTCTCCTTAGCTGCGTCTTGATTTAGAACGGCCCAATCCTGCCGCAAAAGTGTCGTCATCCGCCAGGACAATTTAGCTGCAATCGTCGCCCGATGCTTGGAATATCCACGATTAAGAATTTTACCATTCTAGCAGATTAAGCTCCAACAGATGCGAGTGAAACGAACGTAAAGAACACCTCGTTTATAATTCAGAGGCAAGTATTACGTTAGGTCGGACATAAATTTCCCTAAAAACGGAGACGCATTATTAGTTGGCCGGTCGGCCGTCGGTTTGGACCGAATTTTTCAACGCTAGAAAAATTAGCGAGCGCGATTTGCCACTATCAAGCTTTATCCCGGCGGGTGTGCAATAATTCGTGTTGTTTTATATGGACAGTTGGGCATAAAACCTGATTAAATCTGTCTCTAATAATGATTAACTCGGCGCAGGCTTCTCTATTTTTCCGACAATTTAGCGGAACGGTCCATCATTAACGCTTCAAGGAGGCAGGTGGGTGTGTTAATGTCTTTATTAATGACCATCACGAAAACTCTCCCCGAATCGGCCATCTGGAAGCGCACCTTTTTTGCCAACGTCATGAAAATTCGCCACCGGCTAGAAAGGCTAAGAGCCCTCGACTGGGCCGGCTTCGGCTAATGTTGGCCCCGAATCGGCCGGTGGGCCGGTGGGCCGATTCGATAGTTTTCGTTTAGTTTAATATGTAAATATATTGGTGTGTGCCTGGGGGGCTTTATGGCCCTATCTAGTTTGCGCTGACTGGCACAATCCCAGTTAAATTTAAGCCGGGAACTGAATCGTCTCTATATTTTCCACTTTGATTTGACGCGGGTTGAATTTAAGGAACACCGAAAGAATTATGCTCGCAATAACTTAAATCCCCAAATTTCGCAAGGTGCTCTCGCGGATTGTGTCCTTTCAACAGAGGGAGAGGGAAAATGCACATCTCATTACGAACGAGCAATTCCTCAAAGCTCTAAACAAAAGCTCCAGATGTAACAAATTTTCGAATATTATTAGAAGCAAGTGAACAATTTCAGTTGACGCTTCGAGTATTTACATTGCAAATAAGTCTTTCCCAATTATCTGTGTACTCTCCATCACATTCCTCTTGAATATGTGATGTGTATAGATTGGGGGTTCGAGACTTGGTCGTGATAATAGACCCTTTGAAGACGTGTTTGATTTTTGCGGTTATTGTCAGTGGAGTTCGGTTTGATCAATTAGAGATCTTCGTTAATGGCAAAGCCTATTGTTTGAATAAACATCTGGTGTCGAATATTTTCCGGCTACTAATATGCAAACAAACAAAACGCATCAGGAATCCGAGATTCATTTGAATATTCTGATGTTTATTAATGCCACCCCGTAACACGTGTTCACGTATAACTACATATGATGTTATGTTATACCGTTGGAATAATGAGACATAGAGAACGGCTTCGCGCTGAAATGTCAAGCGTGTTTTACCTCCTGATTACGAAATTATGTTATACGTTAATCTCTTCCGGGGTGTTCAACATGCATCGTAGATCTGCTATCACGTATCACGTTGTTTTCAGTTTAAGATCGAACCGATTCACTAATGAACGCTTGGACAACATTTTCTGTGGTTTATGAATTTTCCATAGTCATTCTGGTTAATTTATTCGAATAAGTTCTCTATTTATGGTAGGTGTTTTTGTCCCCCGCAATGAATTACGGCGAGTCCAAAAACTGTCTGACCGACTCCGCGGTGGAATCAGAAGTTGTGTTCGTTTTTTATCAAACTGAAATATGTATACATATTCACGTTATGATTGTCAAAGCTATAAATGTATGTGTATGATGTGTATGTGTGCAGAAATTCCGTATCGCATATTTCGATGACAGCTCTTGTGCATGGTGCTGAAATATGAAAACGGCTTCCAGTTTCCATCAGTGTTTCTGCCAATTCAGCCGGCGATTTAAAGAATTTCCCATATGCCGGCGATGGGCCGAATTGCGACCAGTAAATTTCACCAACAACTCCCAATCTAATCGTTCTAATAAAAAGGCTGATAATACCCAAATGCTAATGAAAAAGAAGACAAAAGCCTGTACACCGATGGTATGGGTTACTATTCCAAGGTCCAGGGTATATTCGAGATCCGGGATGTGGAAAAATAATTTATAGCCCGGAAGAACTCTCAAACTTTCGGTGGTTGATGATTTATTTATTCGCGTTTATTTTGTGCTCAGACGCATAAAGAACGGTAATAACATTATCAGGGGGTTAGGGAAGTGACTGTGAAGAGCGATGGGGGAACGTCAAAAGATCATTGCTGACTATGTGTGCGCGGCTTTCCGCCTATTTAAAGCATCCTTATTTACATGTGTCAGATAGTCATGTGGAAGCGGCACGAGCTTTCTTATGCATACGAGCGCCCTTTAGGACAAACGGAATATTGCACATCACGCCCCCCGACCGAACTAGGCCGGACGTTTGATGCCACGCCGAAATCCCGTTTGAAATATTCGGGACGCGAATCCTCCGGTTATCTTGATTTACAAACAGCGAAATTGTCAGAAATCGGAAATAAATCCAAGTGCGCGTATAGCGTCTTCACCTGATATGAGTTATCTTGCGATCCGTTTCGTTCTCGAGGCGGATCGGAAGCCGTCGCGGTCATAAACAATCCCGAATTCAATTCTGCGATCATTCCTGTGCGAAGTGCAGGATAGCTAGGATGCGAAGGAATCGTTCGCAGACGTGCACTCCGCTACGAAAACGGCCAAGCCGCGACACTCGAATTTTTTACATTTGTTTATGTAAATAGTTCCTTTTCCATTCGGTGGCTTTGAGATTGTACCTGGTTCTCTTCGACGTTAGCCCCATGCTCAAACGACTTTTATTCCAGCAAACGAGCCAGATGCAATTGAAAACTTACATACTTAAATCGGGAATTTGTATTTACTTATACATTGTATGACGGCACATCATTCATGGAGCCCTTTGAATATTTCCGAGTTTCAGAATTTCAGTCGAGCGAGCGGCAATTATCTTAACTCGACTGTGCCAATCAATTTCGTACAAAAGTCGTTGGTTTTGCCGGCAACAGGAGAAATATGATGGCGAATTATATTCGGTTCAAAGCCAAGGAAAAAATAATCCGCTTATAAAGTTTCACTTAACTTGGTTTGTAATTAATTAAAAACGTATGTACGGATTAATTTCCGCGAGTTTATTGGAAATCTCACTGAAAGCAGGGAGCTGGGCCGTTTGAAAATGATGTTTGCCTGCTGTCTTTACATACCTATCTGTACCTAAACTGTGATATTACCTCTACCAAAAAGCGGTCGCCATATTGCTTCTAGAATTTTCCCACTCTGGAATAACGTTTTTCTGGTGAAATTGCCGGAAAATGTTGGAGGGGCAATTATTGTATCTTTGTTATAAAATACCTAGTCGATTTGCTACTGTGAAAGCGCCGCTCGGAACTCGGCTGGTGACAAATGTGCCGGAGGGTCGCCTGGAGATAGATTACGGTAAGATTTGGCGGATATCATAGGCTATAGGGTCCCCTAATAGAATAATGGTTGAAACGCTACACGTTTTTCAGAACGAGCGGAATTCTATGCCAGCGCGTATGCGAAAAAATTGTCTCTTGAAACCTTTCACGGAAAAGAGGAAAAAACCGCTGGCAAAACAACTAAAGTGTTCTGCGAGTTTGAAAACAAGCCGCAGTAAAAGTTTTCGAGAAATCAAAATTGAAAAAAAAATCTCTTTGGAAGTCAATCCGTGAACATTTACTGTATTGATTTGATGTAGCGGAACAGAATTAGATTTTAACTCAATGAATACATTTCAATGATTTGAATGATTTGATCTAATGGTTAAACGGTTATCGATATGGTCGTTGCGAGGTTCCGCCCGCTCGATACGACGATACGAACTCTGGAAATGTTTTATTATCGACGGAACTCCCCGGTTATATTGACCATATCAAATTACCACCTAAGCAGATTAAATTAGGGTTTAATTGCATTTTTGGGATTGCTCCGGGTAATTAAGCCGGCAGAGAATTTCGTCGACGCGCCACTCTCTCCCTAAACGGCCGATTAAAAGTGTTAGGTATTCTCCAGCACACTGTTGTTATCACCGTTGAACTATTTTAAAATGCATTTTCTATTAGTGGCTCACATGAGAACATGAAAATTTGCCTTCTACGCCCAGTGACTTTATGTGTACTTGATGTTTTACCTCGCTATTTACTGAAAAGACACCGGCGCAAGTAGAGCGTCGGAATGAAATGTTATGTCTCTGGTTTATTCAAGGTGGTGATTAAAATTTAATTTCTAATTCATTAATGGACCATAAAATCTGGGTAAATCGCTTTAACAACTTCACTCTCCTTAGTTAATAAGAAAGGTGCTAGTTAAAAGTATGGTACTACAATGAATGAATGAAGCGTCGTACCTAAAACATAATAGAGTTATGCACCATACAACGTGAGAACAAATCGTGAATATACAGGGTCTTCCGAAACTACTGCGAAAAATTTCAGGAGCTGATTCATGAGTTCATTTTGAGAAAAACAGTTATTCAGAACCGTTCAAAATGAACGAATGAACTGTGGAATGGTCACTGATCTTTTGATACTCTGTTAGGTTGGGTGGAAATATTGCGCATTTTTTTCAGGAAGAGTTCAAACTGAAGGGAGCGCGTGTTCAAAATGGCCATAACATTTTGACAGTTCGCTTTTTTGAGGTTTTTATATGGAATTATGAAGTTATGAAGTCTTACGTGAGCAAGGTGTTAAACATCGTATTTGTCTTTAAAAGTATTGTGACAGTCGCTTCTTATTAGTTGAAAAACTAGAATCAAATGTTCAAAGATATTTCAATTAACAAACGTGTCCAGTATATAATCCCACGCGTGACTTTCTTGAAAATAATTTAACCCAGCTAAAGGTTAAATATAAAACCATTTTTAGGGCCCCAACTTCAGAAGCTCAGCAGGTAAGCATTTTCGGACCCATTTTAATATGAACTTTTTTATTAAACTGAACTGCTGAAAGTTTTAGCAGTAGTTTCGGAACACCCTGTATGCATTTGTGGGACATAGTCCCATACTTCGATCGATCTACTGAAAACTTTATTAATTGAACCCAGTTTACATACCTCTGGTGCTTTTGTTTGACACACATATTATGTGTGTACCGGGTTTCCACGACTCATCGATACATGCATACATTATGTAGCGGAATGAAATATCAGCCACTTTTGAGCGGTGAAAATCCATCAAATGTACCGCCGCGTCGTTTTGTACTTTTTTGTCAATGCAACAAGTTGCGATCAGTTATTTTCACATTACTTAATATAGGTAGGAAATATTAGTCCCATGTTAAATAATTCCCTATGTGCACCGGTGAGTTGTGGAAACCACCTATGCATGTGCACTGAAAATTCCAACTCCCATACAAACCTACCCTACAACGCAGAATATTACATGACATGTTTTCCTCCTCATTCGCATAGTGCGGATTTCAATCATTTCTCTCATTATAGAATTTCTAGTACGCAGTAAGTAATAACCATCTAAAGGTTCGGTATTTGGTATTATTTCTTGAGGCGAAGATGAGATAATTTCGAGACTCCCTGTGTTCGAGTTGCTTATGTTATAGACGTAGACATATTTTCTTGTGTACTACATAACGCATCAACGAAGTTATTATGTGCTTTAGCCTCTCGAGCTCGTTCGGGACTACACGGAGTAGGAAGAAATCAGAGCCACATTATTTTTTTATATAGTCCTGGCAGGGGAGTCGAGTAGCGTGTTTACCGTATACTAGTTAGTAAACCACACGATCAAACAATAAGGTAGGTAGGGTACATTATAACGTTCTTGGTTGTTTTCACGTATATTTTGAAGGTAAATCGATAATCCTGGGTGTTGATTACATAAGAGATTGAAGGATTACGCACAACTCAATCCGAATTTAGATTACATAAGATGATGGTGCTTTATTAAGCAAGAAGCTTTTCAATAATTAGGTGGCTGAAATTGTGGCATAGTGTCGGTGGTTTATGGTCTCGTAAAACGAACAGTGAACTTGAACGGCCTGTCAGCGTCTTGAGTATTATAGTATGTACACGTACATAAATACATACTTATAGGCATTGTATTTGGTGGTTATACCTGTATAAATGTGTTGCATATGGTTGCATTTTCGAATGTAAAGCGACGCAAACTGTGGGAAAATAGGATTTGTTATGTTCTTCTTTTTGTCATAATGTTCACACGATAATATGATTGCAGACAGTGCGATGCCGAGTGGGTCCATTTGAGGAAGTAATTATGGGTGGTAGTGAGGGTGGAAAGTTTCGTGGTACGCTATTTACAGCTCTGCCTTCAACAATGTGTTAAACTCCGATATAATTTATTGATTAAATTCAACTTGAAAACTTTTTACACGAGAAGTGCGTTACGAAGTTTATTCAAGCTTCGTAAATTGTATTGAAAGAAGATGATAATAACTTTAACTTGGTAAAAAAACTCACATGAACACAGCTACTTTTCATGGTCCAACGCCGAGTGGAAACGCTTGTAAACTCTTACATAAAAAACAACAAGAATTTATGCAGATCTACATGTAACTCTGCGGCGCTTCCACAATTCGCCATCGTTTTCCTGGCGAAACCTGCGGTCTCGCGGGATGTAAACCTTTTAATTCCGCGTCTTCACTTTGATGTTAGATTGAATACACTACCGAACACCATCACCATACTCCGATTATTTTAAAATTCATGGCGTAATTCTTCGAGTATATTCAAATTGACGGAGACTTTGAAGAAAGCGCACCTCCCCACTTCACCGCTATGGAGAGGTGAAGAGGGCCATCAAATTTGATCTGCAACTAAAATTTCCTGCAACCCTTTATAAATGGGGTTCAGGGGTTCGACTGAGAATTCCCTACGTCAGGCGTTCGCAAAATTACCATAAAAGTTTCTCCAGCTTCTCGAATTTTCCGATTAATCGGGGTTAATTGTAAAGTCGTAACAGAAATATATAAATCCGATAATAGTTAAAATTAATAGTTATTTAAGCGAGGCCTTTTGGCGTTACATTAATTCAATAATGCAATAGGTAATACAAACACATTTGAACGTAATCTCCTCGAGTATTAATTAGGGACTTTGTTGAAATTCTGCTTTATCAAGAGAAGATTAAAATCGTAACTTAGAGATGAAACAACTACATGAGCTTCCTGTATGATGCTTATTAGACTATCATCAGGTAATTTGGACTATTAATTATTTCGAGATGTGGAAAGTGGAAACTGTAGAATCTTCAAGCAAACAAATAGTCGGATTTGCTCGAAGGGCGGTTTAATCGTGTTTGGCGGTCCCTTATTTCTTGCTAGTGGTGATTTTAATTTCGACGAGGGCGGGCGAGAGAGGTGAAATTAAATAGGTGGGCATCCGGCTTGAAAGCGGCAACGTTTCGGGTCTCGGAAAGATTTCAGACGCATTCCTCGAACTGTAGCTCTTATATTAAGTTCGGAGTTAGACGAGGGAGGGAACAATAAGGCGGACGAATTTAAAATAGCTGTTTGGTAACCTGAAGCTTATTGTTGAATAACTTCCAACTCTTAACGTTTAACCCGGCGGGGTGTTCGAGTGAGCCGTCGGAAGCTCTGTTTACCCACCTACCCCTAACTAACGATCAAATTGTGTCGCTTCACCGTCGATCAGATCAATTTGCCATTTTCCCCCTTAAACATATCCACGTAGGCATAAAAAACTCGTCAAAGCTGCGACGTAATGAATGAGAGTGCGTGATCGATTTTGACTGCCTTTTATAGGTACGAGTGATTGCCTTTATGCCTAGAATAATCCAGTCACTTTTAATTTATTTCGGTTATTTGTCCGACCGAGACAAAGCGTCCTGGAGGGGCTACTTGGCTTTATGCATATTTAATTTGTTAATGGACTTCCAAATTGTCCTCCTGAAATTGTAACCAACTTAAATCCGACCACATCTACATACACAAGTAACCACTTACTCACAACCACATAAACCTAATAAGGGACTAGACGCTGGTCACAGCTAATTCATAATTGGCGCTAAATCTAATTGCTAATTTATTGACGAGCATACTCGCATATTTAGTAATGTTTGTACGGACGGAATCGATACGTTACGAATACACCATCATGATTCATGAAGAATCCGTGGAATAGGATAAAAACAATATTGGGTAAATAAATGAGAGTCGGACTGTTTTATCGCAATATATGAAAGAACGAGATTGCAGTTCACATTTCGCTTATATCCTTATATGAAGAAATTCAAGCTTTACTTGAAATAAAATAAAATAAAATAAAACGGAAGCTCGGATAGGGAGAAGAAGTGATTCGATGGATTTCCTGATGGCGCAAACAATTCTTCGGTCCGTACAGAAAAGTTAATTTCGTTTAATTCGTGCCCGAAAGTGACGGCTCGCTTAACGAATTCGGATTTTTATTCGAAATTAAACGATCTCCTTTGAGCGGTGATAACAGTCGTCGAGTTTGCGAGTAATTTTAGAAAATTAGTATCACTTTGGAAGTTTAATTAAATCAATAGCTCAATTAATTGAACAGTCTACAATTAATTTGGGGTGTTTGGAGCCCTCTTCGAGCCTTCGGCTATCGGCGATGTAACGTGCCTCTTCTCCCGATCGAAAGCATCAAGGTGAGAACGCGAGCCAATTATAAACGAAGTCGCGGCTTCGCTCACTCGGCCCGAGTGCGATTTACACACTGCAGAAGGAGTCGAGTCCGAGGAACGAGAGTGTATGGCGTGAGAGTTGAAGGAAATGATTGAATAAAGCAGTCGGCATGTTTTCCTTTATATTTTCGTTCACTACTAGTTCACTTGTTGTTCACTGCCAGCGAAAATCGTCAAACGCTAACGATTTCTAAAGCCAACCAGAAACTAAAATGTCCGCTTCACTTCGAGTGTACTGTAACGCGGTTTCAATTATCGCCTCTGCGCGCTCCTGGATTTGATGTAAATCCGGCACGGCGGAAAAATCGCGCTAAATTGATTAATTCCTGATTAGGTCTGGGAGTTGCGGCGCGTTCCACGTTTCTACAGGTTGCGTTGAATAAATGATAAATAGGGATGTGTATGTGAAGGGGTGATCAGTTCGGGAGTTTTCCGGGTGGCGCGGAGGATCAGCGGGGTGGGGGCGCCTCGCTCGAGGAAGCTATTATTCAAAAAAGAACGTGCCGAATAAAAATCGTTCTCCGTCTGATCTGACGTCGGTTATGTAGTTTATGGGGGCGGATCGATTCGACGTCTGACCGCGGGTGTTCCCAACTACTTAATAACTCGCGGAAGGTATCCGTTTCAGTTAGAATTCGCTATCAAGTAGCACCCGGAGTACTTTGTTCTCCGCCCCAAATGAGCGGGCGGGTCCGCACGCATCCACGGACCGGACCGCACGGCGGGCGACTCCGGTCAAATCTCCGGGCCCGAGAGTCGTCCGCTCCGGGCACTCGCGCCATCCCGTATTAAATCGCATGTGCTTCGGGGATCGGCCGAGTTAAAAATTAATCCCAGATATATTTCACGCATCCGCGACTTCGGCATTACGTTTTGGAGTGGGAGTCGCGAGATGATCTCAAATTTATATCACTTTTTCATTCGAGTTTTATGGAAATTGCACTTAGGTCCCTGTATAATAAAAGCTCACGGAAGCACGCCTAAGAAGAGTTGTTTGTGAGAGTTACAGCGGTCGGCGCTGTCAAATCTTCATTATGATAATTTAATAGCGATAATTTTTTAGGGGGTGCTTTGAGCTATCGCCATCAGCCGCCGAATTTACGAGCCTTCGAGCGCCCTAAACTGGCGAGAAGCTGCCCCGCTAATAAAAATATCGCTTGACGTGCTAATTCCTCGGCGGGAGGGCAGGTCGAGTTCGGAAACGTGAGTGCGCGATGCGCGTTTCGCCTTTGTGCTTTCGGTCCTTTTAAATGTGGTTTAATAATATGCATCAGTCCCACGACGATATTAAAATTTCGGTCGGATCTGTATAGTAAGTACAAGGCGGCGCGGCGCTTTCATTAGACGCTGCGGCATTCAGGAACGCCTTACGTTCGAAAAAAATCCATAAGCTCCTTATCCTGGCAGTGCGGTTTTAAATTTATGCAAATGTGGGCTAATTGGCTTACCAAATTGTGTTATTCTTAGTGGCTACTGGGACAGTGAAGGTTAAATCGGATGCCGTTGGGTTCTGTTATTAATCCGTAGATTTATATCGGCCATTGGACGGAATTAAATTAAATCTGATGATCGAATCGAACTGGATGGGAGGCGGAGAAGGCCTCCGATAAATCGAGGGAAGAACGGCGGGCGCGGGTTACCTATAGGCTATAGGTATGCACGCTTTCCAAAATGGATGATAACTCCTTTTGCCTCGTACATGACCGATTTGAAAATCAAGAGACCGCGAAGCGAGAACTTGATTCAACTTCCGAGTTATTTGTAACAGAGAATATGGGAGAAGTTCCGTCTCGGCTTTAGATGGATCGTGTGCCCGATGAACGTTATTTAATTTCAACTCTATTACCCATACGTGCATGTCAAACTCCGGCACGTATAGCGCAACCCAACAACATACATGGAGACCTAGCCGGGCCTAGGCGTTTCGCGATACTTATTAAGTCTCGCGTGTTCGCTTTAATCTGATAATGACAAGTCTGCCGATGAATATGTGAGAGGTGAATTCCGGCCGACTTGGCGAGTTCGCTTTTCGCTGACCCAATTTTTTTCTGATGTCGTGTGTGTGTGATGAGACAAGCCGGAATTAATATCTGATGGCGTTAAATTTTCGATGAGCTCCGGGCGTTTGGAGTGGAATTGTAGTGTGTATGCCGAAATTCCGACACAATCGCCTAATTATTTTCGGGAGTTGTCGCGTATCTTTCGCTCTCAAGAATTTCAACAAGCTGATCTACAGAATTACACGGTAAGACCTAAAAGGTTACTTATTTTCGAAGCGACGCGACGTCGTGCTAACAAGGCCGCCAATTTAATCTATTTCGCAATTCACGGCCCATATACAGCGATATGGCGCTAATTAGGCGGCCTTTTTCCACCCTACTGAATTAGTGTTATCATCGTCGTCATCATCATCATCATCATCGTTGAAAAGACGAGAGCCCCGAAACACAGGTGACGGGGCGATTCCATCCCACTTATCGGCACCCCGAAACGCTTCCACCTCCGTTTCCGCATAGTTATTCACAACCCAAACAGCTTTAAACGTCACAATGATGAATAGCGCAATTCTGAAACCGTCACAACACACAAATTTAAAATAATGAACACCGCATCAGCATAATCAATTCCGCTATAGCTGGAAACACAGAAACGCCCGAACTCGCGAAAAAGGGCTTTCGCTTTTCTCTTATTATTTCCGACGCAAGAAGAGGAGAGAGATTTCCGAGTCCACGACGGGAATTGACCGTGCAGGGATAATGAATCGATATGTTTGGATCACTTGCACCCGGTCCCGGATTCTGGATTATTCCTTTGTTGCTGGTCCCTTTAATACCTACGTTTTTCTCAGGATTCCCGGTTTCACGCAACGAAGACCGCGTTCCCGCCGGCTCCGGGGGCGTCATAACGAATTCGTTTCGCGTGTGTAACCGTGTTAAGGGCCTCCCTCTAAAACCCCAAAAACCGCCTCCCGATAAAGAAACCGTCTAATGTTTGATGCAATTAGATCCAATCGCAATGCGAACACAGGGCTTTTTTCATAAACGAGATGAGACGAACCTTCCTCGACCCACATATCCATCGCTTCCTGTTTTAAATGAAGCTCAAATAAAATTTGTAAATATTTAACAAATTGAATTTGGAAAATATAATCACACAATCCCATTGAATTTTTTGTTTACTCACACACCCGTGCATGCACCCGCTTTGTATTTTCTGTTTGTTTTAATATCCGATTCATAATCGGAAATTTACCACAGAGTTGAGTTGAACATGACATCCGATTTAGAGCGACACTTTCTATATTAGTGCCCAACGACGAAAACAGATTTTAAATTAAAATTTTTCTTTCTGCTGATGAGACATTCCATTGAATTTTTGAGTTGTGTATTATTTTTGTGTACACACATGTAAGTACCCACATATGTGTAGGGTAAACGCTCCTATTGTCAGCCTGGTCCAATATTCAGCCGCAGATGAATATTTTTCCCGTAAATTAGACTTTCCTATATGGCAAGTACTCCAATTGTACCTTCGATGAGTACGCTTATCATTTTTGTTATGATCTGACTTGAATATTTGAGAAAACTGTTCAATTCTATTAATTATGGACTACGGAAAAATACTCTTCTGCGGCTGAGTATAAAATTATGTGGTTGACTATTGGTGCGTTTACCCTAGGCTATGTTACAATCGAAATAATTTACTTTGTGCTTTGTGTGCCGATTTCCGGTCAAATAAACGGAAATTTTGAAATTTCGCATTTGCGAAGGTAGATACATGCATCGCCATGAAAAATAGAAATACAATTGGTTTGTTTGAAACATCATTGGGTTTGTAAACTATATTTTGTTTATGATATTTTAAATGAGCACTGTGCATTATTGTATACATACATATAGAGAGGTAACTATACTTTTGTGAGTACATGCATTCGGGAAATGTCTTTTGCAAAGAAACTGGGTGCTCCTTCTAGAACGTCTCTATGAGTATAAATCATGGCCACGGTTAAATGAATTTCCGAGCTTTAACAAGTTAATGGTATTTGTCGAGTAAACATTCGGCCGCCGACACACGTTGATGCACCGGTTGACGTCTGCGAAGCGTACAATATATTCGCATCAGATAACTTTAATTTTTGATAAGTTTTGCTCCTTAGACGGTAGGTGTACGGCACGTTGATAGAAACTTCACGGACACGTCCGAATAAATTAGTCCTCTGTTCCTAGAGCGCATTGTCCCTGAGACGGGTTCTCGGTGTTATCGGAATTTAGGGACGAAATTTGATTCATAATCACTCTACCGATTCCTTGACACCGAATAAACTCAAATAGCTTCAGCATCCGCTTGACACACCTAAAGCTTCCTTCCCATTTCTGCGAATATATAGGTATAGGTATAGGTATACGCAGTTTGTCCGTCCGTCCGCCGAGTGAATGTGAGGACGGCGTAAATAATCCCATCCAATTATCATTTGAAATAAATGAAAATTCACGTTCACACCAGTGGGTTTTCGATGAAGATGTAGATTCGCTTGAAATGGTTTAATCTCCTTTACGGGAGGTTAATAAACGAGTCAAGTTTCTTTTTCGAGAGGGAAACAGAACGTTTTAACAAGGGAATAATTAAATAATTAATCCGTAACGACGCTAAGTGGTTGGTGGTGCGTAATTAGGTGGGCCGATAACGCTACTCTAATTAAATTGATAATAATTTACTTTCGGCATTAATATTGGTTCTTGCTCGTTGTTATGAATTTATATTATTTCGAGTACAAAGCGAATAGGCGGAAGAGAGATACGTAGGTATGCATACCCGCACCTTGAACTTTTTTAATGGAAAAGTTTCAGCGACGTGCTTTCCAATTGGAGTTTTCATTTCTGTTCTACAAAACATCTAATTTAAATTAATTTCCATTGACTCTTTCAATAATTAGCGGTTTCGTCTTTTTTTGTTAAGTTAATAGTCAAAATCTGGTATTAATAAGCCAAAGAATTATGGCAAGTGGTTTTGCCAAGAGTAAATCCGAACGTCTCGTGTAATTCGTGCCGTTTCGTTGCACCCACGAAATTAGATTTGTGGTTCGAGAATGTTTGGGTGATGAATTTTAATGGTATTGCCGCATAAATTCGACCACTGCCCTTTTGTATCGGAAGCGTTCCCTTACAAAACGGCGCAAATTAAAACAGCGCCGGAAGTTAATCGTCAGATGTTACCGCTACTCTCGCAATAAGGCATACGAGGTGCCGCAATCTCGTGCGCGTGCAACCAATTTGGCGGAGGGTGGCGACGGCGGCGCTTTGTTCTAAAATTAATTTTAATCACCCGGAGCTTCGTCGGGATAGTTGCCGTAAAAATTCCAGATTATTAAGGGCTCCTGTAAAAAATTTATTCTCCAAAACGATGCTGCCGATGCGGTTCGCGTTTAATCAGTTTAATGGAGCTTCGGCGACCGAAAAAAGCTCAAAAAAGCGCATCGCCGCCGTCGACAATTGGGGACTACCACCAGCGAAACCACATCAAAAACAGAAACGCCTTGCACGTTAACGTTAACGTAAATTTGTTGAACTTGGTTGTTCACAAAAGCGTCATCTCTTAAAAGCGCCCGGCTAACTAGAAGATGCACTCGAAAATTAACATTCTCGTCCACCATCAAAGAGCGCATTTTGCGACCACTGTTTTTTACATCGTTTTTCTTTTCCAATTCAAAATCATTCATTCCTAATGAATTGAAAGTGCGCAGTCGATTTTATTCGTTTCCATTCCAGTCGGAGATAATGAGACAGTTTTAATTCGTATAACTTTTCAACATTGAACGTTTTCAAAACTATAATAATACGTGACGTTCGCGACTAATCAAAACGAGCCCGAAAACGTGGAAATAATAAAACGATAACTCATTTTCGCAATCGTAAATTTGGCCAATAGCAGATATCTGAATGGCGTTTCTTTGCATAAATCAACCGGTTTTAAATGAACGAAAGAACGGAAGCGTGAATTCATTCGACGAGTTATAAGTATTAGAATATAGGAGGAACTTCCCGGTGACAATTTCAATTTTATCTTTAAACAAACAAGGCACTACACATGTAGGCCTTTCACCCCTCTCTCTTTGCATTCAATACTTTGCACTTTTGCACTTTGCGCACTCTTTACGCTTCACATCGGTTACGAGTCTAAATTTCGTTTTATTGCAGTCTTCTTCGATTTATTATTCCGAAAGCTAACATATTGACTTTTGGCTTGACTTGATGATGACGGCAGGCGGGAGTATAGTTTCAAGAGCAGAGCGCAAACTCAACTTATTACTTATTGCTTTCATCTTATTTCAGCTATAACTGTATAGAAACTTATATTTGAAGAGATCTTATCCACTCTACTGATGCGGGACAAAGAACTATAAAGTTTGATATGTAGGTAATATTGTACAAGTTCGGCGCACATATGTCCAAATGAACCAAGGAGAAGACTTATTATATTTAGAAATCGACCGTGTAAAAGTAGACACGAGCTGGCTAATTAATTTCCTCCGCGTTGCCGGTAATAAAATAATATGATACAAGTGAACCTATGTAGGTGTACGTAGATAGTTATTGTAAAGTTAAGGTAATGTAATACAGTACCATCAAGCAAAACGAGAGTAGAGTGTGAGAGAGACCTCTGGTCCTGGTTGGCTTGATTAACTCGAACGAGAAGAGCTAACAGCTTACGTCTCCCGTAACCATCAACGAGTTCAAGACAGTTTGTGTCCGGGTACTTGTTGGTTTTGTGCAAGCCAGCCAACTATCGCAAGTAGTAAAGCAAAAACTTTAAGCAGTGTTAGATAATTGTAAATAACCGAGTCTGGAGTAGAGCAGGGATCGAGTTTTTGGTATAAATTTCAAGTTTGAAACTCGCCATGCACACATGCGCCCACCCACCAGCACCAGCTCTGACAGGAGCTTTGGTTAAATTTGCACAAATTGTGAAGCTTTGCATTATTTCCAACTTGAATTTCATCAGGTGCATCTAGCCCATACTATACCGTGACGAAATGGGAACAACCCGCGAACCCTTAACGTCAAAACTACAAAATGTAATAGTATAATAATTATAACCGACCGGTGTTAGCGACGATTTATTATTGTGAGCACACATGATAATATTGCTATGCATATTCAAATTAATTGCTGTCATGTCTAAATGACACGGACTTGTGCCAGGACCAGGCCGGCACATAATCAACGGTAAAGCGCATTTTAATAATTAGCACAGACATCACTAATTGCGCTGACGAACCGACGGGCTCTGCTATTATTATTTACTTCTGTTATTTCTTTTTCCAATGCGATAGTCCGCTTCATCAATAATTCGAAACAAACAATCCATTAGACTAATAATTATAGATTTTTTTTATCTAGATATCGTATCGCAAGTACCTATCTCTACTTCCTCTATACATTTACTATTCACATCATATCGCTACTACTCGTATTATACAAAGAACGTTGAAAAAAAAGTCCACTCAAAATTTTACTTTTTAAACTGAATTGCGCGGAAAACTTTCGGGCAGGTCGATTTTATTTTCGAGGGGCTCACGTATTCCGGGTATGTTTCGTAAGCTAAATCTCAGCCCTTACACGAGGGTAGCATTCACTTCCAAAATTTTGAATGAGAGTGATGGGCATGTGGCACATCATTTGAAAGCCTATATCAAATTCTCTTTCCGATGATGTATCGGTTTTTGAAAATTGGACAATAATTTGCGAAATTAGCTCTAGGGATGTTCGTATAGGTATAAGAGTATTAAAATGAAGATAATATCTAGAAGTATAGGAAAATTGGGGTGAAGCGATGCGTGCTTTCGCCTCTGCCTCCGCCATTATTGTCTTGAATTCATGTGACATCATCCCCCTCGTTCTTCCGAAGTATTTTTTTAAAGAAGTGGGTGTCTGATTTACATTGTAAAAGCGTAGAATTCTAATGCACACAATGAAGTAGAGAGCGCGCAGCATCAGATGGTATTGTGTATGGAATGCCCCAAGAGGAACAGGCAGGAGGCTACTCATTTGCAGAGTACCTCCCTATAGCCCACTCCAATACGCCATCAGGATCGACATTCAGCAACCGCAACCGACGGGGATTATAATATAGATATTTATCATTTCGCGAGGTGCAATATCCCCTAGTGATAAGAGGGGTTCTACTGGATTTTTCGGTTTAGCGAAAAGCGCAATGATAATAAACGACGGATAATATAATATAGGCTTGGAAATTTCAAGGGGGAGTCGTTATAAAATGGGACATGTGATCTCGTTATTAAACGAGATGCGATTACATTCGTGTGCGTCGTATTCAAACTCGAGTGTTATTGTGGGGACGTATTTATAAGAGTATATTCATCAAGTATTGAAGGCTCGTGCCGGGAACGGAGAGCTGATGTAATCATAAAGGAACCGCGAATTCTTATATTTGCCGTAAAATTGTTAGAGTAGGTAGGTATGTTTCATTCGTTTCCATCGCATGAACGATGATTGAGCCAGGAGAACATCACGAGAGCGATTTTCACCATCCACCGCCGAAAATCCGATTCGGGCGTTTTCCGACTGAACAGTAAAATCGTAATTATGTACGAGTTTCCCGAACTGGTTTTACTGCCCCTCTAAATCAAATATTTTATCGCAAATATTGTGTCGACGCTATAAACAGAAATATTATTATACCTATACGTATCTGTATAAAATGGAAAAGTGACAGACCAGGGGGCGAAAACTATAAAACTCAAGTAGGTACCTATACGACAACAATTTTCGTTGTTTAGTTGCGATAAGAGACCGCGAGAAGCAGTCCACGGGGACGATATTAGTAACGAATTCTCCTCTACTTTCCACGACACCATACTACGAGCATACCTGCCCACATAGATACAACTACTTAAAAATGGCGAATGAAATATTCATAGCCCAAGGTGGCACCGCCATAAACATCCCCTTTTTCTCCGTTCTGCATGTTTTTATATCCGACTAAAATTGATGCGGAGACGAAGCTTTCCCGGGCGCCCCTACATAAAACCCCGGACAATTACTATTGAATTACAACAATACATATGGAAACAGAGCACCCGACAACAAGAGCTCCACTTGTCGACTACGAATTGCCGATTAACTAAAGCCCTACTTACATATGTACGTGAGTCAGGATAAATGGGCAAAGTGCACCTCGCTCAAGATCCTATCTGAATATTGTTTTTATATATTAATGAGCTGCCAAAAACTTGACGTCTCAATGGGTGCTATCGGGGTGAGGAAACTACCCGAATCAGCCAAATCCTAGTGTAGGTGTTGAATCCAAAACTAAACCGGTAAAATTTCAAGCTGACCTTCTCCCTTTCACATTGAGCATACTGGCTGCCAGCTGGATGAAGTGCACACCACACATATTACAAAGGTCGAGTAAGTCGTGATTTATTCATAATTGAGTGCAAGTAAATGATGTAACTGCTACAATGGATTAATTAATATGTCTAAGGAAAGCCCTCATTACATAAGGCTTTAATTATGTGCACGTCGAGTACTCATTACGATGGATTAAAATGCCATTTTTGATGTAGATTCGTTGTTTTGGTTTTATTTTCGGGAATGTGAGACGAGTGAACGTTCATACACAGTATGATATTCGGGTAGTTAGTGGTGCTGTTAGTTCGGTAATAGCGCATACCTAATAAAATATCCTCCTTAATTTAAATTTCGTTCAGCGGTTTATGAGCTTAATGGATTTGCATAATGTGATAAATAATAATGAGACTGGATCGGCCCTGACGTCGAATGAAATTAAGTTATTGTTTATACAGAAAATAAATTCTTGTTAAGGGTAGTGAAATTGAAAAACACAGTTGTTGCTTATTGTTGTTCGCTGGGATCTCTTTTATTTGCAAAATCAACAGCATTGGAGGGTTTCGTATTTATATGTATATTCTTCAGATGCTCCGTCAGCCGTAAACTTTGAATATGTTATTCCTGATAAATTAATTGGAGCAGAGTTATTGCTCATAATTCACTGCGCAAGTAAACTACATAGCTTCTAGTTGTCTCAATTTCTCTACGACTTGAGATGTCAGTTTCTACAAATCTTCGAGGTGTTGTTTGCGACGTTCGTTAATTTAGTCATTTTCGCGCTATTATGGCGGTATTACCTATACTGCTGAAATGGAATGTAAATATTTACCTTCAATAAAATTATTCATATTGATTCCGGACACCTTTACATTGTGCAGATGGCGTATTTATCTACGTTATTACTAACATCGCGGGGCTTCCTTTTATCAAAATTCGTATCTCGGATTTGGAATATTGATTCAAAAATGCATTCCAATTCGAGCTGAGGATTTCAAGACAATTAAGGGGCGCTCGGCGCGTATTAATATCAGCAGATTCGTCTTTTGACAAAAAACGGAGAGAAAAGAGGGAATTGATTAAATGTGGTGGATGCGCCGGGTAGGCGTTTATAAGTTGCGGCATTTTTCGAATTCCACTGGAATGACTGCTCCAATGCATCCATGCTAGTTTCCTATGAATGATCCCATTTTCATTTTTTTTGCATGCGTTAATTACAATTTTTTATGGAATCGAAAACAATACGTCGCGTACTTGCGATTTTACAGTGAATAAAATTTCCGGCCTGTTTCAATTCCGGAACATTTACGTATTATTAGAATTGCACCAGTGAAATTTACTGATGATAATATAACCCCAGAGCTGCGAAATTGAACCGAAATGTTATTTATGTTAATCTAAAGCGACTTAATTAAATTCGGTTGATGTTTGTAAATTTATAGCCCGAATGGTGTGGTCCTTATCACTTTTATTTATTCTACTAGGTCATTAAGCGGACTGCGCCTTTTCTACAAATTCTCTTCATTTTGGGCATTATACAAGATTCCTAGTGGTCACCTATACCTTCTTGGGCATCATCAGTGAGGGGAAATCGATTTGTGTCACGGATACCAGTGGCCGCTTATTTAGATATGTAGATATTATTCAAATATCGAATTCCGCAAATCGTCGCTAAATTCCCTACAGAAATTCTAATCCTATTATGAGTTACATAAATAAATACGAAATAATGCGTTCGTGCCGGATCGCGTGGATTGTGAGGCGAAGTTAACGTGATAATGGGGCACAAGTTTGTTTTAAATTCCGGCTAACAAGCACATCATGGCCGGGGAGTTTTACAGCGCGACGAACGCGCATAGTTACGACCACCATTAAAGTATAAAGGTGTCGGCGAGCGTAGGAGTATACGGACGGACGTATTTGCCGACTTTTCCGAGTGCTTTTGATCTCCCGAAGTTTGCGAAATGCAGGTACGCCTAAAGTAGTTATAAGCCGAGGCCTCCCGATTCGCCCGAACGGAACTTTATCGGAAGTAATGATTCTGCGGCGGTGCTCATGATTCCTCGCAGGGGCCCTCCCCCCTGTCGCGCTTTTTCTATCAAATTTACTCCGATCCAAACCACGTTACCGCGCAACATAAAAAGGGCATATATGGGAATTCTATTTGTTTCGTGAGTTATCCTTCATAACATCCCGCTGAATAAAATATGTCTTGAGGAGCGGGAAAGCTCCAGTCCGAGGCATGCCACTCGGCTCCCCCGACCCATCAACCAGGAATCAAGATCCGGGATGAAGATGAAGGTTCGAGGTTGTGGAATGGAGTAGAGTAGGGGATTTTTAAGCAGCCGGCCTGACGCGAGTATTGTAGATTTCGAGAAGTCACTGAGTTTTCTCTTTATGCCGACCCATCTGTAAGCTTATCCTGGCCCCTATCTATTTACTTTTTTTTTGAAGAATCATCCAACCGCAATCGCTGACCCGTCTTAAGGCCGTTCCAAACGGAGTAAATATTTTATTTTTTATATACGAGAGAAAATAACGAACGCACGAAACGTCACCCGGAAAACTGAGAAGTGCGTTTTATGCCAGATTCACTCAGCTCGGCGATTTTCCCTCATCACGTCCTCGTGCGTAGGTATCACGTTATTAATATAATAATAATAATAGTAGACTTTTATTCGGGCTCGGAACTCGCATAAGGTTCGCCGCATTTGCGTAAAAATGGCCGCCCGACCGGCCGTTACTGAGCTGAGAGTAGCGGTCGTAAACCCTTTAATGAATGACGTAAAATTGCGCTCGCAGAGAATACGTTGACGGATCATTTGTGCTAAATTTATCATATCGAATCCAATTCGAAATGGCACAAAGTAATGGTGATGATGATGATGATGTTGATGATAATGATTATGGCGGTTGGTGTTTGGTATTTATTTTGCATTGTGTGTACTTATAAATAAACGATGCATGTATTAAATTATAATTAGTTTTCGTTGCGCCTGAAAGCGGCTGCAAACAAATTCTCCCAATGAACAGCCGCATAATTAATGAAGTAAATGACTAATTAGTTGCGCCTTAGTCAACATCTTTGGCAAACAAAATAACTTGCGGAATATCATAAATAAACGGGGGGCGCGTATTGCGGCTCGCGATCATCTATCGGAATAACCTAGTGGGTGAGCGGAGCGTGAGCGGCCCGCGTTTCCTTCGCGGATCCGGAGGAGAAAGAGGTGATGTGCACCTGGCTATTTATTTCCCAGTTCTCCGGTTCCCCGGTTTGTGATGGACTCCGCAGGGCAATGAAAAACCCTAAGGGAGATAATGGATAAACTTAACCAATTAAAAATACAATCGGAATTGATCAGTCCCACAGTCTCCGAATAAATTCCTTTTCGTCTCTTATTCTAAAGTATCGTGCCCATCGACACCGGTTGTTTTCGCGTTATAAAAATACTCCCAATGCACCAAACATCTACAATACAATTTTCAAAGTCTATACTTTATTCTTAGTTAAAACTTCGCGGTTTCGAGACTAATTTTTAAAACGCAAGTTTGATATACACATTAAAAATTTCCCCGAGGGTAAAGTTGCAAAATTGCGTTCGTTCGCCGAGTCATCCCAAATAATTATCAAAGTTAAAATAACCACGTTAACTAGGTGAGACGTAAAAAAGGTCTAATGTTAACGTATTGCCTGCGGTGATGTGGGGCGTCGAATTCGGCGCCGGTCGCATATTTTTACCAAACCGTTTAATTTTCACAAGCACCCTCTTGTGTAACATAAGGCAGGAACTGGGCCATTTCCAGGTTGTATTTTTTTTCATATGACATTGATCGTTAACGATCCCTAATTTCTCTCCATTCATTTTGCCCGGCTGCTCCAAAACAAAGCCTCCCTCCCCGGAATCGTCAGTAATTTTCAGAGACTCGTTAAGAAGTATTCATCGATAATCAATCTGAATACGGCTGATGTCTTTATCTCCACCATCGGATATTACAATCAAATCCGGGGTTTTTCCTCGTATCCGTACATACAACGCGGCGCAGCTTAGTATCTCGGTCTTTTCGAAGGATTATGAGAGGACCTATTTATTATCCTCGCTTTTATTGTCCATTTACCCACATTAAACGCTGCCAGCAGTGAGTACGTAAAATAAATACCCCAGACCGGTTAATTTTTATTTCAAAACACATCTCTCTCATCATGTCCTTAATTTTTGAAAAGTGCAATAAAGTTATCGAATTTTTTCAATGGTACCCCATATAAGGGGGAGGTTTTACAGTTGTGTGTATGTTACTCGCCTTTGTTTATATTTAATCTGGGAGATATTAAAAAGTCATAAGTATGGAAGAATCTTTTTGGATGTAGTCGTAGTCGGCACTTTGGTGCGGACAGCGGTATCGCATTACCACCTTCGGAATCCCATTGAATTGTTAATATTTCGGGCATTATTGCGGTCGAACTTGGGCGGTAAGCACGTAATTTCAATTTCACTCTCAAAGGGGCGCACCCAAGGAGAGTGTGAGGGGCTGCGGGCTGTTTTCGATGTTGGGATCGTTGAGTTTGTTCCAACTTCTGAAGAGGACATGTTAGTTGTTAAAGTAAACTACCAAATTTTCCCTTTCCTATACATATTGGAAACAATAATATGGTCCTGATAACGACCCAGCTAGGTCAACCTTGCGAAGCACCTGCGGCCTAACAACCATGTTATCGTAGGGCCCCTTCAACTTGTACCCCAATTAACCTCCCATCGTAAACATACGAATATAAAATTCAATTTTGCATTCGTACAAAAAGCTCATAACAGAAGAATTCCTACATGATGCTTACGTATACCGTGTAGGTAGGTAAGTAGATTGATAGTTCCCCGGATCGGTTCCGTGACTTTAAGTGTAGTCATAATTTTCCGCAGACATTCACAAATCTCCCCCTACATCACTGGTGGGTAATATTTTTTATAACTTTTTGTTCGATATCGGTTTTTCTACCATTGAGCACCAGCGTAAAATCCTTTCAAAACGTGCTCCTATCAAAATCCTCAATTGTGAGCTATTGTCATGGAAAATGTGTTTATTTTCCCATTATTCGAGAAAAAAAACCATATGTATACACAGACCAGCGCTTCTCCACAGTGGCTGATGGTCGTTTTTTTTTACGTCGGCTCGTTCATTATAAAAATGAGGACGCATTGTATTGTACCTAACTTATCGATGGGAAAAGTACGATATCGGTTTTTGTTTGCGGCCCGTTGCGTCGGACTTTGATGATACGCGCGCATGTTCGCGGAACTTCCTATTGTAACTTATGGAGATGATAACTATAAACTCGATTGTTTCGGAACTAGTTGAGAAGTAGCTTCGGGTTAGGAATTTTCGTTGAATTATGTTGGGCCTTGTTTTGGGAGCTTTTTAGTAACGGCGTCTCTGTGCATCGCTCTGGCGATATGACGAGAATTTAAGGGAGAGACGTCTCTGACGAAAAGAATTAATTAGAGCGACTCACGTACTGAGATAGGCACTACAGTCTGCATCTCAACCTGAATCCTTATATTAAGTATATTATTAATAAAAGGTATAAGCGTGTTCCTCTCCGACGGATGGGTGGGAGGGTAGATCCTCTTTTTTAAGACGCCAATTCTCTTTGATAACCTAGGGAAAATTGAAGCTCCGCTTATACGGTAAACATGAAATTTCCAAGGATTATGAAATTATAGAGATGGGAGAGTAATATGTCCGAAATGAGAAAAAATACATTAGACTTGGAAACGTTTGACTCGCGTTCGTTCATTTGGTTCGTTCCGTTGCTGGCAAATCCAAAAGAATGTAATAGATGCAATTTGCAAAGCACGTGTTTATCTCGATTGTCATTGATGTTTGGTCACGTCGTTCCTTTGTGACGTGCTTTTATGGTGCTTTAATTGCGCATAATTTAAATTACACGAATGTTTGACATCAAATTGCCTGCTTTGTAGCCCCAAATCCGTCGTGACGGCGCCCGCAATAAATTATTGACCTTTCCGGTTGTCTGATGTACGGTTCAGATTTACCACAGTCCGCGCTTTCGACGCTCCGGAATACCGGAATCGCATCACCGGCGCCAAAACCTGTCGCTCCAACGATAATTAGATCCGGAAAAATTGACCAAAACTTATCCGTAATGCATCGATGATGCGAAGGGGGCGAAGGAGGCTAGCCTCGATTCGATCAAGGGCAAGGCGACTTTGCCAACTTTTCTCTCGTGAGAAGTTCTCGAGTGGACGCCCTCGGTCGGCCGAATGGCCGGTCGGCTGGCGTGTTTGTGAAGATGTAGATACCCTCGTTTATTTAAACGTGACCTGGGCACAGATCAATCACGCCGTCCACATCACTTTTCATTGAGGTGAAAAAGTGAACCATACATGTTTTAATAGCGGCGTTTACGCGGAGCGCTTTCCTGTCGAATCATTTCAATCAATCGGAATGACCCCGATTTCGGCCCAAATTCCCGTTACTCGATGCCCCAATTTTCTCTTTCCAGGCCAGGTTCCAGGTTCATGCTGTACATTTGCACCTAGGTCGTAGGACGGAAAGGCGCTCAAGTGATTTTAAGCGCATGCATATATATATACGTTTCGGGAAAACCAAGGCCACCAGTTCCCGACACTCGTTGTGCCGCTCCGCCGCTTAAAAGCAAATTTGCAAAGTATGACCTGGAAATGGGTGAACGTTCCCGTATTAGACATCCAATTACCACACAGCCACTTGGTTGATTAAATTAATATCATCTCCGTACTCCACTCCGCTAAATTTCAATTGTGACGCCATTAATTACCTCACAGACGTATTGAGAAACGAGCTCATTAATTAGAGGCCAAATCTCTGGTTAGGAATATTTAATAAATCTTTAAAAGAGCCCCCGTCAGCCATCGTCCGGGATAATAATAGTCCAACGCGGGACTGAATTTTTCCATAGTCTAAAATAATTCTGAGATTTTTACGATTTCGTTAACATGATACATTGCTCAAAACAATTAGAGAAACACTAACACTAGCACATTTGTTGTACTTATTGGACCCCTTCCTTCGTTTTTGAGAATTTTGTTTAAAAGGCAAAATCAGCCCTCCCCAAAAATCAATAAAAAATCGGCGTGGTTTTCTAACTATAGTTTAATTAATCATCGATGCGATATCCGTGTAGAGAGAATTTTCTTAGGTATACATTAAGAATTGCATCAAAATTTCGTCTCAAAGTTACAGGATTTTGAAGTTTGCTAATGAGTAATGCTTTGTCCTAAACTATTATCGTATGTATAATAAATAATAGGAAGTTAACATGAAATTTGAAATTTTCCTGAAAATCCTAGTGTTCCGCTGAATGTTTCGAACAGTGTATACAGGCGTCTTATAAGAAACGCCCCAAAATAAAACAAATTGCTCAACGAGAGCTACAAACTGACCCTAATGTGGATTTTTTCACCATCGACTTCAGTCAAGTCAATCCATGGTCAACTTGAATTTTCCACTAGCTATAATGTATACTTTTCTCGATATAAACGAGGAGTGTCTTTCTAGTTTGAGTATAATGCCTAATTTTGTATGTTCTGGAGTATTTTTAGCAGCTTAAATAATCATGGATTGACATTAAAGTCCATTGTAAAAAACTCGCATTAGGGTCACTTTGTAGTAATCATCGAGCGATTTATTTCATATACTTAATTTTTTGCATATGACGTAAAATAAAGAAGATATGGCTTGGGGCGTTTTTATAGGACAGCCTGTATAAGGATGGAACTCTTGTGGTCGGGGCTTCGGTTTCAATTAGATTGTTGCAATTATACTTCGCTTGGCGAACGGTTGCTCGCAAACATAATGCTCGGATTAATTGCAAATAGACTAATCCACAGTGTAAGCAAACTTGCCAACTTGTTAGATTTAAACTTGCCCAAGTGACAGTGTATCCGTATAGTGGAACCTAAGAATTGGAACGGAGCTGATGCGACGTAATGGAATGCATCAACATCAGTTGTTACCGAACACTGTCTGCGTACGTAGTGCCCACCGCAATCGCCGCCACCGCCGCCCCCACGACTCGAGAGCTCCGGACCGACGGATCGACTTAACGAACCAGGTGGCCGAGTCGGGACCTGGAGCTAGGAGCCAGGGGGCGGCTCCCCGGGCTGGACCTGCATCTTCCCTAATAAACTACGTCCTGCTGTTGAGATTTTGATCAATACCGATGCCACGCTGTTCTGGTTAGCGGTGACCGCAGCCCTGCAATGCCTTCACGTTCGTTAAATTAATATGTCTGTGTCGCCTCCGTATCAGATGAGGTTAACCCCGCAAATTAGCTCTTTGCATCACAAGTAGCACGAAACGCGTCATAATTTCTAATAATCCCGGCAAAACCCGGGTGAGATAACGACCGGCCGACGGCCTGTGCGGTCTGCGGACGGCGATCTACAAAAATCTTCCAGAAAACTCCATTTTACATCTAAACCAGACTTGATATCAGCAGAGCAGCACTTTCAAAATGCACCTCTAGTGGTTAATTTCAGATTTTTGTACGTATCTTTATAGGTTAGGTACTTGTACTTCCCTGGCGGCGAGAAAATGGAGCCAAGGCATCACCGGCAGGAGATCTGGGCTAAGTACGCCCTTCTACGCAAGCTGAATTATAGAAATTTTACTAATAACCTTCAATTCGATTATCAGCATAAACTTGATTAAATTTGGACAAAGTTCGCAACGTTCACGTCCCGGTTAATAAATTATATCGGTTCGTTCGGAGCTTTATTGAATATTTAACTTACTAATATTTGCCGGCTGCCGAGGAGCGAGCTCGTTCACACTTGATGAGTGTCAGTTTTTGCTTAATTGCACTCTTTTCGCTTTCCCTGCACATTATAAACTCCTTTCACGGTGCCATTCTGGAAGATGAAGCGCCTGCCATCACCGGAGTGGAATTCGCCTCGTTCTGTTGTCGTACTTACGTAAAACGGACACAAACATAATCTAATCAAAAGCTGCTCGCGCGCGCGGCTTTCGATCATTAGATTATTATACAGGGCGCATTGCCGAAACCGAAACTACTCATCTGTTCATCTTTACACTTGTGTTACTTTCCGATCGATTTTCCTCCTCTTTCACCCTTCACCAGTCGTTCGTTCGGTCCTTCTATATCGAATAAAACGTTTAATTACACGAATAACCATCAAATGGTTATTCCGAACGGTTTAGCCATCAGGTACAATTAGCTCTTTTGGGAGACTAATAGGTGTAAAATTGGCTTTTTCGGACGAAAAATCCACGATCAAAGCGATCATTTCAGAACGTGACACACGCCATCGTATATAAACCGAATTTATGTAATTGAATCCGATGCCCGATGTCTAGCGCCATGAAATTTTTTTAAAAAGATTTTATAATGCCCGGAAATTATCCGGCGATGCGGTCGATATGATAATTATTATTTCATCATGATAAAATAAAAACGGCGAGTATAAAAAGTGTGTTGTTCCCGTCTTGGTCGTTTAAATTTTGTTATGGGCATTTCGATTTATGACGGCTCCTTTTAGTACGTATTAACGCTATTTACGCCCCTGGGCTGTATCGTGTGAATAATCTCGACAATGTACATACATCTTTGTTCCCGATTCCATCGAACTATGCAGCCACCCTGCAGCCTGTTACACTAATGAAATTGGTGGCTAAAATGTTCATCTTTATGGCGAGTCCGAGACATAAGAGCTTTTGAGTTCTGGAGGGTTTGTTTTTGTTCGGAGCGGTTGGCACCTAAAAACCACCGTACACGCGTCTGCTGGAGGAGATATTGTAATTCAAATCCGAGCTAAAACAGATTTTCCATTGAAACTCGAGTATACACCTACCTAGTTCAAGTTGGTTTTATCGATGTTCATGTAGTATAAAAACCGGTCTCGAATGCAATTCCCTTCTGAGGTTTCCGTTTCGATGGGACTTTTTAACTAGTTGCTTATTGCGCTTGTGATGCGAATGAGGGGGAGTTTAGCTATATTATCAATTTCATAAGTTGGGAGTTGGAATTGGGAGAGAAACGCGTCAACTGCACATAGGTATACGCATATGCACTTTATAGTTTATCGATGCACGTGGTAATCCTTCGAACCGAACCGCCCTTTTTCATTTCGAGAATGGATTTTGCGGAATCGGTTTTTGTGTACACTTAGAGCGCATCCTTTGACGTTAATTTAATCAGTTAGTGTCTGAGTTTCTTGAGCTAATGGCGACTAATCAGGTGGATGTTTGCACATAATCAAGAAAGCCGCCCTGACCGTGCCTTCTAATCAACGCTTAACCTTACGTATACCCGTACCTATATCAATGTAGATAGTAGACATATGTATGTACCTGACAATAAATTAATTGCGCCAATATTGCCTCGGATCCACTCGATTCAGACTTGAGTGTTTCCCCTTTTAATTTCACCCTTGTTTCACTTGTTTTGGAAATAACAACTTGTCAACAACTTGACATAATAAATTATTTGGATGTCGAACAAAAGACAGCACGGGAAGGGTGAAGATATATGCTTACCTCTCTCCATGAATAAATATCTACATCATAACATCCAGTTATTTTTTCTCTCATCATTGTATTACCTATTATTATTCAATTGATGGTGAAATATGATACAAGAGTTCCGACGACAAATTGAAATATTATACAGGCTGTTTGACAAAAAGTTCCTGAAACCATAATTTCGTTATTAATACGTTCGATTTAAAAACACAAGAGATAAATTGAATAGTTTTTGGAGAATTGTCTATTTTCTATTTCAATTGGTGAAAATAATGTTAATGAAGCTGATTGGTGGTTTATTTTCTGTTCCCAGGAATGGCAGACACGTTTTGGTACTGTTTAATCGGACGAAAAATAACGGAGTTATGGTGTGAGATTTTTTGTCAATAGTCTGGATGTATCAACAAATGAAGTGTCATTCCGCTTTATTGTTCAAATATTCCTAAAGGGATCCGATGTAAATTTTACACACAGAGCAAAAACACTAGTTGGCCGTTAGTTATGCCGACCAACAAATTCGGTGCAGGGAGTAGGCGGCGATTATGTTGACCCTTATTTATGTACCCAATTCTGCAGAACAAACTCCATGTACGGATAGAATTTTCTGCGTTTATTTAAGTTGTTGGTATAATCTAAATTAGGACGGCCGATCGATAGGGAAAGGACCAGAGAAAAACAGGCACTGCTAATTTAGAGCGTTTCTTGAAACCGTCCCTTGGAGGGCGTAAAAGTTGCGTTTAATCATTCAGAGGGTTGAACCAATTTGACAAAACCCTTGTCCCGGTCGGCATACATGTGGGGACACGATGCACCTAATGCGCCCAAAAACCGCTACCACTGTCTCGCTACCTTAGAACTCGGGACCTTCAAGAGCACTACCGCATCCTGCTAATTTACATCAAGGATGGCAGGATAATCCAATTTTAAACATCCTAATCGATTGCGGCCATTCGCGATAATCTGAAAAGAGAACTTGATTAGCTTACTCAGGCCGCCGGCAATTTCGGCGTTTCTTCCAGAACAGTGCCGAACTTTTTAGCAGCCACCTAATAAAATTATCCTAATCACGAATTGATTCGGGTGAAAAGTGGAAGCACTCGTTGTATTTCAACGTTCACCCTCACCTGACCTGCTCGAAAATGCAAAGCGCTAATAAAATGCGTCGATTACCGGAATTATCGGTCGAAAGAACAACACGACTCGGGCACCTGAACGTGATGGCAAACTCCGCGTTAAAAGTTTAATTGTTTGAAGAGTAAATTAGTCCGTCAATAGACGTGCAGTGCGCGTTGTTCGAGAGGCGATCTTTTACTTTTCGATCGGTTCAGAATTCTAATGAGATTTAGTCACAAAATACCACGTCCTAACATAAACAGGAGGAAAAAGTTGGTTAGTACGTAGGGCAAACATTCGCGCCACTCGGATTACGTAATGTTTGCTTTTCACGGGGATGAATCGGCGGGAGGCACGGGGGCGGCTTTACGATCTGGAGATTGTGCAGGTTGTGCGGCTCATTTCGCCGCCGCGGAACTTGTTACTCATTCGGTGCATATTTTGTTGCAGGTTACAACACGTACACCTATAACGAGACCGCTCACACCGACCGGGTGCCCGACGAGATACTCTCGGTGCGCTACGAAGACGGCAAATGGTCCAAGCCGTACTACGATTGCGGAGGGGGCAACATCTGGATGCTCACCTACACCGTCCCCTTTTTCGGTTTCCAGAACAACACCTACTTCTTCAAGTAAGTTGCGTATAGCTGCTAGTCACCACGTGAAAAATACAAATGGGGTCGCATTGGGTTATGTTATGTTATGACTTATGAGGTTTGTTCGTGCAGCAGGTTTGGACCGGTCCACAAAGTACGACTCATGGGCACAAGCTTATAGCAGTTCTAGCAGGGAAACGAACTTTTTTCTTGACTGATGGTCTGGTGTTCTTGCAGGAACCTTCAAATTAGATTTTGACTACTTGTAAACCTTCAAAATAGTCAGACCTTCTCAGCATGGACTGGTGGTTTATGACATGCGCAGATAATAGCCCGATTAGCTAACAAAAAGGCGTTTTTGCTACTCTGACCACTTCCTGACCGATCCCAAACTTCTCCATGGTCGATTCTGCGCACTAAAATATCCGAAACCAGGCAATGATCGGTTACAAAACGGTCCACATTTGAGGTGCACGAACAAACCTATGAGTTTTGGACCAGTCCGCAAGCTTGGAACAATTTTACCAGAGGTACTATCGAGTGCCCAGTCTCTCGCTCTATCACAATGTCTGAACATGTGTGCTAGAGCGAGAGCCTAGGGAATACTAATGCACTCGATAGTACGTTCAGTTTTTTGACCTCTTTCTGTCTGACGGTTCGGTGTTTTTGCAGGAAAATTGTAATCAATTTCTAACTGTTTAAAGTGTTCAAGTAGTCAGGACTTCTCGTAGTAGACTCTGGTAGTTGGTGACATGAGCGTCCAAAATTGCTTTTCTGCAACTCTGACCACTTTCTGACCGATCCCAAGCTTATCCAAGGTCTATTCTGCGCCTTAAAATATTCGGAACCAGTCAGTGACAAGTTGCGAACCAGTCCACGTTTGTGGGTGCACGAACAAACCTTTAATTTCGAGGGTTGGCAATGCGGCCCGTTCCCATTATACGAAACGTTATGTATCATGAGGAAGTTCACGGCAGGTCGCGGGTCAGTTGAGTCGAGTCGAGCTGAAAAGAAGGCTGGGGGCGTAAATGAGTGGTGATCTTCCGTTACGTGGAAGGGAAGGCGGGTGCCGCACAAAACCCGTCTGGAGACGAACGTTGCGTATCCGTTTTATACCGTTCGGATGCTTTCTAAATCCGCCCGGTTCTGTCAAAGCGGCAATGCGGCTCGCGTGTACCGGATAATTGTGCTTCGCCTAACAGATAAAATGTTCGAATTCCAAAGCCGCCCGAGCTCTTATCGATTCGTTACTGTACCATGTTTTGTGGGTATGGTACACGGTATACACACTTCGCAGACCGTGGCCGGCATCAATTCATATCTGATCCCCCGCAGAGGGTATACACCTGTAAATCGGCAGCCCCAATTGACAGGAGCCTCGTTTACCCTTTTCAATTCGCTTTTGCCTGAGGACAAATTTCAAAACTATGTGCTCTCGATAGAGAGGCACATAATAAGAGTGACAAATTGCACCCCCAGTATTGCCAGCGACAAGCCAACGATTAAACCGCAACGGGAAAAACAGCGTTTCAACCGCCTCGAATTAATTCCAAACGCGCACCTTGCCCCTTTCCATTTGGCTAAAACTCGGACGCCGGACGCCGAATGAATAATTGAATATCAAAACCGGCGACACTAATCCTCCCCGATTCGTTGGAATTATTGCGTAACCAACAATAATAATTGCGCCGATATACAATAATAATACATAGATATGCCAATACGCACGCCTATTTCATTTCACACGTATTATTCGGATTAGAGCCGTAGGTATTTATTACGCGATTAATTTTTCACGGGAGTCAATTCCAGGCGCGATCTTTTCCACCGGAATCGAATCGAATCAAGCATGCCTAGCGAGGAGGAGGCTTTGCTGTCTACCCGGTTGGCTGTTTTTGAATAATTGAAACATTTTCACAATGAGGTGGACGGGACTTGCTGGAAAGCGCCGAAGATAGAGAGCATCGAAACGAAACGATTCGCGACCAACTTAGCCGGATAACGAGACGTCGATAACAACAGAACTGCAACAGTTTATCTAAATTGACGTTTTAATCGAATTATCTCACTAATACTTCATCCGAATCCACTCGAAGGTATCGATTCATCTTGCATTATTTAATTCAAACTCCGAGACGACTTGTAAATTCGATAACAAACTGACCGTAAAAACACGACTATACGGCATAAGAACTGGCAGACCAACTTTGTTTTTATATTTGCCGGGTGAAAAAGAAGACAACACCCAGAAGGGGCGAGTTCATAGCTCTATAGTTTTCATAAACCAAGGTTGTAAAATTGAAAGGATGCGGTGCCGGCGCTTTTTCAGCCAAGAACTAAGGAGAGAGGGAAAAAACCAAAAACACGGTGCTCAATCTAACTGGAAGATGAAAGAGGGGCATCAGTACATAGGACTACAAATATGAAATTGTTATTTATTGCCGCATACCTTTCGCCGACTCTTTCAATATTAACTTACCTCATCTCTGGGGTCTGGTACATTTAAAAATGTACATCTCTTCTTTATTTGTAAAATCTACTTCGTGTGTGTAGAGGTGTGCATGGACCTACGCAAATTGCTCCCTTATACGTAGTGTGCGAACGAACATTTTCGCTAGATGTAACACCCAGATAGGGTTAAGTGCGGGCGCGAGCCCATTAGTTTTCAGTACGCGAGAGGGAAAAAATAAATAAGGAATTTACATGTATATCTTTGTCGTGCATTCGCAAAAGCCATTCCTCATAATTTAATCTAACAATTAAAAAACAATAAGGGTCAGGTTAAGAGGTGGTAGACACGCTATAAAATTTCGAACTCAAACACGCACTCGAACCGCAACGTGCGCCCGTTGTTGATGTCATCATCGCATATTTAGCGAACAATACCATTATTAGAGAGTTGATGATACCCATTCATTAATCTGGATGAATTCTGTTCCACTTATTATTATATTAACGCCGAATTGTTTGAATTTACACGAAAATATCAACACGTATCTATACATACCTACATACATATTAATGTGATCAGTTTACATGTAAAGCTTTTTTTTAAGATGAACGGTAAATTCCATTATATCAAAATTCATATATTTACCTGTATTTGATTTGATATTTATTCAAGTGTATAGAATAATACAAGTTGTATAAACAATTCCTACCGAGACATCATGTGTAGGCTTAAATTGCTTATACTAATAGATTTGAACAATACATATGTATATGTATCTTATTCACACATACATTTCGATGTCTTTATTCAAAGCAAGGAAATTTATTTTTGTAAAATGTCTTTTAATGACTTTTTGATATTAATTTTTTTTCTAGCTCAAGCTTAAACAATTTATTGTATTCTGATATAGCTATGAAGGCATATGATTTTTGCCTTACTGACGTGCATTTTTTAGTTTGTAAGATTCTGCCTGGTCTTTGATGTACCTACTATTGATGTATCTATGATCCAGCTCAATATACTTACGATTGCATATATTTTTTTCTGCTGTTGTCGGTGCGTTTAATATTATTTTCAGAAGTCTTCTCTATAGCTTGACGATTGCTTCTCTATTATTGTCATAGGCTTCGCCCGAGATAATTAATCCATAGGTTGCTGTAGATTCAAACAGCGCATAAAACAATTTGACCAATTCGTCCCTTCTAAACACTTAAAAGTTTCATTTAAAAATAATAACGAGATTTTATCACCCCTCCACTAAAAGGGTTAATCGAGTTAGAATATAAATATTTCTCACTCAACTCAACAGTACCTACGGGCACAGAGAAATAATTACAGTAATGGGATTTAGTACGTTCCATTTTTGAATGAATAGAATGTTCTTTATAGGACCAATAATGGGGTCTTCCACGACTTTTTGTAATAGCATTTTCTGCAAGTTCACCATTCATTTAGTCGGTCCATATATTTTTTTTTTGGAGCCCTTGGCGCCCTCGAGACCCTAAATTCGAAATTTAAGAAGGAGGGATGACGTCTAAACTATTTTTTAATATCGTCATTATCGCCGCTAATGACTGATGACATTCTCAACGAAATTCGTTTATGTGATCAGTGAGTCCTACTCTAAGATCCCATAGAGTTAGTTTCGGTATCCCCGCCGCTGTGAACGACCTCACTCGACAAATAGTTGTTTTAATTTTTTGAATGTCCTCTGTTGTTTGATTTCGGTTGTTGGTAATTTTTTAACGGAATCTCATTACTTTGTAGATAAATTCATTTCGTATTTTATGCGATTGACTGAAATAAATAATGCACTCGATCAATTACGTAATTATTTTGGAGCGGTGCCAGAGTTCGCTTTGGCGTAGAAGGTGCTTGCTTGATGGCTCTCAAATACCCATCACAGCTATAGAAGATACATGCAATTAATTAATTTCGTTTGAATCGGAGCGGTCTGTTTTAATCTCTTCCAGAGTCGCCGTCGGAATTTTCAGAAGAAAGTGATGAAAAAGCTCGAGCTTTTTCAGCAATTAATTTTAGTTGTTGTGACGGTGTGGTTCGGGGATTTCGAAATTCATTTTTATATTTCTGTAATTTGTTTCTATTACAAGGCTTTCAGCTTTTGTCATGTTTGAATGATTTATAGCGCTACATCAATGACACCGTTGTCATTTTTTCCTAGATAAGTTGAATAGGGGACGATCTGGTAGTAGCACTGTCCTTAAAATATCCATATAGCTCTAAGCCAAATTGATGTCTAGTAAAAAATGATTCATGGCGTAGACGAAGTAACTTTCTTCTGATCCATTTAGTATTTAGTCTGGTTTTATCGTATATCGCACACGGGCTTTCGGGGGGAGTATAAGGTATAACTGCCCAATCGCATCGGTCGCTCGCTATCAATTAGAACTTGATAATAATGGAACCAATCAAGTCTAATTGTTTCAATCCTGGTTGTCCTGAGAACTTTGTGTTTAATCTGAATAGTTGCGACGGTGGCGTTCGGGAAAATTGGGAAAATCCGAGCTCATTATTTCGAGAATTACCAATTGATCATTGAATGGGGCCACAATCGCGGCCCGGCATCAGCCGGCCGAGCCGGCGGGATTGAGACTCGAACAGGACTCGGTGAAGATAAGCCTCAAATTGCGGAATTCCAATTCGCGCCGCCTAAACTGATCCGGGAGCGGCATCCTCAAATGTTTGCCGACCGCCTCGCTTGCCTGTGCAAACCCCCACAGAAAGAAGACCCCGGATCCGGCCGTGCTCACGCTCCCGCTTCGGCTCCGGCTCCGGCTCCACGCCACCGGCCTAGAAAATCTCGACGCAATTGAACCGTGCAGTGACGGACTACTCCGCGGGGATCACGGGACCTCCCGGGAGACCCGACGACGATTTTCCCCATCTGCGAAGTCGAAGCCCCGCCTGACGTCGCCACAAATGTGCAAAACTTAAAACTGAACATGCCATCGATCTGCCGAAATGTGCGAACCGTGTTGAAAATTGCACTACACAACACGAATTATATCAGGTATTTAGGTAATTAAAACTAAAACCATTGTCTCCGAGTGTAGTAGTCGCAGTGGGTAGGTGTACCGTTTAATGAGACCTACAAATTTACATTCATGCTTCTGTAATTTAAGTCAAGTAAGCGTTTTATCGCGTGGGTAAATTTCGTCCGCAAAAAGGTGCGGAGCCAAAGTACACAAAATCCATAATCGGGCAGAGGCAACTGAAACAGAAATCGGGAATCCATTCCTGGGGCAAAATGTAATGCCGGGATTGGAGGCCGAAAATATCAACTAGGGATTCGGGTTTCGAGATTCTGGGATTTTCGGGATTGATCCCTAAAAGAATTAATTAAGTTTGAACAGTTTTAATTAATATTAGCGCTTCTGACTACCAATGGGGGCATTCTTTTCCAAAAGTTAACGAGTAATCAACGATTTTGAATAGCCTAGACTACTGGAGAATTTTAGCTCGAATAATTAATTATTTTTTTTACAAAACTCAAAAAACTTAACATAACTTTTGGTCATCAGAGGTCTCACTGCTATTTGGAATCACGAATAGGGATAATAGGAATCCCGTCCCTACTTCAGTTGGCCCACTTCGTGACTTCGACCCATTTTTTTTGGCCGCTGGCCCACTTGGAAAATTTTTACTTTCTCATTTACCGACCTTGAAAAATTGAAAACCTTTCTGGCAATCCAGCCGTTGGAGCCCGGTCTTTCCACCTCTGATTGTCCTCCAATTAGTTAATTGGAACTTTGAATGTGACAGTGTTATTATCTTTCAATCAGATTTGTCACAGTCAAAGTTCTAATTAGATAGAGATGACAAGACCCAGACTATGCTATAGTTATTTCTAAATGCTTTTTCAAATAATATGACGGCAATCTAAACACCGACCCAACTATTCGAACCTTCCAGCAATCTTGGATATCCCCGGATCGAAAAACTTGAAACCAGGATTTATCTAGATCTCAATAATTTTCGGGAATGATAGTTTTGGGATTTTTAAGATACCGCGGGATTGGATTCCCGAAACATCCACAGAAGGTGGAAAAATGAAATGGGTAGAATATTATAGGAACCATCATGTCGGTTTGGTTTGCCAAGTTGAACTGCGTTGTGTTGAATTCACCTGGCAAGAAACGTGCTCGTTTTCACTTTTCTGTACCGCCTCTAAAATCCACCATATCTACAATCTATCGCACCTAAACCTAAGCCTTGATCAGTTTCCAGCGATTGATTCTGTGTAGAGTCGTTTGAAGGTGAAGAAGCATTCAGGGGATTTGGGATCGGGTGTGAGGATTTTGGAATTTTTCAAAGTATGGAACACCTGAGTTACCCCTCCGATAACACTGTTAAATAATCCATTTCGGCGAGCGCGAGAAATACAAAGTAGGTTCGAGGCGAAATGTCAATAATCACGGGGGTTGATATGGAAGGAAGAGGCTAATCGAGCACGTACACGGGATAGACATTGTGATTTCTAGATTTCGGAAATGCTACCTTTCTGTCTGAACGCCATCACACCACCTCTTCTCCCAGCCATCATCGAGTAAGTTTGCTTTCCCTCCTAGTTCGCCAACCTCATCAACCTGCACCCACCCCATCACCCATTACCAACCGAAAATCCGACAGACAAAGGGGAAAAAATAAAAACGGAATCGAAGGACATTTAATCCTGTGCTTTCTAAATGAAATTATCAGCGCGATGCTGGGTAAATTAAAGACAAACAAAAGTCCGAACTGGTATTTGAATTTAATACCCGTTGCACTCAGTCAGGCCCATCGAAATTAATATTTTTGTTGGGGGTGTTGTATAAAGGACGCAATTTCGGGTGGAAATACATTGAATTAGGCGGCCGCCTCTCTCCGAAACGACGGCTCCTGGCTCCTGCTTATATCGGACGCTTTATGCACACAATCAACGTCTGCCTCCTGCCGAGACGGTTTTTTCCCCTTCTAAATAAAACTCCGAATTGCGCTTGTACCATATACCGTGTGTACAATCGCTTTTGCTTTAGTTTTAATCCCATATTATAACCATTAAACAGTGACAACTCGACAAAAAAAGCGTTTGAACACAGGGGAATCGCTGGCGCGATATGAGAATAGTTGGGCGAAGCCAAAAACTTTCGCTTCACCATCATCCGTCTTGATTTGATGTCTTTTCCATCACATCCTTATCGCATAAGCATAAAGGAGTGCCACGGAATACGAAATTGTCCATCAGTGGCTGGCCGCACATTTCCCTTTCGGGTTCGAAATTATAGGATTTCCGGATGACGTGTCATTTTTCGCGTGATGCTGAAAAATGGCTCGTCTTGTCGTTCCGGCTAAAACAGCCTTGACATAGTCGGGGTAAATCTTTCAATTGATAGAGGGAGGGAGCGTGGCTCGATCCTGTGGGGGTGGTGGCCTTTGTTTCGGCCGTTTGAGACGCTTTGGGGCGTGTTTAATTGATAATCTGTGATATTCAAGGAAATCTATTAAAACTGTACTTCGAAGAGCCGGGTCTTTTTACAATTTTCTCTGCAGGAATCCCGCAGGCCTTGATGTCATTATTATTAAATTATTCCATCTCCCCATCTATAGATAAATCCGGCAGTCGACGGTGCATTTGCGAAATAATTAATAACTGAATCTGAAGCATTGTTATCAATATGGATTAGGATCATTTTGTTCGTGAATTAAAATTCCTACATATTATCGTATAAGCCTTGATAAATTGGCTAATTTATTATACGACCCAGTGAAGAGGGAGCCGAATATCGCGGAATCGCGAATCGATCGTGACTAATTATAATTGCGTTCTTTTATGAGTCGTTAGGCACGGTTTTGTGATTTTTCGTCGTTCTGCGGAAGTGCGATCACTTCAGTGAATTACGACACGTAATTTCGCCTCAAGTGGGTACCGATCGGGAAATTGGGTTACGACGTTAATTCACTTTAAGGTTAATAGAAAGAGTCGCCGCCGGCATACGATATCGGAGCTAATTGATTTAATCATTTTCGAATTTGGGAACAGAGACGGAGAGAAGAAGTCGGGATTTCCGCTGAAAGCTCCCTCGGTTTGCGTTGAAACCGGATCATCAAGCGAGAACGAAATATCGGTCGGGGACGGGTTTTCGCACCGCCTCCTCCCTGGTAGCGGTGTAGGGGTATAGGTGCTTCGGTTTGGCCCTCTATCTGGTATCTGTATATCTGAGTTGCTTTAGATTTAGTGCCCTTTCCGTACGCATTACATATTAAACTAAAGTGTAGTGCTATACCGAAACCGAATCAGGCTGTAACATGTGCCGTCGTGTGTACGCCAAGCGTGTTCACCTCCAGCATCCCTGGACCTCTCATACCGTACCCTTATCTGCCCCCGAAACCGAAATCGATACTTTTTCACATGAAAATTTCCTCCAAACTAAAGCCCACAAACGCACAGGACGGGACTGGCCGGCTCCAACCCCCACAGGGGCGTCTTAGTGGAAACCCTCTAAACGGCGCATACGATTATGATTGATGTTGGGATCGAGTCTCTTTGAACTTGATTTGTTCCCCGTATGAATATCTAAAATCGCAAATCCTCTCTAATCCTCTAATCGGAAAAAACCGCTCACGTTTCCCGCTACCTGATGCGCTACTTTAAACTTATGCCCGTTAGATGTAAAGCCTGGAAAAGCCGGTTATAAATACCAAAATCACGACCAAATTCTATACCACCTAATAGCCACTCATCCACGCAACTATAGTTATAACCGAAATTAACTGAACTCACTTTAAGACCAAGCACTTCTGGTTTCTATATTCCAGCCCGATGAAGGCGGTTGGAATTTTGTGAGATGCCAGTCCCTGATGTGAGCAAAAGAAAGTAAACACAGTAAAACTGTAATCTCGCTTGAAAGCGACAAGCTATTAGCAACATTGCAATTAAGTTTGTTGATTCCCACCAATTTGCATGATAATTGTTAGGATAATTCGTACGTGTTACTTCAACACGAGAAGCCCGAATGTACCATACAGACCGAGCTAGTCTGAAATTGCAAAAAGGCGAGTTTGAATATGTACACATATGTAATAATGTAACAGAAGGAGACGTAATGTATGTAGGCCTGTAGATGTTTTCCAATTTGAACTTAATTTCTTGACGATCCTGTCAAATCGCGGTAATGGGACGTAAAGCGACGAAAGGGGACGGTTTCGCCTTTAAAAGTGATGAACCGTAAAGTGGAAGAAACAAACGTTTTCATCGCGGGCCTGTAGCTATTTACAAAAAGTCGAGCGAAAGGGAATAAAAGTTAATATTATTATTGTGTGTAAATGTCGGAATCAGAAAATGTAGGGTGTAAGGCGAATAACGGGCTGCAGTAAAGCCGAAGTAGTAATTGATGTATGCTAAACAATTTATACATAAGAAAAGAAGAAAATCATTTCAACCGTAAAGTTGATCCTTTTGATATCATTACTGTTTGTAAGCTATATTCCAGACGTTTTGTGTTTGAATGGTATTTCGCTTTTACTTTTGTAAAATGACTTAATCAGAGGCAGCATCTCTGGAACCCTCGGTAATAAAGTTTATTACTTGATCGATAAAGAGGAGAGTTCTCCGTGGGTCAAACAGCTCGAGCACAAGTTTTTCCTGGAATTTGGCTCCGCGTTTTAACTGCGGCAAACATTTCTTAATTTGAGACCGAATTGAAAAAAGCGAATCAAATAACAAAATTGATTGATATTTGTGAATAGCTAGGTACGTACATATCTCCTATAGGAGTTCTCGAATCCGATAAAATTGCATGATGAATTGTGGACTGGCTCGATAGTATACAGGAGTGTTTGTGGACGCAAATACCTCGGCCCGGAATTTGCAGATCGTGCAATCTTCAATAGGTATTCGAACACATCCTGGAGTGCTCGAGAAAGAGCCAGGCCACCGTCCTGTGTTTACGCTCCAGTCATAGGGCTATGGTTAATAAAACATATTAAAGCTGAGAGTAAAGAGGGAGCTTTCAATAACCTTTCTTCTTGTAGAGGCGAGGCCGTAAATTCCGACGGAGCGTTGCGATTTTTAATTATGGTTCAAAAGTTATTCGCGAATCGAGTTAGATTATAACTTAGGTAGGAATGTACATAATGTACGTTCCGTGATTGGAAACGGATGACGAATGGTGAACGCAATTCGGTCGGTTATAATTATGTTTAAACCCCAGAGAAGTCATTAGGGATTAGGGATGCGCGATCGCCTTTGTCTACTTTAATCTGGGAACTACTTGAGGGTTTCTCTGTCATTAAGTAACAAATCAACTGTAAACAAAGTGCGGTAGAAATTTGAATTTCCCGGAGCCCGTGGTGTAACTTTTGTTCCACATCTGTTTTCCCAACACTTAATTGACATCGAAGTTTCCTAACCCGGGCAACATAAATTCGATTTTTTATATGGTCCCCATAAGCGTGCCAGAGAACCCGGAAACCGAGCGCCGAGCCGACGACGACACCTAATTCCAATGTCGTCAGAGTGAACAGTTCACAGAGAAATTTCATAACACCTCGATGGACCACCACTCGAACTCATTTGACAAATGATCGGTCGGCGGACGTGTATCGATATTAAAGGCCGGTGCGGTTTGTTCGCTTTCAATCACTGAAGGCACTTTTCCCATGGCGCGGTGCACTGCATCGGACGTGTGTGCGGTACGTACAATTTTGTCCGGCGCTCTTGCGAGAAATTCCCGCCGCGCCATCATCAATCACCTCGATGGATATGATTATTAAATGTTTGCAACGGAATAACGGAAACGCATACCAATACGATTGAATCCACAATCGCACAATCGCCGTACGGTGTACATAATACGTTATGTACGCAGTAGTACGCAAACAGGGAGACAATGGTCGACCAATTAAATTTGCTTTATTTCTCCAACGCGAATCGATTAGAGTTGTGTTTAATGGGGGCACTTCGGCCTCCACAAAGCCTGCAACGCAACAACAAAAGTTCTGTCCAAGCATTTACTGACCAAATAACAGGATAATTGTTTAGTAAGTAGTTGTTCTTTCCCCGCTCTCGGAGCCGCCACTAATTACTGTTTAAACATTTTCGGCCATCACTCAAAATTCGCTATCCTGATTCGTTTGAGAGAATCATTGATAATACGCTGATATGTGATATGTATGTTCTATCAACATTCTCCAGTTCGGAAATCGTATATAAACTTCTGCAAAATTTGTAAGTCACATTATAACGGAGCTTTCTAGTCCTCGGTCTTCCTGACTTTTCTAGAGAAGACACTTCTAACACAAAGTACCATAGCATCGACCGTATTTTTCTCGAACGTAAAGGGTAATAGCGTAAATTTCATTGACATCACCCATCACGGTCAGCCATGGTAATTAAGGCGAACGGCCGAACGTTTGTGGTTGTAAATTACGGTCGGTTTGCAACAGAGTTTTTTCTGTCTGTTTATTTGTTTGTTTCTTGGTTGTTTCGAGACAAGAAAATTAAAGTTGTACGTTCCTGTCGATACGATACGTTATTCATCTGTCAAGTGTCAGAACGAGAAAAATTGCCATCAGGTCTCGAATTATTAAAACTCGTTATCAACTGTGAATGTTTTAACAGTTAGAGAAACTTTTATTCCCGAGTTATACTTATTTACTTTTTAGTACGGGGGAGGGAGTGGTTTCCTCGAGTTGGCTTCAAGTTTTTTGTTCAACACCACCATCACGGTGGAATATCCGTGATATTTAATGTGAAATGTGAAAAGTCCGCAGGCGAAATCATTTGCATTTTTTTGATGCAGAAAACTGCAGGAGCATTGCTGTTATTTTAAATCAAAATGCAAGATTGTGGAAAAACATAACTCAAGATTATTCCATGCCGTTAAATTTAACGTCTACCCGAGCTAATAAATGGGAAGGAGTACGTAACGTTATTGTTTATTATGGGATAGAATAGGTTACATCCCCATACCCCGATCCGGGACCAGGCGGTATCTTAAAAATGCGATATTGTGGGTCGTGGTTTTATGAATAATAGGTACTTTTGCGCATTCGATTCGGACCAACGATTCTTGTGTGTCTTATGAACGTCCTCCGCACTTTTAGAACTCGGCTCACAACGAAAACAGCTTTGCATTTAAAGCGGCGTCTTTCATGAGATCATGTGCTTATGTTTTGATAAGGATGCTCCCTATTTTAGACGGACGGTCTTTTTTAATAAAAGTCTCACATATTTATTTACATGGATGGAATACGAATACGACCTACACAGACCTCTTTCAAAACCGATGTTGGTGGAACGCGCTCTCATTAAATTCCGCCGTTCGTCACGTTGATATACGCTCCGCTTACTTATTTTGTTGAAAATGCAGTTTGTTTGACTGTTTACCCGCTAGGACTTCCCCCGTGTTCGCTCAGGTCCGTAAATGGAACATTATCCAGTTTCTATTCAGATTCGAACGTCAATAGGTATTCGTTATTTGTATGCCTCCGTGAATGGGGCTGGAGAGACGTTATCGCGACAGGGCGATATTTTCGGTCAAATTGATACTTGAACCATAAGGGAAGTTTTTTCTTAAACACGTACCTACTTAGGAGATTACGGAGCCGGCGTTGAAATGAGAATAACTTGGACTTTTGTAAATGCGACGCAGCTTCTCTGAAGAAATTAAACGGAATATTGATGCCTAGCTCGACTAAATTGTCACGAACAACGCTTTTATGGGCCATTCTTTTTTATGTCACCGTGATTTATGTATTTGTATCGCTTCCGAACAGATTCGAAAAAAGCCGTATTTTGATTTCTAACAAACATTTTCTCTTCTGAATTATTGAAAGTCAACCCGATGGATGATTGCGATTTTATGTTATTTCATTCAAATATACGCGGTTCCCTCATCCCTTATCCCGTTCGGTTTTCATATTACGTAGGTATATCTCCCTTCAGGAGAGTGTCCCTTCCCGGTTGTACATTGGATGCGTCCTATCGCGAGTTCCTTGTTACGTTCTGACTTTCCGTTCCTTAAGTGGTTTCCTTCAATTTTTAAAGAAGTTTATTTTAGCAGCGTACGTGCCTTTTTCTTTTTTCACTCAAGTTCTTTCTACGGTCTTACTTCTTTCGATGCGAGGTAGTTCTCCATCAGTTTTTAACTACCGATCCACGATTTGTTAAACTGATACATATTTCAGAGATTGATTAAATTAAGTGTCGAGTAGGGTTTTTCTCCTTCATTATAGCCAGATCTAAATTAATTCACGTTAATTAAAACTAGGTACGCTTGCATGAGCAAATCGAAATTAAATCGATTGGGTAATAGACTTCGGGCGCAATTCTGTAGTGGTAATTAGAACAATTGCAGCTGCAATATCATTGTCAAGTGAGAGAATTCGTATGAAAGCGCGGTGTGACTGTTTATTTGCCCCGAATTGAATGAAAACGTATGAACTTACGCCGTGCATGGATATAAAGCCACGTTTATTCTGCGATTATTAAATGATATACCCGACGTTATTAATGGAGTTTCCGGGCTTTTGTGCAGAAACTAAAAAGTGGATCGTGATGTGGTTTCATACAACCAACTGCAGAATTTTGTACGATAGGCAGAGTAACTAGTCGCATTGATTACCGGTTGCCGCTGCACTTTGCTTGCAGACTAAAGAGTATAGCCGCCTCAAGCCAGCTTAGCGCGCTATTTGCCATCAACGGCAATTAAAGTGGTCGAATCCAAAAGAGCGTAAGTACTGATAAAAGACCAACTGTATAGTAAAATAAAATTGTGATGTGATGAGAAGAAGACGAGAGTTTTAGATAGCAATAAAATTGTTATCACTTGTCCTTAAGTTAATACCGACGTATCACAATTCTCTTGACTAATTTCAAAGATTTACGAGTCAATTCAGGTGAGTTTAAGATCGGAAAATCAGTTTTATCGTTTTGAACATGATGTTCCTTGCTCAATAAACCGTGACCAATGGATACCGCGTAGATATGCAGTCTCGATCGAGGTTTTAAAAAATATATGATTTTCTTTTCTTGTTTGGACGATATGAGAAAGTGTTGTCTCATCAAAAGCAGAGTCGTTCTAAAATGGGATGTATGATAAGGTGGGTGGATTCTTTTATAAAAAAAGAAAGCCCACGACCTTTGAGTAGTTAAAAATAATTGAGAGAGGGGAGTTTCTACAGAAATAATTTCATCATCGAAGAGGACTTGTTGACATTCGACGGTGCCGTTTGAAACTAATAAAACTAAAAGCGGCTGTTCATTCTTGACTTTTGGCTCCGTATGGTATTTCCCAAATCATCATCTATATCTCGTACTCTTTCTGTTGCAATAATCGAGCGTTTTCTTTAAGAAAACATTGACCCTAAGTGGGCTTGATGAAATTATGTTCAAACAGAATTGAAAGATTAATAACGAGACTCGATTTTAATAGGGTAACAGATTTTCACAGTAAGCTTATTATTAGTCTCGACATTTTCCTTTCATGTATAATACGACTTATATTGTTTTCTAGTTCGCTGAATTCGGGCACGGGGGAGTATAAAAATTTCAAGTGAAACTTCCAAAATTAAAATCGAGTTTGACTTAAGAGGATGATCTAATGAATAGAAATGAGCTCCATATGCAGTTCTTTAGAATGTGTTCAACGCTACGCGTCGTGATTAATTTCACAAAACCGACGTCGCGATGTTCCGCCGAGTCGTCGAGTGTTGAATGTTGAGTGTTGAGAGTTGACGACGTGAAGCTACCTCATATGATTAAACGTAATGGACAATAACCAATTTTGCAACGCGGATCTCGTGTTTGGAGGTAATAAATTCTGAAGTTTGTCAGTACGCGCATGCAGAAGTGCAGAACGGAATCGGGCTGCAGTGGAACTCTTGCACCAACAACACCGTATCGTGGTGTGTTGTTCCACATCTAGTCCAACTACAGTTGTATCACTTATATCTGAGTGCATATTGGCATATCGGTTTTGGCAGGCACGAATGACGAAACAGACGATCTTCCGTTTAATCAAAATGTCACTTTCAATTAAATACCTGTGTCTACTTGTAGATAACTGACAATACGATAGCAAGACTAAAGAAAACCAGTATTTATGGAAAATTGAATGGCGATAACTGCATATCTATCTATGCATGTAGGTACGAATCGTATGGTAATTGGGCGTGCAAAGTAATGATTAATGATGCATCAGCGACATACTGCTGCATTCGTGTGTGCAGCGGTTAAAACTAAACGTTAGGTATGAATATAAATTGGGTTATTATATTTATCACGAAAAATGCACACTATGCGATATTTATATTTGCTTTGAACGCACCCGCAACCGGCCAATTACTACTAAGCGCTGATTTGCCGGGTAAAATAATTAAAAACTTGAATAAGGGATGAATCGGGGTTTGGGCGGGGTTTGTTTTAATTAAAGAATTATCGCGGCTTCTTGCACGTGTGATCCTCTTTGTATCCGGACATTAAAAAAAGCACTATCTCTGCGGCTAATTAGTTATAACAGAGTTGACGGTGGTTCGGGGATGGAGATGTCGGGGGATGAGGGGGGGTGGCGTTCCGGGGCCTTATCCTTCGTTAATGTTGCATCTCTGGTGACTGAGATGGTCAACCGCCGAAACAATTAGGTTAACGCAATTCCCCACCAGCTCAAATGACTCATTACTGTGACCGAATCTATCCCGAGTTGTCTGTGTGTTCCAGGGGTACCAGCGGGATTGACGTAGATCTGCGTAGAGTGGATATCGACCAGTGCCCGTTGCCGAAAGGCAGCACCCAACTCAATATTTTCGCGGCCTCGGACAAGTGCAAGAAGAGGACGACCGAAGTAAGTTCCCCATTCTTATCACAAACACGTTTTTACCGGCAAATTTACAACCATAGCTCCGGCTTGATATTCCGAGCATAAATTTGTTTTCCATTCAGAAAGCGCAGCGGAATCTCGCGCCATTCAACCGAGAAAGTGCAGCAAATGGTTGTTGCTGGCGTTTATACGGTTATTTTTTTTCCGGCCGTTACTCGCACCCCTTTGTGTTTGCGGCCGACCGAGGCGATGCGACGACCAAGACGAGGCAAAGTTCTAAAGTTTCGTTTCGGCGAGCGTCCTCCGCCCGCTTTCTCGCTTACGTCGAGGAACACGGTTCAGATATGCAGATAGTGTCCCTCTCTGTATGGTGTGGCAAGTCGTGACATCGATTAATCACTTTAATTATGTCATTTATCAACCGAAATCACCGGCCATTATCTTAACTGTGTGTCGAGGACCTTATTAACTGTGACGAACTCGTCGTCACCGTGTAAAGCTCGAAACGGATACAAAAGTGGAATGCGGATTATTCGTTTCACGGGTACGCGTATTATCGGCCCCTCGGAGGGGTAGGTCCGTCGGTTGCTTTAATTCCGCTCGAATCAAGTGCCGCGCCCAGGGAGCGCGCTCTAATTTCTGCATAACAAACTGCCGAGGCTCAGATAAAACCGGCCATGCCCATGGTTCCCATAATTTTCCGGCAATCCTGGCAATTGATAATAAATTTGCCGTATCTAAAGCGGCCTGTCCGACCATATTCAACTGGGTGCAGATGGCATTTCATAAGGGACGATCCCTTGATCTATCCGTGTAGTTCGTTTTGCCGTTCCGTTTCGCGACGTGACGGTTATAATACGTGCACGCGTAACGTGCCCACCTACACATCGCATTATTATATCATAATAATGTTATAACGGCGTCGCCGTGCGAAAACGCATACGTGCTGAAAGCGCACGAAATATAAGTTAATGTGGAACGAGATAACTAACGTCAATTTGTTCCAGTGTGTGCCGTTGGCCGGTTTGGGCTTCCGCAGGGGTAGCTACAAGTGCGTCTGCCGGCGCGGGTTTTTCTTCCCCGACACCAAAGCTGAGAGGCGCTACTATAATGGAACCGTAATCGAGGAGGAGTACGAAAAACTGATGTTGGTGAGTCGGTGTGAAAGGGTCGCCGGTGCCAGTCGCAGAGTGCATGATAGGCGCGAATTTGCATCCCTCTGGAGGGCTGAAAAATCGAAAAGATCCCATACACATTACCCGTATAGTGGTTCGGTAAGGTGCAATTTATCAGAAATTGCGGCCGCTCGGAAATTTGGCACGATTCCGAATGTGAGGTCGATTGTACGATATGCCCACTAATTCAGTCGCCGCGGTGTTGGCGAGGCACAAAAATTACCATTATTGATTCAGATTTGCTCCGCAATTTATTGCTAATGACGCCTTCATGATCGGTGTCGGTGCCAGGTGCAGGAGTTTTCTTTTATTACTCGTTCCGGACGTAAAGGTGCACTTTTCCGGACACGGAGGACCGGAGAAGCGATATATGCAGCCCTCTTGTTGGTACAACGACCGTAATACTTATTTATACACAATATACTCCGGATAATGACCGAATCGAGGTCTATGGTGTTTGCGATGGGCTGACCTTAAACTACGATACGTCTCCGTGCGGACCAATTAACCTGACTTACGGACTCGAAGTTTATTCAATTGCCATTAAATATGGAGTGTTGGCCCATTGGGCAATATATTTGTGATTACAGAATTATTTAGGTGGTCTCGGTAAGAAAGTAGTTTCGTTTCGGGTCAACAGGACCACCAAGACCACCACCAGCACTGCTGATGGCCGCTTTGACTTGTGTGCGAGTGGTCCCGAGGCGGCGATAAATATGAAACCGTGCTGAATAATATTATAGTAAATCGTTGAGCACTAAAGCTCTATGTAGTTGCGGGATTTATTCTACATTATTTTGTGCTAAAACGTCTTTGTATTATTCAATAGGGGGAGACCAGCCAGTATGCGAAGCCTGGAATTTTCGAATGTCTCTCGTGCCCGGAAGGATGTGAGTCTTGCGAGGATGACCGGCCCTGTGTGGTTTCGCTCAATTGGGTTATGCGTTCCGTCATCCTGGCTCTTTCATGCGTCATCATTTGCTGTTTACCAATTGTGGTCATCTTTACCTGGAAGTACGGCAACGTCAAGGTAGGTCAATAATGCTAATTGCTACAAGAAATTGAATAATCAAGGAGCTTAAGATGTCAAAAGGGACGTTAAAGGAGAGTTGTCGAGCGAATGGATCGATCGACACCTCTCTAATGGTTGTGACTTTCTGATAAACCACCGTTCTTATTAGAAAACTTGCCAGTTTCCCGACATAGCCCAATATGTACTCGCAATTTAAAACTTCATAAATCTCTGTTTCTCGTCTTAGTTTCACTACCCTAGTATTTTCTATCGAGAACTCTGTTCGAAAACTAATTTCGGAATTGTGATGAAAACTTTTCATCAATAAAGAGCGAAGCGTTTTTACAACTGGCGTAGTTCAGTTGTCAATGCTTCCAAACCTAGAAACGGTGGCCTCCGGGAATTTTCAATAGGTGCTCGTAAAATTTTCCTCGTTATCTCGTTGGGAGGTTTACAGCGTTACAGTATTAACAAAAGATTTCTATTTACGATCACAATGCACATGTTATAAAAGTCGGCTTCCGACGATGGATAAACTTGAGTTGGCAAGATTTAATTTGACACCCTCAAAAATATCGCAATTACACATTTCCAACGCGTCCTAGCCTAGACAAATACTGGGCGCCCTGATCTATTATTAATAAGTTCCAATCGAATTGTGTCAAAAACTTCAAGTGCAGGGGAAAAAATTGATGGCGGTGGATAAATTTAACGCATAGCTGTGACAGATTATTTGGGCGTGATTTAAAAAGACCAAGTTTTGTAATTAAAATCTAATTAAAGCTGTGCTTCAGCTTTAAAAGTTTCGGATAATATTTAGTTTTATTTTTATATCGTTTCATGGAGTTTTTAATTAAGGATCATTGTGGGTGGTAGTTCGCATATTGGCCTCGGATCGTCGTTGTTCGTCGTGGGCGTTTTGACGATCAGAGTAAGAGCAGGGCGGTAAATTCTATTGCATTGCATCACCTGCTTACTTGCTATAAGGGAATCAGTGGCGGTTCTCTCGAGTTGCTCTCGGCGGACGTTAACTTATTTCCCTAAGACCCTCTAACGTGTAACGGCAATGGAATTTCCGAATCAACTCGAGAACGCACAACGAAACGCACCGGCTCTCGCACAACTCGAGAATTGAAGTGAGCCCCGGGAGGGCCGCCGTTCCCTTTATTTGGAATTTATTACCAAAACCCTAGAATTAAAACGAATAAAAAGCGATTACTTGGACACGAGTACGCGACGCGTACACTATGAAAAGTTTCAAAAACGCAATTTCTCCTCTCATATTTGTACAAAGAAAGTTTGTTTCCTCAATTTCATTTAACTTTACAGGGATAAGTTCATTTCCAAACTCCCTTGAAATGAAAGTATTTTTGTTTATATTAGGAAGGCCATACAGGTTCCGTTAAATTACCATTTTAATCCGTCATTGATGAATTACGTCCCGGCCCGGACCTGTCTTGGAGTTATAATCACTCCTCCCCATCGATGGCAAGGGGATGATGGGGAGGAGGCGTTAGATGAAATTAGGCTTCCGCCTGGAAATAAAATTGAAATCACGTAAAGAAAATAAATATAACATCCGTATTTTTCCCGTTTCAGGTCGTACGTGCCGCCAGTCCAGTTCTCCTGTGCTTCATCACTCTGGGAGCTTTCCTCATATACTGCACGGTGTGTGTCTCTGTCCACGCTAATTAATACTTCAAGGGAGCACAATCCGGGCGCATATTGCATTCCGAAATTAATCCCATGAGCTCTTGGAAAAACACATATGCACACACAAAATTCCACATTTACATTTCAATATTTCCCCACAGATCGGAATTCTGAAAACAGAATCGATACCAGAGTGTTTTTTACTCCCCACCGTGGTCTTAAATACCTAATGTGGATGAAAAAAACAATTTCGCCAAAATACACCTTACGCGAGCCGAGATATGATAAAAGTTTACGATCGGGAGAGCCTCCTCCTACCTTTGTCTAGCTCTTGCATCGCCTCACCTACGCACGATAAATTCCGAATTTGATCACGCTACGATTATTAACCGCACACCCACAGTCCAAATAGGATTACAATCTAATTTCGTTCGGTTCTCTGTCGATTTTTTCCAGATGATTGTGATGTATCCACGTCCAAATATGTACACCTGCATTGCACGCGTCTGGCTGAGAGAGATCGGTTTTTCATTAACGTACGGCGCGCTAATGTTGAAGACCTGGAGGTGAGTTTACGACGTTTCGCCAGGGGCTTACAATAACATAATGGATGATACTTGCGCTAAATTCGAGAGTATGCGGAAACGTCCCCGTAACAATTTACAAGTTTGAAAGTCGTAATTAATTTATAAAAATGGGACCAAGTGCCGGCATAAAGGGAATCTTCTTATGGATAATAAAAGTTAGCAACCTCTCTCGCAGGGCGTATCTGGCGAGATATCTAATATCATTCCATTTTCCGGCAATTTTCAAGTCTTTCTTGTTGGTTGAAGTGGCACGAGTTGAAAATAAATGCATTTAAATGACTCGCTAATTTATGTACATTAAGAGAGAAGTTTTGTTCGGTCGGGGTACTCGGGGTGGGACACCGTGCTACCTTAACTGTTATCTTTTCAGAATTTCCGTCATCTTCCGCGTTCGCTCAGCCAAGGCCGTCAAGATTACGGACATGAATTTGCTGAAGAGGCTCGGCGTTATAGTGGCCATTTTCACAGTATTTTTGGCGATTCGCACCCTCGTCGCACCGCCCGTCGTCATCGTCGGGCGCACCGCGGACGACCTCAAGGCGTACCTCTGCCGGACCGATTGGTGGGACCACTCCTTCACTACACGTAGGTCCCTTTCGCATAAATCAACAGAATAAACGTCGCCCTCGAGTCTGTATTTTCAGCCTGCCGGTGTTGAATTAAGGCCGACGAAAGTCTCGACTGATTTCTGTTTTCAACGGCGAACGCGAATTTATCGCGTCAATTAGTTTTTATTAGGTGTGTAATGTCAAGAGCTGAATTCACTCCGGAGCTAAATTAATATTCACTCGAGGCGAACTGAATAGAATTTAATAATTCCTGCAATTAGTTTACCAATAATGTTTTGTTTTTTCCATCCTTTCATCCCCAGTGGAGGTCATGTTCCTGGTGTGGGGCATTCGGCTCTGCATTGTGGTGCGAAAGGCCCCATCCGAGTTCAACGAGAGCCGCTTCATCTCGATGGCGATTTATAACGAATTCCTGCTTTCGGTGTTTCTAAATATATCAATGTGAGTATTATTCTAACTGTTTCGCGACCCCATCTGCATCCCGGAGCACGGGGGCACGTCCTGAATCCCGGATGTACATACCTAATACCGACGCACGGTGACGCGCCGCCGACGACGACGGCGACGGTAGCACCCAGGGATCGGTTTACAATCTGATCTCCATATAAATTTGCTGCTGATGTCGAACCCACAAGTCGGCAAAAGTTCAGACGGTTTGGGATTTTCAATATAAAATGCAAATGTCTAATTGCATTTACATTTTTAATGGAATAACGAGTTTATTCGCCACACTGCTTTCCCCTACAACAATTTTTTTCCTCGACGCCCTAATTAAAACTTCATGTCGGGCGCTCAATGAGCGTTTCGAAATTAGAATAATTCACTCTGCATCTGGAGCGAACGCCTTGAAAGCACACAACACATACGTGTGTACGTACAAACACCAGGCATTGAGTACACGTTTATCCGTATGGAATAATACCTACCTAAAGTGTTGGGGTTGTACGGGGGTTCACGATGGTGCCTGCGTGTAAGATATTTATTGTTAAACTCGATTTAAAACGAAATTGTCGTGTTTGTCTAGGTTATTCCTGCAGAAGCCTGCGAACCCGGATTTGCTCTACATCATTTTCTTCTGTCATACACAGCTCACAGTCACTCTGCTGCTGTGCCTGATTTTCGGAAGCAAGGTACAGTATCATTGTTATTAATATTATTATTACTATGGCCGTTGCGTGGATGATTAGAGTGAAATGTGGGGACGTGGCCACAGGCGCATTCGCACTCTCCCCGGCCACAAATAAACAGCTTTGGAATTTTCCGAACGAATTCATCTGCTGACAGCGGATATAGCAGGGAGGCGAATGTTCGGTAAAAATGACCGGCCCGACCGCGGCGCGTTTCGACGCGGCAAGAGCAATCGGAATTGTTCGCCAAATGATGTGCCCCGTTTTAATAACATAATGAATCTTGCGGGGCGGAATGGTTAATGAATATGCCTTAAACGAGACAACAAACATTAATCACCCGAGTACGTGTTCTTGCGAATTAAATCTTGCAAACTGCACCGAAATGTCTCTCTCATTTCCTATTCCACGCACCGTGGCCCTCCCGAGTCCGGGGCACACGAACCCGTTAACGATTAAAATATCCGACCTATTGTAGGCCATCAAGTCCGCGCCTAATGGTCTCATTTTCGACTCGAAACCGGAACCGGAATCACCAACGCGTAAAGGGCTCGGGTATATCGGCGTAAAGAACACGGAATGGTCCTAGTTGAATTCTGGTTAAGGATGCGTGATGCATCAAATCACACCCCGCTTTGTCCTCTCTCATATTGTTAGTTACTTTGAATACCTATACCTACACCCAGGTACTACATAACTTCGTATTATAAAGTTCAACTTTAAACGCGTTATGCATATATAATTAATCTTAAGCTTGATTATGACGATGATGATGTTGATGGGCCTTTGTTGGAAGTTCATCAACGCTAAATAACCGAATTGGGGTCTCACCTATGTTATTGCTTAGGTATTTACGGGTAAAAAGTTTGATGCGGGTCGTCTCTATCTAAAACGGCCCGACCGAAGCGATAAATCTTGATTGATTTTAGACTCATTATAGACGTAGTCGTCGAGTAGTCGGTAATGTAATGTGATGAGGGGTGTAATAAAACGGATCCTTTGCGGATCCTTGAATCTTTGTCCTCTAACAAATTGGCGATGTCCGATCGGCGAATAGTTAGGTGTTTTCTCAATTTGATACTGAAATATTCAGTCGCTATTCAGTTTTACACTCGGCCCTTTTTCACGGCTTGTATACGAAACCGATCGAGTTAGATTCTACAGCCGACTGTGAAATTCTCATTAGTGTGGTATTGTGTGATCGCAAGTGGAGCAGACGAAGTAATAAATTACTCGCAAGCCTATCTCTAGCATGGCTGTTGTCAGTCTTCTCCTTCACATGTTCCTTCTACTCGAAGAAACCCGCGCGGCAGAATGAAAGAAATTCGGCATCATCGGTCCAAATCGCCTTGTGGCCGCCGCCGCCTCCGTCACCCCCGCCGATTCTTATTATAATTGAAAATTGATCTGAGAGGAATTTGCATTCGCTAATGAACAGTTCGGAATAATATTTGGCGGGTCCGGATTCAATCAAGCCCGAATATCGTCACGTTTCCTCCCTCCTTCCCCCGTTTTTTGGCGCCGTTGCGATGATTAGGTCTGTATATACGTATATATCACGAGTGCGTTAATGTTCCAGGCCTACATGGTGTTCAAAAACCACGACCAGAGCGACGACAGCTCGGGGATGATGTCTAAAACCCCCACGTCCAAGTTTTTAGGGAAGGCTCGTTCGGGAAATTCTCAGTACACCAGCACGAATTCCTCGGTGGGCGGACTGGAATATTCGAAATACTCGGAACAGGACGTTCAGGAGGAGTTCCTGCGTTTGTACACGCAGCTCGAATTGTTGAAAGAGAAGAATATGCGTATAGGGAATCGGCATCTGGCGTCAAAAATAACGGCGATGCAGGACGCCGCGAGGAGTCACGATAACGTACAATCGGAGAATACGTCCCGGCCTCTCGGGAAATTAAATAGTACGCTAGACGTAGTTCCTGAGAAGTCGGGTAATGACGTAAACATCGAAGATGACGCGCCTGTTAAAATCAAGCGGCCGAACGTATCGTTCGCGTCGGAGGCCGGCGCCTTCCCTGTGCCCGATCCGGCCGTCGGCAACAAAGATGACATTGTTAGTAGTATTAGTGGTAGTGCCAGTGCTAGTTGTAGCGGTAGCTGTAGTAAGACCGGGGGTGAGATTATTAAGGGTGAGGTCGAGGAGGCGTCCGGAGGGGCCGGCGCTGGTCCGGATGCCTCGATCGAGCTCAAAACCAAAGAGGAGCGGAACGACAGTCCAGTGGCGGACCGCAACGGCAGATATCTCAAGTCCGGCCACGCCAGGACGCACGCCATCGTTATCAACCTGGACGATAAGAGCCGCTTCACCGAGGAAGTCACCGTCTAGTCCCGTTTTCACTCCGTACCTGATTCCGTAACTTAACTATTAAGATTACTATTCGTTATTATGTATGTATGCATGTTTTTGAAGTTAAGTTGAGGAATCGATTCAGACCACAACCGCAACGCCTGACGAAGAGCCCCGCCAGACGCTGCGGACTTATTTCGATTCCAACTTTACTTTCTACCTATTCATACTCTCAAAGCTTACTTGACTCTTTCATGAAAATAAATGAATTAAATAAATAGTTAATTAATTATTGGTAAATTGTAATAATAATTGTAATAAATCATGTGTCGTAATCCATATCCGACTTTGTTACTTTAGCATTTTTATACCCAAGTCTTTCCAATAATAATTGTCATATTTGTTAAAACTTAATATTAAGAAAATGTACGTACTATGTAAATGTAAATATTATCAATTAAGTATTATAATAATAATAATGTAACTATAAAGCTACCTACTACCTACCTATAATTAATTAATTATACATATTAATGTATAGAACGACGATATGATGACACATCAACCCCATATGATTTCCATTAAGCGTCACGATTGCTGTGTAATCTCGTCGATAATAAACGATCGGACTTAACACCTAGTCATTTGGAGACCACCGCCGCACCATAACCCTCCTACCTAGCCGACCACCGGGCATCACACAGATATCAGATTTTGAGATAATCCTCCCTCTCGGTTTTCAATCAATGAAGTTCGCCCGCTGCTCCCCGTTATTCGCCCCTATTTTCCATGGGAAGCTTATTTTTGGAGCTCGCATCCGGTTCAAAGTGAGTCCGGGTGAATTAGTTCGGAGACAGTTTTCGGCCAAGCTTTAAACAAATCTTTTCACCTGCTGTCACCGGCACGAACTTTCCGTGTATGGCCGAGATAGATACATACATACGTATAAGGAAGGAGTCATTCCCGACAGGAAATTGTTCACAGCGTGCTGCACGGCTGAATACACTACTACTGAACTAACACTTCCGGCAGTTCCATTTTCGAGCAGGATCCCATTATTGTGGTTGATTATTTTCGGATATATCGCCGATCAACGGAACGAGTTCGCCATAATACTATCGAATATAGCGTACCTACACTCCGGTAAGTATCATGTACTTACACATACCTACAATCCCAGAAATGAGGAAAACATTGCGCGCGGAATTGCGAAAATTCCATTCGAAGTTCGTATATGTAGGTGTAGACGGCGTCGGGCAGAATAAACTGTGTTATTATAACGAGATAAAAAGACACAGTTGATCGTTGCCAACGTTGAGATTTGTTCGATTGTGTCAATCGGTAACTGTCGGCGGTAAATTTCAGCATTTATATGTGGAATTTGGTAAATCCACCTCGAAAAGTGATTTTAGTAAAGCGAACATTTCACAGTGACGGGCTTGACGGTTTATGACGATATCCGTGTCATGGGCTAACAATATGATTAAGGATGTTTCACGTTGATTTCTCTGAAGCATTAAGGATAAGTGCTTGGAAACTTGGAGAGAATAACCCAATTAAGTTGTTAGACCTTTGACAAATCCAGACTTATGTGTAGGCTTTATAAGACCTAACGTATCCTTACAAATCCATTAAAAATTGCTAATAAAAGCATTAAATCTTTATTATTATTGTTGTTATTATCAATTCGAATTTGATTGTGATAATCACGCATGAAATACGATTTCTACGTTTCTTTCGAGAGATTTTTTGTTCGCCTTGCCGTTATCGTTCCTGTGATAACGTTTTAAACGTCAGTGAAATCGAGTGTGTGCTATGATTTATAAATACTTGACAAGATAACGGGTTTGTTATTAACAGTTTTATATTCGATACTAGTCGTTGTAGGTGGCATCGTATGTTGTTACAAACATGTGAGTTTTCTGTACATTGCGAGTGCATTGATAACGAATAATAACAGGTTACTATAACTGGAGGAAACTCCATTTTCCGAGAGATTTCCAACTGGCGGGGTTGGAAAACTCGCCCCGAAAGCTCAAAATAGTTCCTCCTCCTCCTCAGAGATGGCGGGCGATCTCCTTTTCAACCACCTCTTTGTTTTCGAACACAATAGCTTTTATTATCGCATAAATAGAGATTAGTTCAAAATGATAATTTTCGTATTACACGATTACTAGTTTTTGTCCGTTAATTTATGTACGGATAAAAACGGGAAAACCGCCCATGCAACCAAAGTACCGTTGCGTTGTCATATTTCAAAAGGCAAATTATAAATCATATTGTCGGCTCTTATAGTGAGAAATAATGCAGAAACAATGTTTCTGGGGATAGTGAATTGACAGATCATTAATAACTGTAGGGCCATAACTTCAGCATACATGAGGGGTGGTTTTTACTCTCGGTTCTTATATAAATTCGGATTGCGGTAGAATGAGAATGATGGTCGCTTAATTATGGACTTGATTTTAGGAAGACAAATCATCTATTTAAGGATTGCACTCACGTTAATCCCACGGCATTGACACGATAAGGTGAGATTGTTCAATTGGCGTGCACGTGATGAAATGTGTTACATTTAAGTAAAGCCCTCGAAGCGTAACGTGATTTATGCTCGTACAATTGAGCGCTGGACGCTCTCTCCTCCCTCTCTCATAAACGGACCGTAAGCGATGGATTCCGACATAGGAGTTCCCGATGGAGGATGGGGGTGGGTTGTCGTTGTGGGGACCGCCATAATTAACGTAAGTTCGGTTTTGCCCTCAAAAAAGGTCAATCGCTCGAATAAATTATATCAAATTATTCGAAGCGTTTTAATCACTCCGAAATAATAATAATGAAAAAAAAACACATCCTTGAGTGTTGATACAGCCAATTTATTAATCATCAAGTTATCCACTTTAATCAAATTTATCTTGCTAATTGCATACATAATATGACACTATGGACTGGGATTTCGATCAGCACACGTTACGACTCGCTGATTATTTTTATTCTACCTAATCGATTATCGATAAATGATTCGAATTAATATTACCCACAAATTATCGTAATTATTATTATTCCCCACACCAATAAGTCACAAATACGTAGGTAGGAACGTGGGTATATATGAATAAAAGCTTGCATTGTTGAACATTTCAACCATTCATTAAATCGTCACCTCTACACAATGCAATGCTTATCTCAATTATTAACCGTATGTATAACAGGCATTTCAGTCAGTTTTTAACATTCCTACATAAGTAGTGGTCACTATTTCACATGGTTTTAATCCGAAATGGGAGTGAGGTGTTATTATCGGGGTTGGATTATCGTATTTTGTTCCAATTTTATCAATGTAAGTAGGTGCATGAATGTTTCATTTTATTTAAATTTCATATTATTGTACTATGTAATAGAATCATTATGTATTGATTGAAATTGGTGGTTCATTGAAGTTATTACGTATGTAGGGTTATTATCCTCATCATTTGTTTATGGTAATTGAAATGTATCGAGTAGAAACGATTGGAAAAGTTGGAAATGTGTTGAAATTTTTCAGGTTTTCAACCAGTCACTGTTGTCTATGTTTGGGCTAATATTCGGAGCGAAACTGGAAAGTTTAGCAGGAACAACGGGAGTCACAACTGTAATGAGCGTCAACTGCACGATCAGCAACTTTTCCGGTTTTCTAATAAGTCCCCTTTCGAAGTATCTGAGCACTAGGCAAATTACTCAAATAGCCGTCATCTTGGTTTCTCTGGGAGTTGGAATATCCGGATTCACCGATGAATACGCCCGAATTATCTTCGGCTACGGTGTCCTCACAGGTAACCGGGATGTTTTTTTATGAAATAACAATACCGAATACGTAAGCAAAGTTTTTGCCTTTGAAACTGAAAGCGTACTAACCCTCAGAACGTTCTTATGCGTCTGCGAGTTTCTTACTACTTAATAATGAGAAGTATTGTATCCGAAATGACGAGTTTGTTTCAAAGCTCGTTAATCCGTCTTAACAATTGTACATAGTCGAGTTCTCCAGAAATATATACGAGTGTATATGCATTAGTAACCCGCTATGCTCTCGCTGATGCTCAATTCAAGGATTAAAATTGACGCAACAAGATACCTGGGTACTTGACGATATTGCGAAATGTAGATGCAGCGCTATAACCCGCGCTGCATCAATGTTCTGCTCCGCGTAGTATTAAAAGTCGGCTGCATAATGATACCGATTTAACTTTGTACAATTAACCACCTGTATAACATTGTTCTTAATTGATATTTTTATAGGACTGGGACTTGGTCTCATTGCCTCTTCAACCTTTCTGATAATCAATTCATATTTTAAGAAGCACAAAAGCCAAGCTGTGGGTTTGTCAATGGCTGGGACTAGCATTGGCCAAATGATCATGCCACCGATTGTCGCAGTTTTATTAAAAATTTATGGCTACAATGGAACCACTCTGATTTTGGCAGGATTAAGCCTTCACGGACTCTTAGGTGCAATGTTTTTTGACGTAACAACTCACTACAGAATTTGCTTACCGAATTTATTGATTTTCGAAAATTTTCAGCCCGTTGAAAAACACAGAAAAGTCGAGAAAAATGATAGTTTATCCAGTGTGGAGAAAAATGTTGAAGTGAGCGAATCGGCGGCTGGTGCTGACGACGCATTAATCCTTTGTAATAAATACGCAACGGAGCCGAATGTAAATATCCAAGCCGAATCTCCTAACGGAAGGGAGCAGGATGCGATGTTACGTAAGTGCAATTGACAATTTAAAATTAAAATTTTAAAAAGGCAGCGAACGGTAACACGCCAATGGGATCGGAGGGTAAACTAATAAAACGTATTCATAATTCATAAAAAGGTGGTATAGACTCGGTCTATTACTTGGGAACCGTATTCGCGTGCATACCATTAAGTTTGGGCCGGCCATAAATACGTAAAACTTTCCCTGATGTGGCCCGATCCAAGTTGTTCCAACAAGTGACGCCTCTTCGGTGCGGTGGTGGACAAAACCTCCACCCGAGATCTGCTGTTCTGTTTTGAACTGTCCTCGCCGTCGTCGTCGTCGTCGTCGTCGTCACCGTCGTTTTAGTAAATCTTAGTCGGAAATTGAGAGATTTCAAATTTTAATTAATCATGTTTTTAATCTCGTCAGTTAGCGATTTATTTTAGAAAATTGATTATCTTCGGTTCTACACTTGAATAAATAATCCTCTCTCGCACGCCATCAGTGTTTCTTGATGATCTAAGCGATTTATTATTTTCACACCCCGGCCCGGACCTGGGAGTATTCCCCGTTGATTTATAAACAGCGAAAATCCGGTTGGCGTTATATTCGTAATCGTGTTGATTCCTTATCGTTTCAAGTGTAATAAAATCCGCCAAGTTTTGTTCTCGGTGCCGCTAACAAAGTTGCGCGATACTTACCTGATTTCCTGGATTACTTCTAGCGAATCCTATTTCATTTGTTAATAAAATTGGGGTTGTAAGTATATTATAGGTAGTTCAAAAAAGGAAAACTTTCCATCGTAAAGACTCCCTCACATTCAAATCCATCGCTTATACGAACTATAAATTTCGTGAAATTATTGACCGAGATTTCTGTTGTTTTGTATTCCGCTCTTTCCGGGCATTCGCAGCTCCTCCCTGCCGAATTTACATACGTTATGCATTTTATAAGGTAATTCGAAGTCCGCGTGATAGTCGCAGAAAGGTCGACGTGTAGTTCCTTATTAAAAACGAAACTTTCTCCCGCAGCCAGCAACAAGCCGCGCGCGGGCGGTGAGGATTTGGAATCACAATCCGAATCTGAATCGGCCGAGAAGCCGCAAACGAAAAGCTGCTGGCAAAAGTTGGACGATTTCTTCGGGCTGGAGATACTTTCAGACGGCACTTTCGTGCACATTATGATTGGATTGTCTATGGCTTACACGACCAGCGTTTCGTTCAGCACGTTTTTCCCGCTTTTCCTGACCGAAGATCTGGACATGACCACGGTCGAGGCGTCCACCTGCATGTCTGCGCTGTCCTTCATGGATTTCGTCGGCCGGATCCTGGTGCCGTTCGTCACCAAGCGGTTCACCTACAGCCACCGGACGATTTTCATAATCGGAAGCGTCGTCCTGGTCATCTGCAGATCGAGTGAGTGGCGCTTTTGATCCGGCTCGAACATCGGCCACGTCTGATATTTCGTCCGTAGTATTGGTTTTCCAGACGGAATACTTGATGGTGGTGGCGGTTTCGGCCCTCGTCGGCTTGGCCAGAGCGACGACCGTTATTAACCAGAACTTAGTTATTGCGGAATACTCCGAAGAGGCGCACGTTTCATCGGCTATCGGCTTGAACATGGTTTCTAAGGGAGTTTTCATTCTCACCATCGGAAGATTACTAGGTATAACGAACTGAAATGGACTCGATCTAATCCTCTCAAGTCTCAACTGAAATTTTCTAGGGCTCTACAAAGACTCTGCCCACAACTACGGTGCTTGCATCCACATCCTGAACATAATTTCGACGAGCGTCGTCGTCTCCTGGACGCTCGAAATAATAATAAAGAAACTCATACGAGCTTGGAGGAACACCGATGATGATCATCTCAAAACGAAGCAATAAGCCGCCTGCTACCAGTAGCGTATAGAGTATAAGAGTGAAAGGAACCGCGATATTGATATTTATGTCCTCCACACTTTAATATGGATTTAAATTATATTGTTTTTACACTCCACAAAACACTCAAGATCAGTATTTTAGCAGTACTTATTACCCCAAACAATAGACGTCTTTAAATCTTACGCGGACATTACTTAATATGGTTTTAAGCAGTTTTATTTAATCATTCAATCTCTTTATTAAGTTGTTTGTAGATATATAAAGAAGTACATCTGTTTTATTAATAAAAGCATTAAAATATTACGGAAGCATCATTGAATGATGTGGGAAATCTAATTAGATAAGTTTGCGGGGCTCGGGCCGTCCGCAAAAATGAAACTTGAGATTAAAACGAGCTTGGACAGAATAGAAATATACTTACTGCAGATGATGTCGTCTTGAAACTTTTGTTATCGGAAATCTGTTTGGTTCAAGCCCGCAGTCCCTACAGTACGCGTAGTCCCTTCCTTCCTTCCTTATATTATAGGGAGCGGTGATGCGATTGATTTTTGACTCGACACGACGTGATAATGGGCGGTTTAATTATCGGAGAACTGGATTTATGGGTTTGTTTCCGCGATGATGACACTAAATCGATGATTTTTCGGGCCCTCGCTGCGCCCAGGACTATGAGCGTCCTAGCAGCGCACTATAATGCGTTGCGTACGGCCCTAACTAAGTGAATTATAGGGCACGCGCCATTCAGAACGGTCCTGAATCAATCATTTTGTTTAGCGACGCGCTCGCGAGGTTATATTAAGCTCGCGGATTGTGCCGCTTGCGGCTCTCGAGTTCGCTTCAAACGCAATTGCCCGAGTGAGCGAAGACGGCGAGGAGTTAATCCAAGTGGAGCAAAAGTAGCGAACGGACAGCCCCGCTTGAAACCTCTCTATTAAATTTAAAATTTACGCTGTGTAAACTACTGTCACTTAGACGTGATTTCCAGATTGCATCAACAGTACAGTGCAGAACCGGAGCGAAACGTATGAACAAACACGTCGTCCGGTTAACAGGTGGGATATGGTTGTGCTCGGTCTCGTATACCTAGCCTAGGGCGGTAGGTATACGCAGGTATACGCAGGTATACGCAGGTAGCCGTAGGTAGGTCCATTCACCATTGTCAACTTATTACTGAGCCATAAAAGAGGTTGTCCTCGCAAAAGTCAATATTCACAAAGTCCAGACGGCAACTATACATACTGCCATATCCCAGACTTGCTCGATCCTCGGGGAGGAAATGTGGGTTAATATGGCGCTGATTTATCGATTATCGTAAATATTTACGCCGCTTTTAATACCGGAGACAACAAGGATGATTAGACAGGGGTGTGCCATTATTATCACGGAATCACGGAATTATTTCCGATTTCAGCCGAGTGGAGGTCCAGTGACGACTGGACGAGAGCTCAAACTGCACGTGGTTTATTCAGATTAAATTCGATTTGGATGCCGCCACAAACGAATCGAATATTAAAAAGACACTAGTGCAGCTTCATGTGAAAGTTTCTTTGGAACTCCACACGTTTTGATGTCTTTTTATTCGAATTCAAAGGTCGCAAATGGAAATTGTTGGTAATGTCAGTTTTTCAGTTTGCGACCGACTCTCGTAGCCGTCGCCGTTGCCGTCGTTTTCGCCGTCGTACTGGTCGTGTTTTAGACGTCAGACATTAACAAGTGATAGGTGTACGGAATTGCATTTGCTTAATTGCTAAAATGCACCTGCTTTGTTTAAAGGAATCTTAATCGAATCGGTTCGGTTTGAGAAACGGTTAAACATCCAGAGACTGAACTTGCACCGGGTCCATATACTTACACGTTGCTCTTAACTGTGATGAATACATCTCGCGTTCCGCCTACTTAGACTAGTTAAACGAGAGATTTTTAACCTCCGACAAGTATTTTAAAGAAGAAACCGCCCCGCCGACTGCCGGAAATTAATTTAACAGGGCAAATTAAGACATTACCAGAACTTGTCTCCGCCCTTGGCCGGGTAGAAAAACTCGTGATGGGATAACTGAGTTATTTATAGTTGTTCGGTGCGAGCGTCTGTATGTTTTGCGCGTTGTTTTGCCCGGTGAATGCGTTTTGATTACACAATGTTGAAATGTTGTTTCTTCGATGTTCCGCGCGGAGATCGCAGATGGGATGGGATGGGACGGGACGGGAAGAGACGAGTTGAAATTTGTAGTCAATTGCGCAAATTGGGTCGGAATTTTAATTTATTTGTTAAAGGGGTCCTCCTCTCTTGGGCCATCGGCAGGAATTCGCGTGCATGGCGATGGCGCCGCCGACTGGTGCGCATTTCTATATTCCGGGGGTATCATAATGAAGAGCCGGCAACGAAATTATCGCATAATGGCTTGTGAACAAAGGGGGTATGATAATAAAAAAAGGGAATATAAAGAGCATGTTATTTATCTGCAAAATAGGAGTGCAAATCCGATTTATTAGAATGTTGAAAACAAACGCTAATTGTGTTTACTGCTCAAGGCTTGTATGTATATATTCTCGAGATTGGAGGAGAGCTCTCGCACGCGAGATGCATCCCTAAGCGGAAAACTGGGCCGTTCGCGTTCATTTACAATACAAGTCGCAATTTTTCTTTTGCTAATTCCGGAGTTTGTATTCTCAAACGACCCGGCTCCGTAGCAAGATTAGGCGACTTATGTGGACACTCCGGCGTCTTGGTGCAGCCGTCCCCTCGTTCGACACAATCATAAACGCCGCCGACGTCGCCGCCGCCGCCGTCACCGATGCCGACGCTTACCGACGGAAGGGACTCCGCAATACCACGTTTTCACTGCACGAGGAGGTCGCGGGAGGGACTCCGGCTGCGCGCATATCATATCGCATGCACATTTTTATACCCCTTACACAAATTTAATCAACCTGCCCGAATAAAACCAGAATTTAATATTCGACCTCAGTTTAGTACCGATAGGGGTACGGGGATCCAGGCTGCAGCTCGATACGGCTAATATATAATATAAACGTACAAAAAGTGTTAAAACCCAGCATGGTAGGTAACTAAATAATTTCCGAGCTCAATATTGCATCGCACAAAGAATGACGGAGAGAGAGATCCGCCCTCGTACAATAAAACGTGAAATTCCCCCGACTGAATACGAAAAATCCAACCTCGCCGACTAATTTCGGTTTATTTATAAGTATCAGTAAATATCACTCATGGTTTCTCGAATAGAGTCCGCATTATACCTACCACCGGTTCCCGACCCGAACAGACTCGATTTCACCCCTTCCGGCCGTTCAGATGTAAATTTATCTCGTACTTCTGCAAAGTATTGATTTTAAGAATTAGCCTAAGTGCAACTCTTAAAGGGCAAATATTTTCACGGTTCCCCGATTCGGCAATTAATGATTTTAATAACGTCAAACGGATTGTTGGCGTCGCGCCAACGACATCAGAACACGTCAACTTGAGGATTATCCATAATTTTTATTAAGTGACGGATCCTAGGCCCGGTCCGGACACGAACTATGTATAATAATTCAATACAGCGCCTTTTTCATCTTTTTGTTCTATTATTTGCGATGAATTTGAGAGGAAGTTGCGTCTGAACCGTTTTAACGCCCACGGCCGGCTTTCCACTCTAATCAATTCTTTGTCGCAATTGCCGGAAAGGCTTTTAAAACCCTGAATGCTACTTCATCCTCCCGAATAGTTTTCCAAATTCCATTCCAATTGTACCTGCCTACATGATATGCATAAGTACATACACACGGGGAGGAACCGCCCATGCAACAACCGGGTGAATGTTATAATAACCCCGACCACCAACCCGACAAGGTAAAGATTAACGTGATGGTAAATAAATTTAATAAATGAAACTGGAACATTTCAAGGGGTGTTTTGATGAAAATATTAGTAATTTATGACTCCTTATTGTATAGTATTATTCATTTAACATAATTAACGAGCTTTCACTTGGACGCGGCAAGGGCGAATCCAAACATGATCAATTGAAAATAAATTGAATTATTCCCGGAGTTATTTAAAACCAAAGTGCATGTGATTAAACTCTGTCGCGTCGAATGGAAACATCAAATGGACCTTGCAATATTCATATACACATCGCACCATCGGCAGGACTCGACGAGTACTAGGTGAGAGGTACTTTTATCAACATTGTAGAAATTAAAAGGCGGAAAGCTTTTATATTTTAAAGTTGGAACACAAAACGACAAATGAAAGCGACATTTGCGCGAAATAAAAAAATGCGGCGGGTTAAGTGCGAGTTCGAAATACAAAATTTCCACGCGAACAGTGAGATGACGAGACGCAAAAAACAGTTACTAATTAAATACTAGAAAATTTACTGGAATATAGGTAAGATGAATGTTCAATCGATGACGTCTGAAAGCCCAATTTATACTTCCCGTACCTCCCGCACGGTTTTTAATATTTAATAATTCAATAATGGCACATTTTTGTTAAGCAAAAACCTCCAGTGTTTATTATTAAAAAAGTTTGAAAACTTCTTCACTTCTATTTCTTTACCGCAACTTCGTCTTGAGTGTCGGAGCTGATAGGAGAAAGAATCATATTCTTTATTTAATTCCAGTTCGATACCGGGTAATGTTGTGGAATTCAGCATTCCGGATGAACTGAAGCCGGTGCCGATCTCGACATTGATAATTACCACTTCCTATTCGGATTGTCACAGACGGTGTTCAATTATTTCGTCCCGTTACCTGGAAAATCGTAAAGAAATTCCTTTTCCGATTTCGCAACCTCTGGATGGAAAGTGTGCGGAAAACCATCGAGCGGGAAACAGGTACACAATGCGGAAAGTCTTCTTACTTGACACGCGGAATCCTTTTCATATCCGCCAGATATGAGGTCTATCAACCTCATCCAAACACGACACATGTAAACGTTAGAGAATACCGGCGGTTCGGTACATTTGTAAACAGAATAAGAAACGAAATCTGGCCTAATCTCATCGACCGATTGTGAGTCGAAGACTGAAAACTGGAAATAGGTGAGAGGATTGAGTTTCGAATGACAATAATGCGTTTCGAGTATAATCTATGAGTGTTTGATGAGAGCTAAAGAGTTACTTATGCCCTGTTATCGATTTACGTGTAAGTGTACCTATTGCCGCCCCACACGTTCAGGCACAAACATATGAGGGGTGGCGAGGCGAGGCGAGTATAGATATTGTGGTGAGACGGTAGGGTTTGTTTTCATTCTAATTTTCGATATTTGCGGGAGCTTTTGGGATTCTGTCTCTCGCTTTCGCGCCGCTCGAGAACGCGGGGGATGTTATACTTACCATATGTTCGTGCGAGGGGCATAGAGGACGGGGGAACTGATATTTCCGAAATTGTAAAATACCGTGAAACGGTGGCTGCACGATGGGGACGAGGGAGTTCGGTGGCGGTTTTAGTTTTTTCCGGTGCGTCGGTGAGAATGGCGCAGTTGTAAAAATAAAAATTGATTGTTCCAAACTAAAGGAAAATAGTGGGTAAATTGGGCCGAATCTTATATATTTATGGGTTCGGTGTGGGAATTCGGAAAAGTGTTCGGATCGCAGGTGTTATCGCACTGGAGAGCCGCCAGCACGGCCGCTAGCCGCAGTCACACGTCCTATTCAGCACACATTTCAGGGTAAATGTAGCTGAGAAATTGGTAAAGAACGACCCATCTTTATAGATCACGGCGCGCCATTGTTCGGCGGTCCCTGCAGCCGGCGAGGTTTGCCGATTAACGATTAATGTATTGAGACACGCGGCATTGTCACGGACTTTCTCCGTCAATGAATGAGCCGCTATTAAATATGGCGAGTTGAAAAGCGGGAATTGTCATCTTGATATACGCCGCATTATGCACGCCCAAAACGGGCTCATTGTCCACCGTTCCGTCTTGATGGTTCCAGGCCAATTATAGATTCTTAAAATCTCATGTTTTCATATCGCCCTACAAAAACTCTAAGTGACTCGATTTCACTCAAAATTCCTTTGTTGTCTACTCTCCTCTAACGTCTACCCCGTCTATCTATCATCCATAGGTACTATCGAGGGCAAAAGTATTCCGGATGAACCGGTGTGCTAGAGCGAGAGGATGGGGAAAACGATTGCACGCGATGGTACATCTTATTAGGTACCTGATGTATCTATCTATCCGTTTATATCCGGTATCCAGATCCGGTGTACTGTGTACCAGTTTATGTTTAGGCTTCCGCTGTATCCGCTCGCCGTCCATACTCTCTCTCACAGCTCCGGCCCTGTCGCTAAATATGCGAGATCATTTGTCCGACTCGCAAATTATAGAATTTACAGCTTCACGCCAGGCGGGCTTCCAATTAGCAGTCATTTGTCTAAATAGCTGTACTAAGTCTAGACAGATGGATGGACTCGAGCGCAAACGTGTAAATTGGCATAAAATTACAACTACTTATCAATGAATTACGAGAGCCTTATTTTTATTTGCAGTATTTAAGTTCCAGTAGAGAGTATAACATAGAATAATTATTGATACAACCAGCGAACAACGGCTTCTTTAACATAGTATTATTTTTTTCAAGTATGTATGTAATTAAGTAAGTAATTAGGTAATATGTATCATTTTCATATACCGTCTTGTAGTTGCTTAATTTTTAACATTATCAATTATCATTATTATTACATAATATGTATTATACAGGTTGTACCCATATTGACTAGATACTTACGATTCTAGATTATTTGACATACATTATAAGGCAACATCCTGTATGGTCATGTTTTTTTCTCCTTTAGTCACGATCGTTAGAATCGTTACTTCTACTAGATTGAACCATACATTGAATAGACTAACCATCAAACCACACATGAAACATTTTTGGTATTTTTTATTTATAATTTTTTTGGTTGCATTTTCTCTGGGAGGGGGGAACATAACAGTTTCGAAATTCGGGAACAAAGGATGAACGTTATTGTCACTACGTGAATGGCTCCCAAATAGGTCGTCATATCCTGATGAAGAGGAACGCGATGGGGGCGAGCGTCGCGACGGCGGGGACGGTCGCAAGGGCCGAATTCGGTACCGCGTCGACGGGCACGTGGTTCTCGTGGGAGTTCACCAGGGTGCCCCGCGGCGTGCCCGACGTCGTGTGGCCCCCGCGGCCGCGCTCCACGACGCTGTTGGACTGGTCCTCGTCCTGGTCGCGCTCCGCCGACCCGAACTGCTCGTTATAGTCCTCCTCGTCCAGCGAAAGGCTGTACACCCTGGTGGGGCCGGGGATCTCTGCAACAGACGGGACGCGCGGAAAGTTTCAGAAAATCCCGGACGTCATTTATGCGATTCGGATCGAATGCACCGGCCGCTTTAATTATTCCGTCTTCCGTGCCCGCAATAGATAGGAAACGCAGCCGCGATGCTCTATTTTCGCCATGTTCGAAGCTCGAATCGAATGCCGCGCGCCCCCTTTCCGTTCCGTCGTGAAATTTTCAAATTTCCAAAGCGGACTAAATCTCAACCTATACGTATAACGGGTAGTTTATGATAACGGTAAATGTGAAATATGCACCCTCCTTCTAAAATGAAATTATCGAATAATGCGTACCCAAATGCACGTAACACATAGCGCACTCCCAAACATTGCATCGAGTTAAATATGCGAACGGTAGTGTTAAAAATTTATTTATATAGGGCCACCGCCGCACACAAAGGCCAAACAGAAATCCATCACGAATCAAATTTTATTAAAGCTTTGTGTTGTAGGGCATATCTGGAAATATTTGAACCGTGACTTTATTATGTAGTCGTATGGGCGGAAATCGCTGAAGAATTTCCTCGCTGTTTAGTTGTTAAATATGGCAAACGGGCCAGGACGCGGATGCGGTCATTTTAGTTTACAACTGTCGTTTATTTGAGTCCTTGTTCGAAACAGCTAATATGCGACTTAATCCCCAGCTAATTAGGTTATGTTTGAAATTAACTCGGAGGGCATATGGCACTCATTTCGAATTTATGTAAATGCAATTTTTCTATTGTCTCAATTAACCGTACGAGTTTATTTATGATGAAGTCCGTCCTTCACTTTGACTAATACCACGCTTGATAAGAGGAAGGGAAAAAAGGGTTTAAACACTCGGTCGCTATTTCTATCTCTATATTAATTATTCATAGGGGAGGTAATAGGTGTGCGCTGGTGCATTTTCGGGTTATTGAATGGGAGAGCGGGCGGCTTATGAATTTTTTGACAGGACAGAGACCTGGCGGCCTCACAGTTCACAGTTCACAGTCAGCGTGTAAGAGTAGGGAGTGCTCACCGTAGAGGCGAATGTTGCTCTCGACTTCCCCTAGAGAGTTCTTCGCGATGCACCTGTACGAGCCGGCGTCCTCCTTCTGCAGATTCCTGACGACCACGGTCATCCTCACCTCGAAGAGTGATTTACTGACGAACTCCACTTCGTATTTCTGGCTCGATATCACCATCTCACCTGCGGAACGAAACGACAGTTGACGGTCAGTCCATTACGGAGATGACCCGCGCGATAAAGACGGTCGATAGATTCTGGACAGGAGTGGCCTGTACTAAACTGATAATGGGACTGGATATGCCGAGGTTTAGCTTCCTGCACATGATTAATGAAACCTCCTACTTAATTCTATCCTGTTAATTCTTAATGCGTCACGTCCGGGGGTGATGTTCGCGATATGACCGTTCCCGGTTCGCTCTTGATGTCGGTTAGGCATCAAACACTTAATTTCGGTAATTGATCTTATGCTGAATTCTCTTGACGGGATTTATAAATTTCTCCCAAGGAGTCATTTATCACCGCTAAATACCCAGGCTTCAGCTGCATTTTAAGTTCGATTTTTTAGCTGCCGCGGCTTGCATGCATCAACCGACCGACGAATGAAACCTCTCAGAAACGAAATGAAATCGGTTTCATATCGTACGCCATAAAATATCATCAATTTACATATCATACCTATATGCAACGCGTGATATGTACTTAAGTAATAGGTAAGTACATGACATACCAAGCGAGTTATAATATAAGTGGCATATATTTAAATAATTAACTTAGTTTGGCGCGCCAGGAAGCAGCGAGTAGTTCGCAAGTCGAAAATGAAGTTAGACGTACCGGTATCTCGCACCCAGTAGTTGATGGATTTAGGGGAGGCCTCCACATAACACTCCAATGTGACATCGGTCCCCAACGGCGCGCCCACCAATTGGTTCGGAACATGGATAACCGGGTGGACTGGAACAAGCAAAATCGAAACAAACGGCCGCCACAATCTCCGCCTCGCAAACGAGACGACAAAGAGCGGGGCCGCCCTGCGAGACCTCCAAAGCCCGCTGCCCGAGATAGTATTTTGCAAATGCGATACTTACAATTTACATTGACCATAATCCTCTTGCTAACGGTCGGAGGCACTCCGTTTGAAGCGATGCACATGTATGCGCCCATTTCGGAACGCGATATCTTGACAAGACGCAACACTTCCCCTTGATACGACGAAGCTGAAACACACACATGCATACGGTACAGTGAGCTTTCCCAAAGTGGCTTTCAATATCAAGCTCGGTTACTCGGCCGGTCATCCCTGGCGAGTTTTACAAGCCGATAGCTGATGCTCGGGCCGCGTGACAAATTGAGCACATCGACATTGTTCCAGCTTGTATCTCCCTCGCGTCCCGGCCGTTATCAGCAGTCCGAGAACGGGCCGCGGCGGTAATGACGGCGGTGACGGCGGCGGAGGCGTCGGAGACGGCAAACGGCAACGGCGCTGCGATGGCGATGACGGTTTCTTTATGGCCCGACGCCCGCCCGCATCTGTAATTCTGCTAACACTTGAAGATTGAGAAATCGCCTCACATAAAACCAACGTAAAATTTACTTTTAAAAGTTAAAACATCCCTCCGACGAATCACTCATGATACATTCCCCAGTCATTTCGATACGTTTTTCCTTCTACCATCCGATTTATCACGCTAACGATTTCCTGTACACGCGTATTTTTCATAACAACATTTGAGGGTAACTCGCTTAGAGACGCACAAAATAAATAAGCAAAGCACCCACCCGGTAACGGTGGCGGCGGAGTCGAGGGGCCGGGTCTGGGGAGCCGTTTCCTCGATGACTCCGGTCCGGGACGAGATAAAGTCGTGCTTTTTATTTTTTCCAAAAATAATATTGTTTTTTTTCCTTCACACAAATCTAGATGACCGACCGCAACAACGCAACATCAGTGAAAAGAAATAGTCACATCGGGCCCTTAACAATCACCTCCACGTTCGATATCGGCGGCGTCTGCTTGAGGCTCTTTCATTGATCTTACCAAAGCAATATACTTAGGGTGGCACAATAATAGGTATTGTAAGATTCAAAAAAGGGATCTTGAGTATTCTCAGGAGCGCAATAGCTTTAGGCAATAACACGTCTATCGGTTAATATGAACAAATACAACCGCTACACGCGCGCTTATTATTTCACTTCTCCTTCTCCTCCCCCGAGCGATATTTGACGGCCCGGCAGGGCCAGCATCGGGGAGGGCGGAACATATCGTTTTCGCAGTTTTTCACGAAAAGAGCATTCTCGATTATTAAGTGTCCCACCTTTAATACGCAATCCTGACGGCTCTCTCATCGTGATGTCGCTCCCGTCCTCCCTCCTCCACTGGACGTGCGGCTCGGGGTGGCCCCTGGCCCGGCATGTCAACTTGACCGTGCCCCCTTCAGGAACCATAACGTCCCCCGAGGTGTCCTCGGAGATGAAGTCGGGCGGCACCACCACGTCCAGAAAGCCCAGCTAAAAACATTTCACAACGTCAGACGGCTCTCGTGCGATGACAACCGAATTATGTAAACCGACTATGGCAGGGCGTTTTTCCGGTGCCTAAAAAGTTTCACGTTACAAGCGGAATCGGGGGCGGCACCGGAGTTACACGCAATTTCAATAAACACGTTCGGATCCAATATTAGACGCGGAAACGGAAACCGCAAAACACTCAGACATCACACATCGTCCACATTTATCTCGGCGAGATCGTGGATTTCATAAACGTCGCCGTCCGCCCCCACCGAAGACTGGAAAAGGCCATCACATCCGCTACGAGAGAGGTTACGAGTCGTCGTGACGATTCCTTTCGTCGATTAATCAATAATTAAGACGACAAAAGTAGGCGGATTGATTAAAACACCTTCCAACTCCGCGTGTTAGTGTAGGAGTAGTACAGTTAGTAGGTAATCGTGTGTTTATCGGTCCCCGGGTCGCATTCCCGACTTAATGAAATTTCCGAGCCGGGCAAAGATAACTGGAACGCGTTGAAAAAATCAAGTTATTATTAACAAAGTCTCACCGGTATTATAGGTATTGCGGACGGCCCCCGCTGAAGGCAAAGTTGGCCAGTTTTCTGCGGGAACTGGCGTTTGTTCTCTCGGTGTGAATACGGTATCAAAGTGGCAAGCGAGCAAGCTCGCGGCTCTCCGGTTCTCCGGGTACACGGATACGGTGCAAGTTTCGAGAACGTAATTGTAAAAAATTAATGCGACCCTCTTTACGCGCGGGGTACATTTGAAAAATAATTTTTCTTATGCAAGGGGCCTTTGTTTAGTTAGTTCGCTTCCAACTAAGTAGGGTTGCTTGTGAGTTATAATACCCGGCACCTTTTTGCGCTGGGTCTCATTATTCAAATATTCTCCTCACGCCAAATTCTTAAATGCATTAGCATCTAAAAACATGTTAAGTAACTCCGTACAAGAAGATAATGTTAACTACGACATTTATTATATTCGCTAAATATGATTTGCAACAACAAGAAATTTTACTCTGCCGTGCCGAGTGGAATAAGCGACCGAATTTCACCGGAGAAAATGAAAACTACCTAACGGTGACGAACGGCAATTACCCCGTAATGAACTTATGCGAATTGAAATCGCAGGTGGGGTGGCATGGAGCATGGGCATGACAGGCCGGAATCGGGTCCCATTTATTTTTAAGCGGTGTGTAGGTCTTCTTCCGAATCGCTGTTTCGGTATTTTCTTTTAATACGATCTGCGAATGGACGAAAACGTGGTTTTGCATTCCACTATGAGAAACAGCACCTGCGAGACGCACAAATTTTCATCCCGAATTTATGTTGTTACACAACTTGTAATGAATACGAGTTAGGAGGTAGGTAGGTAGGTACGTCCGCAACATATTTTAAAAATACAAGCTGTATCTCTTTCAAATTAATGTAAACAGAGTAACTCATATTACCGAAAAAACATCCCCGCCATTCCTATCAGCCCCCGACCCACATTGTGTGTGTATGTACTACATGTGTGTACTTGCCTAACACAGAATTAACGTACATTCCTAAATACAGAAATTGAACGAGTTTTTATTGGAAAAAATAAACACGATTGGTTTACCTATAGTAATTAAATTCTCTAGTTTTACTCATAATTTCAGGTTCGTGCGTAAAATTCGTTTCAGTAATTAGAAAATTGTGTTCCGACGAATGAAATAGAACTGCCATTTTATTTACGCACCTCAAATATCAAGCATCCACAGTTTACCCTCAAAAATCCGAAATAGTCGGATGCTTTGTTAATTACTGGCCCGTGAATAATTCCATGCTTATCAAATTCATCTTTTCGTTCTGGATTAATAATGATAATAATGAACTGGGTATGCTTTGTTGTTATACGTCGATAGTGGTCCGGAATACAATGGTGCTAAATATTCGTCAAAAGACGGAATGGCGCCATAATAATGGATGTAGGTGGAAGTTAATTTATAGCCTCTGTCGATTGCTCGAGTTTGGTGGTCAGTGCACTGATTGGCTTGGGGTGTCAGGTCTCAGTGGTCCCAACCCTTTCATTATACATGTAACTCTGCTACGAGTTACATGCTCAGCAGACTACTTGGTGCTTGTGCATTTACTTACACATCCGAACTTGGAACTTGAATAAACCCGAAATACTTCCACACCCCAATCGATCAACATGACACAAGTTTCATGACTCGCTCTCGATCCTCTCTCGTTAAAAATGATTCCGTAATTTCGTTTCATTTTTATTGTTTAATATAATATCGGGTAGCCGTACTGGCCTGGCTGCGATGTCCGCATCTGAGTTTGGCAGTTCGCCTCAATTATTTTTGTTATCTTTTGTTGTATTTTCATATTGCTTCATACTTATATGCTTTACTAATAGGTAACTGTTGGTGACAGTAGATTTTCTGAAAAGTTGCGTCGGTAGGAAGGCGACCGCATCGGTAGCCGACATCCGTGTGCCACTAATTGAGTACCTAATAACGGTTAAGTGTAAAACAAGTCTGATTATAAAATATTGCCGCTGTTAAACGCAATTTCGTAAAATTTGTCACGAGTTTTGCGCCGAGATTCACAATATCTCATAAATAAACACTGCCCGTCCTCCAGCTATTCGAACCATTACCTTTTTATTGCCATTTTTATTGATTTATGTACATATTTAAGGGCGAGAACGATATCGCAGGGCGACGCCGTGTGACCGGAAGAGGTAGGTTATGTACTTGTTAAAAATTAACGAAATTATAACTCTCGACTTGGATCAATTTATAATAACCATCTGGGAGTCTGGATGGCTGTCGGCGAATTTCAACAAACGTGGTTGAATAATTTCAAGGATGGCGAATTATTAAATGAAAAGCGATGTCTCTTCTGCCACGGGAACAGAGGCGAAAATAAGAAAAGCCTTTTGAGGTGACGCGCAACATTTGCTAGGCTTATGCCCTGCCTAACCACTACTCTGAAATCTAGATACCTACCATTTCGAACCATCTTGCGGGGAGGATTCCTCGTTGCCATAAACCTAATCCGAATGGCCATCGGCCGCTCCTGCATTTACAACGTAACGTGCCCGCTGCTCGAGATTCCCGATTTGAGAATACGACGGATGTGCTTGAAACTAATCACTCATTAGCCGCGGCTCTCTCATCGCCGGTTGCCGCCGCCGGCTCTGCAGCTTACATGTATTACGCGAATTTATAATAGTGCATTCGAGTGAAGTGAATGCCCCCACGGTGCAATTTCGCCCAAAAATCCTGACGCAGCTGTTTTTATCCAAGCGAAATCATCAGAAGTAGCATAATGAGCGTTTTGTCTTGTAATTGCGCAGACAGATATCTGAAAATACACCGGAGGCAGAGGCTTGTCGCTCTTTTTTCCTCTGGTTCGTTTTTTAATTAGCTCAAATAATAATAAATCATCCATCGGTGATTTGGGTGATGTAACAGCGAACAATCAATTGCATTATGATGCGCAGTTTTTAATCAAATCCGGATTTATGATAACCGATTTTATCTCGATTTTACGTAAAGGTCACCCGTTATAACATACGTGCATGAGTATGTGGACCACGGCAAGTCTTGTTAGCGGGGGCCTTTTGATCGGGTACTCGTGTACGTTATTGAGCCTGTCCATACCCATATTGATTTCGTTATTGTTTTGTCGAATGAACTCCCAGCACGGATCGGACGTGTTAATTCCGTTTATGAAATATTCAAATTAGTCTGATTAAATGTATCGGGTGGCGGCGTCCAAGACCATCTGGTCCGCGGCGTTCCGCATTAATGATCGATGATCGATGATGATGATGGTGATGTCGTCCGTGTGAAACACGAAAGTGGGAACGTGGAATGAAATGAAAAAGCACTTACCTGACTTTTCATGGGATCGGTGTTGATTTGACACATGTACTGGCCCCTATCCTCCTCCTGCACGTTCTTGATATGGAGATTCCAGGTGGTGTGGTCGTTATGAGAGACCGCCACCCGGGGATTGTGTGTGATCACGTGGTCGTGGATCGCCTGAATCGCCTTGGTGTCGGCCTTCAACCACCCCACCTGTGCACAGACGAACATACAAACATTGGTACGTATGAACATGAGTGGCAGTCAACCCCGGTGGGTCGGCCCCGCGATGCCCGTGCTTCCTACGGCCCTACTTGTTATGCGCGAGTAGTCGAAGGGCCATCTGTGGCGCTTGTGGATCATTCGCAAAGAGCACGGAAACAAAGTAAATGAAATATCAATACACTCGCAGATATTGAAAGCTCCAAACCGAGGCGGTAGGTAGTAGGTACGAATGGGAGCCCGGAAAGGAATCAATAAAGCTTTTATTATATGTCACATATTACCGGTTAAAGTTTTCGGCGATGCTCCTAAAAACACATCCCACCAAGAAATCTGCAAACACGGCGCGATCACCCAGAACTTTTCCAGCGCGTCGCCTGCGAATCGATAACCGGATTATAGGCCATAATTGGAAGAATTTTCTATCACACCCTCACTTTTAATATGAGAAAAGCCCAAAAAAGCTCTCCCCCGCCACCGTTTCGTTCGCACCGTCTCATGGTATCATCCACTATAGTGGAGTGCGTCAGCGTCAGTCACGCAATCGGAAGCGGAGTCGCATCGGATAGAAACGCAAACTAATCGGGCCGAAAGAAGCGCCAGATTGTTATTTCTCCGCCTAAAGGTCCAATCATTACCGAGACGGAATTATTGTTAGCAACAATAATAACAACCGAACCGAGCTAATAAACTAAGTTTCAACCATCATCGAGACTCGTTTTATATCGCAGTCGTCGATATTGTTTCACCAGACGGGGATATTATTACTCCATGCACATATATACATACATACAGATACATACATACAGTCAGTAACCCCGCATTAGTCCATAATATCAGTTGATAGTGCATACCGGAGACACTCCGGTGCTAATGTCGCGCCACTCCTCTCCACCATGTTATTTCCAGCAGTTTAGATTAAACGAGTGAGATACAGCGAGATGTAAGTAAAAAATGTTCCCGCCGGATTATTCTAGATTTAGTTGAGAAGTTCCAAAGTTGGAATTTTGATTTGAATTTAATTAAATTTTTTATCGGATTCACTGTAGAACGGATTGAAAAAGGCGAAAAATAGCCCCCCGCCTCCGTCATAGATCGCCGTCTATTAACCTAAGGGCTCCATAAAAAAGGATATAAAACTTGCTACAATTCACAGATTATTATAAAGTTAGGAGTAACGTGTTAATTAAGAGGCAAGACACTTGATGATAACAAGCTGGGGACAATGGCCATCGTAAATTTTATGTATTCGCACACAAACTTTCCCATTGGATAGATTAATAGAGGAACATCGGCACCAGCCGGATATGCTCAGTTATATGGTATCATCATCATCATCATCATCATCATCAACATCAGCATCGTCATGATGGTGGTCTTGGGGAGAAGAAGGTTATTGGTTAGAGGTGGAGAAAAGAGGAACTCGACTTGTATGCCGTGCCACTTTCTGTTAGGCACTAGGCACTACCCATTCGTACGACGTAATAAGTAACCGAAAAGTACGTGCGCCTCGCAAAGTGTAGAATATAAATAATAGAAATTCGCTCGGAAAGAAAATTTATTTAATGCACCTATTTAGAATATTTGCCAAGCATGTTCGTCCATAAAGATACTTGCGCAATTACATCCCCAAACGTATTTCCTAACGCGAACTGTGGAAACAGACGCGACGCCCTTCTTCACTCCGTGCACTCACTACTATACAGCAGAAAAGCATCAGTACACAATATACAGAATGCCATCACCCTGGTTTTCTCGTTACTGTCACTGCCCACATTACTGTTACAGTTACTGCGTTATCTATGCACATGCATGCGCCAAAAATTACAACATTGTCCTTTTATTCCTTCGTATTCAGAGACCGCGTTCAATTTAGCGATCAACTCCTCTAAACGGGTAATTTAATTACGTCACCCCTCGCGGGGTCACATCGTACTTAAAAACGCCGCATCAGTAATAAATAATTCCTCGACTTGGCGTGAGTTACCCCGCCTGGAGAAATCTGTTAGTTAAAGGCGAGAAAAATATTTTCGCCGTTTTTAGATTGGTTGTACAAATTTGACTTGGATCTTGGATGCGCTCAAAGTTTTATCGGGCTGTTGGGAGCCGTTTCAGTTTAGCGTTCTATAAGCTCCCCGTCATTTATCGCATCATATTATAGAATATAAAAAAAATCCAATTTTATACAACCCTGTATATTTACTCAAACGTGTGCATCATACAGACACACAAAATGAAAAAGAATTGTAATGTGATATGATCGTGTCGGACAGGTCGGACATAGTCCCCGTGATGATGATAATGATACTCGGTGATTTCTCTTTCCCTGTCGCTTCTGATGCTAATTGTTTGTTAAATATTTAAAAAGTTTAATAAATGGCCTTGCCTGAGAAGTTCATTTATCAAGTTTTCTGGAATTACGTTATGTGCATAACTTCTTATGTTTATATTCTCATTTAGCTTGAAATAATTCAAACTGTCATCTGCATTTTACTCCCTTACCAAATTACTGGCAATTTAAAGAGCGTTTTATTTTTCATCTCGTCGCCGATACCGCACAAAACCGACTTGTCGTTACCCTCCAGATTAACAATAGTTTTATAACCTCGTTATTACGCGTTAATTCGCCGGTGCCCGTGGTGTTTACAATTTTTAATAAAAGTCTCGTTTATTAACTCGTCTTATTAAAAAAGACTTGTGAGACCGCGGAGGGTGGTATTTTCCATTCAATTCGGTTTGCTATAGTTCTCAGGAATGGCCAACACACTATGTCTAGTATTATCTACCAATATCTGTGGACATTGTCGAAAACGGCAGACATGGACACAGGTCGGGCACCATTAGGTACCTGGTCTAGCATACAAATTACTTTGGAATACAATATGTGTAAACTATTGCAGTAACTTACGCTAATGATATAAATGCAAATATCATGAAATTGGATCCCGCATCTGTCAATATCGTTTCTCGCGTTACCCACACTCTACCTTCAATAGTATTTACTAGTACCGAACGAAAAGGAGCGATGAATTATGTGTTCAACAAATATTTATCTGTACATTGTAAGTAGAGGGTATAGTGAAAATGGGCCCACTTTTTCGAAAGGTTTATTACTCTATTCCTATTTATTCCAGATTTCAAACGGCAACGATGGTAACAATTCTCATCTGCGAAATAGGGGCACCATGTCTTAGAAAAATACTCTCTACTTTCCTACCTTCTGTACATATATTATAGATAACACCATTTTATGCACTTTCATCTCAACTGTCATGTAAATTATGCCGGTAGATGTTCTTTTACCTGTACCGTGGATTAATTCTGGTTTAATTTAATATACCGTTCTTGGAGAGGAATTGGGTCAATCTCGACTTACTTCTGGACATCTTTATAATCGGATTATTCCAAAAATAGTAGAGACGAACGCGACGCGCTCAGAACGAAAACGAAAGGAATAAACATTAGCCGACGGTGTGTGTTGTTCGAAGACTTAAAGGGGTAATTAGATTATTACGTCCTTTTGATGAATAATTCGAAATGTCGTAATGGTTTCGCCTTTTAGGATCGAGACGAGAAAAGCGCCGCTCCGGATGGTGCCCGTGCTTCCGAGTTACATATTTCTACCGGCAACCATCCGCCGGCACACTTTCGGCCGCAACTTTTTGATTGGAGGCGGGGGGGCACCTGGTGTTTTTCTTTCGGCGTTATGTCTGACTGTTGGACAGATCAAGTTGGAGTTGGAAGTTGGGGGCTTTTTGATGTGGGTCCGCCGTTTGTTCTGGGGTAGGGAGGGCGTGTTGGCGCCGCGGTGATTTGCGTGTGATGTGTTAAGGGTGAGCGATCTGATCTGGACGAGCGGAGGATAGCGCGGTGCGGTACGGAAGCGGGACCGGAGACGGAGCCGTAGGACCGGAGCCCGCGCTGGAGCCGGAGCCATCGGTCACGAGCACGACCTATACCTCGCAGCTGTGTGTATTATAAATGATCCCAAGTTTGTGGCGCTTTTCGGCTATTTGTCATATCTGCACTATTATTACATCCGTCGAGCTGCGTGCCGTTGCGCTGCTCTTCATCAATCCGGGCATCTGATGGAGCGCAGATGCGCGGCGGACGCGGTCGCCCCGCTACACGGCCCTCTAGGCCCGACGACAACGCCGCCGCGACCGCCGACGTCGTAATCATCATTCAAAAACGCGCGCTTATCTCCCTACGCGCCCCGGCTCGGCCCGCTCGGCATTATGGCATCCTCGGATGCGGGAATGCGGGGGCGGCCGTAATGGCGATATCGGATTCGGCGGTAAATTATAGGCGCCGGACACCGAATGATCTGCAAATGTATAGTAATGGGCAGGGGGCGTTGTTTTTAGTGGGCAGCAACAGGTAGAAGGTTTGGAGAGCACTCATGAAGTCAATTTATCAGAAGCGGCCTCTGCTCGCCTCCCGCCTGGCCACGTCGCGTGCTCGACATTTTCAATTATTTGTTCTTTCGCCACAGACACCTTCCTTCGACAAACATCATCCCGCCGCCCGATTTCATTTTTGCACCGTATTTACCACCACCCACCGCCTCTGTCAACAATCCGCCGCGTGCATGCGCCACCGCCGAATCAAGATCCGCACGAAATTATAAACGAGCCGGGAGGAAAAAAATCCGTTCCATATATTTGCTCCTACGTATGATTGTATCTTTACATTGAATCGTATACTATTCGGCGGCCCCCGAACCGGCTCTTTCTTTTATTATCCGTTATCTAAAGGGAGAAAGTAAGTGTAGATTATTTATTTTTATACATTTCTGGGTTAAGAGGGCGCGTGTACGTTGTTGGGAATCGGGAGGGTGCGTGTAGGATGCGGTCCTAATGGGCCGGGGTGTCTTGGAAAAACGAGGACTTTGGAGGGCCGGGTGGTCCCACGCCCTCGGAATAAATAATTGTAAATTCCATTCAGCTGCGCGTTTTCTGTAACAATTCCGTTTGATACTATCGACTCGGTGAAGCCGTCCTTTTTGTGGCAAATGGCTTTGATAAGACATTAAGCGGACACATTTTTATCGTCCTTTGTTTTTATGTCCACACAAATAATATATTTGTGTATATTTTGTTTGTGCCTGAACATTTTCGCTCGTTCCTCTCGCATTAGAAAGAAAACGGAGAGGCGCCCACCGCATGGCGATGTGTCGGAAATGTTAAAGCAGGTGAAAAATAATATCGAAATGCACCGTGACGTATTCGTTTTAACAGTGAGCGCGCTTTTTACCGTGATGATTCTAATAAAACCGAGTGCCTTTGGAAGGAATCGCCCGATTCGGATGCCGGCGGCAGCCAAATTTTTCCAACGCATTTCGAGCGGATAGATCGCGCCGACCGCCGACAGCGCAAAGTACTCACAAATTGGCCGAAATTAAGAGAGCGCGACCGCAGCGTCCGACTTTCCCCCGCATCCGACCCCAGAACTGCCCGCGTCCGCCGGCAAAACTCGAAAAATTGCAAATAATGGTGATGCAGACCAATCGCTTCCGTTCGTGTTCACGCCGATGCGATGCTGATATGTGCGGGACTGCGGACAATTCGGACATGGTGACGGCCAGTTCTGGCCCTGCATATATTCCGAATTAATTATTTACATACGTTGTCTATTCTCGAGAGCCGTTTGTTTGCTCATCTAATCTGTAATGGCTACAAATTTTCTGTACATGTACCATTGTTTATACAAAATATGGACCTGAATATAGGCGTTTGATGCGGTGGTTTGTTGACCGGTGCGTTTGATTGATTCGGCGGTAAAGTTGCCGCATTAATCAAGTGGATGGTAATAGAGTCCGGTATTAATTAGCTCTGGACTTACCCTGTATCCCCCTAAATGGTGAACGAGACACCGAAAAGTGGCATCCCTACCCATGGGGATGCTCAGATTGACTATCGGTTCTGCAAATTCCGGCTGGTAGGCCGCTCCTGAAAACATAAATATCACATATGTACTTACATAATGTAATGGAATAATCATGTAAACCTATACGGTATAGGTTTGACGGGTGGCTGAGAGAGAAGAAAATTCAATGGGAATTTTATATTTGGTTTAGGCGTTTAGAGTTTATGTAGGAATTAGGGAAGGCGGCCTTTTGAACGTCGCCATTTCCGACGTAGGGGATTGGAGACGGCTGTGTCTTAATAGAAAAACCTCTGACAGCCTAAGGCTAATCCTTTAACTTATTAAAACTTGAGTTAAAACAGTTTGTCGTGTCTCGGGGACCCGCGGCGTGCACGCGGACAGCCGCCCTCGCTTGCGGTTCGAGAACTCTTTCAAATTAACTCACTTCAACCAGCCGTCACTCTTCCAATATTCTTTTCTAGTCCCGAGATTTCAAGAAGGGATTAACAAAAACATGCAAATTTATATTAAAATACGATAGGAAAGTTTTATCGCCGAGTTAGCCTCTCTGTGATTACATCAACGCCGCCGCCTTTGCGCCATCACCGCCCCACCCGGATCCGGCCCTGGCATTCTCCATGGGACCGGGGGCGCGAGCCCGGACCCGAACCTCGAACCATTGCCGCAGCCGTGAGCATTTACCGAAATCGCCAGACCTTAAAGCGATAAGTAACGAACGTATGGTACTCGTTCTCGCAACGGACCTGCTATAACTCGCTATTGCTCTTTTAGTATTATTGCGATACCGCCCCCGGCCTGACCTAGCCCCCCACCCCCGACTGCCCCCAAGGGTTCCTTTCAACTAATCCAACTAAACAGTGGTCTGTCATTCGGCACGGCCTTTGTTTCCGTTTTACGATTGTGAATAAATAATACTAGTTATGGAAATCGGCCGCAACTCGATCGTCCAAAAATCCCCGCCGACCACGACCTATAATTAATTTTGAACCTTCAACGCCAACCCTCGAATCGATACCTTTATGCAGCGTCCCGCACCATCACCATCGCCCTTATTATTATACTTTTAATAAGCGAACTTATTAGCACATTTGGCACGTGTTTACAACACTTTCCGGCGAATCAACATCAACCACTTCCGGACAGCGCCAAATTTTCATCAACAAAATCCCCTAATGTACTTGAATTATTCAGACGCACACTTCGAGCGGAAAAAATTCATCTGAATACAGACTTACCCTCGACCGACTTACCCCTGGCTCTCCAACAACTTGCATACACAATCTAATAATCCGATTTATACATCAAAATAGTGTGCGACAAAACGAAAATAACATCGATCGGGTGATGATGATAATAATGATTGTTATTGTGTGAGGAGTACGCGCGGATACGTTTAAGCCTGGATATTAACATCCGCAGTTGTATCAGTCTAATTCAGCTTCATGTTCACGAATCCCTTTCTAAGTCCACTTTTGAAACTATCGTTAACACTAACGGTTTGCGCCATTAATAATATTCATTAAGTGATTCTTGGGCCTGAGGTCAATAGGGTTGGGTCTATCTCGCAGCTGAGTAGTCCTCTTGCATTTTTCGCGCAATATTCCATTTCCGCTCGCCCAAAGAGAGCTTAATGCTTAACGTTATCAAGATCTTCTGCTAGATGCTATACCAGCACTAGAACAAGTCTTACCGGTCCCTTTGTGACGTGATGATCAAACGTTCCCGAAACACATGCACCCCTTTTGCATGTGCATTTATTTTATTTCTTTAGAAAAAAATGTCGACGGGCGACGAAAATACATATACGCAAACGGAAAATATGATGAAGAGCGGAACGAAATCTGCCTAGCCCCCGGAATCCACGGTCCAAGTCTGATGATGATTCGGGCAGCTTCGTCGGGAACGCATCATATTCAGGTCTTCGTTTAGATTTGGAAGTGGTTCAAGCTTTTTAAGAGATATAAATGGTTTTTTAATGCGTTTCAACTTCCACTAACTATCCTCGACTGGAGACCAGACCACAAAGACTAACTAAATCAAACCGAAACCGGCACTCTTTCTCTATTATTATTGACTGAACGAAATGAATTTTGGTGCATTATGATAATCATTGGGCCTTTTTTGTTGAGGAAAAGTTGCTGATTGCCGGTTGTCGGCGTTGAGGTGGGAGAAAGGGGGAGAGAGAGGGCGCCAGAGATGGACGGAGAAAGGGCGTCGCGTTTCGGCTTGGAGGGTTGAATGATGATGAAATTTAGTTTAGGCCAAGTTGGAAACTTTGTTTCGATCAGTAGGTATTTTCGGAAATAATTTTTGCTCGTCGATGGAATTATGATTCCGCTTAGAGCCGGGCGTGTGTAACGTTTAATTTCCCTATCGGAACGATGTCCATATTAAACGTATACAGGGTGTCCCGTAATTCGTTGGCAATATTTTAATGACGTATTCCTTGATGAAAATGATGACGAAAACTTCCTATGGACTTATGTCCGATTTCCTCTGATGACGGAGTTACAGGCCGTTAAAGATGAGGTATCGACAACAGTTTTTCCGAAATAACTTTGAAACCATTATCTTTTCTGAGGCGAGTCCTGAGGATATCAATGATGGTATAAGCATGCATAATTACCCTTAAATTGACAAAGCTACCTTGAAGGGAAACTGGTAATTGGAGGTCATCCAGATGTTAAAGTGATGAATTTTTTATTTTCCTCTCCAGGAATGTTTATTTTTCTTAGCGGAATACAAACCGTCATCATTTCTTAACAAATTAAGTATCTCGTAATTTTTCGATTGGACACTCAGTTTAACAGGAAAATGCTGAAAACTGAGGGAGTGCAAACCAAAAGCAAGGGTCGTAAACCGTCAGAAATGTCTACGTCGCTTAGCATTCGATTTTCAGAACCAGTCATTACACTTGCCAACAGTCACTTTGTCTATCAAGCAACTGAACAATAATGTACCGACTGGTACTGAAAATCAAATGCTGAGCGACAAGAAAATTTCTGGCGGTTTACGACCCTTGCTTTTAGTTTGCACTCCCTCAGTTTTCAGCATTTTCCTGTTAAACTGAGTGTCCAATCGAAAAATTACAAGATACCTAATTTGTTAAGAAATGATGACGGTTTAGATTCCGCTAAGAAAAATAAACTTTCCTGGAGAGGAAAATAAAAAATTCATCACTTTAACATCTGGATGACCTCCAATTACCAGTTTCCCTTCAAGGTAGCTTTGTCAATTTAAGGGTAATTATGCATGCTTATACCATCATTGATATCCTCAGGACTCGCCTCAGAAAAGATAATGGTTTCAAAGTTATTTCGGAAAAACTGTTGTCGATACCTCATCTTTAACGGCCTGTAACTCCGTCATCAGAGGAAATCGGACATAAGTTTATAGGAAGTTTTCGTCATCATTTTCATCAAGGAATACGTCATTAAAATATTGCCAACGAATTACGGGACACCCTGTATTGTGTACAACAAATAAATTTATTTTTGTATCAACCCCATTACTATGACGGTTTGATTAACAATTAAAATTTAATTCAAACCTTAAATGGGAATTCGATCCGATTCATTTCGCATTACCTAAACATACGTTACGCGTACAATGCATAAATGGTTTTGCGGATTTGTTTAGTTTGGAGGGAGATAATAAAAATATATTGTGGAGGGTTGAATTCATTCACATGCTTTATTATATGTGCGAATGTGTATGTGAGTACATGAGTAGTTAGCCAACCGTAAAGTTTGTTCGAAAGTGGGTGAAATAATATAAGCACGTAGGAATCTACTTTGGAACAGAATTAAACATCCATATTTAAAGGGGAATTCGCGGAGGAGGCAGGAAGCGTGAAAGAGAATTCAGATTTATAGGAAGTCGTATGCTCAGAAATGTCCCTTTAATATAATGAACGTTTCCGGCAAACATCTATAATTTTTCCTATTGATTGTTCAAGTGCAAGGAGCTTACGTTGAACGTGTAATTAGTGTGGTAGTGAATTTACATAATTGCGGAAGCTAGGGCATTATGAACAGGTAAAGTTGTGCCAATAATTTATAGTGACAACAATAACACCTGCTGCAATCGACAATGCTTCACGTCTTGCCCGAGAGGCCTAAACGTTTACTACCTCCTCTAATTTACTGGCGCTCGGAGTGTTGCCAGGGCGGTACGGGATACTTTATACACCATTACGTTAGATAGATAAATACAACCGAGAGACACCCACCTACCCATACAACACTTTTGTACCTCGATCTTCTCGACGACATGCCGCAGATTACTCACCTACGATTCGTTTATTCTCGTCCGAAATTCGATTAATGAAAACGTACAGGTTTTCTTATCTGTTCTGACAGAAATATAGGAAATAATTTTTCTTTAATCCGGACACGCTCCTCATCGCGCGACCATAATGAGCCATCATTCCGACGGACGGAGGCATATCACTTGGATAAAACGAAAACCAAAACAATGGCAGAACAATGAAAGAAACTAATCTGGTAAAACAATGAACACGAGATAAGTACAAAGTTATAAAGTTCCCGCGAGGAATTTCCTGAAAGAATGTCAGCTCGATGCACATAAAAAAATCCTCGATGAATTCAGATCGAGATCGAGATAAAAAGGGCCGTTATGGCGGCGTGGCGGCGGCACCGTCGTCGCGTCGACCTCAAATTAAAGAATTATGGCAATCAAATAATTTTTAATTGAGGGTTTTTTTCCGGCGCACCAATAAGAGTGGGCGGGGGTGCCGTTCCGGCCGTGGGCAAAGGACGGGAATTATCATATCAAATCCGCAAATGGCCTGGACGATTATTCCGACTGTTGAGGGAGAGAGAGAGAAAGGGCGCGCTGGCTTGTATTTTAACTTGTCAGCTACAAACAAAGCGACATGAATTGTCATTTCGTATGTAACGTAACGTAACGTCCTTTGCTTTCATCTGACTCTAGTTCTGTCCATTTTTAATTCGGAGCGATTTTTTTTCGTTCAAAACAGAGTCTAACGGTATCAATTTCCCAGCCCGAGGTTATGAAGTACAGTAGATGATACAACGTCACCGAGTGCGCTCGAAAATTATTGTGCATCATAAACATGACAATAGACGTCATAAAAATAAATTGAAATTTAAAAATCTCTCTCTCGTGGCGGCGGATTTCATATATAAGAGAACGCGCGCAAAGGTGCCACGGCAACCACCTCGCCTCACTAATGGGCCGAGCGGAGAATGTGGAATATAACTTGGCCCGTTTCATTACATGTCGTGGGGAATTTTCAGGTTGCTAGATAACTTGTAAGTTATCATTTTGTTTAAGTTTTATTGCTGCAAGATGCCGCTGTAAAAACCGGTAAGGTGTGGGTGTACATACGAGATGTGCCATCTACTCGAGTATTATGAACAGTAAACAAAATCCATTTAACTCTTTTTTTGCAGATATGATATCGCCAACTGCTGTCGTCACGGCTCCTCCCCTGCTTTCCGTGCCAGACGAGTTTAACACCCGGGGCTCGAAATGAAGGTCCGAATTTCGGAAAATGGGACATCCCAATAACAGTTCTGCGGTTGTCCCAGGCCAACCCGGCATTTGTTGTCACTATTACGAATAATAAGGGGCAGATGAAGAAACGAACCTAAGCGCGGAGAGGAGGTATTTGCGCGCCGAATGTTAGTCGGGCCCGTGATCATATTGCCAATATTTTACCCCTCGGAGATATTTGGAAGTCGGGGCGGCGCGGTAATTTGACCGGTTTATGCGTTCGGTCTAATTCAGAATTTATCTAACATCAGCAGTGTAGGCACATAGCAATTGTAACTCTCGGTCGGCACCTGATGGTGCGCATTGCCGCATCACCACATCCTGTTTCACTATTTCATGCGCGCTCCGAGCATGGGAAATATTGTATTATACATGTACAGCCCTAATATTTACAGAGGCGGCGGAACACCTTCTGGCGGTCGCCTTCTGTCTGCGAACCTCCCCGCATCTGGCCGATAATAAATAGACGTCCTCTTATCCCGGCCCTCCGTGTCCTTCCCGATGATGATGATGATGGTGATGGTGACGCCGAGCGACGTTCATCAACCATCATGAAAGCCTGTCCAATTACCGCCGAATTAAAGTCGAAAATGACCAAAACACAAAGGAACAACAAACGTCAGCCCCCTCTATTAAGTATCTCCGACGATATCGTTCCCGTTAGAGATATTCTCATTATTTTGACAGAAATTCCCTAGAATTTAAGCAAATTCTTGGCGAGGTTGTAAATACACTCTATATATTACACGTCCACTCTCGTTGCGCGCGAGCGCAAGTCGCGTTAATTACCGCGCCTGTAATAATTTTAATGGGAAATAATTATGGCGAATGCGCCACAAGTCATCGATAGTAATAATGAATCCATTCCGAATCCCCTCTCTGTTACATCAAATGATTAAATTTGTTTACTTTCAATTAAACTTTGCATTAACTGGATCGTATCGCTAGTGATTTTATTAGGTTGGGGCAATTTGTCCGGTGTTGGGGTAGGTATCCATCATTGCGTTGATTCGGTATCGGTATAATAATAATAGTAATAATAATAATATCGTAGCGATGTGATAAGTGAAAGGGACGAATATTAGAGTGAATTTGTCTCGGCCATTTATTATTACGGCCATCATAATAAAATGCGAATCCGCGTTGCCACCGCCGCGCCGCCCCGATAGACCTGACCGGGTTTACGGCATAAAGTGGTCTCGGGAATCGTAAAATTCGTCGGGTAATAGGCGGATGATTTTTTGAGGTGACGCCCTCTATAATAACACCGTTGAAAAGTTTTTAATTGGAAGGCGCGGCTGCGGCTCGAGCGGCCAAGAATGTAAATGATATTAAAAAATAGGTGGTGTAAACTGGCTTTAAATCACGGCCGAAGTCGCCAAGAGAATTCGCGGGAGGTACCGAGCGCGATCCGGCTCCCGCGTACCCCTAAATTTCTATGTAAATTATCCGGGGAGAGGGTTCGTGAACGAGCGCGCTCTCGAGCCTCGAGAACCGTGGCTGCGCGGCTGTGACTCGACCCGGGGGAGGCGATATTTATACCTTAATGAGATGATCCCAATCGGGGACGCATCGGAATAAAATTGAATAATACTGGCGGATTATTTAGTGGGCACGACCCGTCATCCGCGGCGCCCGGCCTAAGGGTCTCTCCTCCCTTTCGCCGAATCGTTCGGGCCAGGATCTCGAGCGAGCGATAAAAATGCGCGCTGATGATAATGCCGGCTAGCCGGGGACTCGGACAAAGTGATTTCCTGTGAAAGCTTTCCCCCGTCAAAGGCAAACATGCACTAAACATCGTTTTACATCACATCTAATTTTTTGACAGACTACTTACTCCCCGAGCCGAGACCGAGAGACATCATCTCCTTTAACTTATCTAGGAGAGACTATAATGGCCAGGTTTAACAAGGTCGCGAGACGGCGTTTATTTGGCAACCATCATTCCATTAGGAGCGCAACATCCGCAAATATACAACCTTAATCGGCCCTGTTCCCCCCTTCACTTTAATTAAGTACAAATTGAAAATGTTTCCTATAAGTTATTGAATTTCTGTGGTTGATCAGTGTTTTCATTCCAGCTTCAAGGAGTTTTTAATTTGCAGTTTCCAATTAGGCTTGACAATTCAAGGCAAAATTAAACTGAGTTACTAAGTATGTAAGTAAGTAAGGAAGTAGTATAGAGAGATGTGTGAAGTTGAGAAGTTGCGTAATTACATGCAGCTTATGAAAGCAATCGAATGTGTTTGGCTAAGATATCACCGAATCTCAAACTAAGGGAGGCTTAAAGGTAGGCAAACATTTTCCCTTCTGGCGAAATAAAGGTGATGTGCAAACCCCGAAAACTTTCAGAACGTAATTTATTATTCCGGGAGCGCTCCAAATTTCGCCTTAAATCATCATTTGCTAGTTTTAACGAAATTTCTTCGAAATAGTGGTGGTTTTAAAAAATTAATTAAATGCCGATCGGAGTTATTTCGGTAAAAAACCACGAATGGGAGGGGACTAAGGCGAGATACTATGATCCGAGGTATTCGCTAGTGGAATGCACTTCCGATTTTGATAAATTAATGCAGCAAATTATCGCTGATTAATTCACTCGAGCGAAATACCTTTTTGTGATTAAAATCAAATTCGGCAGATCTGCATTTTTATTAAACATTTGTTGTGGCGCGCTGGTGGAAATTATACTGTTAGCGGCCTCTTGACACCCTCGCCTCGAATTATTCCCTTTATTAACAGATTAATAATATTCACTTTTAATTAAATACGCTCCAAACCAAATCAGACAGCATAGGGTAATACTAGTGCCTACCGCCTTGTGCAAATTCTTTAAGGAGGCATCAGCAGTGCGCCCTCGATCGAGGCAGAGCTATTAACAATTATTCCAAATTGGTTGGGTTACACAAGAAGCAAGAAGCAGGCACACAAAACGAATCAATCCGTTTATCATTCTCTCGTTCGTTATTAGTTTGTTATTATGGTGTTGTTGCGTAAAACGTCTGTTTTGTGAAAATTTCTGTTCGCTCTTTGTTTGTTTGAAAAACGGATAGAGGTGGTCGATTGTTATCCCCGAATGATTATCATTCCAATAACGATTCCACCGGAAAGATAATAAGGGTGAAGCGTCCTGACACTTTTGTGAGCCGACTGAAAAATCATATAATTTGACGGATAATTAATTTTTAATGTAAACGGCTTCCTCGGAGGAAGAAACGCCGAGTGGGAATTATAATATCCTGGCTATATTTCAGCAGTGGGGCCATTTTGCGGATTTAATTACATTATTGAAGTGTCATGTGCTACGTTCTTGATAAATGCTGAGAAGAAGAGAGCGCGGTCGGAAAATGTTCGAGTCCCAGACGTTGCCTCTCACCCTGGAGCGCAGCGCGTCGATCGTCTGCGGAATTATTAAGACCAAATGATAATTCATTAGAATATGGGCGCGCCCACCAGACCCCTTGAGCTCCTGACAGAGCAGAGCCGCCGGGGGAGCGCACATTTGTCGGCTTCTTTATCCGCATTAGAATGGATCGAATAAGAAAATTAAGCCACTCGGCTTAATAAGTGACGTTCCGTTGAATATGCAAACTGGTTCAACTTGGGCCGATCATTTGTCTGCTATAAATTGAAACTTGCATAAACTTCTCCACAGGCGCTACTAGAACTAGACATGCCCTATACCACTATAAGGTTCTATAACTAAAACTAGGGTCGAAACCCACCTGTTTGTAGTATGTACCGTCAAATGGTGCTACTTTAACCCCGCATTCAGACGCTTGAGCCGCTTACAGGACCACCCCGCCTTACACCTACTTACATACGTGGCTAATTACGTACACACCTAAATCGATCTCGGATCCTCGTTATATATTAATCATCCCTATTTAACAGTAGATTTTACAAAAATCGAGACGACAGTCGTAGTGTGCGTACTGAATAGTGAATAGTAATTATCAATGGTATTTATACGTGTATATACAGGCGGTTCATTATTGAAAGTGATCGTGATAGGAGTCAAGTTTGGACCACAATGCAAAAGTGGGGAAATCGATACCATACTCCCGGTAGTTATTCACCATTTGATTTTCTAATTACCACCTTTTCGTCCCTACACAGAGAACCACTTATTCGCACTCGTTTTCACCTCAACCTCCATTTCCTCCTTTTGCAGACTCGTGGAAAAGTGATCTCGTCGAAAAAAAACCAGGCCTCGAACAAGTTTTTTAGTTAATAAAAACGCAGGCATTCCCCATACCAAAATTTGCGAATTCGTACCGTAATTTTAGTGAAGGAATGAAAGAAACATCAACGGTGGTTTAATATACGAAGTTTACAGACAGTACAAATCGTTTATAATGACATTTTAGTAAATAAAGGTAAATATAGAACAGAGGACCCTCCGGGGAGAGAAAGTGAAAGTTTGCAAGTTGATTAAAAAGCTCCTTTTAAAACCGAAGAACTAAGTTTGCGTACAAGCTTTGAGCGTTCATCCTATTAGTGATTATTAACAAATATAGACGGGTCAGATGGCGGCCTCTCGTGCCTTTCAGACAAGACAAGGTAAATGGTCCGAGGCCGTCGAGTTAACGTGCACGCGGGGATGGGGGTTTAACGAACCTCCCCCATCACGCCATAATCAGGCGGAACGGGATTTTTTTTCGCGAATGGCAATTAGCCAGCCGGGCCGGGAGGGCCGCAAAATCGGAGCCGCGTTGTTGTTCCATTAAGAATCGCACCTTTCGGACCGGGTCCGACCGAAATGAAGTGGATTTTTTAATGGAATGCGAACGCGAGCGTCCGTGTTTACATTATTACACGGGTAAGGGCACGAGAGCACCGCCCGCGCCACGCCGCGGCCCTAATATTCCGGTTTCGGTCAGAAAACAAAGTCATTGCCGGAGAAAGCGTGAACGTGGTGTTTGTTGCCAAACGAAATTAAATAAATATTAATTAAGTTTAATTGTATCAGGGCAAAATGTATGCTTTATAAGGGGTGGGCTAGAATAAAACATGAAATACTAATGAAGAAATTAGTATAAAAGTCTACACAACCGCAAATTTAATTTGTATTTACTTAGCTAATTAATTTTCAGTTAATGTTTATTTAAGGCAATTTAGGAAATTCAGTTACTTATGTATAAAGGACGAACGTAACGTAACGTTATTGTGCTCGTCGCCGTTAGCGGCACGTACTCAATTTCCAAGACCGTTTCACCTTTTAAAGATAAAATAAGTTGGCTAATCGCGCTAAAGTTACGCGTACGGCGTTACTGTACGGGTGCGACGGACAAATGGATCCTGAAGTCCCGAAAACAGTTACTGTAGATAACCCCCTCTTTCCGGGCAACGGATTCCAGGTTTGGGCGAATAAACGACATAATAAAAGTATCTATAAAACAGCTATTATTTGCCTCTCCTGATGACCACGTAGTCTCGATAAACAAAACTGGAGAAACGGCCGAACCGGACCCGAGTCGTCGTCGTCGTCGTGTTCGTAGGTCTATTTATTATCATTGCACCGCCAACCCTCGACGGATTCCTTCCTTTAAAATTACTCGCAGCGATAAATTGCAAATTTCATTTTATCAGAGGTTGGGCCGTTGATAAGGATTCACTTTAACTTTTGATATTAAATACTTCCGCCATACTGGGAACAAATTTAAGCCGACTGCATATTATATCTTTATCCCTGATCCTTCAGGTTTAGGTTTAGGTTTAGCCTAGTCTTCTGTCGTAGGTAAAGCCGGCACGCCAATATCTTCGCCAACGACCCACTTTACGACCCACCCCAATTAATGCCGAATTCAAGTCCGAAACTAATACCGACCTACGGCCAGGCCACTGGGGCTCAACGAGATCCGTTCTGGATCGGTTCGACAATAACGAAATTAAAATATGACGTGTTCAACATGGCGCTCCCTCGAAAATTGAAGGTATTATACGGGGATAACAACAAGTTTTAACCGTATTAAGGTTCGGGGCCTTGCAGGCAAAAGCTAATTATAAACAGTCACTTTGTAATTTTATACAACATCATTACCTTTTCTCTCCATTACAATACATAGATCCTGCAAAGATCTAGGTAGGTATCATATATTACATTACACCTCGAGCAATAAATTTCTGATTTTATTCTACTTTCCGCCGGGTTGTGGTCGGGTGGTCGGTCGGTGCGCGGTGCGCGGTGGCGAAAACAACGACGTAATTAATGCGGCGGAATTGGCGCCCTTTAATATTAATCAAAATTAAAGCATCAAACTGTAATTTGCCGAAACTAAATTGGATTTTGGAAATGACTACATTAGTAAAGTAGTTTGAATCGTTTCTAGTGCGAGTTTGTCTCCCGATTGCGTTATCGTTATTAGAAATGAACTTCACAAAACTAGCTTAGGCATTAGCGAGTGCCGGCGATGACGGCGTGCTCTGTTAGCGCCCGTTGAAAACTCCTCGACCGGAAGTGCGTTATGGCACACAGCACGGAGCACACAGACTAAACAGAGAGGAGAGCGAGCACGGTGGCACAGTATGCTCCTGCCATCCCATCCTGCCAAGAGCATACAAATGGGAAATGGGGGATGGTCTCTGGCAGAGTTCGCGAAAAACGCAACATATTGTTCCATAAATAAAATTCTCCCGGTCCGAGACGGACTACATTAAGCATTTTAACGCTTTCGGTACAACACAACCGGCCGGATTTCCATTAGTCCCCGGGCTAACAAAAGATGGAGTAATAAATGTATTTCTCGGCGGATAATAGTGTTAGTTCTTGGTGTCGGTTGGCATGAGCGGATGCATTCGTCTCTGGGGCGAGACGTTAATAAGGCCGATAACATTTCTCCGCATTCTGCATCCTCTTATTGCGAGAGCAACATCGAGATTCGAAACTCGCATCAGTGAGGACGAAAACGGAGACCATCAGACCAGGTGGTATAACCTGCGCGTCGCAAATAATGCACCGATACATACCCATTTCATTTCCATCACGTTATACAGCAGAAACAGTACAAACAAACTTGCCGAATCGAAACAGAGTCCTGCGACGCGCTCTTTCGCAAAAATTAATTCACCAACCGGAAGGGCGAGTGATTATGTAAACAGATTTGTGGGTGCCAACAACTACGGAGGCTGAGAAAATTCCGTGTTAAAGCCACCTTAAAATTATTTCGCGGTTGCCCGTTTCTGTTATATGCTTATTAAATTTTTTCACCCGGAACTTTTATATAAAGTCCTATTATTTAAGGCCTCCCCGGTAGCTTTATTGATGTAGGCCATTATTTTATTCAAACATTGCCTTCATATATTACGTGGATATATACGTTACCTACGTATTTTCCCGCACACTCTCCTCTATGATGATGAAGGTAAGAATAATAATAATATTCATTCGTTTCTGCCTAATAGGTTTTGATATCATTGTGATTCGGCGCGAAGAGAATCGTGGTTCTTTGTGAGAGCGTTAGCAAAAATTAATTAAAGGGGACTCTTTAAAACGAGCCGCGTATACGTTTACAGGATCTCGAACGAAAACACCTTTAGATATTGCACAAATTTCTCTGGTAGCGGTACCGGTATAGCAAGTACTCACCTATATATAGTTATAATATACGCAGACAGTACACATACGCAAACGGTTTAATTAACTTTATCGAGTTGCGCTAGTGTTCTGACATATTTCGTCTGCGGAATAGGACTTAGGGGTACAAGTAAGATTTCGGCGGAGGCGCCGGGATACGGTTTTATTATGTGTGGCGGTTTTAGTTTTACGGCTTCGCTCCGCTGATTTTAGACCGAATTCGAATTTGATCACCTCGAGAGGGCTTTTCGTTGTAGGCGGGCGAGCCCTCGGATTTTTCGGCGTTTCACGGTGGCTTCCTCTCACATCGCGTAAGTACTTAAGAGGGCATTAGTTGGGAAACAGTCATGTTTGGGCGGGCATAAATAATGGATGGTTATGGCGTAATTGGCGTTTACACAGTAAATTACGGAATGATAGCTTTTTTAATAAGGACTATGATATGTCAACAGAGAGGGGTCCCGGAGTTGACTCCATTTGGCGGTGAAATTCTCGGCGGGATCGTACTGCGAGAGTACGGTCGTTGTCGTGCTGCGCAGAAGGTCCCCACCCGGAGCGGAACGGTAACACACACACAATGCACACAGGTATGATTCTCCGTTCGCGAAGGGCGGATGGCGGATGGCGGATATATGCAAGCCGAGCCCCGCCACAGCCGGCACGACCATAACGCGCCAAAGTGCTCTTTGTCATCTATAAAACAGAGAGACAGCTGGCCCAGCTCAAGTTATCCAAGCTGCCTTACCTGCCTGCCTGCGCGCACGAACGCCGGAATGCGCCCGGAGTCCGGAGTCGCACCGAAATCTCGCCATTTAAATAACTATGAATAAATGTGAATAATAAATATACAGTGTCGTATCCGTATATGCCGGGTGCTTAGGCCGCAGGTAGGTATAATGTCGGTAAGGTAGGTAGGTAGGTAATCATAATTCCGGAGAAGGAGGAGCCGCGGTTCGCAATCCGGGGGAGTTCGGAGCGTTATCGCCTGCCAGGGGCGAAGTGAAGCGCGGCATTACTGACGGCCCCGCTAATAGAGAATGGCTTAAATCAATGCAGTCGTAGTCATCAGTCAGAAATGATTATCCTAGAACGACATTCGGTGTTAGCTCGACTCAGCATTCGTGTTTGTTAGCGCCTCCGATAGCTGATTATACCCCCAACTTCGGTCACTGTCAAAGCCTTACCTAAATCACCAGCTGTTGCACGTGTCCAGATCGACAAATGTCCCGACCGCCGAGAGACGCCGTCGCGTCGTCATGCAGGATGCGATGCACATTTAAAACGGCCGATTCCGTGCACCCGAACAACTCGTTCAAACTTATTTTGGGAAAAACCACCACCACCGGCACCACCGACGTGCACCCACTTTTTTTTATTCCGGAATAAAACGGCGCGGGAAGTTGCTCGAGGGTCCATAAGAAACTATATGGGAGTAGGTCTGCTTGGTTGAAAAACATTTTTGCGCTGAAAACTTAACGCAACAATATCTAAAGTGAGTGGATTCCATCGCCTGGGGTGAGATCAAACCCGGCACGCAAATATCAAGGTGCCTTGAGCTGGTTAAAATACGGCCATATATAGGGTACTTGGGGCCGGGCATAAAAATAATAAAGTCCCGAAAAATGTAAAAGTGAACAGTCCCGCACGGAACACGGCAGCGGCGGTCGCGGTTCCGACACATCCCCAGACGCACCCCCAGAATTGACCGAACTTATCGAAGCGTGCTGCCTAACAGCACTCGTAATGAAATCTCGAATTGCGCTTTGCTCCCAGGGATCGACGCTTTCCTATCCTGATGGATGCCGCCTTACCTTATTCTCGTCTCGCCTCTTCGCCGCACACAGAATCGCGTGGTAATCCGAACCACATACAAATCCCATCAAAAATACAAATCATCAGTGAACTGCGTTTGGTTTATTTACCAGCACTAGAAGGCTAAGATGGTCAAGATGTTGATACCTGAATGCCTATAATTTTTAACATTAGATTTAGTTATCTGCTTTATCAGTACTAACGATAGCGATTATGTTTGCTGTGGTTTTTAGGGGAAGGTCTGAATCTGCAATGTCAATACCATTAGTCGGGGCGATGACAGCCACTCATTGGATTCGCAAATATTGAGCCGGGTCGGTCTCGGCCCATGTTGATGTTCGTTCCGGCGATACGGTGCCGTCGGTGGTGGCGGATTAAGACGTGCATCGTGCATCTCTCACCGTGCCCAGTAAGTGCATTACGGTTACGTGTTATTCAACTTGTTGAGTATTTCTCGAGGCAAAAAGGGCCATCACCACGGCCTGCTCGTACAGACGTGACTCTAACTTTGGCAATCACACGACCACATTAATCATATGCCGCCGGACGGAGCTTACTTTTAACTCACTTTATCAACAATGTGAGCCTTTTGCGTCTGGCTCCCCTGCCCGGTTTCAGTCTACTACAACTATCGCGCGGGGACAGTTGGCGATATAAAATCCCAGACTCGGATGAAATTGTTCCCCCATCAATTACGACGTGGCCTGATGTACTCGCTCTTAAATGAGGACCTGTCAAAACACAAACGCTGCTTTAAGACCTGGACGACCCCAGAGACCCCTGAAAATGCCTCCAAATGTCTGAAAGGGAAACGAGACACGCGCTGAATTTCACGCACTTCTCCTCCATGAGTCCACGCGAGATTTCAGAGTCTCGTATACGACCGACGGCCATCACGAATCACCACTGCTGGTCAAAAGTCAACTCGAGGCGACTCACTTTCCTTCTTATATCCACTTTTCTAGGTTTCTCGCAAATATTTTCCCGATGAGGTCATCCCGAAAATTAGGAAACCTCCTAATGCCCCATAAACAACCATCAATCGATTATTTGGTTCGGATAACGTCGAAGGTTAACGGACTTGCCCTAATACGATAGAGCTCTTTTCGGCTCTTACCTTATAAGCGTGTTCCTTCTCGAATTAAAATGAATCCCGATTTCGTTTTAATCGTTTTCGTCCTCACACACGTATCCCTGCGTCTAGTGTGAAGCACAGCCAGAAATCGTCGCGCAGATCGGGGATGATGGGGCGCGTACGCAATACCGGCGTTAGGCGCACAGCTTGTTTTGGTATAAGTTTTAATGAAGACAGTTTAAATAATGGAGAGAGATAAAAGGGTTCTCGGAGGTGAGTGCGCATGCAAATAAGACGAAAGTGGTGGTGGCAGTGGTGCTAGTATCGCTCACTACTCCGGCAATAAACCACAACGTGTTAGATCATCGGAATATGTCTGGAATAGACGAAGAAGGAAACCGCGGGGCGCGTGTCTCGCTATGAAATTATCATCCTCGGGCTTGGTGCAGGCGACGATTTACTCGCACTTCGACCCGACTGTCTACCTACGCGTACTCGTGCGGGCGCAATTAGGGGCCGTACCGCCGTGCAGGAGCAGGACTGGAGATTGATTCGGCGCGATTTGTTTCCGGCCTAGGTGAGGTCGGTGCCGGGGGTTAGCCCATAATAACTTCACTTCCGAGCACACGGGTTCACGCCGATATTTATACCGGGGATCGTGACATCGCATTTGTCTTTGGCGCCTCAGACGGGGGCCAATAATAGCATCTGATCGCGGTATGGGCTGCCGATTGTAGTTTTATGCTCCATCAGTATCGGATTCAATTAAAAAGCCGGGGGCCCGGTCGCTCCGTTTTTTCACGAACCGGAACAAGATTGCCGACATAACTTGAGCCATCCCTCTACGCCGCCCAATCGTCGATGTGAAGCAGTCGAGATTGTTTACGAAAAAGGGTAAATATTTGGTGTAAATATAAGTTGCATTTCATCATCAGTTCGGTTTTTGAGGGATCTTTTATGTACTCGTTCGTATCGGTATTACACACTATACCTCTATTCTATTCTATACAGGGCGTAATACTCTTTATTCCCCTTGACGTGGAACCCTCTGCATGCAGACATAAACTATAGTGCTGTCCTATAGTGATAGTGTTCGCATCAGACGGTGTGCGCGTCCTAATAATAAACGAAATAATTTAAAGAGAACAATTTATAGTATATAATGTTCGCTAATTCCGGGGGTATACGTTCCGTGAAATTCGCGAGAGAGTATTACGTGATAAGCTAAGACCACGAAGTTTGCACTGTCTTATCTTTGTAGCGAATGCCAGTTCTGTGTACTGACACTAGTTATTTGGCTATCACAAACTCAAGCTGTTTGCCACAATAATTCGCGCCTGTTTATGGGAATGCGGAGGGGGCGGTTCGGGATTTGACGAAGAAGCGGTTGGCGGACGTTGATGTTTCGAGTCGGGCGACGTGTCGAGGGGGCGTCGAGGGCGACAGAAGTCTGGGGCATCGGTGAGGTGTTGAAGTCTTAAGATTTCAGGGTTGAGGGTCGGTTTATGTACTCACCGAACGTGCTGAGGAGGAGGTGGTGCGTCAGAAGCGTGAGAATCGCGGCCGGGGCCAGCCGTGGGGCAGATGGGTCCGGCCGGGTCATCCTCACATCTCTCCTACGCCGAGTCGGTCTGAAACAGGACGGGAGAGTCGCATTGATATTGATATCCCTGAGCGGATGATGGCTGATGGTGGATGGCGGCACCCGGCGCGGTACTAACAGCGGAAACCTCATTAGCCCCGCACCGCAGACTGTTGCCGTTCCGCGCCGGCCACCCATCGTCTTTGCTTCATTGCTTCTCTGATATAAATTATCCGTGCATCTCAGCTAATAGCGAGTAAGGCGCATCGCGGATTGTCGTTAAGGCCCACCCGCGCCAGAACGCTCCCTAACGAGATATGCTCAAATTATGCCACGAACAGAGAGAACACCAACATCCGGCCATCCACCAAAAATCCGGTCAGCCTTAATGACCAATGAATTAAGAAAGCGACCGCTCTTAAGGACCCCTAATGGCGCTCTCGTACTCCAAACGGTAATTTATCATTGTCATTGATTTCGCGTGTCCCCCATCATAATAAACCCGACGCCCATCCCGACCCTAACCCGTGACCCATCGAGGGCGTAGGACGCCGACCAGGACGAGAGGACCGCACCGTCTGCAGCTGGCTGGCTTTCCCGCGACAGCGACTTGAAAAGGCTGGTTATTAAATTTCCAGCCGCAAAACAAAGGCCCCTCTTATTGAAATTTGTCGACAGGGCCGCCGGTCCAGTGGATAACTCAATCAAACCGAACGAGAAAATAAATTTCAATACGGAACAACAACTATCCGGAGGAATATCGATGAGACGGGATTGGGCCCCGGCTCGAACATAATTACGGCAGATAACGTTCCGGCTTTGTACGTATACGGTTAGATCCGTTTATTCGTTCTCTGATCGGTGGTAATTTTTCTGTCAATTCCTTCGGTTGTTTATTATTATCGTCGTGCATTGTGTAGATGCGACCCCGGCCGCACCTGCGCCCGGTCCTCCGCTAGTGAACGCGGGCTAGAAAACTCATCCGCCGCAATTACTGTCGCCTCGTACCGCAAATGTCTGGATCGTAAACGTAAAACGCGATTTGTCACCGCACGTCCTACGGCACAGGTAATGAAACGCGCATGGGTATACGGATACACACGTATACGTAGGTACGCTATATACGGTCCTCACGAACCAATATCTCCCGATGAAGATCTCTCAATCTCACCGAATCTCCATGTGCAGACATAACTTCTTCACCCTAATTCCTATTTACTCGCGTTGCGGGCTTTGTGCGCTGACAAGTTTTATCTCTTAGACGGCTATGTTGTGTGTTATATTCAATATCGGATGCAGATCGTCATACCCATTACTCAGTAGCGTAGCCCGGCCTAGCCGGCATACTTGGCCGTGTATTGCGAAACAGACCGAGACCCCCTGAAAGACCGAATGGATCGCCCCCAGCACAAATCTCAATATCTAATACTCTGATTTACGCGTCTGTCTCCATTTCATACATAATACGACCGAACCCCATCAGACGAATATGCTTCTTACACTTGTCTATAAACGTGTGCCGTGTGCAGTTATGAGCGAATAGGGTGATGCTGAGAATCTTCGAGGATTCGACTGGTATTCGATTCAATTTTTAATTGAAAACTTCCGACTTTCGATCGCTCTCCCCGTATAATGGATTACGTCTTTTAAATTTGAAGGGTCAAATGATGTTTAACATGAACCATCGAGTGGGGGGGCTGTGACAGATATCAAATTTTTCATTTCAATTCCCTTCATTCGCTTTGTCACGATAAATAAAAGACTTACTTGAAGAACAAATAGAAAGCGCGCCTGTCAGATATTAGTTGAAGAATTAAAAGTTCAACTGTTGTCAGCTGGCGGTGGTGCGATAACCGAAAACCTCGAAAATCTCCAGAGACGCCGCCACCTACACGTGTGAACATGCATGCATGTCGCTGTACGAATTCGCATATATGCCGTTTTGGCCCCGTAAGTATCTGTACTAACATAATGATAAAATGTTATCGATTTAGGATCACTGCGGCTTTAAAATTCGATTTGAAAACTGGACTCGTACATGGGCGAGAGCGTCGCGTCGGAGCAAGAAATGCCGAAGAGTGTCATTTAAAACTTGTATACGTTGATTGCATTATAACACAGTTTCTGTTGAAAATCTCTCAGTTTAGCTAATTCACAGTTCAGATTGGAATCGATTATTTTCTTATATTCAAATCGTCCACTTTTATATAGCCCATAAATAATAATCAGTTATATTGCCTTGGTAATATTAGTTTCAATCATTCCTCTAACTAAATATTGTTTATCGCCGTAATATAGATAATAAATTTTTTGTCCTCTAAACTTCGCAGCAAGCTGTTTAATAACATCAGCACCTCCTGCATTAAATTTAATTCTCACACCTCCGTAGAAACTTTTACGCTCCGAAATTTTAAAAGAGATATCACAAAGTTCATAAAAACGTAACCATATTCATTATAATTTTGCCCGTAGGCTTTCGAGTCGTTCCCACATTTTTTCCACATTTCTCTGTTTAGATTAGGTTGATCACTAGTTATTCATATTATAAATTCATCGAGTTCACGCGACGGCAAAAACTCTTTCCGTAGATAAATGAATTGAATTATTTTTATAAATAATAACAAGCACTTAATACAGCCTTCAACAAGATTATTTGGAATTTGTCCGAGTGAAAAAAAACGCCATAAATAAGCGGAAATCCTCGGCATTTATGTAGGGAATAATGGTGATTAATGCTTTACGGTTCATTGTCTGTTTCAATATTGAAATTGAGCCTGGGATACCGCCGTAATTTATAACAACACTGACATATCGAAGAGACACATCGAGCTTTTAAACTGGTTTTAAATTTCGGTAACTAGCCATTTGTCTGTTTGTTGAAAACAAATTAGGGGCATCGGTCAGCCGACAGGAGCGCCGGCTGAATTAGGAGCTAAAAACGCTCTCCTAATCCCAGAAAAAAGCAACACTTCCGGCTCGATGTTCCCGAACAATCCCAGAAACACTGCATCAGCATTGTAAATAATTAAAACGCTTAATGCAATACAGTGCGATTAAACTGGCGCCCGGCGACGGGCATCGGGCACACAGTTAGTATAGTATAGGAGTTATGAATCGTGGCAAAGTAGGGGCTAAACAAAACCAGGCAACGGTAGGTATACGCAGACACGAAGTATTTTTCTCGAATTTACTTTTCCCATGGTTCCGTATAAAAACATTGCACGGTTATGTGGCCAGGAACGATTTATCAGAGGTGCGCGTCATCAACCCCATTTTTCGACGGTATGCAACTTGATTTCGCACGGAGTCAATGAGCTTTTTACGGTCGAGGGCCCGTGAAATTTTTCGCATTAATTGGGCGGAGCAGAATCGTGTGTATGTTTTTGAAAAGTTGTAGTTTAATTTAATTTCGGCGAAGTTCGGAAAGTTTTAACGCGGGCGGGGATGAAATAAATTTCGACCGTTTTAAAAGAACCCGAAAATCCGGTTCAAGTTTTTCCATATACTCGTGCGATTTGATATAAAAGTTATGGTGCGAATGTGATCTGCTTTTCCCACTTACCGGAATAAGTTGTTATTAATTGCGGGGGAGGCCCGGCGACGGCGACGGGGACGGCGACGTGTGCGAGCGTTTACTGGCTACTAACGGTCGCAGTCGCAGCTGGAAAGCACGGCGCTGCCACGGAAACTGGAAGCAGTGGAAGCTGGAAAGCGCTCCTCCGGCATTTCCAAGTCGGCCCATCGGCAAAGCGCATGCGACGCTCTTCTTCTTACCACCCGCCTCCCCGATGAATGGCCGTTAATTGCAAACGAGATGCTCTCTGCACTTGGTCAGCCGAGTTAATCAGTTGATAAGGCGGCCTGGGATAGGGCGACGCCGTTATCACCACCGAACCGCTAACGACGTCCCGACGTTCGCCACGTAGACGTTTATGCAGTCACGCCGAGTTACACGTTGTTGTTGCCTGAGAAAACCTGCAGATTCGCATATTCCCGCACCACTCAATTTCCGGATGAGTTAGGGAAAATATTATGCACCGCGTTATGATGTGGTCGCTGACCATGGTGATGATGGCTAATTCGGATGATGCGTGTATACGTGGTATAAACTTGGGAACAAGGACTAATTAGCTTTGCAGTTCGCAGGTTTATAGGTCGCGCCGGTGTCGCGCGGTATTCAGTTCGCTTTAATTACCAGTGTTTTCAATTACCGTTAGTTAAAACCCCAGTTAGTAACACCTCCTCATTGTTTCTTGTATGTACGGGTACGTACGGGCGACTGGTGTACACTTTTAGGGTGAATCTACATAATACATTTGTGTGTATATGTATTATCGGATTTGGAGCATACGCTCCCGTGCCGTTTGATGAATAAACTTGAGAGAGTGATTACGGGGGCGGCGCAGCCATATCATAGGTACACATACATAATACATAGTACGGTGGGAGGTGGATATATTTGAATATAGAGCGAACCAAAGGCGATGACTGCGTAATTATGAGGAGTTTTAAGCGGCTCGCTCCTCGCTCGCATTTTTTCCCGGTTTTCGGGGAGGATTTATTACAGTTGCGGTTCGGAAGGCGGCATCGACTCCGGCCGGCGGCTCCGGTCGGGCCGGTGTAATGCGAGGTGGTGCCGGAGCGGCTCGGCCGAGTCCGACGCCCACGGCGACGCTGACCGACGTATGCATCTGGCAGATTTATGGGCGAGTGCGTCCAGCCGCACGAGGCACGAGGTGGCCGCGGCCGCAGCTTCGTGATTTACAAACCGGTGTGCGCGCCCCCTCCCGGGCGCCGTATCTTCATCGCTCATCGGGCGATATTTCGGCCGCGCCAGGACCGGAACCAGGGGGACGGCACAATGGCGCGGCTTAGGAGCCGTTGATCCCCCGATATTAAATCGCGAACAATCGGGGCTCTACAAACAAGCTCCGTCTGACGCAACAGCCGCGGGCAACACCTTAGGTGCACTAGTGAGGCAATCTCTGCACATTATATAGCGGCCAGCCACATAAAACTACGTCGAAGCATGGAAACTCCATTACAGAAAAGCCATACTCGTAAATCTCGGGGTCGTCTGCGGCTCGGCTCCTTTCGCTATAGCCCTGAGCTTTCTTCGAGTTCTCCGATCCTCCGACCGTCCGACCGACCGGCCGACCGACCGATCGTCCTGCCTCCTGGCTCGCACCGAAAGCTCCGCGATGCGCACCCAACTCTCTTCCATAAAATCAACCCTCGAACTTTTGACAGTGGAATCGGCGCAAAGTCGGGGGTGACGAAATGGCGAAATGACGAGCCTCCCCAGACGTCGCCGGAGCACTCTCGCCGTTTTTAACCGAAAAGCGCAACGACTCAACAGCCACCCCGAGACTGGATGCGGCGGTGATCGTGCTGTGTGTAGTACGTCGCTTAGCGAAGCGAGATTGGAAATTATTTACCTATCTCGAGATTCGAGCAAGGACGAGGGCTCATAACGGGGCCCGATATGGTGGCGCAACCAAGGTAAAGAGCCATGAATTATTATGCCGTTTTTTCCCGCAACGTGACCCACATCAAGCCGGGGCCCGGGTGACGGTTTTAAACGGGACGGTGCGATGATTTACTGGCGAATTGTCTAATAATTATTACGATACGCTCGCAAAGCTCAAGCGCAAATCTGCACATGTTACATGGTTTACGTGGTCGGCAGTTCGGAGGGCCCGGTTCGAGAAAGAAATGTGAATAAATGAGTAAACGGGTAGATAAAGCCGAGGAGAGGGAGATAGTCGGCCTTATTTTGCTATCAATTCAGCGGAAAGATTAGTGTACAATTCTCCAGACGTACGTGCTTGTAAATATAATTCAACTTTTAATGAGGTAGTTTATTCAATTTTCATTCCCTGAACTCCGCAATATTCCATTTCATTTCGAGTTTGACAGATGAGGAATAGATATCAAGAGGATTTCAGCCTTCACCTTCAGTAATCAACTTGTGTCAGGATGTACCTAAATATTACTTACGAATCTCTCTGTATTTCGTCAATCAGCGGCCACTCGTGGGTGTAAAACGGACTCGCGTCGCTATTGGAAGGAAAACGTTAACGAGTATTCCGGCAACTGGCTCGCACGTGGACTAAATGTTATGGACTGTCACATTCCAATTCATTCATACAAAAACCTAGCAGATTTTCCCCGTGGCGCTCCTCAGTTGACATTTCTCGGTAGGCTACGGCTGCAAGGGTGGAACCGCAGAACCGACCCCAAATACTAGATCTCTGCAGGACTGTACCTACCGTATCAGCCCAAGGTTTTAGATCTCTGCAAGATTGGCACTCCCAATCCAAGTTCTCCATAGCCTTCCCATGTCAAGGGGCCCAAATTAACAGATTCGACTGGTACCAGCTGATTCGTCTCATTCTAACCTCAAACTCGATTTCCGTTCGTCTAAACCGCATTTGTCTACGCAGCAACTTCCATTTTCACATGCACGCTCTCAAGCTCAATCAACCAGAACACTCGGGAGATTCACTCACCTAATTTCAGCCAAACTCACTAATTATTCACTGAACGGATGAGCGCGAAATACCGGCTCGACCGACTTGACGCTTGACATTGACAGTTGGTACCAAAGACAGAACTACACGCGCTGAAGTACCATAAACAGCTGACCCGCCGGGTGGGGGTCTCACGGCGGATTGACAGTAAGGTAGATAGTGGTTTCGTTTTCAAAAGAATGTATTAAACGGTTAGATACTCTTAAATATTGAACTCAAATAATAATCCTAACATTCGGCCATCCTGTATTAGGCATCGCCTCGAGGTCTACTCGTTGATTTCGTCCTCGTTCATTCTCGCAGTACTCGTCAACATGGCCTCGTCGTCATCGCTGGCATCATCGGTCTCGTCGGTATCGTCGGACACTCCGCCGGTAGGTACCAATGATTTCATGCGGTCTACTGCCACTACTCGGTCGTAGTTGGCCTTGCGTAGGGTGCGAGTAGTGCCCTTCATGTCGTTCACGACATATCTGTCATTCGGTAGGACTTCTTTGACCACCATTGGTCCAGCGTACTTGTCCACCAGTTTTCGGCTCGTGCCGGTAGCAGGAGCACTCATTTCCACCAATACAAGATCTCCTTGCTTGTAAATTTTTGGTTTCTTGCGTTTCTTGTCGAAGCGTCTTTTTTGGTGTGTTTGTTCTCTACTGATCCTTTCGGATACTTCGTCTCTGAGTTGTGCTAAATCTTCGATTTTGTCAGCTGCCAAGGACACTTCTTTGGACAGCGTCCCATCAACGTCTCCATGCGGTTGGTATCCGAACAGAAGTTCGAACGGCGTCTTACTGGTTGTCTTGGAGGTCGCGATATTAATAGCAAATTGCAATTTTGCAACTTTGTCGTCCCAATGCTTCTCCTCCAATGTCGTTGGTATCAGCGATTCAACGATCGTCTTGTTAAATCGTTCGTTCTGGCCATTGGCTCGCGGAGTGGCCACCGCGTTGTGGATCAACTTGATATTCCACTGTTCGCTAAATTCTCGGAAACTTCTTGCCGTGTAGGCGGACCCTTGGTCACAAACTATTCTAGTGGGTGACCCATGCGTGTAGAATACTTTCGTTAGGAATCGTGTGAGGGGTTGCGTGGCAGTCGATCGGACTGGCTCCATTACTACGAATTTAGTGAAGGCTTCCACCAAGGTGATCAAATGTTCGTTCCTTCGAGTACTTTTAGGAAAAGGTCCAACGTGATCAAGATGTATGGTGTGGAAGGGAACTTTAACTTTTTCAATAGGATGAATGAACCCTTCTTTGGGCCCAGTTTTCCGCTTTCCCATCAAACATCGGACACAACACGCAATGTACCTTTCGACGTACTCTTTCATCCGAGGGAACCAGTAGTGTCGGCATAAACGAAGCAGAGTCTTTTCGGCGGCGAAGTGACCCATGTCGTCATGAGCGGCTTGTACGACATGATGCCTCATTCCTTTTGGCACGACCCATGACATCCCTTTCGCAGTTATGCGATAAACACGGCCATTCCGTAACGCATACTCCTTGTACACTTGCCTCTCAGCATCCGTTTCTGGTGGTTTTCCGAGTACTTCTCTGATGTAGCTGATTTTCTCGTCCGTAAGTTGACCAGAGAGGACCCAGTCACCTTTCTCAATTCGAAGCACCTCAGACTCACCAGATTCTTGTGTTGACGTAGCACCTTCGATTCTAAAAACTTGCTCTTCGTCTTTGTCTCGCGGGATTGGATTTCGACTCAGACAGTCTACATGTCCCATTCGAATACCGGGTCGGTATTGTACTTCAAATGTATAATCGAGTAGCTGTAGCCACCATCGCGCTATTCTCGGAACAATCTCCTTCTTCCTCCTTGTATCGTTCAACGCTTTACAGTCGGTGACGACTACAAACTCGATCCCAATCAGGTATACGCGATACTTTTTCAGAGTTTCTACAACCGCTAGGGTTTCTAGCTCGTACGCGTGGTAGTTCATTTCTTGCGGTGAGGTCTGTCGACTAAAGTAGGCCACGGAATGCAACCTTTGATCTGCCTGTATTTGCAGCAAGATGCCTCCCAAACCCAACTTACTAGCATCTGTATGCACTTCGGTTACGGCTTGTATAATGCTAACACAGGCCTGGCTGTGAGCGCTGACTTCAAACTTTCGAATGCGTTCTGATCTTCCGGTCTCCAGTCCCATTGTTTATCCTTTTTCGTTTTTGCTGTCAGCGGCCTGGCCAACAGAGCATAGTCCTTGATGAACTGGCGAAAATATCCGGTTAACCCGAGAAATTGTCGTACTTGGTGGACGTTCAGCGGAACTGGAAAGTCCGTAACGGCCTTGGTCTTTATTTCTCCAGGTCGTATACTATCAGATTTAATTTCGAAACCAAGGTAGTTAACCGACTCCATCAGGAAAGCACATTTCTCCAAATTTAGGGTAAGTCCAGCATCTCGTAGAAGGAGCAATATTTTCCGTAAGTTGGTAACTCCTTCGTCAACCGTTGCTGTATGGATGAGTACATCGTCGAGATACACCGACGCTAGAGCCGTTGGAAAACCGCTGGTCCATTAGTTACTCCAAATGGCATTCGGTTAAATTCGTAACTGCCATCAGGGGTTACGAATGCCGTAAGATGTTTACTGTTCTCTTCAACGGGAATTTGATGATAACCAGCACGCAAATCCAGGCTAGTGACCACCTTACTGCCGGACAATCGGTCCAATTGGTCGTCGATTCTAGGCAATGGATATTTGTCCTTAACAGTCAAACTATTAAGCTTGCGATAGTCGATACACATGCGATAGTTGCCATCTTTCTTTTTGACCAGTAGCATAGGTGATGAGTAATTCGAAAACGACTCACGGATTATGTTACCTTCTAGTAATTCATCGACGATTGTTTTCGCCACTTCCTTCTCCGACTGGAACATCCGGTACGGTCTGTAGACAAATGGTTTATCCTCCTTAAGAGCGATCCGCAACTCGTCCCCAGTTTGGACACATCCCAGATCGCGGTAGGAATTCGCGAAGAAACTTTGAAATTCTTCGAGTAATTCAATCAACTGTTGACGCTCTTGTTCGGTCACAGGCTCAATCTTGATTTCTTGAAAATCGACAAATCGCGGCGTGTTACTCGTCTCGATGTGCATCACATGCTCCGGAGGCTCCGTTTCCCGCAAACTTGGCATGCCTCTTGCGATTAACTTTCCACCCTTTATGGCGATTTCGTTGTCGGTTAAATTTACGAGTGGTAAGAACGCTTCTTCTTCCGGTGAAATGTGTATCAACACCCGTGGAATGAACAACTCTTTACCAGGTTCATGCCGCAGACTATAGACTCGATATACAGATCACCGAGGTAATCCTCCTTAGGTAGCACAGGTATATTTCCCACATGATTCGGTGGAATGAAGATCGTGGTCTTCACTACCAGGGGCACTTTACGTATGTCAACTTCAATCTCATATGGAACCCGTTTTGTCACCATTAAGTGGCGCTCGTCCTTATGGATAGCAATATGAGGTTGTTCCGTAAAGTCCTGCCCTACCAAAATCGGAACGTCCTGTACATTATCGAGTACAACGTTAGCCTTAAGTTTTCTTTCCACGTCGTCAATTTTCAAGTAGAAAGTAGTCGATCCAAGTGTTCGTGTAGCTGCGTTTCCATAACCCTTAATGGTAATGATGTTTTCTTTTTGAACCGGTAGGTTCAGTCGAGTGCATTCACTCTCTCGAATATTGGTGCAAGTGCTGCCTAAATCTAAATAAATTTTAATCGGTGTTCCATTAACATATGCTTTCTTATAAAATTTTGAATTCGAAGTTTCGCCGGCGGTTAGTCACAAGGTTTTGGCAGGCTTCCCAGGTGTCTCGCCGAAAGTTCTGGCCTTATTCTTTCCCCAACAGTTCTTCTCTTCGTGTTCTCTCATTTTGCAGGAATTACAAAATGGAGTCGCCTTGCTCGCATCTCTCTGGGGACACTGGAATGCCTTGTGGCCCTCTTTCTTGCAGGTGAAACAAGCCGTCGACCTCGCAGGTTTCACGTCAGCCTTTTTATTGAATTGAAGTTTCTCGTTCCGTTTGGCGAAAGAGGCGCTGCGATTACCTTGTTGACTCGATTCGTTGCTGAGGGTATGAAGATATACCAACAAATCCTCCGGATTCGTATAGTTTCCCGCTCGTGCAGCAGTTTTAATGGTCGGATGTAGGCCACCAATGATACATGAGACGGCATTTCTCCCAGTAATGCAACACAGATTGAGTAGCGACAGTTTCTCATAGTAATAACGGGTGTAAGATTCGTTAAATCCTTTCTTCCTCGCCGACATTTCCTCAAGGAGGTCGCAGTAATCTCGAGCTGATGGAAAAGCCTGGCGGAGCTTACTTTTCCATTCATCCCAAGAATATTTTATTGTCGGAAGGCTCTGATACCAAGTTTTGGCTAATCCGCGTAATTTCGCCAAGGCGTAGTAAATTGGGAATTCTTCTGACCACCCAAAAACTTCACGAAGTTCGTCGATTTTACTACACCAACGTTCGACAGCATTATCCTTCGATTCCGGATCGAACTCAGGAACTGCATCCCCACGAAACGAAGATGTCGCTGGCTGCACTGGCCTCAACTGACCGACCAGTGTACGTAATAATTCTACGACACCCGCGTCGTGCTGTTGCGGTGTGTTTCCGGACGCGCCTTCGTCGTCGCTAGGTGGCGCTTCTCTTTGCCGTTTTCTTTTAGACATTTCGCGCGTTAAACCGATAGTCCTAATGAATTAAAACAGATCCCACTTCTGAAGCTATCAGGATGTACCTAAATATTACTTACGAATCTCTCTGTATTTCGTCAATCAGCGGCCACTCGTGGGTGTAAAACGGCTCGCACGTGGACTAAATGTTATGGACTGTCACATTCCAATTCATTCATACAAAAACCTAGCAGATTTTCCCCGTGGCGCTCCTCAGTTGACATTTCTCGGTAGGCTACGGCTGCAAGGGTGGAACCGCAGAACCGACCCCAAATACTAGATCTCTGCAGGACTGTACCTACCGTATCAGCCCAAGGTTTTAGATCTCTGCAAGATTGGCACTCCCAATCCAAGTTCTCCATAGCCTTCCCATGTCAAGGGGTCCAAATTAACAGATTCGACTGGTACCAGCTGATTCGTCTCATTCTAACCTCAAACTCGGTTTCCGTTCGTCTAAACCGCATTTGTCTATGCAGCAACTTCCATTTTCACATGCACGCTCTCAAGCTCAATCAACCAGAACACTCGTGAGATTCACTCACCTAATTACAGCCAAACTCACTAATTATTCACTGAACGGATGAGCGCGAAATACCGGCTCGACCGACTTGACGCCAAATATCTTATACTTCTATATCGCGGCTGGTAAGATTTTGAGAGAGCCACAGCTAAAGGATAGCAATATCTACTCCTGTACAAAACTCGCATAAGTGCATCTCTGCATAAAATCGGCGATACGGCGCAAGCGCCAACGTAGATCAATCGGAGCAACGGAATTACGACAAACAGACAGATGACAGTCGACAGACGAAAATAAACCAATGCCAAAGATGTCTCTGCCAATCCATGTTTACAAACTAACGCTTGCGCAGTAAAAGGAATTTTATGCAGAGAGAGACTTATGCAAGTTTGTAAGGAGTAAAATAGAGCTATCCTTTAGCCGTTGTCCAACCGCCTCTTGTGGGAAGGATATACCCAGCCGCGATATAGAAGTATAAGATATTTGCTTGACGCTTGACATTGACAGTTGGTCCCAAAGACAGAACTACACGCGCTGAAGTACCATAAACAGCTGACCCGCCGGGTGGGGGTCTCACGGCGGATTGACAGTAAGGTAGATAGTGGTTTCGTTTTCAAAAGAATGTATTAAACGGTTAGATACTCTTAAATATTGAACTCAAATGAATAATAATCCCAACATATGACATCATGAAATTTTTTTACTTGCATTGTCAAATTCAATTGGAAACTCCTAATTAAAAAATCCTTGAAACTGACACACTTTCCTCAAGAATATTTTAATAATTCGTGAATCACAAAAATTTAATAACTTTGAGAAATGACAATAAAATTTTCGGAAAGTCAACATTGACTTGAAGATTTCCAGAGTAGAGTCGACTATTATCGGTGTGCACATGGGAATCGTCAGAGTCGGAGCGGTCAGGTGTTGATTAGGTGGCGAACTTAGGACTCCCGTGGGTCGTACGTACGTCCTGCTGCATATCACGGGCGTGTACATACGTCTTTAGTCGTCCCACGGGATATTTATAAAAGCCCGGCGCCCATGCATAACCGCACACGAGCCGGCGTCCTGGACATGTATTCTTTGGGCGTGATAAACCCGGGGATAATATCCCGGCGGACTCTGCGCATGTGCGTCGGGATAAGTACGCTTATCCCCGGCTTTTAGGTGGAGAGAACGGCCGTGATAAGTTATCATCTGAACCGTCAAGTTGCTTGGGTTGCAGACTCAGTGTTGCCAATATGAGAACGCTAAAGTTACTAGATTTTACTAGTAAAGTTTCTAAAATTTTCTTATTTTGTTCGCGTGTGAACTTGCAATTGTCAGCTGTCAAAAACTTCGATGTTTACATTATGTCGCTTTCGAGGTTATCGACTTATTTATAGTGCATAAGGTGGCGATTACAACGAATATTCTCGCAAGAATCACTTTTATATGTGTGTATTGTAATGACGAATCCACCAACGTAAGTTCTCATAACCATAATGTGTTAATATTTTTACCGAACTTGATTATTTTAGGTTCACTTTAAGATCGAACACGAGGTTTTACTTTACTTATGGATTTATTGGCGCTCACGTACCAAGTATTCTTGGATTTATTCGGAGACAACCCGCGTTATCATCCAAAAATTAAGTACCTATCATCAAGGAAGGAGCCTCGACAATACAAGACCCGTATTGTACAGAAATACCTACAAGAGTGACAATTGATGTGTGGCATTGTTATAAATGAAAGAGGATACAATATTACACCCATAATTACACCCTTTATTTTCAAAGGTTTGAATGTTGGTAACGTAATGTGACGAGGTAATTCTGTACTTTATGTTTCAGCTTCCGAAGAAAGAATTCATACTCGATTTGTCACCAGCCAAATCTCTAGAAACATTTGTAATAGTCCAAAGGGCGAACCGCATAACGCCCGATTATCCATTTTCATTCTAATTCTATTGAAGAGTTGAACGATTATTGAGAAATTAAATTGGTGACGTTGAGTTACATGCAGTTCCTGAACGATTACGGAGGTGGGGTGATTTTTGAAACGCCCAAAATTCAATTGTTTACTTTATACGCGGCTTTGCACGTGATGTACATATGAAGCCATATGAAGTTAAACTTTAACCCTGTCACTTATGTCACATAAGTTGTCATTTATGTGTTTTGAAAATAAAAACTATAATTTTTTAATGCAAATTAACATGAGTAACCGTTCGTTCATTCATAATTTCTTACAATTTACGGAAAAAATTTGCGGAACAAATACATAATACGACGAGTAATACGACGCATCGACAATAAATCATTCTATGTAATGAACAATTTTGCTGTCGCTTTATTTATTCGCACGTCCTTTCAAAAAATCCTGTGAGTATAAGATTCTTGATTGGTCGGAAACACAAAAATTTCAATCAATAAAATCGTTCATGCCAAAATTACGGCACCGATATAATTAATCATATTCAACAATGCAACAAAATAAAGCGAGCCGAGAAATGCCGGACAGTGCAGAGTTCCACTCAGACGATATTTGCTCAGACATCAATATAGGACTGTAACGTAGATCACCTTTATTACAAGAGCGATATTGTTGGTTGCCTAAAACTCCCGTGTTAGGAATACCAATTTTAGACGATCCGTTGCAAAGATCCGCCCACCCGTGATATGATAAACTTACCACCGCCTAGGAATTGATCTCCTGGGGGCGAAATGGACTCCCCCGGCGGCGTAATTGTCGTTTTATTGGGGTGCCACATGCAGCGAGTTTTTCGACGGGGGCTGCGCATCTAAAAAGTGGTCGAATGTTAATTTTGATTTGAACCGGGTCTCTCGTTTCGGTGATGCGGCTGACCGACGACGAAGCGCCGACCGTAGCGGACAGTGGACACACCAGTCGTGTCCATAATGGCCGTGATTCCGACACATGAATATTGCTGCTCCTTGGGGCATTAGTACATATCGGTGGCAGGGAGTGATTGCATCCCAGCACCCGCAGTTATTGATGCCTGCAACTAGCGCGAATCACATCATGAATGCCGAATTTCCCCAGTGGGCAATAGCTCTGATGGACTGCGGATTCGGTGCTATATTGTTCGAAGCGCGGCCACATACGCGCCTGCGAAAGGGCCGATCATGCTGTAATAGCTTGCCGCTATTAGGAAACACACAGTCTCCCATTTTCTTGATTGCCGACAAAGAAAGGCCACCAATCAATAAGACATAAATTCGACATATTCCTCCCACAAGCTCGTACATATGTATAGATATACACACTGAACACGGTGACGACGACGACGACGACGACAAATTATCGCAGCGCTTTGTATAGTGCATGAAACCACTTGACCGACACCCCATCATCGTTCAATTCAATTCACGGATCACGAACATCATCACGACACGGCCTAGTGGTGCCTAGCCGAAGCTCGATATCATCCTCAAACCGAAAACAATCAAAATTAATAAACTACTTCACAGTTTAGTGTGCAGAAACTTGCACAAAATAGCTAACGTCTAATTGCGCGCGAAACCCTTATTGGTCTGAGTAATTGTTTTATTCAATTACGACCACATGACTAGTTCACCAACATAAATTACTGCTGATAAATCAAAAACCGGTCTACGATTTTCACCAGTCGAAAGCAGAGAAGTGCGTGCAAAGCTGGAACAATTAATCCGATTGTTTCGTCTTTACCGCATTAGGTACACTCACAGATTTACGGGCAATGATGATGATGATCATCATCATAATGATCTTTCTTCCGTGTCTGGCACATCAGCCGTATTTATTACCATAAATAACTACATCGGAAGCGAAAAAGAGAAAAGAAAAGGTTCGCGTGTATTTTTATCCCAGTGACATATTGGAAATTGGAGCCATTGACCGTCAAATTTAGCGGAATTCGTGCATATCCATATTTTGTGTGCTTTAGGTCTGGCATTCTACGCCCATATCGATGTGTACCACTGTATCACATCGCTGTACTATCCACCATTCGATTCGAGTAGCTCTACAAAAGTTTCCTATAAACTCGCGCCCTATGTATAGTAGTAAGTATATAGCGAACCGAATAACTACGTAAAATCGTCGTAAAAATATCGCGTATTTATCATCATCAATAACCCTTTGAATATTCCTGAAAAATGGCAAGTCGCGATCGATCGCAGGCATCACACACAAAAACGGTCAAGCAAGTAAATCATCAGAGTTGTAAACTTCAGTAATGAAGGTAATGGAATTAGCTGCTCTTACTTTGCACTTATCTTAAAATCTGTCATGATTTAATGGCTTTTAAGTATTTTGTAATTAGCGAAGATATTTCAAATGGTAATTTCACTTCAACTTTACGATACGAACGAGGATACGAATTATGCAAAAGTGGAACTTCAGTCTGCTTAATATTTAAAACAGTCTATGAACAAACTACAGCAAAATTTGTGTGAATGATGAGACGCTTTGCACTTTGAACCAGCCAGCCCTGGAAAGAATAAAAGTCTATTTCCATTACTTCTATCGTCATAAATACTGTGTGACTACAACCTATTCCTGAAAATAGAATAAATCACGTAATGGGATAAACGACAAAGATCAGAGCTTTGGAACTTGTCAACAATCTTGAAATGCCTCGAACCGGACGAAAGCTCATCTACAATTGAGAGAGTGAAACTTCCACTCCCTAGCGGGAAATTTCCTCCCTGCAGAAACGAGAGCTTTCCACTAGAGGGCGTTCGATGAGAGTCCTGCTATTCAGTACAGGATTCTACCGGATGATAGTGACCTGCGGAAACCGAAAAATATCTGCAAATGAAAGCTTTGCACAGGAAACGGAATTGATTTTGGCGCTCTGGTGGAAACAGCGACCATAAAAGCAAATATTTAGATACAAGCGGGACAAAGCGCTTTAATTGTTTTGAAATGTACCTGGCTTTAATAATACTTGAACGTATACCTCGAGAGGTTGCGACACTTTAGAAACCTCTCGTTGTTTGAACAGTCTCGCCGGCGAGCTTTGAAGTGAACGTTTTGTTGTGATTTATTCGTTTCTTACGTGATGCGAAAAGAGAGGCGGACCTTTTTGTTTAGATCATCCCAATTCGGTAGAAGGGCAAGTCGACTGTGAACTTTAGATGGCAATCATAATTGGTACGATCGTTGTCTAAATAGCACCCTCCGGGTAAAAACTGCTTACAATATTTGCAATTCACCAAAGTTAAACAAAGGGATGCGAATCGGAGCAAAAGTTATTTGAAAATATTGAGGACATACTCATAATTTTTGCCGTTCCTTTTGAGGTATACTGAGCGGGAACCGTTGCCATCGGCGAAAATTCAGCAGAAGTATAATATCAGTAAGGAAATCTACGTGTAAAATTGTATGTATATGTAGGAGAGTTTTAAGGATTTTGTATGCATGAAATGATGCTTGCTTCGAGCTGTAAAAATATGAATTTAAAGTTGCGGGATAGAATTCAATTTGTTAGACAAATGATGCAATAAACTCAACGTTATAAAACATTTTCAGGCATCGGCATATACATACGTAAAAGTACATCATCGTGGTGGCAACTATATCGATTGCACAAATCGGAGTTTCATATCATTCTTTAGCGAAATAATATCAAATGTTGGAAACATGAAAGAGAGAAAGGCCGGTAACTGCTTGTTGTCCAATCGATCCTAATTTGTTGTCCATTGTTGGCAGTAATTAAGGGAGGGCGACGTGTCGGAAGTGTTGGAACACAAAACTAAGGAGAAAAATCGGCCGGAATTCTCAGTATAACACCATTTCGGAAGATCCGATGGAAGGATAATCGGATCTGCCTTTGTTTAAGTTTAAAATCCCTGAGAATCAATTCGCCAGAAAGAATACAGAGAAGTTAAAGAGGGACAGGGATCAGAAAGCGTGGAATCCCTCTTTGGCCCGCTTGATATGGAGCGGGAACCGGTTAAAATTGTTGTCATTCCAAACTAACTGATGTTAATTTTTCCATCTAAGTCAATTTCATAAATCTGCTTTATTTGGGCTGAGACGTAATTCGAATGCGAGAATAAACACGGCTAGCAAGTGGATTGGATTGGAGCGGAGGAGTCTTAGAGATCCGAGGGGTTGAAAGGGGTGCACGGCGTTCTCATACTGAGTATAAATAAATTCCTAGCCACTTTTCCGGCTATTAAAACGTAATAAATATTTGTACAGATGTTGAAATCCTTTAAAATTGCTTCCAGTATCTTGTTATTAATCATACGGCGGTGCCGAGATTAGAGCGGAACAATTCTCTCGGGGTTGCGGTGCATTCCCTGGTTATTTAGTGCATCGAATTCGGTTCGGATTTGGGGGATGAAAATAGGTGCAAACGGTTCAGTGGAAGGTCGTCCGCTCGGCTTTTTGCCGAATAAACGTTGAAAAGGTATGACGGCGCGTGACAGCGTGCTTTCGGAAAAAAATTCAAGCTAAGCTTGACGTTGAAAGTCAAAATGTCTGTGACAAATTCGAACCGTGTGAAAAGCAAGATATCATACGCACTGGGACGTTATTAATTACAATATCGGTCATTTCTGGCGTTGATCAGCTCAAATAAAAAAATCGAGCTGCCCTGCTCAGCTGAAAGGGGCTTTCGAGATTGATTTTGCATAAATTTCGCCGAGGTATAAATTCCATTGACCGCTAGCTTGTCACGTAAAAATGGCTGATCTGGTAGTACTTTCCCTTGCTGTTCCCCCAAGAAAACATATAAAATACTGCCGGGGTCGTTTTGAAATAAAAACGAGGCACTTTTCACTCCAGTTCATTCCTTTTTCCTTCCGGATTTAATAATATTACTAGGATATGAATCTTGGCCGCGTTTAATCACTATTTCATGTACTTCATGCGAACTATTTAAGGGGAACACTGGCTCACGTTATAGTTTATCTTTTGCGGTCGGAAACTTTTATTTTGTTATAAATACCCATCAAATACGTTGCTGCATAGTTTGGCACAAGAATCTCTAATGCGACAAATGCTGATCATCCTTTGCAACGTATAGTATAGTCACCTGTATTGTTGCCGAGGATTTTCGGGTATCCCCAAGCGATCCGCCCCTTTAATATACAGAGTGTCCCAATATCGATACCGATATTTTAAGGGTGCATTCCTGGGTCAAAGTGAGGAAGAAATAACTTACTTCACTTATTTCACCTACGTCCGATTTTATAGGAGTTATAGGCCATCAAACTTGGATCTTTTTATTTGTTTATCAGTAAGTATTGACTTGTAGACAGTTTTCAGGACCTTTTATGATAATATGCAGGTATTAGATTGATTTTGATGAAGTGGCTACCTGCATCATTGAAATCTGATTAGCAGATTAGGTAAATCGAGACGTCGACAAGATTGGTTGTTTCAACGACAACGAATAACTCCGAAACCATCGATTTAAAGACAAAAAATTAGCAATCTACAAATTTCCTAAATTATTGTAGGTTTACGTTGGACTTACCGGATTTGCAAATTTTATCATCTAACAACAATTTTTCCAGTTTAACATCTGGATGATCAGTATTTACCAATTTCTGGTGAACAGATTTCAAACAAATTGAAGCTGTCAAAAGCAATCTGCGATCGAGTCTGCGATCTGTATATTATGAAGGTCGTGAAAACTGTTTATAAACGAATTGAAAAATTCAGCTTTGAACTTCGTTACCATGCATAAATTAGGTTATTTCTTCCTTATTCTGAATGAGGAATATACCTGTGAAATATCGGTATCGAATATTAGGACACGCTGTATTAACAAATTTTTCACGCCGCGGCGACCTTTAACCGTTTTAGACTAATTATTCGCCGCCCTCTGCAAATTTAACCTATCAGGTAGGTGTTACTTTCTCTCGCCGTATAATCCTTTGATGTTAAATGCAGGAGGCTTTTATCACCCTCCCTTCTTGGTGCGATAATAATCAAATGATATAAATAATGGATGATTTTTGGCCCCGCGCCGACCGGCCTTGCACACGAGGGGGAGAGGCACGTTTGCCGTTTGCGTTGGTCAACTCTATCGATTACTCTAATGGGTCGTCTAATTGAAACAAACATGAACTTAATATGTAGGCAGAGGTTTGTTACCTCGTAAGTGAAATTTTACAGGCACTATTCATTAATGTGTTTACTTTCTTCGTTTCCCGTCATTACCTGCAATTTCCCGCCGAGAAAGCGCCGTGCAAATATCATACAATAACGTGCCGCCCCGGTTGATTGATTGCGATTGCGGCTGGGAGTGCTCTCCGGCAGTAGGAAGGTAATTCGGCAGTGTTTAGAATAACGGTAATTAGAATTAGTGCTACACGTCGCGAATCCCGGGATGTGCGGCATTACCGCCACACTACTGCGAGCGACTACCGCGACGCGACGAAACGGTTTAAATGTAAAGGAAAAACAATACCGCACTGGGGTTAACTCAAGAACTTTGCATTAATGAGAATTGTTTTAGGAACGCGATTAAGTTATCTATGAAAGTAATTATTAGCCTATTTCTGTTAATTGTCTTCCGGATGTTTCCTTCCACTGACACCCCGGAGAAAGCACGAGCACAGGAGCGGGAGGTATTTGTTTCAATTTGTCTATACTACAAGTTCGGATTATTCGAGTTCGCCTTCGATAACAATCTCGAAAGCACGTGCATTAAAACCAGAAGAAGTAAAGATATTTAATTAGTCGGTGAAGCTGGTTCTCTTCTCGAGGTAACGTAACACTGCGTAAATATAAATCCGGCTGTAATGCCGGAGAGCACAATATAAAAGCGCATTAAGATTGATTACATTCGGAAGAGCAAAATTTATTGGCCAGTTTCAAGGGAAATCCTGTTTATTATGATGTAAAGTTGAATTTTCCTGAATGGCTGTTTCCTTTCACCTTAATTTCGGCCGAATCTTTCAAATTCGATCAATTTTGACCGTCACCGTCAATCGCACCAAAATTGAAATAATCATGAACTTCGAAAGTGACTATTTTTACCATTATGATATATACTTAAGGCGATCTCGTACCGTCGCCTATAGAGGAGAACTCGACTTAATAATTTCAAAGTGTTTCACTTTAGAAATTGTCTTTTGGGTGACACGAGGCTTCCGAAATTTAAACGCATTAGGAACTTTAATAGACGTTCGACGTCACAGCTCAATATGTGTTCACAGATCCGGAAAACGATAAATTATTGGTGTGACCTATTCGCGAAAATCTACATAATTATCGTCCGCAATTAACGGAAACGACTGTTGGTCCATGATAAATCCGAAAAAGAATATCGATACACACCAACAACGTATAAATCGGTATTAAAAGGAACCCTTGGTCGGTGAAAAAGTGGCGACTTTAGGGGTCTGCCAGGGCCACACTGCCGCCAGCGAATTTCTGTATTTAGTGTGCTCGGCTGTCATCTGCGAAATCCCTTCTATTAAATTACGAGTTTGAACTCATAGTTCTTGATCTAGATTTACTTCGTACGGAATATTATCGTATACACTATTACGGCAGCGTATATGGCATAGGGATGACTGTAATTCAAGTTAAGGTTGAGATGGTGTAAAATGAAATTGTTTCAGCTATCGCCGTTTCTAGTAAAGGAAAGTTATCGATGAAATTCATTATTGGCTCCGATTTTATTTACTCATGCCCGTGTCGTCAACGATATTGCTAATGAACGGAATAATTGCACGACTCGTGAATTTATCGATTCCGATCTGTTTTTGTGGTTTAATTAATGGCCTGAAAGAAACCAGTTATTGCCATATTTCAACGGAAATTATCGAAATTGTTTATGACCGCACTGAACTGAATAGATCATGAAATGTCGTATGCCCGCGATGCCGGCAACATTGCACATTTGCACCTGTGTAATTGTTGTTCATTTCACGTGGGAGAATTTCAATAATAATAACTGTCAATTTTTCGCGCACCTACCTATGTATTTATGTATGTAAATAGTGCGCAACTGATTTCGCAGGTTTCGTCCGCGAGTGTTGCCATCAAAGTTCATGAAATTTACTCGTTACCTAGTTTGCATCCATTACTCGCTAAAGTTGATGTTGCGATATAGGCAAAATCGATCGGCTTATCCAGGAAAACTCCGGTTGTTTTAGCCTTGCATTTTGGCGGTGACACTGAACGTGAAAACTTAGATTCTAAACGGTCCCCGGTTCGGCAGAGCTTTATTGAATTGACCGAATTTTGCTGAGTGAGTTCCGAAAGCTCCGCGAGCTCGGTCAGGGGGGACTAGGTAGGTGAGAAAAATCTAAAAATGTAATGAAACGATTTTTATTACTTATCACGTTCGGAAATTATCATAATTGCCGGCCGCGGTGAAGGGGTGATGGTGCGGTTGAAATGCTGATTATGATCAATATTAACGGGCCGAATGGAATAATGAGAGCTCCGTAATAACATAACGTTCGTGTTCGATACGATACGTGTGTGGGGAGAGTAGAGTGTTAGATAAGCTACAGCCACAATGTTTTGCCTTTAGGCATATGTTTATTCACTATCATGTGGTCTCCGTGGAATGCTTTTCATCTGAACTTAAGGCATAGTTCCGAAATGCCGCGCTCTGTGCGGAATGTCATATACTGTTCGAAGCTCGGTTCCCTCCCGTGTCCTCCTCCGTTTGCGTCCGCACTAAACTTTCTGGCTCACTCAAAAGTAGACTATTTCATCGAGTCCATTGCGAACTTCATTCAATACCTCCTACAACCAATTAACGCGACTTATCACGTCGTAATTAAAAGTCGAAAAAGCCAAAGTCGAGATTTTATTCATTTCCCGCAAAAATTCGCCTCGAATTCCAGTTCATCGATAGCGCCGACGATGTCAGTGTCGCACTGGAAAATAAGGAGAGAACTTCGTTCGTCCTGCCTGCATTGAAGTATTTAGGCAATTAATTTGATTCTGTATTAAACGATGTAGGTGTCATTCCGGGATAAATCCGATGATAAATTACGAAATTCTGTTTTCTTGTGTACCCAGTTCTGAAGTTTTGTTTATTTGAAGCGAAATAAATTAGAAACTCGCAGTCAGGCAGATAAAGGCATCAAGTTATCTTGAAAAATTGAAAATTTCAGTCACCTACATATATTAAGTACACTCACCTGATAAAATACCCTTAAATATCTATGAGAACGCCTGTACTCTTGAAAAATAAACCTATGTATAGGCACCTAATTCCGACGAGTGCTTCAAGTTTTAAGTCTTTAAATGAATTACATGTTATCGTCTCTTTTATATATTGTCTGCACAGTGTCCGCAATCTGAGCGAAGAAACGGAATTAAGACTTTTGTTCACCTGTTCTAAGCTCTTGAAAGCTTCCTCCAAAAGAGATCAGTTCTGAATTTGGTTTTCTTGTTTGTTGTTGGTGAGCCACCCGCATCCATTCTATAAAACATCGAAATCCTGTTTACGTTATTAATCGATTTTTTTCTTTCTCTGGTTTATAGGTCCGTATCATATTACATAAGTATTCAGCTACACACTAATAAAACTCGTAATGTTCCGAGCGCGCATAAAAATTATAAGGTCGTAATCAAAATGAAAATGACCAGGAATGAATCGTAAAGGCATCGGACATCTTGATTATGAAGAAATCAGTATAATAAAAATTTAATGCACTATTATAAAACATTCCAAGAATAAAGTACAGACAATAAGAAATTTGCGAACAAACGTCACGGTGGCGGCTGTGACAGCTTCGGTGATCACCACCGGGGGTAATTCTAATAGGTGGTGCGGTATGAATCGTGCAAATACAGCCGACCGTATGCGAGAGTGCCCTTTAACTGTCGAGCGCTCATTCAAAATAAGAGGGAGGTTCGTCAAAGTGCCATTTGGTAAATTTAAGCTTCTATAGCTTCTTGACGCCCCCACAGTAAAGGCTTATCGATGATGAATATAATGGAACTCTTAGGAACTTTTACACGAGCTCCCTTAATAAGTGATGGTAAATCACAAATCCTTTTGGAAATTTCCACCCCCATGAAGATCATCATCGCAACATAAGTGTTGTACTCGTACCCCTTGATGAGGTAATTGTGGTGGACGATTTTCGATTTCTTCGAGCTGTAACATTTTGAAATATTTACACGTTTCAAAATAATATGCTAAACCTTCATAATATCCAAAGTAAACTTTGTGTATAGTTAAAGTTCATAAGTGAAACGCACCGTACAAGTTAGATCTTTATGAACTTTAGTGTTTCCACTTTATCCTTCAGTAATGAAGTTAGGAGCAACAGCAATCAAAATGGGAACATTCCGAGAGATAAAACATACATTCCTATCGTAAACGCACCACCTCCCGGTATTTTAAATAACTATCTAGACAATTTAATTATGAAATACACACGACGTAATTTAAATTGTCTCGCTCGGGGTCGGGGAAAGGATATCGAGATTGAATTCAAATAATAACCTAAAACTGTATACCTACCTGGTTACTTATAGTATAGTGCGAGAACGGGTGTATAATGTCTGAGCCATGTCGCGAGACTTGAGCTTTTGATGTATTTATACTAAAGACGGAGATTTCACCTATAGTTTCTAATTAGTTTTAAGTTGGATTTTGCAAAAACCTTTCGGCTGTTCGGCTTGATGCATTGTAGATGAATGCTAGAAGCAGCTCCGCCGTAAATCATGACGAGTATATTATCCGGATCTGCTTTGTTTATCATCTTTGTTTGCAGGTAGTTGATGACACGAGATAACTCTATTTGTTAGCGGGAAATGCGCGATCGCTCCGCTGTTTACCTTCAAGTCTTAATCGTCCCCCCAAACGACTTGTCTTCAACATGCACCCCGAACAAAACCGGGTGACGGCGGTGGCGGCGGCGTCGTCGGCGTTGTTCGTTCTCAAAAATGCGAACAATTCACGGCCACGCACAAAAAAAAATGCGGAGAGCGGTCGCTCACCTCGGAATCGTTGATTACAGCATTCCCGCAGACAATTTTTTATTACATTCAAATTGCCTAACCCTCTAGCTCCAAAGTTGCCGTCGCGGTGGCGGCGCGATCGAAATCGGAGTTAAATTATTTATTGAGGACCAGGGGCTGGGGTGTATCGGCAACGGCAATTGGCTAACAAACGGGCTTTATTGACACCTAGTCAGCAGGATTTCGTGAGAAGAGCGTCGAGGCGGAAGGGCGCCCCTAACGATTTTGATTTATTTCGGCGTGTAGGTGCCCGAAAAAGTCGAGCCGCGTTGTTTTTGTTTCGAATTGTTGGAATTAAATTTGAAGGCACTAACGCAAGATGAATGAATTAACATACCTTATTAAATACGGAGATAAGTTGGTGGAAGTTATCTCGGGGTGTAGTGGAAAGTTTCCGGGTTCCACCTCAAAGATACAGGAACTAGAAGGGACTACTTCTCCCTTGGAGTGCAATCTCCGAGCCAACAATTCCGAGCCGAGAAGTACATTGCGTGGAAACATTGATGCTGACCGCTGAGCTCAGATTACAATACTATTTCAATTGTTGCAAACGTGCATGGTTTATTCGGAGATTACCCGAAATTAGAGGATTTACTTGTTCTAAACCACCACCTAAACAACATCGAAGATCCGCCTTTATCTCGGCTCAAACGCGTTTTTCTCTACCCACATTTAACACATCAAAGGATTGTCTTTCTATTCACAAATCCGATTAGAAACACAATCCTAGTGGACTTGTAATCTATCTATCTGTCTATCTATTGTACGTACACTCTTTCATTTTCTAAAGTCGTTCTAGTGATTGTCGTGAAAGTTGAGAATAGGGCATACAGACCATCATCATAATTATGGAATAAATCATAGTATGATGCATGGCCGATTTGATTAAATTGTCGATTCAGTTTCTTCCTCCGTTTGGAAATAAAAATCAGTAGGTATTCCAGCGGCATTCAGGATGGTCGGTTCGGTTCATTTATTAGCGATTCTTGCATTCGCCGCTACGTGTAATACGCAAGCTGCCAATGAAACCGAATCCGTCGCTTCATTTAAACGGTCTCTCAAATTCGGCGCCGATGAAATATTCAAAATCGAAGTCTCCCTGGGGAGCGACAAGGTATTTAAGAAGAATCCATCTCTTTTCTCCGCAATTATTACCGATTCCGATTCCAGAGCGACAACTTCCTCCTGCAACGCGCCAGGCACGTCGCCCAATCCTACAAATGGGTAAGGCAAGGAATAAGCTAGGCGTCTACCTACGCGGAACTTAACACCTGAAAAATTCATTATGAAACCGCGACGATGTTGGCGAGATATTTTAATTAAATTCCCGAAATCTCCGGATCAATTTTATTGGTTTTTAATAGTTGCATGCGGTTGCGGTTGAACGAACTTGGCAAGTCGCCTTTTTATTATTAGCATAACGATTTGTTGCGTATATTCGGAAACCTTCGATTTGTGATGGTCGAATACGTCAGTTCCTTCGAATTTTATAAGATTGATCCTCGTCGAGCCGGGGGTTTATCCGAGATATCGACTCTATTGAATAAAAGAAATATTTGCCGCGAGTTCGGATTACCTACAGACACATGCATAAGAAGAAGCGCTCCACTCCGGAGTGCGGAGTCCGCAGTCTGGAGTCCGGAGCCCGGCTCAGCCGCCTCTACGTCACAAATTTCGCCTTTAAAAAAGTTAACTTCAGACCCTCTGCTAGGTATACTTACAACCTGCAAGTCTGAAATCGATCAATTCTTATTAAGTCGGCTGATCCGAAACATCGATAATTTAATTAGCGCGGCGCACATTTTTAATAATATCTCAAAACTGTTGGTGAATTTTTCGAGGAGGCAACTGCGCCCACTGCCACCTCTGCCTCTCAATAAATATCGATTGAGGGTCCGGTCTCACCTCTCCTAAATTTACTAAATCAACTATTCAAGATGAAATGGGTCTAATAAATCTTGAACGATTCCTCTTTACTGGCGGGTCTTTGTCTGCTTAAACGGTCGAGTTTTGTATGATATATTTGTACAAGTTACCAAATAACGTGTAGTTAACAAGTTCATTACAACTCGGGCTAATTTCGCTAGGAAAAATACTTGTTGCGTAGAAGTTTGAGACGTTTCAACGGCTTATTTGAGCCCTCGCAAAATTGTTTAAAAACTTGCAGCCTGCAGCCTCTCCGCTTTAATCAGCGGAATATAAAAATGGAAAGACTGGAGAGGCTCTTGGCCGGCTGCTTTAATTACTTATCATCATCTATGCCCGAGTAGGTGCTTAAAAGCAGTTGCGGCCGGTGACCGGGCCTCGCTACGAAATAAATTAATTGCTATTGGGTCGGTGTGTAAAGCGGTCGTAAATTGCGATTTCGAAACCATTAATATGGGAATAACATGTCGTCAATTATTGACCTCATTTGAGCCATCGCTATTGCACATTGATCAATTTTAGATAGAACAGTAACAGGTGACGCAAATTTATAATCAAACGCGCATTGATTGTCATCCTGCATTCGATTCCACTTCCAACAAAAACGCCGAATGCATCACGATCCCAAAATCTAAAAAATATCGTGTACGGGAGATTTTTTCCCTCGAGAAATGCAATTCAATTACAATGAATAATAATGTTTAATTAATTTTCCCAGTTTTGCTAATTAATTTATTTTCTTTGGCAACATGGCTATTGGAGTCGTCAGAAGGCGCCTTATAATTCTTTAAAATAAAACAGAGACGAGGGAGGATGGGATCATTGGTTGTCAGAAATTCGCGCGAGCGAGGAACGAGACTAATCTGAGGGGGGAAGCCGAAAAGCACAACAAACCTTTAGGACAATGACACTTTTAAACGGGACAATGTACTGCACTTAATTATTCTTTTAATCATTTTCGCCACAAAGAATCTTCGTTTGTAGGCGACATTTTATGGGATTCAAAACACGGCAGTTAGATAATACCAGCAATAAAAACGCTTTGACCTCATATCGAAACGGACATTTCGAAAACCAAGTGACACAGATCGTTGCACTGATTAGCGTTTGTGTGCGGAAGCGTAACAGTAAACGTTACAGTTACAGTTTTCGTGCGTCAATTCACGAACCGTGATGGTGCTGACGGCACAGGCCGCGACCGAGGTGCGAATCAGCGAATCTCTTCGTATTTGGCGTGCACAACTCCGGCCGGTCGGTTTTTCCGGCAAAGCGGTGTCCACCGCTCCGGTCGGGCCGGCGGTGCGGCGGGCATGCCGGACCATGATAATGACGGCAGCTATTCAAGAAATGCGCGTCTTCAAAGAGATCCGGCCTAAATTGTTTGTTTGTGCCGTGTTATTGTAATGAATGTTATTTACGGCGGGCCGGATGAGAAAGGTCGGGTTTAGTGACTACTGACGAAACGCCCGAGCCCCGGGCTCCGGAGCGCATTCCGGTCACGCGGCATCATTTAGAGCTGCCGTGAATTGTAGTGGACTAGCGCAATTTGGATAAGGTGGGCCTGACAGTGAGAAATCGCGGCCTGTCATCCGGCGCCCGCTGACAGGCTTCCGTTATAAACATCAAGAAAGGATCCTCGGCCACGGTCTGCGGCTCTAATCTCGTCCCGTGACACTCTTCGAGCTGGCTTAGTGTCGCGATGTCCCCCCTGTCAATGGGCGGATGTCGATAAACCGCCAATTTGACCGCGCCGTCCGCCGCCCCCGCCGCACCACCCCCTCTGTCGCCATACTCGATATTTGATAATTTCCCGAAAAAATTTCACGCAGCGACGGCCGAGTGTTATAGCTGTTAGTGTGACTCGATGGAAAGAGTGCAGGGCCGTTGTTCAAAGCGCTTTCAGACGTCCGCGCCAGCAAACTTGCCGCTGACAAGCCATTCTTGTCAAATTCACTGATTCTTAATTGCTTGTGTACTCGACCAGTAAAGAGCAAACTTTTTCTTAGCCAGTTTTGCGTGGCGATCCCATCGGCCCATCGCACACAATGAATTTCGGTCGCACCATCGCGACGGTTGCCCGATTTGATTGCGTAAGTCCCCACCGTTTATGACGCCGAGGCTTCCGTATCGGGATTAGCATAGAAAGTGCACCGGAGGTTATCGAAAATGAGTTCGGGAGTACTGGAGGGTGGACGGTGTTGGCCTGGTGCCAGTGTTGAGTAGTTTCGGTCTCGGATTCGGTGTCAGTCGAATGGGGCCACCTAGAGGTAGAAGAAGCCAATTACTTGTATCCATGGGGTTTTTTAACGTCTGCAATAATTACAGCTGAGGCAGAAGACGATGGAGGAGCGAGGCGTTGGCCGTAATGCGGCGGAGAGGACTCAGAAGCTGGAAATCCTACTCTAGTCGTATTTGTCCGCTACGCCGAGTTTTCAATCAAGTTCACTTGATGCCCGTAACCAGGGGTGTAGTAGTAACACTTGCTATCTCCCGTTTTTGAGTGACACTTTTTCCTTTAAATAGAAAAAGGGGCCGCCCCGTACTCGCGTTGAAATCTAAACAGCAGAATGCATTCGAAGTAAAGATTCTTGAGATACGATCGAGGGAAAATCCGACCGCGACAACAAAGGAAAGAGGGACACCCCTGGTATAAAGACGCGCTCTCTGATCCCCGCGCTACCCCAGACGCGAAATCCCGCAGTCCTGCAGCGCGCCGTATAATAAAATGATTACATCACTTCATTGAACAGTAACGATGGCTTTCAACCGCTGTTTCTGTCCGGCCTTCTCGCCCCCGTCCCAGTCCGGTGTCCAGAATCAGATGCTAATTGCTCGCGGGCCCGCTGACTAGCTTTTAATGTTGATGGCGAAATGACCGTCGCAGTTCATCCCCTGGGCGTACACCGGCGCCCTTGAATTGATACAATAACGCTCTCTCGAATGTTAATTAGGCCCACGCGACGTCTAGAATCGGAATAATAATAATGATGATGATGAGGATAATCGAATGATAGGTGATGGCGATCCGGCCTCCGGACTCCGGGGGACTCCGGGACCGGGACTATCGTCGCGGGCATGCCGTGACGGGGCGGGCGTCAGGCGCAAATTGGCAAGCAAAGGCCATTGTAAAGTTTCGGTTGGGTTAATGAGAATATGCTATTAAGTTGGATAATTGCTCGGCGATATTGATCTGATGAGTTAGTGGTGTGGCGGCCGATAGGCTGACAGGAACTGCTATTAATAACAAAGGAGTTATTGGATCTGTACATTAGCCGTAATAGAGTAGCATCAGAACCTTGCGCAATGAAATCCTTTCGAATTTATCTGCCGATTTCAGCTTTTATTGCTTCTTTCTCAAGGAGGGGGGAACACGCGACCGTCACCGAATCCCCGACTCGTTACTATACCTACCTACTATACCGACACACTATACACCGTGGCCGGGTATGCGAGTACGCCCCTGCGTCCGCTGGGTCCTCTTCGGTCTCGCATCCCCATCTCCACACTCCGATATTATTATTATCACTATCATTCTTATTATTATTATTATATATCGGGCTAATATCGTGCGAACGGTCCATCCGATTCAGAAGCAACAACGCGCCATCCGAATCGATAGGAAGCGATAGGATAGCACGGGACGGGATACGAATCGAACTATGTCAGATCTCGTAGTGTTCCTTATTAGATTGAACGAAACAAACGCGGGAAATCCTCGTAACCGAAAAGGCGACAGAAATAATAACTCGACTTTGGCCTTTTGCACCATCGCGGCCGAGATAGCGCAAATCCCCCAATTCGATCGACTTACTGTGCATACTTACAAATACTCCCGACGTCACGAATATACCTACATATCTGGTTATAATAATATATCATTTACGTATCGATGACGTAAAAGTAAAGGTTGGGATGATGTGTGATGAAATAATGAAGCTGGCGAATATAAATCTGCTTGAAATATTTCGAAAGCTACTCATCGTACTTGTCTGGAATATCCTGGCGGAATTTTGATTGAACCGTAGTTGAGGCTACCTGATCTAGTTTACTAACTTGGAATGTCGGTTATATTTTCATTATAGATGTAAAATAATTTTGGTCCCTTGATAGTGTATCGTGCTGCAGGTGCTCGTTTCGAACTTAATTAAACTGCGTGCATTTTTCACTCGGAATGACAAGCAATTTTTCTTATCTGAATTTTCCATTTCATTTTGGAAAATTCACCAGATTAATGGAGAAACAAATAGGAAATTTATGCTAAATAAGTAGGAGATCTATATTAATTACACCCTACACCTACAACTGATACGTACTCGATAAAGTGATAGATAATAATTAGGAAGGTTTTAGTATAGTGGATGAAATCGTTCAGGGGTGGGTTATCGTATATAGTTCGAGACTAGTGCTGGTGTTATTTCCCAAGTAATGCGCGGCTGTACTCAACAGACAACGGTGATTGATGAAGTCCGTAAATGTAGACTTCGAATTGTCGGTTGAATACGAGCAGACAGAGTCGTAGTAGTAGAGGTAGCAGTAGTAGCAGTATCAGTTGCGTACGTAGTGGCACGGCGGCACTCCGGGTGTTTGGCGGATTTGCCGGAGCGGGGCATCGAGCATGCAGGCACATCGTCACTATCGCAATTTCGATAGCGCCGGAATAGACAAGATTTACGTATGCATATTAACTTGTTCACACTTTTGGCGGCTAATATTTGCTGTGCAAATTTTGTTTGCTCCGAATACAAGGCCGAAGGAAACTCTGATCCGTTTAATACATCAATCAAGGCCAGTCACACATTATAAACGAAGTGAATATTGGACGCCTCAATGCGGCCCGACTTTTTTAGTTGTGCCCCTGCACTTATATAATAACGGTCAGATAAATCATTTGCCAAACGGAACCCCATCCCATAAATCCGCACATCACGCAGTCGATAAACATCATCACGATATAATAGAGTTGAACTCAAAAAGAGAGCGAAGAATATAACGCACGAATCGAGGGGTAATAATTTTATTTTCTGTGGCGAGTCCGGCATCATCGATACGGCGGCGCCGCGCCGCACGGATATGAAACTAGCCTTGGGGAATTTGCGAATTTGACTGTGAGAGGGCCTTTTTGTTGAACCGGCTCAGTTCGGTACAGTTGTTATTTGGTTCGGTTTTAGTTCAGTTCGCAACAGACCGAGATTTTTCCTCTTGGCTCTCTCTCTCATTATGACTGATATTTTCGTTTAAAGTCGCTATAACATAACCCGACCGCACACTAGAGAGTTTCTATTTAGTTTACACGAGTGCTTTAGGCTGCACGGGGTCGCTTTGTCTCCGTTTACTTCTCCCGATATTTAACTTCATACCGCAAACCCGCCGACGGAGCCGCCAAACTCTATTTGGAAACGGCAACCGTTTAAAATGTGCCATTTTATCGTCACCGCGCGCACTTTTTTCCCCCGACCGACCCAACCCTTCGCTCGACCCTTCTTCACCCTCTCTTTCTCTTCATCAGTCAGTCTACCAGTCCGGGGGCGGGTGATGTCGAAGTCGAAGCCACCCACCCCGACCACCCCACCCACCCATCTCTCATGCACACACCCCGAATCCTCGTGGGACGGTTTACTGTCGTTCTCTCGTTTCGATAGCGCTTATCTGATGGCCGCATGTGATGGAGATTTATTTTTCGGCCATTCATTATTATTATTATTGTAGAATGCGACCGAGTATTCGAAATATTCCCCGTCCGGACTCCGGGGGCACGCGTCTCCGGATGAACAGCCGAACGGAGCAGGACCGGCATCGGCATCAGCGGGCAGCTCTCGGGCGCCCCGAAAGAAGCAACAGGAGCCGCGGGTCGAGAGGGGTCAGGCGATGGGGCGCACGCCTGCCACCAACAGCACGCGACTGTGCGGCGGGTTGGAGCGCTATACGGGCACATTTGCAGGGAAGCTCCCCAAGAGCGAACCTGTGCCAGCAGTGCTAGCGCTTTCGGTGAATTGTGTGTTGTGCTTTTAGGTAAGCTCTTATCTGACTCTGGCCAGCTGTATTCTTTAACGCGCTATTATTTTCCTACGCAACGTGTATACGTCTCATTTTAATCGCACGCGCCGAGATTAGCGGCTCGCAGCGGATTCAAATTTTTCTCAAATTCCACCGGATTCCCGCTTCCAAACTCGGACTTATCTCCCGTGCCGGAGCTTTTGAGCATTTATTTACTTTTTGTTTTGGCCTCTCCCGCCGCGCCACCCACCTGCAGAGCGGGTCGGTTCACAATAATTTACGCGTCGAGAGGATTACCTATGTGAAAAACGGTGCGTTTTATTTTTTAGTTATTACGTACGTTGGGGGCATTGCGATAATATTTTAAAGCCGTGTACACGATATATTTCTAAAAATTGCGCGTATGAACATTAGTTTGCCGCGAACAAAAGGAGGCGAGCGGGAATAATTATACGGCTAACAAAAGAAGTCGGAAATAAATCGTATATCGCATATAGTTTGCATTTATCCGCATTGTTTGAGTAATTTCGAGAGTCGCATATACATATTATGTATTAACCCGCGAGTTCCTTCCCGTATGTATATATACAAGCGGCAAATTGTTTCGTCCCTCTGTGGATTGTGGAATTATTATTATTATCGTAAGGACTGTATAGTTCGGAGCACGGACTCGCACTATATTATACTGACTCCACGTATCTACACCAAGATGTGCCGTATAATACTCGGTTTAAACCCGACAAGTAGAGAATACCCCATATGCACATTTACGCATTTACGTACATGCTGTACCAGTAGTGGTTGTTTGTTATTGCATTGTTCGCGAGCGGACTCGTAGATCGAAAATTTCTCGGTTTTGTCTAGGAGTCTAGGATCCGTTTTATGTGCCCTTTTTTACTTAATGCCGTAAAAATGCAATCTCGCTGAGGGCCGACACGAAACATTTGTCGAATTAAGCGTTTTCTACATTCTTGATTCAGCGAACCGGAAATTCCATATGCACATTCCATCATCACCAAGTCTTCAACTCGCGATTAATGCGGATTTTTAATTGTTCGCGAGTCTCTACGTGATTTTCAGAAACAAAGCGGTCATCATTCAGGCTCCGCGTAGTGTTGTGTGTATGTATACGTGGTTCTTTGTCACCGCTCCGTGTGGCTGTGGCTGTGGCTTTCTGGCGAGGCGATATGTATAATTATTGTAGTATATGAGCTAAGCCGAAGCTAAGCTCCGAGCTAAACTTAATCTGATGAATATACTAAAAGCGCGAGCATAGTTAGGTGTACTCGGTCGATTTGACGCCCACGTCGAATAATGCAGAAACTTTTCCCATAAGTACTTCTTATCGATTAATAATAAGGAGTATCGTAATCAGTTTTCCAATGTTTTCAATACTCCTTTCTTCGTCCATGCGGTTGGTTGAACATGCTATGCAACGCTATGTTATAATCAAAGGGAAAAAAGAGCCGTGAACGTGGAAGAAAGAAAGAATCGGGTAAATTTTGTTAATTTTTTTTTATTAAATTAGGTTCGACTTTATGTAAACTGAATCTGGGCAGTAATTTGTTTGAAAGTTTTAAGTGTCATTATTCAGTAGCGCGATTTTATAATTCCCAAAGTGTGTTGTTTTTGCGCAACAATAAGGAAGGCTATTTTCTTCGAATGTCGTAGCCCCGTATTAAATGCGGGCTACCCGGGCGCTATGGGGCACAACTGGCTGCCAAAGCGTACTTTTATTAGGCTATTAATAAATTATAGCAACAGGCGGAGCAAGCCAGGAAGCCTATTGTTCATACATTAACTCAAGTAGCATCTTGGCTTGACGTAATAATGAGATTCAGGCTGATATGGCAATAGGATTTAGCTAAATAGAGGTGATCAATCACCGTACGCCGTGTCACTGCATTGACTGTGGGATAGCGAGCGCTGTGCGGTTCAGCACCTGAGCCTCGTACCGCGTTCACCGCATGAATATGCATGCGCCGGCCACACACACATGCTGGTGATGTATCACCTACAAGCCCGCGTCACTTCCTGCCCACTATAATCAATTACTTGCGTAGATGAACATGTAACTTCGGCAACATGTATGAAAACCTGCCATAAACACCGACGTCAAATACAGACGCGCACTCCATGCACACACACACACAACAAGCGACAACCCCCGAAAACTGAAGAACCATCTCGCATAAGGGCCGTATCACGACACCGTCATGCACCGTTCATACCGTGAACGGTTCCAGTTGATGAACTCTATTGCCAGCAAGGCGACGTCGCTCGGCGGTGCTGGCGCTGTGCTAAACTAGCTGCTTGCCAAATGCCAGGCCAGGCTGTACCCGCCGTCCATATTCCGCAGCAGTGCAACTTCCAGGTCTGTTGACTCGTTTGCGACTTCCGACGGCTCCCTCGCCTCGCGTCCCGCCCAACAATCAGACCAACTCCGAACTCGACTGAACTCAACTCGGAGGTGGCGGAGGGGTGGAGGAATCCGGTCGTCCCGTTCGGTCCGGTCCCGATATGTACGTGGGAGTTACCTGGTCGGGTCCGGGTGCCATCCGTCGGTCCGTCCGTCCGCCTGTCCGTCTATCGCATCTCATTGATCGGATTGCGGTTGCCGGTGTAGCGGGTCGACTTAATGTCTTAATCGTTCCCCCGAGCCGGAGCGCCTGAATCCGGGGGGATTGCGATCGTGTGGCGTTCCGAGTCGGCCCAGCTGGCTGGCTGGCGTCACGGGCGTCAGTCGGCCGGAGCCGGGGAGAGAGTGGCTGCGCCGCAGTCCCCGTGGCCGCCGCCACTGCCGCCGCCGTCTCTCTACCTTCCAAGACACATTCGCTAATTGATGAGCGCGGCGCCCGAAGCCTAATCATCAATCAAAGTGCGCTGCGCATGACGGCCGCGTGACAAGACTGGCTAATATCGAGAAAACCTCATCGGATCCAACTAGCACTTTCAATAAATCAGCATTAAGTTTGGGTCAACAGGGTCAGTGCACCACCTTTGTCGATTGAGAAAAATGCGCCGCACCGTCCGTGCCGACCGTGCGGCCGGCCGGCCGACGTCGCCGGCGAGTTCAAAGACGCCCCGATAGTTCGCCAGCTTACCGATTTATTCCAATAGTGCCGCCGATAGGGGCGCATTCGTAGTCAACGGGCTGGCGTAATGGAATTACTTTGCCGCTTCTAACTAGCCAACTCTCTAAGTGGACGCCGTCAAAGGGACCACACTTCATTTCTTCAGTTTACCTTTTAAGCACCGTCATCGATTATTTTCCCTGTACTCCTCCTAACTAATTGAATAATGAACTGAACCCACCCCAATTTACTGCGCGACGCGAACACCCCAATAAAAAACCCAACCAAAACACCCCCGCAGACAGAGGACCCGGTTTTTTGCCGTACAGCTGTTCCACTTACCGCACACAATCTATATCGCGTCTACATTTTTACCAAATATAAATTCCACACAAATATAACACATAGTTTGCTCACTAATTAATATTCAATGATAATTATTCCTAAAATTTCTACTATTGCGATGAAAATGCCAACAAAAAAGGCGGACGATTCAAGAATTTGTTGTTTCCACACTCTCGTTTCGTTCTAGCCGGCGGTGACTTGGACGGAACGTTTCACGTTCATTCCGCTTAGTGCGACCGTTTTAAATGCGACGAAGAAGGCGAATCTCAATTTCAATTCGACTTTTTGCGCTTTGCATCATTAAAGCGAAGTAACACGGGCGCAAATTAGAAAAATTGCACCCTCAGCTGAAAACCACACTAATTGGTCAGTTTTAATTGTGTTTCCTGAACGAACTGTTCGTAATTATACGACCGTCCCCGAATTGATCAAACACCTATGGCCCTATACGGGAACGGCGTCGATTTCATCAGTATTTTAAACAAAGCCTCTCTATTAGCGACAGGGGACCGCTCTTAAACCCGTGCATTAACTCGACAAAATATTAACACTCTATCAATAACGAGAGTGATGACGGCGAGCAAACCAGAAATTGACTATAAACTCGGCTTTCATAGTTTTTCCAACAGAAAGTGCCACACCATTGACGCGAAATGATTAATAACCGTCATTTAACTTATGACGGGAATCAAATAATTTCAAGCGAATCGCAGAAACGGCCATTAATGATGGCTTTATCATTACGACGCGACGGCGAAACGTCCAATCCGCACGGAATCGTATCGGGAGGAGACTGTAAACATATCGACGTGTCGGTCTTAATACCGAATGATTTTTACTGTTATGTCTCAACTTTACGCCTTTACTGTAAGCCAACGCTGCCGCGGCATACAACTAGATCGAGATTAATGATGATCTTAATATCTCTATAACTGATGCGCGCGTGCTCCATATCGCACGAAAAACTCACTCTCTTCCCTGCTCTCTGCTCTGGCGCTTTTCGTGCCAAGCCGAGCCAGAATTTCAGGGAGCGGAAGAATCGATTCGCGGACCGCAAAGCGATCACATGAATCGACTATTGAAATTCGCGAATACATGAGTAATTATCTGTGCATTATTAAAAGTCGAGTCGAGTCGAATCTCTCTGATGTTCGCGCGCGGAGTCAAGTAGTATTGTCATATCGCGTTCGGTTAGGGATATTTTCCGCCCCGGTTTTGTTGGCGGTTTGATTATTATCTCCGCCGCTAATATTCATAACCTCCGATAACGAAATGAAAAAAATAATCGGGGGCTGGCTGTTTTGTGTGTGCGAAAGTGGGGGGTAATGCGCACCAGCCAGCGTATATTACGCGTGATGGAGTGTCGCCAGTTTCGGGTTTTATAGTTGAATTGGGAGGCCCGTCCGGTCGGCGTATATTATGTGATGAGATGATACATACGATCATATGTATGTACTACGTGCTGGGCCCACCCATCCAGCGAAAAAAGTAACAGTCAACAAACGAGTAAATGATGAGTCGCCCGGCCGAACGGTCAGTTGACATATTAGCAGTATTTTATCGCAACGGACAGTCTGGAGGCAAATTTGGAAACAAATAGAAGTGGCGTTGGTGCGCTAAATATTAGTAGTCTGCAGAGAAAGCGCCAGTGGCGGGAAGCAATTGCCAGGATCATTAATTTAAAAGCTACATATTGGGGTGTTTTTGTGGTGTACTGCTGACTGTTGTCTGGAGATGGCACTGTGATAGAACACGACACTGTGAAAATGGATGAGAGTGCCACAGTTGACCGCCGAAACCGAGGAGCGCCGGATCTGCGTACTCCACCTAGTGAGAGCCCGCAGGCTCCGGTCCTGCCCCGAGTCCTGACCGATAGTGCATCTCTTTACCATACACAAAATGACAGCAAAGAAGAGAACAGACTAGAATAGAGTCTAGTACCTAACATATACCTATACATAATAGTTGGTTCACGTACATATAGCCTCCGGTCGTTCATTCTGAAACTGCAATTTACGACTCGTTCCTAACCGTTTTTATTGTTTACTGTCTTATGGCGGGTTTCATTTGAATAATCGACCCTTCTGTTCTTCATTATTTACAACATTGATCAATACCCTTATCAGTGTTTGCTCGGGCATTGTGTCTCCGTTATAAGTCATGACCATAAGATCCTATCGGCTTATTGTGCGCCTTTATGCCGCTGCCGGATACCGCCCTATAAACCTCCAACAAACACGTTCAATTGCATCATGTGTAATACTGAGATGGCCACTTTTTATCCACTCGGGTTTATACGTTCCGTTTCATATATTTTATGAATACCTACGATAATACACGCGAATGCCGCGAACCTGCGTGTTGATTTCTGCGAGGATGCATTCCGTTCGGCGGCCTTCTGTGGGAATGTGGTGTGATTAAAAGACGGAAATTGTTCTGCGGTGCCAATTTATCTATGTCACGGCGTAGGTTCAGAAGCGATGTTCCTGCATCGCACACTACCATTCCCTTCAATTGAATATCTGCTTTAAAAGTAAACATTCAACTAACCAACCAACCCGTAAAAAACCTCCTGCAGTGATTAAGCCGAATGACAAAAGACGCACACTCGCGAACAATACGTAAAAAACATAATAAAATTATGCTAGGAAGGCACATTATTATTAAATCCAGAAAGGATATTCATTAGTCGCACCCTTGGGCTGTTCACCGCTTTTAATTGACGTCTGGCTGTTGCTCGGTGTTGAGATGTTACTTTCTGGATGATGCTGGGAGCTGGCAGAGGGAGACGAAACCGATGGGATAATTCGCCCCCTCCTCCGTGAAATATTCAGCAGGGCAGGGGAAAGGTATGGTGGCGTGGCGTGAAAGCGTTCGCGTATATTACATTTAACGCCATCGCTGCTTCGGTCCTTCATCGAACTAATCAATTACCCTCTTTTATTGCACATTCAAATTCCGACCAACAACAAACAACCCTGTTTTAGACATAACGACTGTTCAACAACGACCGCGCCTCTCGTGGTGTACGGCGGCTTAAATAAATGCACATTCAACAACGTCGACTCCTTCAACATCCCCCAACATTTAACGCTTGCCGTTCGGTCCCGTTCCGTTCTGCTTCGGTCCTTCGGTTCAGTATTCAGATCGAAACCGTCCAAATATGTGTGTTTGTTCTCGTGCGAGTGTGCGTGTGTGTGGGAGGGTGACTTTACTCGTTCTCTCTGCACACATATATATACCTATACAAAAGGATGGGTAATTTTTATCCGCAATCACCTAGGGTAAACGTCAACTCGCAAAATTTATTCATAACTTGTAAATTGAAAGGCAATTTATTTGCAAAATTCGCATTAACTTTTGTGCATGTAAATTAAGGCCGAAACAAGCACCGTCAAATTGGCGATAAAATCGATGATTTCTAAATGATCGCGCGCGCTTTCTCCCCATCAATGAAAAACAATTTAAAAAAATATAACAACAGTCCAATCGAACAGTATTACAAAGTCGAGTTCCCAGTAGCATTATAGAAATGCCACCGTAACGATTTTATTAAACGGCGATTATGATGTAATGAATAGTGAAAAAATTTAATGAAAGCGGTTCGAGCTTAATTAAATTCTTTATTTACGTACTCGACTATTGGTCATTAAAAGGCGAAGGGCTTTAAAGCAGACAACAGAATGCATATGCAGCTATAAACAGCGCGGGCGGCCGCACCGAACCAACGGATATTCGGAAAAATGTTCCAAACGAACCAATTTCCAAACGGAACTTGAATGGAAGCGTAATCGTTTATTTCAAGGGGGTGGTGACTCTCATTATCTCAATCGGAAAAATGTAGTTGTTTCGAATAGGTTTTACCTTCAGTCGAGCCGATTGGCTGGTTTAAATGTGATTGGGAAACTGGATAACAACCGACAGTTGGTATTTTAACAGAAACGAGTAAGAGAGAGAGAAAACCCGGGCAAATTCGGAATCGAAATCGAATTCATCAATGAATATCTTGAAAATTTCAAGTGGAATAAATGCCCTGCCGGGGTTTTCTCGCGTTTCCGGTCCCTATATTAAAGAACGTGTGAGCCTGGGCATTTTTAATAAAACGCCTGGTTTCGGTTCATCAACAATTATCGCCGGCTTAATTAAAGCTGATGCCACTTGAGAACAAGCTTCGTTTAAGCGTTTGACGCCATTACCGTCGTTATACTCCTATGAGAGCACAAACGGCGACTGCGGTAATAGTGCGAATTAGCTATTTTAATACCAATTTTTCTCTTATGCGCTACGATTACCATCGGAATTATTTGATTATCGCACAAAGAGAGGGATCGTCACATCAGTGCGAGCGCGTTTATGGAACAAATTTCCTGAAATTCTTGTTTCTAACGCCGAGCGTAGTAAAATTGCAAGTTGAATACGGAATTGTTAAATGTTTTGTACCGTTATTACGTTCGCAAGTTTGAGTAGTGCTTCTCGACGTCGCGACGCGTCGTCGTCCGATGTCAACTGCGAAAACGTTGCTGTCGCCAGACTGCCAGCATCACGGTTTGACCATGTGAGAAATTGCGAAATTATTGATAAATTAGATAAACGGTCAGTCTATTGTAAAAGTCTGTTAAAATTGACAGTGATGCATAGACAGTGTAAGTTGCGCGTTATTGTTCCCGGCGTGATAAGCCAGGGCGAATAATTTTTTGCCACCGAACCAATTTTTCTCCGGATTTGATTTTCATCACCCCATCCCGTAGGTGTGTATATACCCCGGAGTATGGAAACGTACGTTGCACGTTTTTAATTATTGATAGGAGGAATAAACGGTGGCGAGGGTAAATAAAATATTGCGATGATGATGCTGAAATATTCCGTCGGGTGTGTGTGTATATTAAAATGTCGTTTCTATTTCATTTGATTTGGGGTAGTAAATCGTGCGAATGGGAATATTTGGAAAGGAGTGCTTGGAATATCCAAACGTGGCGCGTCACCGACATAATTCTTGGGGAAATAGCCGCTGTGACGAGTTTTGGTGAGCATTCACGCATACGCATATGAAATTTGCCAGCTCTCGGGCAAGTGCAAAGCTATAAAATATCCGTAATTCCTGATACGCTGTGCAAATTTACTGCGGTGCAATTCAGAACGGTCCAATTTTAATAAACCTGACATATTCCCGTATTCATATTGCGTAAATTATTTTGAATGTACTCAACAAAGTTTCTAATGTGCACCATGGCGCAGATCTGACAGCATAAGGCGGTACGTCACGTCGAGACTGTAGACGGTAGATTGGAACCACCCCGCCACCTGCGGCACCCCCCCGTTACTGCCGAACAATTGAAGCCATCCCTTTATTGTTATAGTTAACCCATGCACCCCGACCCTGCACGCTCCCTCCCCCGCCCGACCGGTTCGCGACTGCGAGATCCAGGATCCAGGCAGGATCGAGAATCTTCCTGGATGCCGGATTTAAAATCTAAATCCCATTCGGGAGAGGCCATAAAGCGAGGCGTTTAGTACAGGAATTTATTATACGGGTAAAAATGCTCATATTCACCCCCTGCTATTTGTTCGCAGGTCCCAGAATGGTGGAGGTCGGTGCAACGTTGGACGGAATCGAAGATGCGAGTCTTAAATAGGCAGTGTGCGCGTCAGCTTCGCAATATGACAGCCACGCAAGCAACTTTCCTTTTTTGCACTCTCTTGCAGGCCATTCTTACAGAAGGTAAAACTCATAACTACATCATTTCCCTCTTTCATTTCGACCGGGCGATGGCGACCGGACTACCGCCGGCCCTCCGCGCGCCCATCGCAACCCCTACGGAGAATATACTCTCTCAATATTGGTTCTGCTAAATTAACAACTAAACTATCCTCTGCGGTTGCACATTTTACCCACTTTCGCGATGGCAACTCCAGAACGGTTGTTCCACCCCTTCGCCCCTTTAATCATTACTCTCGTCCACATTCACATCCGCGGCCACATACATAACACATCTCCGCGTCGATCGACTCTACCTTTATCTTGGATGAAAACGCATTCAACCTGTTTACCTTTCGAACGCCTTTATTGCCGCAGCCATAAAACGGGGAAAATCAATCTAGACCGGCCACAAAAACACCAAAAATCGCAACACTAAATGATAGCGGCGCGAACGGCGAACACCTTTAACCGAATTAACCCCGCCTGAGCCCGAGCCGAGGCCGGAGCCGAAACCGAAAACGCACCCTCAAGGGGGGTGTCTGGAAGCGCGCCCAGGCGATTTTTCTCCTTATTGCTTGTCTCACATGATGTATGGCGAAATAAACCGAAACAGGGGTTCGACGGGACCGCATAAAAACAAATTGTCACCGGCTACATTCCGCGTTTAATTAATTACAAATTTATACAACAACTAATTAAAGCGGTACAATAAATCACGAAATTAAATTAGATGTAAATAAAATTAATATATTTCATTACCAACTTGCCAAACACCTTATCGCATTCAAAAAAGCGCCGCGATGGGAAATCTTTTTCGAATTTCAAATCGGCGAACGGGCGCGTGCCTTGCGGTATACACTTTCAAAAGGTGCACTCGGCGATAAATATCACCCCATAAAACTGTCATACTTTTTTATATCGCGACGTACGTACGTGACGCTACTTACTATTGCGCTTATAGTACGGTATAGTATGGAAGAATAGAGTCCTAACGGTCCCCCGGTAATAGATTACGTCCGATATAATTCCGACGAAAGCCTATTATTTTCTGATTGTAGCGCCAATGTATACGTAGTGTAGCGGTGGAGGCTGCAGCACTATAGAAGCAGCAGTTGCATCAGGAATGGCCAAATGTACTCGTTTCTCTGTGCACATCGGCACACTCCTGCAATGCAAATCAACGTACGATGTGTACATACGTGTGCACACCTGGACCGATCGTAATTTAATTTATCGATTAAACGCCAAACGGCACTCGTTTCTTGATTTCGCATCGTAAATTCGCCCGTTGTCTGTGTAATTGTAGGAACGTGTTTACACACACATTGTACCTACAGTTAACATCTTTTCTCTATTGACGTATAAGTAATATCGGGTGGAATTTTTCTGGCCAGTGATTTTGGTTTTTGTTAGAAATCGTTCGGATGATGGCGCCAGAGGGTGGGATCGGGGTAGAGACAAAGAGTAAAGGGGAGAGGGAGAGAGACATCTGTTAGTTGAAAATGTCGCTCAACGTTTGTAATAAGTATCAAGTGTGTTTTTAGTTAAATCGGATTAGCGCTCCTTCTACTGAACTAGAGGAGAACGGTACAACCGAATTCGGATGATTTTCTAAACACTGCGAATTAAAGGAAGTTAATTTGAGGCTTATCTTTCGGCAAACACGTTTCTGCGCGAAGACTTCTAAGTCAGGTACTTGTACTCATCCAAGTCTCGCACATGATATGTTCACAATGTCAATTGTCTCGAGTTAGATATAGTTTCGTCTTGGAAACTCTTACTATAATTAATATAAGGGATTACGTGCTTTCCCGTCTCAGTATCCAACAAGCTCCCCCATAATTAACTGCAACTGGAAAGAAAAATTCGCATAAACCCCAATTGCCCCGGATCGCCTCCGCCGTTTTCTCCTTTCAACCAAAGCGATTTTGACAATAGAATATAGTGGCTACATAAGAGAGGAGAGAACCGGCGATCGAACGAACGAACGACGTGAATGCAAGATATGCAATATCTCACTGCTTACATAATGAGTACAATCGTAGGTACATGCGATGATAGGCAATCTTGCCAAGTCAATTATTACATTAATCGGCCGTTATGCGTTCCGAGTTCTCCGGTTTCATATCAAACCGGTGTACGTGGGGCTGCTTTTGTATTCTCACCGCCGCTACACTAACTTTAATGATGTCCCCTCAATCAATAATAATGGAGGAATACACACCAGTCACACAAAAGTTAAATTCAACAGTTTGCAAATTCCCCCACAAAGACTCGCTTACATAATAATAGTCGGCGTATTTATCATGTGCACATAAGGTACGAGAGCAGTCTGTAGTAGAGGCTACGGTAGAGTAGCCCACAACTCCACAACTAATTGGGACTATTATCGAGAAAAATGCCTGCACTTGACACCTTCTCAATCCTCGTCAGAAAATGGAACATTATTATTCGAGACATCACCGTGCAAAACTTATTCCCCCTCTTTCTCCTTCGATTAGTCAGGATAGATAGGTATATTGATTGCAAATATGATGATGATCGTAATCAAGTTAAATATCCAACAAGTAAGTAGGCAGGTAGGACTAAACACGATTCAATTAATCGGATTATGGCCGCGTTAGCCGGTAATATTGTGTGAGGGTATTAATGTTTTTTGTTTACAGTCGAACCGCAAAGCTAAAACAAACACGAAATCACTTTAAAGTGAACGATCGAAGTTACAATGTTAAATAATTAGAGCAGCTCGACAAGTTTAACCGTCAAAAAGCCCACCGGTTGTGTTTATTTCCCAGGGCCGTTTTTTACCGTCATTGTAGTCAGAATGTTGATAAGCTTTTAGTAAACGTGTCTACCCAGAGGTACCGGGCACAGTAAATACGATTGAAATGAGCAATAATATCCCGGGCTTGAGCGCGGCGGCGCTCGCAAAACTTTTCTCCGGATTCTTCAAGTTTTATTTCCAACTCCATCCATAGTTATGATAAAAATTGCAGGTCTGTCGCGTATTTACTTCCTTATCCGACGATCCATCCGAGATCCCCTAAAAAGTACACCCAATCTCTTAGTGTTCAATCACATGGAAGCAATAAAATAAATGGAAGGTGTCCTCGGTCTATTCCCCTCACGATTAACTAATTGAGAAGGGTGCGAAATTAAAAATTGGACGGGAGATTTCTTATCGTCGGATCGATAAATAATAGATTGTGTAGAGCGCAAAGCGGAGCGCAACTTTTTCCCGATAATAATCCCGAAATAATAAGCGAACCATAAAATGAGTTTTTATCGATGAGACAGAAATATAATATGGGCGTTTCATCGATATAGGTATGTACCTCTACATACTACACTATACGGGCACACACAATTTTATTTAGTTTTGAGAGGATCCCCAAATTGTTTTCAGTTATACCATACCTATAGTAAAACCAATCGAAATGCGCTCCGCATCCTGTTTTTCGAAATAATCCGCGCGTCACAATGGCGTGCAAACCGTACAATAGCGGAATTTTTATTGTGCCGTCCTAGAGAAAATTGCGACGCGAGTGCGCATAAATTATAAAATTGCGAATGCAAATTCGGCGGCGCGACTCTGCCGTGCACAGAGGGCCGGACTGGACTTTTTTCTCCGGGCATCGGGCAATCGGGCCGCTTCCCATTATCGCGTCTCTAATTGCGCTTCTGGGCCACCGCGGCGCCGCGGCCGACGAACTCACCCCGACCCGACTCAAAACTATACGAATACGAGAGAGTAAAGTATTATGCCCGCACAATTCTGGCGGATGCGCCGGGCCGCCATCGCACGTTTACTATACGGCTTGCTATTCAGAATTCCGCGCTACATGCACAGATACCGTAAATAACTCCGGATTATTGCAGAGTTATTGAAATAAAACTGTTTGTGAATCGAGACTGTTCCCGAATAATCCGCAATCAAAATTCGACATATCGCTGGCAGGTTGTTGAGTAACTCGCCACCATACCTATGCCTACATTATATCCGACCGCACCATACCATCAGTTAGTTATTATGGTCAGTTGCGGTTGGTTAAACAGTTAGCTCGCGGTTTATCCTTCGCAATACATTATTATTATTATTATTCGTTGATGAGTGTCAGGTGTCAAAAAATGTCGGTTTTGAGGGATGGAAAGGGAGGTGTGAGGGCCGGCTCCGGTTTTGGAGTTTGTTGTGTGTTGGCGGTAAATAATGGTCGGGATGGGGTGATGCGGCGGTGGTTCGGGCTATGCTCTTGGGTTATTCTGGCGGTGTTGTGTGCAATTAAAGTGACTGGTTTAGAGAGTAGGGTGGCCATCCCCATCGGGGGCGTTGTAATGGAATGCGGGCCCTGCAGGCGGCGGCGGCGTGTGGGATTTTGAGAGGAGGTGCATTTTTCCGTTCAGGTTTTGCGATTTTGAGGTTGTCGAGCTGGAGAGGCCATTGAGGGAGAGGGCGGCGAACGGGCTCAGCGGGGCTTTCGGCTCGGGATATTTGTCGAACAATTGTAGTTAATTCAAAAACAGCGACTACCTAAGCTCTGTAGTCCCGGGCATTGAACATTTCGGGGTTAATGACGCGAGACAATGACATAGTCTTCGTTTATTAAGAACCGTAACACCGCTTGTTCGAGGGGGGTTAGTGAATAGCTGCGAGTGTCTTAATCCGACAGTAAATTGAGTCTCGGTTAAGTTCCGGCTAGCGCGAGCCCTGAAACACAGCGCGTCAGGGTATACGGCGTACCGGTCTGTATGTGCGGCTCATGGAACTGTATTGTACACACGTCTGGCGGCTCAATTTGAACGCGCACTGGCCCATAAATGTCAGATATAAACGCCGAACAGGTTTACGTCGTATTAAAAAGGGGGGCCCCCGGTGAAGAAGAAGTTTCGAGCGGCGCTGATTGCGGACTACTCCTCCGGTCTTCCGTGCTAATCCCCTGCAACATATGCGCTCCCAACTGCAAAATGGGTCGAGTCGAGTTGAGGAGCTTAGTTATCGCTATGGGTCCACTTATCTGCACGGCCTGTGTGACCCGTGTAGCGCGCGATCCCCTGAATAACGTCAAATTAGTCAAACGTAGAATGCGGGGTGCTATCAGCTGCCTGCATGCTGAATGCGGCGCCTCAGAATTGGCACGGTGTCGGTTGCAGGCTGCAGGCGCCCCACTCACAAAGCTCACGGCCATTGTTCCGGCCGCCGTCGAGCAGGGAGATGCATCCATCCACCATTGCATCAGCAAACACCGTTTCTTCCTCCCACCATTCAACCTCCTCCTGCGCCACGCAAACCTACACACATCGTTCACATCCTGGTGTATACGAGTATAGTACCCGTGCTACGGCTGTAACTGTAGTGTATAGTGGGTACATACACGTTTCGCGTTGTATTCCCAATCCGGATCCTTCTCGGTGCTGAATCGAAATTCGAAACTGATGCGAGAGCACCAACCGGCAGCAGGCCGACTGGCTGATGGCTGGATGGCCCTGGATGGCTGGCTGCATGGCTGCGTTACGGCCCTCCGGGATATACTAGTGACGCTATTTGCCCCATAACCAATAAAGATCAATTACACTACCCATGCCGGCACCTCTCCATTACGACCCATTTACTCTCAGTTTATTGCACATCGGGAGGTCCCACTTCCGTGCACAGATTTCGAACGCAGTCAGTCAGTCAGCCAGTGCCGGAGTCGGAGACAGTCGCATCTCGCATCGCGGCATATCAAATTTCGACACCACAAATCATCGAAATAACACGATCCAAACTGCAGAACCGGATGGATTCACGCGACAGTATTCGAGGTTCGAGGGTATTATATGCGAACATAAAGGACCGCAATCCGTTCAATTTTTTCCGTTCCATGTGTTGCTCTTAAAGGACTGCGAAAGATCTTTCATCCGAGGTTGGCGCACGAGAACGAGCGAGTATTATATCCAGCGGTAAACAAATGCTTTATGACAAAAGGCCTCCCTCCCGCTTTGGCGACATGTTCCCTCCCGACCTGACTGTTTTGTGACAAGCACGTTAAATATCAGACGGCTTTGCCCTCGTGCATGGTCTCTAAAGTAAACAAATTTCATTCCCCAATTATACGACCAGTTCAGTTCACAGTCCGGCCCGGCACAAATATCACATACAATCTTTTTTATTATCATCCCGCTGCCACGCTACCTATACCCATAAGCATAATGCTTTTGTGTATCTTTGTACGTTATATTATAAGCAAGCAATAATAATCCGAAACTTGTTGATTTATACGGGCGCCGTAACTATGCCGGCATATTTGCAACACTTTTCTCGTAGAATCCATAAATTACGGTTTATGTAGCGTCGTTACTTGAGTTGCCCTGAGCAAGTTGCTGGCGGGATCGTTAAATTTCGACCGTTAGGTATTATGCAGTGAATTGACAGCCATCCATCGGGCGCGCGCGCGCCCCCTTCAGGTAATATTGTGTTAAAGTGTCCTCATAATCAAATTGACTTTTTTCCACGTCTATTCGAGAATTAGCGCGCATCAGGTGTTGTGAAAGGACCCTTTGTCCTCTATGAGTCGGGAAGAGAAAGACCATTAGTTCATTAGGTCCCTGTGATGTCGCCCGGTCCCGATGCGAGTGTACGCGAACGCGACTCCGGCAATCCGGCAGTCCGGGAGCCATTTGCGACAATTATGCATCGGCGTGGTGCTGGTGCCGCTTTTGAACGTGCCGACTTCTTGCTTCCGCCCCCCGGCAATGGTGAACGTTCGCCGTTCGCCGTCTCTGTCTCTGTCCGGGAATGTACCGAACGCGATCGGCCGCCATGACGGTGGCTCTGCGTTAAAGTCCCGGCTAATCCGGGATTAGCAATGTCGGAGTAGCTGCAATACTAATTTGTTGATTCTGCTACGGCGACAGTGAGTTATTATTGGGAGCGCTCACATGTGCTCTGCTAGACGCGGCACCGCACGATGGGAACGATGCCTGACCAAGCAGCGAATGTATTGTGCCAGGCCCAGTCGTAAACTGCCCCCGAGTGGTCCGCCCTCGCCGCCCGCCGACCGCACGCGGGCAATTGACGACGTATGCGACACACATACCTACGTTTTAAACGCGACCCGCCACATCCCCGACTCGATTCCTAATATCCATCCGACGCGGCGCGAGTTAACACCGAAATAAGAGCAACAGCCCTTAGGGAGGGAAGGGGACTTTCCCGAGTAGTCGACTCGAGTTTGCAGGACAGCGTCGATATTTAAGGAATTTAATATTATCCGGGAAACAAAACACAGGCGGCGATACTGTAGCGATACCGACTCCTCGAGCGCGTTCGACAGTTTCAACATTTTACGGAATAATCAAGCGACGTCGGCGTCGGCTTGGGCAGCCGGCACGTCTTCGCCGCGGCGGGCGCGCGTAGACCGATAACATGTTGAAAAGTGGACAATTTCCAGAACACCGCGCGCGAATGCCACCGGACAATCTACATCGGACGCGTTCACAATGCGAGGACCGCCCGATCCGCCGACAAAAGGCCGCGTTTTCGAGGATAACTGTCACATCTTTAATCTAAGTAAATACGCCACGCGTCCGAGGCCGGCGACCCCGCCCCGCAAAATTCCGGGTTATTGCGAACTGATAAATTCCTGGCCTCTTCGGCTCCTCTCCTGAATCGGATCGGTCGAATCAACCGAACCGAGGACTCGAGCAGGCCCGGCTCCTCCTGACGTTTATGATTATTATGAGAAACACCCAAATTAGGAGCCGAAAACAACTCCCCAACTTAACTTATATATATGGGCTGAAACCACGCTGAAATACAGTAGTAAATTGGGCTGTTAAAGTTTAAATCAGGAGAAGATTGACGAGGGTAAGCCCCGTCCCTCCTATACTTACCGTCGTCGGTCTATATTTATTAGGGTCAATAAGTGTTTAAAAACAATTTAATTACTGGAAATAGACATCTTGTGTTAGAATTAGCTTGCGACCATTATCGGCCTGCGTCCTTATTGGCAAGTCGCAATCACGGCACCGATTTTATTACAGTCGTGTGTTGACTCCATGCAGTCGAAAGTCGATAGTCGATCATCGGGGTTCAATTTCTTGAAGCGGCCGTAAATTAGAGGAAATCGCCGTTTTTACCGTCGCGAAAATACACTCGGAAACAGGCGAATTATGGTCGCCGTCTGCGATCTTGACGTGGAATAAATTGCAAAGTAAACAAATGATAAATTTAATTTGCGCCACACGGTGCCACCGCGCGGAGTTCATATGATTATGATTGCCTATCCGCATTTGCACAAACCCGCGCCTCTGTCGCCTAGCTAAATAGTCGACGAATAACCGACCGTGACGCTAAATTCGAAATAAATTGCTCAAAAACATATCGTGTATACCTACAGACTCGGCCGACATGCCATCACGTACGCGCTCTCCGCTTTTTATATGGACGAAATGAAATGTGTTTAATTCGAGGTTTAATTAAAAATATTATAAACGCGCTAGAAATTTAGCATAAACTTTATTAGGGGTTTTGTTTGATTTTCGGGTAGGTAGGTATTTGAGAAGGCGGACCGTGTGAAATTTTATTCATGCGCGTATTATGTAGGCCGGTTGTGTATGTGTGTATAGTATACATTATATGAAATATTGTTGGGAGTATGGGATATGGGATGGCAGAGTTGAGAGTGTGGTTGCTGACCTGGACCTGGCCTTCTCGCAGTTCTACTCACGCGCGAGCCTGACACAGTATCCAAATTCATTGCAGATTTTCAGCTTGTCGGCTCTAGAGAATGGAAAGGCTTGAGTGCTGCGCCATTCGCTGGGAATGATGATAGAGTTAAAGAAATAATAGGGATTTGCCTCTTCGTCCAATTCTGAAATCAATATGGCTTTGAACGTAAACTTGCATTTTGGTTGAGGAGGGTTGGGCGGGTTGAGTTGCAATGTATGTAAAGTATAAGTACAAGTAAAAGGAAAGGAAGGTATAGTTACATTATAGGTCGTTTTTGTTCTCTTCTTCGGTGGCCGTTCTCTTCTACAACATACACACTTACACACATAAACGCGTATCGGGAAGGAGGAACTCGGCATTTGGGCGACGTTACTTAGGTGGTTTTTATTTGTCAACAATGAGTCGGGGCGCATTCGTTTGTTTCGCAATTTACGTGTTCACAATCGGGAACAATGGCGCACAGTATGAAATCGGCGTTCGCCGTAACAGTGGCAGCAACAAATTCGGCATCTCGTTCAAGCATGACAAACGCTAAACGAGACTGTATAACCAGAGCTTTTCACAGACTACTCAGTTGAATGATTTTGCGATTTACTGTGCCAGAAGTGACGTTTTCCGTGAGTGACGGGACGACAAGGGTGTACGCGGAGCGATACAGTGGGGCGGCATAGCTTGAATGGTATCAGACCTTGTTGTTTAAACCACATCTGCGAAGTTAGTTGCACACCCAGGCCGATAGCGGCCATTCACTGACACCGTTTCCTTCGAAGCGTCGCTGGCTGCCGGCCGCTCGGTCGGCCTGCACGGCCGTCCTGGCCGATCTGGCCGTCCAGGCCGGCCTGGCCGCCCCCACGTCCCGTATGTCCCACACACTCCACGGCACTGTACAAGAGTACGAGTGAGTAAGTACATCGCGTATACGTTACAATGTAGTTGTACGTACAAGAACGGGGGTCGGTTCGCAGTACGAGTGGCGGTAGTTGTCTGGGGGTCGGTCCCACCTGCAAAACTCCCATCGCCCCCGACTCCCACTACGTATGCTCCCCGCAGTTAAATATTTAATAAGCAGCATTCCAATGTAAATCAGTCTCATTTACAGAATGTGACATTTAGAGTATTTGAATTCTTATGTAGCGCAAACATTTCGCACGCCGAACACGTCCGCAGCTCGCTTTCAGCGGAATATTCTCTTGAATATCTTTAGTTTCACTTCACTTATCGTGTTGGCGAGGCTATATGCAATGCAGTTATCTTCCTTTTCGTTTCGTTCCGTTACAGGTCAAATGGCCGAGCCCGAACCGGAGTTTTTGGCCCCCCTGGAGAACCACACGGTCACACAGGGACGGGAGGTCTATTTCACGTGCGTGGTCAATCACCTGTCTTCCTACAAGGTAAACAGAACGGAGCACCGAATGAGAACTGAACAGGACTGAACCGAAGAGACTATACGTATAACCTGCAGACGGACTTTTAAGTCGTTTGTTGATGTTGTTGACTCGAACACGGACGAGCACACATCTCTCGAACCGTTTTTACGACTACCAAACCGACCCCTACGAACCGAACTGCCGTATTCACCGCCATCGGTTAACATATTACACGCGATCGGAACTGACACTGACGGCGCGACGCTCCGAGCCCGCATACCTACAAATACTAAATATTTAACTGTCAAATTGCTTCCACACTTCCATATTCACGTACACTATACAAACTACATTATAAGAAACCGTCCACGAACACATTTTCACGTTTATTTATCATCATTTTGCGTGGAAGTGTATATAAGTGTGTGCGAAAAGTCGTTATTTTCACGGGAAACGGAAACGGAGAGAAAACAAAGAAAACGTTTCGTATACCTATAATTTCAATCTCATCATAACGACTCCGACTTTGGCCCCAGACGAGACCAGACCAGACCAAACGAAAGCAAACCAGATCCATAATATACCCTGTAGGTATTATGTAATAGCAAATCTGATGGAGTCGGCGAGCCTATAAGGCCGGGTCGAGCCGATGCGAACAAAATGACTTGTGAAAAATGATTTCATCAAACTTCCCATTTCAATCACCGGCAGGACATATACGCGTTGATTACATTGTGTTGCCGGTCCCGGAGGTAACACAAAGACGTCCAATCAGATGTGCAACTCGCACTTATTGAGTTTGCAACGTACTACTTTCAAAACCAACTCTGTTCGTAATAAAATCAGTGGGTATACCTCCTGCGAGGCCCCAGGCATTCAGGACGTTCGCCAAATACCGTAAATGGAATTATATACGTAGCAGGTTTGGAGAAAAAGTCCGCGCGACGGATCCATGCCGGATCCCGACGCGTTCGAACGCAAATATCCGTGGCTAAATACTTAGAAGTTGGGCGACTTTCAGGTGGCGTGGATCAAGTCGGATACGAAAGCGATCCTGGCCATTCATACGCATATGGTGGCGCAGAATCCGCGACTTTCCGTCACACATAACGGCCACAACACTTGGAAGTTGCACGTATCGAACGTGCAGAAGAACGACTCGGGCACCTACATGTGCCAAATCAACACCGACCCCATGCGCAGTCAGGTGAGGTCCCCCAGGTCGGGTAGCCGTCAACTCCGGAAACCTTATTCATCACTCTTCGGTTCTTCCCCTACTGTTCTAGATGGGCCACTTGGAGGTAGTTATCCCCCCGGATATTCTAAACGACAACGAATCTGCTGAAGGTGCGGGGGTCGCCATCGAGGGAGGCATGATAAGGCTGAGGTGCTCTGCGACCGGCGTGCCCGAACCGACGGTGCTCTGGAGGAGGGAGGACAGCAGGACGATTACCCTGCGACATAATGGAGGACGCGAGAAGCAAGGTACGTCTGCCGGTAATGGTGTATAGGTGGGGTGGAACGGGGACGGTGGAGCGGAGAGAGACGCGCGTGAGGTATAAAGGTATAAGTGTTTTAAATGTAGGCAGGTATTATGTGGCGCGAATGCAGGAATATAATCGATATGAAACGGAAGCCTTTATTTATATTCCGAAGATAATATCTCATTGAGAATAAGAGCAGATGGTGTGTCTTGGACCTAATCCGGCTTCCTGCCAAATCCCGATTTGCATTATACCGCGCCGCCGTTACCGTTACCGTTACCGTCACTGTCGCCGAACATGTGCAATGAAAAATTCAGGCAACTCTCATCCCACCCACCTACCTACTCCCTGCTACTCCCAACTCCCACGCCCACCCTCGTTCCTTCTCTCCACTCTACTACGAGTATATATATATATACCTTATACCTACCTATTGGTAGTTCTGACAACTCTCGCACGACTGCATTTTGGTGCCGATAAATCCAGTCTCATTTAAATTTCAAATCGCCCATTATCTCCCGAGACTCTCCGGTAAAATGATCTCCAGGTGTATTGAGATTCATGCTCGTGTCCAAACATCAACTCTCGACTCGACTCGAACCCCGAACCCCGAACTCGAACTCTAACTCGAACCATTCTAGCAATTCCCCTTCTCCAGTCTCAGTCGGTATTATTAATTTTCGAAATGATTGTTCTGCAGACCGAGCGCACGTTTCATCAAACGGAACAAGCATTGCGAGTGGCATTTATATCCGCTAGCGCTTGAGAACCCAACCAAACATTTGTCTTTATTCTTCCAATTGGGTGGATGGTGACCGCGACGATTCGCAGCCTCCCGGCGGCGTTGCCCGCTTGCCCGCCCGGTCCGCTTTTGCCTGGTGCCCCCCGGCCCCGGCCGTTCGCGGCTCGACGTTATTTCTTGGCATTTTGAAATATCGCGACGTATGGAGCGTACATTTCATATACCGTGTATAAGCCTGCGTTTGACTCAAGCCTAATATATATCGCATCACGTAAAACGCGCTCGTTTTACGTGGGGCATACCCGCAAACTTTGTGATTTCGCACTTTTACTCTCTCGTTACCCTAAACTTAATAACACCACTACTCGACGATAAATACACGCGTATGGGTGTTTCCAGAAAACCATCTCGCAGTCTCGGCGCACAATTGCATTATCGCCAGTACGGCGTGCAGCGAGTATCTGGATCTCCTCTCTGTGTGCCATTTGGAATTTAGTCGCTTTCAGATTTCCTCTACTCCATACGTATGTATGCAGCATCCATATTGTGCGATAAGATTCTGATGTGCGTCGCCCGCCCCCGCCCCCGTTTCGGCTCTGTGTGTGTGTATTTATTACGTATGTACGGCGGCACCTTGCTCGGTCTCATTTGCAGATTTGCGATCATTCGCCGGGGAGACGCTGACACTGACAAATGTGCAACGCACCGATATGGGGGCCTACTTATGCATTGCCAGTAACGGCGTGCCCCCATCCGTCAGCAAGCGATTTATTGTCAGGGTTCATTGTGAGTGACCCGGGCCAGTCAGCGCGTTTCCTTTTGCATTAACCGCCTATTTCGCAGTTCATCCCCTGATTAAAGTTTCGAATCAGCTGGTGGCCGCCCCCGTGGAGAGCGACGTCCTCGTCCAGTGCTACGTCGAAGCCTCCCCGAAAGCCATGAACCATTGGATGCGGGACAACGGTAAGCGCGTCTCCCGAGGGGCCGGCTTAACCGCCGCCGGCACCGACACGGACTCATATATACTCTATTAGCGCCGGACACACCGCACCACCGATACCTACACATTTCTGCATCCCCCGGATCTCTCACTCACTACATATATCACACGATAAACCTAATTGATAGCGTATACCTACTTACACCCTACACACCGGAACGTATGGAATCCGTAGCGGACCGGACGACTGGATCACGTCCTTTAGCTTGGTCATTTCCAGGGGAGAAACTCATCTCGAACGAGAAATACCACATGGAGGAGGCGAAGGCGAGCAACGGGTACGCGGTGCTCATGAATTTGACGATACGTAAATTGGAGAAGCGCGATTTCGGCGGTTACGTGTGCACCTCGTCCAACGCCCTGGGGAAGGCCGAAGGAGTCGTCCGACTGCAAGGTAAACGATAAATGAATGCACGAAACAGAATCGAGAATGGCCGGGGCGCAGTCAGATCGCCATTAGCCGAAATAGCGTGCCTCAATTTTCGTTGTCGAGGTATTTGGAGGCTTTTAATGTCGGCTCGCCCCGCCGATGCCGGTCGGGGGGATTGTAAATAATTTGCCTGGGCTCTATTATCGAGGAATGGCGACCGGCTTTTCGAATACCGGCTAGTGCGGCGTGGCCTGATGGGGATAAAGTTATTTTTGGTTTATTATGAGGGTGCGATTAATGGAGAGCTCCGTCTTGTTCGGAATCTCGATGGTATTGATTTTGCGAACGGGGTATTATCTCGTTCATGCCTTCTTATTTGTATCGTTGCTGTTTTATTCCGCGTAATTTTTTCCGGGGTGGGGTAATAAAACTGCAGCGGCGACGACGGCGGCGGCGATATTGTTTACTGGGGCGCATTAAATTTCGATGTTTTAGAGTTGCACTTGCCAATAAAGTCGACGAGTACGGCGAGCACGCCGCGCTATTTCGAAAAGACCACCAAGCCCACGGCCAAGGGCAAGTCGCAGATCACCAACAAATCGCACAAGAACGAAGTCGGCCACGGGAAGAACAGCTACAAGCACGAGATGACCACGCTATTCTTGCCCGATTTCAAAACCCAATCGCCTTTGCAGACAGCGGCGCCCAGCGCCAGTCGATCACCGCCGTGGAATCATTTGTATCGCAATACGGCCGTCAGTTTGACCCATCACACCCTCACCGGATTTGTCACGTCACACATCTACTATGTTCTGTATAGGAAAATATCATTTTGAATACCTAACTATACCTACTACCCGCGTTAGGTATTCACTGTACTATATCTCAATAATTGTATTTGATTATTTTATTCGGAGGAAACAAAGGGAATTACAACAATGCATTTCTACCTACAGTATAAATTTAAATCATTCAATTCGACATTTTACGACACGAAATTTGACGGCAGAAGTCTTCCTCGTATGTATGTACATTCGTAAACTCTACAGAGTTTCATTCATATCACCAAGTCTTCCCATTTTGCGATTGTTATAGTAAGGCGCGCGCTTTTATTTCGTACCCCTGAAATGATCATTTTCACCGGTCCCTGTGCGCTAATGCGATGCAATAGGTAAATCAAAGATTGATCGAATTTTTAATGTATAGAAATGAAAAGATCAGTCAAGAAGAACAAAGAAGAAGCAATGTACAGTGTAAATCAAATATCATATATTACCTACTAATAATAATACTACTAATAAAATAATGATAATATTACATAATCGTATAAAATATTAAGAATAATAATAATAATAATAATAAAACTATAACATCATAACTGCAGCAACAACCATGGAATTAAAACGACAATATCAAAATATAAGTACATATTTATTGACTAGATTTATTTTTATGAGGGACAATAGCCTTTTTCTAACGTTAACAATAATACGGTATTTGTAACGATTAAGTGTTTCGTTCAATAATTTAAAAAATACAACGATCGTTTTAATGTTTAGTAATAAAATCCTTCATGTCTTCCGAATGAAAACTATACATATATTCGTGATTTATCATTTTATTTTATACACATTTGGTGGCATGTAAAGTCACATTTACAATTGTATACAAATGTATTAGCTATATCAAATATAAAAAAGAATAATTTTACCGATGTTGTAAAGTTCAAAGATGTGTATAAATATTCTATGTTGCCTCATTTCATATAGTCAAAATATATTTTAATTATTCTGGTATATTTTCATTATTATTGTTATCATCAACATCATCATCGTTGTTGTTGTTCTGTTGAGGAGAAGCCCTCCTTAGATTTTTCCGAGACGACCGGGCGTATATGGAAATTGAAAATAAAATGAACAATCATCGTTTCTTTAGAGTAGTAGAACCATATATTATATTTAAGAATGAAACTGTTATAAAAGAAAATTTGTTAATATGTATTTAATTGGTGTAATGTATAAATAAATACATACATATATACCTTACCTCAAAACAAGTGAAACTTGTACATTGATGACAATAATATAATTCAATAAATCATTTATATAATTAGAGAGCAGTTTACTTGCGTAAGACCCCGCTCGCTCCTTCAACTTCGAATTAATCAACCTAATGAGCTTTAATCTCTCCGGAGCGTAATGGAATTAAATTCGTATTAAAGGTGGATGGACATGAGAACACTAGGGGGCGCCACGATTCAGCCGAACATTTCGATGGGGGTGCCAACGCACCCGGTAACTGCTGCCCCCTTGCAGGGCGGCGCTCAACTGAAATTGAAGAGGGCTACATTTAGCAGGAGACTGTCGAAACGGTTCCTTCACCTCCACCGGATTTTTCCGGGTTCGAAGATTCCCTTTCAGTTTTGGTTTGCGGACGCAATATAATTGTTCTCTTACGAAAACAGCGAGTTGATTCTCGTGGATACACGTGCATCCTGTCAAGTTGTAGGAAATTACTTTTTTGTTTGAGACGTTTCCACGACAAGCTTCTTATTTTTCCGGAGGAAAATTGCGAAATAAACCGTCTCTTCTATATATAAAGGTTGCATTTGATCTCATGATTTAATCCAGTATTCATCCCTATAGCGATAGCGGGATAGGGACTCTTATTTTATCATTTCCCCGCGAATAAAAACTTATAGATTTTTTATCGATCGTGAATTCAACTTGGAATATTTATTCTGTTTAAAAGGGGAGTAAGTGACAGGAAGTTTGCTGCCCGGAGTCGAGTAAAACAGCTTTGATACTAGACCTGTTTAAAGTAAATTTCACAAATGGAATTATTAATATGGTCAAATGAATATATCAGAGGAAGATAAAAGCGGAGTGTCTCGCTCTAAACACGTTGAAATATTGATACGGAAGAATTTCAGAGTTTAACACGTTTCGACCGGATTTGTGCGGAATTTGTTCTAGGGGAAAGCGTTAATGGAGGCGTCGTCGGCGGCGCCATACTCTAGCCGACGATATTTTTGCTTGTAATCGAATTTTGGGAATACACTACGCAAATATTTGGTGATTCGAAACGTTAACCTCCCTCTATAGGTATCCTATCGATCCTCCCTAGAAATACAAGCCATTAAATAATATTATTCTTGATCAGGACTTCACAGCCGACATTTGCAAATGACAATTTACGACCGCTTGATTACCCCCAAATTGCAAATCTTTCCCGATGCACATTATGCGCTCATAAACAGATGCGAGCACAATTATCCAGCAGCCGGGGGATAATTTTATGCACACATCTTTAATTCAACCCCTCGTTCCGTTCGGCTTATAAATCAGTTAATAAGTTGACGAAGAAATAAGTGATTCGGTTGAAATTTCGACACATTTTTCAGCGCATCAGCGAGCCCGTGAATGATATTAGGCCCAAGTTTTAATCTCCTTCATAACGCCCCTTAATCTCGAGTGCATTGGAAGTCTAAGCAACGGTTAGTGCTGAATTATACAGACCATCACCGCCTTCAGCACGGATTACATGGTCTGAAAATCAGGTAATGACACATTTCGCCTCTGAATATCCTTCGCGTAGACGAGTTGTACACCCAATAAAGCGAGAACTTGAAATGAATAAAAAAACAGAAGACGATAATAATGTTGGAATTGTTTGAATTGTTCAGCATAATATGAGGGCCGTTGTGACGGTTATTAATGAGGGTGTTAATATCGCGTACTTGTGGGGGCACGAGTGGGTTTAGCGTAATCCTCTAATGATAACAAATGGAAAATGTTTATTGAAACAATTACACCTTGAACGCGTTTAACTGGAAACAATTAGGGTAAGTTTCGGTTTCGGATAGACGTAGAAACGGGGTGGACTATTAATCATCTTCAGGGGGTGGTTCCAGTTTCAGTTCGAGTGCGGCCGCGTATTCTTTGAGTTCGGAGGGTGGAGAAGCGGAGAGGTCTGATGGCCTGGCATGGCTGCCGCTGGAGGTCGCCGAACATAATTGGTAGACAGGCGGCGGAATACGCGTGTCGTGCTTGGATTTCCGATGCATGCTACCCCGGGCTGTAACCCAGATGGGACAATAGCTGTAAAATTGAAACTTAATGAGGTGTGAACAGTTGAAATTGATATTTAAAAGAGCCAAGATAATCTAGACTTGAGCATCAGCGATCTGATTTAAGAAACAGTCTATTCTATAATGAACACAGAGGGTCTCCGAGCTTTTCGTTATTCAAATCAATGGCTCGTTAAATTATAATGGTGATATATACCATTTTGATTTATTGTAGTTTACGAATGTTTTCGCCGAGGAGGAATAAGCGCCAATCAAGGCCCCCGGGGACGGTTCGACGATTGCCTCCTTCTCTCGCTATATCCATTGCCGGACTGAACGTTTAATGGTTTAATAGTGCAATTAGTCGAGAAGACAAAACAAATTTTCTCGAAAACGAGAAAACCCACAGCACCGAAACGTGGCCTACAGTCTACGCTATGCTTTCCTCCTCATTGCCGCTGAGTTGTCTTATTAGCACCAAACCGTAGGAAATCTCGTGTTCGGGTGATAAACCGAAATGAACGCAGGATTACACTGTTATTTTTCTCGTTTCAAACGAATATTGTCTTCACAAACAACAAACGTCGGATTAACGGACACGCAATGATGCATTCTCGTAATATCAAATTTATTCAGAGAACCACACCGACTCGTCCGATGCATTTCATTTCCCCTTTGGAAAGGTCTGGTTAAATAATGACCATCAGGCGAATTCTGATTTTCCCCTGCAAGTCAACGACCTATGTGATTTTCATTTCGACATACCGACCAATTATTGACCACATTCGCCGCTGCCCGCCGAGTGACGTCCTGGTCCGCAAGTCCAAGAACAAGACTGTAATCTCGTGGCGGCGGTGGATAAATTGCAAGGGTCCGGGGCCGACAAACTGATGGATCGATTTCAATCTGAGGGGAAAAATGTAAATCTTGACCGATTCGCGAATTCTGCCCGGAGTTGCTCGAATAACACAATAAAGAAACTTTTAAACAAGTGTAAGCGGAACGGCTACGATCTTCCTTAAGCGTAATCCTTGCGATCCTGAGTGAATCTTCTGAAAAATATTTCGAATTCTTGAATTAAGTACCATCAACCGGCGGGGGACCTAATGAGATTATTTCCTTGTCGTGGAATCGCTCGTTGCAGGGTTCATGATCAACGCAACGGTTAATCATAATGTCGAAATTGATTTTATTAATAGACTCTATTAAGGAGGGACGTTCTGTTCCGTATAGATCTGGTTCGCCTTGTCACTATCGCATATAATAACATTGGGCCGGAAGAGGCCATCCCCCCGTTGTTGCCGTCTTGTCTTAGTCCCTCGGTTGAGTTAGTTAAGATACATACACATATTGACTGGTGAAAACTATGCGCAGAATGTAGATAACATTTATTAAATCCAAAAACAGGCACTCGAGAAGTTAGTGCGGGAGGATCGGGGCTGGCTGCTGTTCCGAGGCGGCTCAGGGGCTTCGGATATTGCCAGGACCGGGGATGGGGGGTGTTGTTAATAAGTACGGCGGAATTATGAAGAATTTTCAGCGACGACGCTTTCTCTCGCGTTCTTCTCTTCTTCTGTGAAAGCTCAGAGCGCGTCGAGCGTCGAGCGACGAGCTCGGCTCATCATGTTGTACCGTAAATCTGCATTTATAAACAAATTATACGAGATATGTGGATACATGCGCAAAGGAATGTAGATTCGGTCCGGGTCCGATATTATGTATACATATAGATAGCACCCACCTGGATCCTGGATGAAGTCAAACTGTTCGCCGTTCCTGTGTCCTGTGTCGTTTCCATTCCGTTCCGTTCCATTCCACGCCACCCGCTCGCCGTTCTCCCCTTTGCAGATTTAAATTATTTAAATGAAAATGTGTCAGGATGTAAAATGCACCGTAAAAATAATTTTCATCATCTCAAGGTGCTCCATATTGCAAACGGTGCAACTTTCATCCCGCCCAGTGTATGAGGGCAATATAATGTTTGGGTGCGAGTTGTTCCTCCCTTTATACTTTATTGCGCCCGAGTCCCAAGACCGGCGGGAAATTGTTGAATTTCTGCTGGCAGTTACGTAATAATGAGAGGGAGCGAGAGGAGCCAGCGCCAATTTCGAAAGTGCGGCTTTATTAATCGCCATTTGAATTTTGTAGCTGCGTAAAAGTGCCGTTCCCGTTGGAATTTGTCTGGATGGCCGTGACTTGGCCGAGATTCGCCCGTTCTGGCCAGAGTAGCGTTGCCCCTAGGGCAATAGTGTGAGCGTCCCATCATTCGCATGCCAGCACAAGGCCTGGAAATTTAATTTTGAATCGCATTATTTCTGGACGTTACAAGACAATAAATCGATCCTGTTTTGTTTGCGAATCCCGCAGATCCGGCTTCGCCCCCGACATCCCCGAGCCCCCCGAACACCCCGGCTATACTGTACTATGACATCGTCACTATTAGCATGACCGTGACTATGACGAGTGACTGGATGAACGAACGGCCGGGCCGGCGGAACAGCGCCGAACTGGAAGCACTCTAAAAGCAGTAGACCAGTCCGGACCCGGAGAGTTCAGGAAGCCGGGAAAAAGTCCTAATGGATCCAAGCACCGCCGGATGTCCTCACCGACAGATGTAATTCTAATGAGCGACCGGCATGCCACCGCCATCACCAGCCGAATCAACCGATATCCGACACTCCGCCCAAAACGAACTAAAAGAAACCCTCGCCGATGGCCCCCATCGGCCCCCGCGATCGCCCCGCCCGCCCCCGGCAAAAAACTCCACCATAAATCCATATCGCCACAGAGGAATTCCCAATTTCAACTTGGTCCTCTCCTGCTGCAGTCATCCATCGATTGTTCGAGCGCCCGTTCGATCTCTCGGATGGGTCGTAATCTCTGGAAGCTCGGAGCTTTGCGACTTTTAAGTCCTCGCCTCGACGATAACCGCGCACCCCCGCTAATGGGTCAGAGCGGGGTCCCGTCATCGTATCATAACCGGAATACGAACCGAAAAGCGGACGGCTCAACAGGTACGTCAGGTATGAAGGTGCGAGGCGTGTGTGACAGAATGCTTCCTCCTCCGCGCGATGATAAAGTGCGTCTTGGCGGGCCTCCCGGGCCGGGCCACGTGTCGAACGACTTATGGGTTGATTTAAAACATCTCGTTACACGCGCCGCGGACTCTGTGCAAAAGCGAAAACAACTTTCCAAAGTAAAATTTATTGGCCGCGTGTGTGTGTGTAGATTCGGGGCGATAATCATTGCGAATGTGCATCCGGAGACCGAGAACGGGCCGAGAGACGAACAGGCGAACGGACGGATTATTATTACGTCGCTTCCGCAGCCTCCGGCCTCCGACCTCGGCCGACCTCCGCAGGATCGAACGGGGGAAATGCGGATCGCGTGAGAATCCTGCGTATGATAAAACGCGCGGATATTTTGGTAGCGGAATGTACGCGAGTCGGGGGCGGCGGGGCAGTACGGTGTGCAGCCGAGAATTGGGCGCAAATGACTTTGCAATCTTGGCGGTCGGTCGGCGGGAGGGCCCGCATGCAAACGCAAACGTCCCGTACGCCGACCCAATAATATACGAGAAGTTCGGTTCACATCACATCGCCCGCTCCCTTCTCCGATTCGCATGGATCCCACGTTCCGCAAGAAACTAAACGATATAGTTAGTTGTATTTCAATACACACCGGCGCCGGCGGACCAACTTTTACGCCCCCTTTCGACCCCGGCTATCCGTTTAGATCTGCCGTTCCGTTTCCACACTCGGCAAGGGCCGAAACGAAAACCCGACCAATTACAACCCTTATCGAGCGACCCCCCCCCGAAATTCGTCGCCTTTTTCTGATGATAATAATTATTGCGGCCCGCCGGCCTCCAGGTTACATGTGTTTGCCTATCGTGCGCTCCGTTAAACTCGTTTTATTTTAATTTACTTTTTATCGGGTTTTTTTGCCCGAGAGCTCGGAAACGGGGAAGGCATGTGGCCTAGTATCGAGTGCGTCGGGAGAATAGATAGGCGCTATTTTTCACCGGGACCTCAAACAATTGTTGATCTGAAATTTCACGCGAACAAAACTCACTCGCAGCTAATGCGCCGAATTCCCTCGCACCGAACAATTTTAATAAACAATTTCGGTCGGTTTTTCCGGTTTTTCGGCCCGACATGCACACACATACCTACGTTACGTAAATACGTACACATCAATACGCGAGCCGTGCAAATAATCATCAACATCACCACCTACACCGTCTGAACGGCGATGAGAGGGGGCGTATTAACCAAATTAAACTCAGCTAATTGAATCGACGTGTCTAATCGAATAAATCTCCCCAATTAAACGATCCTACATACATACATACATCCCCCACCTATCAAAACCTACCTGTTTCACCTGTTTCGTATATATGCATATCAAGTCAACATATTTATTTAGTAATTAGTATTTGTCGAATCGTGGTGAAAGACGACATATTATGATCATGCATTCCGGGTAAACACGCAGTAAAGACAAAGAGAATAATTCGTTTTAATTATGAGTTGGTGTGGCACGTTTTAAAGCCGAACATCTTGGAGGCTTTCACATCCGTAATTGTAATTTAGCTCCCCGCATTTTTCAGCCGACTCCGCCACCTCTGGCCGACTGACTCCTGAAAGTGCGGCGGCGGGGAGGGTCTGGGGGAGAAGAGAGGGCGAACTGCCAAAAATGTGCCACTCTCTTGACTCGTCAATTCCCCTCCGTTTCAAATTAACTACAAAAGCGACGGAATCGCGATGCGAGTCGGATACAATTCGCGAATCTGATAAATTGGAACGTGTGAGCGTGCGGGTGTTATTATATTTACTCGTTTCTAGTCGTAGATATTCCAAGTTTGCATGAGATATTATTTCGGGTTAAGTCTTGTCAATGTTGTGTCACGCTAAAGAACAAAGCCGCCAGGCATTCATAAGCAAATGGAATAATTGAAATTGGTGGAGGCTTTAGCATTGTCTATAAATTATCGGTTTAGCTAATACCTCACGGAATAATTATTACAAACAAAACCTTAGTCCTAGCAAAAACACTCTCAGCGTAGACCCTTTCCGAACCTATAACCGGCGGCGGGCCCTCTGACATTCTGTCGTCGTCCTCTCGCTCCTGCAGTTTGCAGTCCTATAATAACGAGCTCGCCTCGTACTGTAATAGAGCGAATCTATTGAAAAATGTGTAATTTTCCTCATTTCATTCGAGTAAATTCTCACTCTTTCTCCCTGTTTATGACATTCAATTAAAACAATGCAACTTAATTATAAAACACGAGATGTCTTGTCGCTTCTTCTTCGTTTTGATTCATTTCTGACCGTTGAATGAAAGACGAAAGAATTTACCCGGAGCTTCTTCCCAGAAAATCAACGTTCGAAATAAACAACATGTTGAACCAAAGTAATACACCTTTTAATTATCCTCTCTCTATCCATTAATCACTTAATACCGTTCGGCGGTTGCCGAAATTAAAATCGAAACCTGACTGAATCGACTCGCGGGGCTTATCAACTTTCTTGTGATGATTATTTTAATGAAGCGCTCGTTCCCAACATTTTGACTGGTTTCTGTAAAAGGGAAAAATCCGATGCCAGGCTTTAACGAGATATTGCTGTTTAATGAAAGCACAGATGTATTCAGGTACATCTGAAATGTGAGAGGAATGCACAATGAGTGTAGCAGTTAGTGGCTTTGGTGATAAGAAACTTCGGAAAAGGCTGCCCTGGCTGTTTCGCTCTTTCGAAATCAATCAATGGAAAAATGTGTTTTGTTTTATTTCAGTCGGATCGAAATGCGTCCGTTCATTAGGTTTCACCATCGAAAAGCATATTATCATATTGTCTTCCATCTCATGGATTCATCGGCACATTATAATAAATAAGACGAAATGTGAAAATTCGAAACAATTTTATTATTAGCCATTTGGTATTTTTATAATAAACAATCGTTGCAACATTGTGATAAATAATCATAACGAAAAGGAGAGCCAAAGGAAGTGGACTACTCGAACACATACTCATCGATATGTTTTTTCTTTCTTAATATTTTGATATGGAACAACATAAAATTTGGCAGCATCTAATTGCAACATAGGCTTAACATTTATGCTACTTTAACACATTTTTTTTTCTAAGACAGAGTTCTTATAATACAGACACTCAGCGTTTAGGTAGCGAAGCACGAGTAGATTTGGCACATATCACATAACACTGTGTCTGCGCACCGCGATTTGCAGTGTCAGATCAACAAGAAGACCACCAGGACTAACGCACCGGATCGTAGCACCTTGTCCACCGCACTCCCGGAACTGCCGGAATTGCCGGAACTGATATTCGGCTGGAGAATGCTCTCTTCAGTTTCGGTGAGTGGCCCTTGAAAGCCGTTATACAGACGCTTCTCTGTATTTTCTATTTCGACGTCCTCCTCCATATTCTCCTCTTCCGAGTCGGCCCTTTCCTGAATTTCCATCTCTGCAAAAGTAGTCGATTTTAAATAATTTAAACAAAACGAACCTGGCGACACCCTCACCCTTCCCGGCAATCGCGCAGCAACGCCCGTAAGCGACTTCATTATTGAACACCCGGTATGAACCTGCCTTTATTATCGGGCGCTGCGAGTGCGAAGATTAACCGAGACCTTTGAGCTTTTGCTAATTTGAAACAGTCCTTTCGCGCGATTCACGAATTATTAAAACCCTAACGATGCGAAAGTGTCGCGTACGCTCCGAAATTATTGTATTATTTTTACAAAGTGCACCCACATCTACATAAAGAATAAGAAATCAAGAGGATGCCCACTCTGTCGCGCTCTCCATTCCCCCTCTTTCTTTTTGCGTAACGCAAACGCGTTTTAATTTCAAACAGATATCGTACTAAAAATATACGTACCAACAACTAACGCAACCGCAAAGCGACCGGTCAAACAGACAAAAATTATAAAGGAAAAGGGGCAAAACAATGCGATACTAGTAAAAGAGATCCAGCAAACTAATTTCTAGCAAGCGCTCGAAGTAACGATTCCAGTTTAATTTAATTCGAACAATGAAATCGGGACTGTATGAAATGAACGCCCTAATTGCTATTCGCCGTGAGACTTCGCTTCGTTCCGTTACGTAACGTCATTTAGTCAGTATTCAGAAAACATAAATACGTCAAGATTAAAACTGCAATTACATAGAAAAACGGGAGAGAGGGCATAAGAAATGATCTCGGAGGTTTTTCCGGGGCGCGAACCGTGGGAGACGAGGTGTTTAATACACATCGCGAGATTTAATTAACACGGCTCCATCGGAATGGGGCGCATTAGTATACTTAAGATAACGCCAGTTGTGGACATGACTTATTAATGGCCCGTCGTTATTCAGGCCCGTGTCGGAAATCTGACGGGCGGCGGAGGGGTTGATTTGTGAACGGGGCGCCCGTTTTTGATTCAGAAAAATTCAATTATCTGATGACGCGCGCCATATTCGGAACATCACCGCGATATCCGAACGGGCGCGCGGTGTGAATGTTATACGCGGAGTGCTTTGTGTCGGCCGTAACGTTTTATTGTCGGCCCTAAAAAGGATTAAAAGTTTAGGCCATTCCGATATATTTCTATGCATAAGGGAGTTGAACAACATTCTTGAATACCCGTAGCTGACACTTTCATTATCTAGACACGCCCGGCGAAAGCTTCTAATCTCTTTTCTCGCCAATTAAACGCCCAACATTTCAACATTAATTTCGCTATGGAGATTGAATTCGGACGAGAGTCGGTCCTCGTGCACACTACTTTACTTTACTCGCTTTGCTGGAACTGGAATTGAGGGAGCGAGAGAGAGGGGCGAGCGAGGAAGGTGTGGGGTCGCGATTATAACTTAAGCCGTCGCTTCGCGCGTCATGCGTCCCCTAAGAAATTCGCAAGCGCATCCCCGTGCACCCTGTCGTCCTGTTCGATCATTCCGTCTCCGCGCATAATTACGGGGGTTGTTTTGGCCGTCGCGGCGCTTCCGGTGCAACGGGGTGCATTCGACGTTGAAAATAGGTGCACGTCGTTTGAACGTCTGGAGGGTATTCGTTCAATTTCGGTGTAGTCAGGCTCGCGTATAGAGCGGCAGGCAGGCAGGCATGAGGGCATTATCTATTGTAATTGATTTCGAGTTCGCCGTAAGAATTTGCGAGACAATTGTTGTCTCGCGAGATATCGATTTTTCCTATTTGCCCTATAGGTGTAAAGTTGGGAGAAAAGTGTTAGTAGCTGGGGGCCGTAAAAGCCGGAGGAGCTATTGACTCAAACCGTTAACAGATATAGATTGGCTTGTAGAAAATGGATTCGATACAGAGCTGTAAGTGAAATTTTATAGTGATTTTTGTTAGGAAAAAAATCCAATCTCATTTTATTGCGCCGGCAATTCTTATAGTGTGTGAGTCTCATCAACATTTCATAGTTCGGGGACCGTAAATCAGGAAGTAAGTGGGAAGTGGCTTACCGTAGAGACGGATGTTGCCTTCGGCGTCTCCGATGGAGTTCTTCGAGATACACTTATAGCCGCCCAGGTCGGACTTGTGGAACCGTCTGATGACGAGCTTCATCTGGACGCTGTAGTACGAGTTGTTGATCTCGGTCATGAAGTACTTGTCGTTGGTGATGATCATCTCGCCTGCGAAAAAAACGATAACGGCTCTTCGTCCTCCGTCGCGTTTACCGGCCAATTTTACTGTTGTTACCGCTCTCCCTGGTCCAGTAGTTGATCGCCTTCGGCGACGCCTCGACGTGGCACTGCAGGGTGACGTCGGTGTTGACCGGGGCGCCCACCAGCTGGTTCGGTACTTGTATCAGGGGGTGAACTGCAACAGGGGAACGGCGAGACATGGAGACACCGGGATTTACATCATCCGTCAAAGCGGTGTCACGCGCACTGCCCTACTCGTGCTCGTCCCACAATACGCCGGAAATAAGCTACGAATGGCCACCGGAAACTGCACGAAAATGGACCGTTCACCGTTATTCCTGTGATGATGACAATAATTAACCAGTGATGGTTCCAATAAAACTCGACTCACTATTATTATTATTATACTCGGATAGATTCCATTTTCTTCTATTATTGTTGATAATTTATGTGAAACTTGATAAAATAAAAGATGAAAGATGGAAGATAAAGCATGGTGAAAGATGTGGCGGAAGACCAGCCAGTCATAATGGTCGTGATAAGCTTTTATAATACGAGTCGGTATAGTTGGTTGGTAGGTCGGGCGCATTATTATACATAGGTACGAGCGGGATGCAGGATGCAGGATGAAGGAGCACAAGCAGAAGAAGATGAAGAAGATGAGGAAGATGGAGGAAGAAGCGGAGGGAAGAGGTGGAGCGACTTGAACTGCTCATACTTTTTATCGTCCCGTGAAGTTGCGAACCTTCTCGCGTGGCGTGGCCCTACACTAACATTTCTTAAGAGATGACTTTCAATTTCAGACTTTGCACAGTATATTTACTTAGCGGCCTGAACAGCGGCGCGGTAGATGTATAGCTGAAATTCATTCCCCTCGACGATAAAACTTTGGAGCGCGATCGAATTATTCACTATATTGTGGCACGGGTAGCGGAACCGAAAACTGATAACAAGTGCCCTCAAATTGATTGACTAACTGACTCTTTTTTAAGTGGAAAAATTGAAATTGTTTCCGAACTGAGTTCAACTACATTGTTTCTTACAAATCGACTGCAATATACGAACTTAGGGGTGAGATATTGGTCACATTCGATGCGATAGTGATTTACGATTATCATTTGAAACGTATCAAGATTAATTTCCGCCCGCCCGCCGGTCCGTCCGCCCGTCGACCGATCGAGATCGGGTCGAAAGTACAGAGAGACGACCCCGCAGCGAAATCATTTTAAAATCTACATCTCAATGTCGACGGGCCCGCGCCAACGAATTTAATGCATACCTTTTGATGCAAATGTTGCTCATAGTGAAATTCATTAATAGACGTTAAATATTCCAGAAAGTTTATCAGGACCTCGTGAGTACCTACAGACGCCCCGGCGCGCCACCCTCGCCCTCGCCGTCCCTCCGGTCATTCGGCCACCCCGCACCTACTCCGGGACCGGGACCGGGACGAGGAGCGCCGATCCAGGACGTTCGACGCCGGAGACGCTTCATACATTTATTTATTTAATGTAATACATAAATTACGACCCTCCGCGTGTGTACCTATTGCGTAAATACGCGACCAGTAAACCTGTGAGCGCTTAGCATACACGTCGGGAAATGATTGAAGCCGCGTCCACCGGCGTTTGTATTTATGGTTATGTTTATAATCAGCCGGCATTGTCTACTTAGCGCGCACCCATTACCCCGGGCCATTGTACCGTGTGCATTCCACCGCATCCATATTCATATGAGCTTTTAAAACAATTGTTCATTCTCGCCTTTATGCAACGAAATAAATAAAAACGCAATACTGCATCCCCCGACACCCCGACAACTCGACAACTCGACAACTCGACTCGGCTCCGATGTCCGTCCATCCTGACTCCTGTCATCCGCACGACATCATGACGCATTTCTCGCCACTCAAACTTATTTTTTATATCTCGAACATAATGTATGTCGCCATATACCGAGCACCGGCGACGAACGGGAAATTCGAGCCGCGGAATACGAACGCACATACATCAGTTAATTTCTTTCGGAAAGTCCAAACGCTCCCCCGAGTACCGGATGCCGTCGCGTTTCCGTCGCCCCGAACTATTATTCCAAGATGATTTCATAATTAGGTATATACGTACGCGGAGCGAAATGCGCCTCGCGATGTTTATAGGAACAGTACCATAAACCAGTTTTACTGTTCGGAATTTTTTAACTGACCTCCTAAATTGCTAAAGTTGCCCCGAAGTTATTTTCCTAACGTTTTATTAAAGAATAAAATCACACGAAATAATTAACGCTCTCGCAGAACGACTCCCTCTTCTTCGCCCAAATGAAATTCAATTATAGAGCGCACGAGAACAAACAAAATACCGTGGCCTTCTGATACTCATCTAATCGTCGATGACCCGGCACGATTTGAAGAAACTTCGATGCTGAAATCCAGGTAATCGAGAATCGAGAGTAAATTAAACATTGCCGACCTGCATATGCAACGAGTATACGAGAACCGAGACGGACATCCACCCGGTTGAACAAACACAAACTACGACAAACTAGAAGACTAGAGGAACTAGTGTTCGTGCGTGCAACTAGTTGCATTGGTAGTTAATTATGACATAAATTAAATTAAAATTTGACGGTTTGCGTCTTGATAATAACCGCAATCAGCGAACCTCGATATCACTCAAAATGTGAAGTCATCGATGCACGGTGCACGTAATAGTACAATCAATTTTGATAACAATTAGGGATGCTACGAAATGAACAGCTAATCATTTTCGGATTCCGGATTGTGCGATTGATATCATTAGATTCCATTTGGGTGCCGATATTATAAGAGCTCATTTAACAAATTCCCACGTGGTCCCAAACGAATGCTTTGTAATATCACTCAATTAGTTAAAATTACAGTTGCAGGTAGATATGTTGGCCCATGTGCCGCGCTGCGTTCAGGTCATACTGAAGAAGCAAGTGTTCAACAATCAACAATCGACGGCAAACTCGGTTGCTTTTCAATTTCAACCAAATTATCACCCTTATATCTATGCCTACTGGCATTATATTTATGAGCACATCATACAATAGCGGTTTCGTTTATACAGGCTGTTTGATAAAAACTCCAGAACGCCACAGTTTCTTTGGTTATGATCTGATTTCAAAAACCCATTAACAAAAAATGATTTATGTTTCATGCACTACGAATAGAGCTTGTTACCAAATTTTTTCCATCAACTTCTTTTTTTAACATTGGTGAATTCAAATTTTTAAGAATAAAGTACGATTACTTCTAATTTAAAATTGAAGTATGTATTTTTCTCTTTAGTATGGTATGTAGAAAGTGGTCATTTTTTCAATGTTTATCCAAGAAAACGCATAAAAAGTTTCGCCCGATTTGAATTAAATTTTAAGAAATGTCAGTTTCAGGAGTGCTTTGGATTCCACAGCAAACGTGAAAATGACGTTTTTTTGTTTAATCCGACCAAATCTGGCGAATCATTTTTTACGTTTTTCGGATGATTATTAGGGAAAATCAACTTTTTTATTGACCGATGGTATAGAAAAAATATCTACTTCAACTTTGAATTGGAAATAATCGCGTTTTATTATTAAAAAAGTTAAATTTACCAATGTTGAAAAAAGAAGTTGAGGGAAAAAATTTGGCGGCGAGGCCTATTCGTAGAGCATGAAAAATAAATCATTTTTTGTTAATGGGTTTTTGGAATCGGATGACAACCAAAGAAACTGTGGCGTTCTGGAGTTTTTATCAAACAGCCTGTAGTTGACCCTATATTACTACGTACGGGGTAATCGAGGGGAATTTTCGATAGCGTCAATATTTAAACTACGGCTATAAAATCAACAAATACAGATACATACCTCACTTAGTTATTTGATGCCGGTAGTGAATTCAAACTATTTCTACACACTAGAAAATTACAACAAGGTTCGAAAAACAATTTTAATTGCATAAATTATTGCCCCATCGTAGTGAGTCATTAATTAAATCGGATCGAAAAATGTGAAACTCCGAGTACTAATATACAGTTTAGATATCTACATATCTACCTATTGGTAAAGGTTTTATTTGTAGAACTCGCCCGATCCGGCAGGATTAATGTTGGTCCAAATTAACATTTCACTGACATTAACATTTTATTAACTGATTACAAAAAAATCAAAAGGGTATGAAAAGTGAATTAACCTAATTAAGTGAGCGGACTCTTCGCGCTATTTAACTGCACAGATATAAATATGACTGCAGAATTCCACCGTTGACCTTATTAGCGCGTTGCGGAACCGCCAACAACGGATACATATTTCGCGGCAACAATTAAAGAAACAAATTTCTTCCGGTCGCGGAGCTCTTTACATTTATTGTAATTCCGATTGGAAAGGGGCGAATTCGGTCGGTGGCTGCAAGCGAATTCGGATTCCGTTGCGTCTCGTCTCGTATCGTATCTTACCGCATATACAAATTTCAACCTAATTCTTGTCCGAGGTGGAATTATTAAAAGCTTTCTCTGGGATTGCCAGTATTTACGCCGAGGTCAGCTACAGATCCTGCGACCGCCATACATATGCATGCACCTATGCCCGTTGCTTTTGTATTATTTACGGCCTCATAGGCGAGGATGTGGGAATAAAAACGTGATGGGTGGAGATTTTTAATATTGTTTCCTTTTCAAATGGTCGGGCGTTGGGTGGTATGAAAAGTGAAGGGAACGAACGGTTCGGGAGGTTTCCAATTCTTGCGCTTTTAGACGGGCAGCGTTTTGAATGGATCGCTGTGGGCCGTCAGGGCTGCGGGACGGGGATGGGGAGGTTGCGCTGGCTGCCGGGGCTGAGGTTGTAGCAGCTCGTGATAAATTGATTTAAAAGTCGGGTAAATAAGGAAGCATCGAATACTCACAATGTACATGGAGCATCATTCTTTTGCTGACAGAAGGTGGGACTCCGTTGGCGGCTATGCAGAGATAAGCGCCCATTTCCGATCGCGTGACCTTCGTTAGTGTTAGCATTTCGCCCTCCACCGACAGCAGCCTTTCGGCCCTGCCGTTCGGGCCGCCGCGGGCCACTATGGCCGCGCCATCCTCCCTACGCCAGACTATGCGCGGCTTGGGAAAACCGCGCGCTTTGCATACCAGCTTCGCGGAACCACCTTCGGGTACCATCATATCTCCCGACGTCTCTTCATAAATTATGTCCGGCGGAATTACCACTTCCAGAAAGGCAGTCTGCAAAGACAGGCAATTACAAAGCGTTCACTGCTTCGCCGCGAACGGCGCGGCTTAAAAAGTAATTGCTTAAGCGCGCCCGCACCGCCATAATACATACATGCCCGGGCATAACCGGCCGCATCCTTATTTATCGCCTTGCAGTTATATTCGAATTATTCCGCGAATGCCGCACACATCCGCTCTCGCCGACTTGTCGCTTATGAGATAATTCAATATTAAAACGGATTCGGAGGGGCCGCAAAGCCGAGACGGCTCCGCCACTACACTCGACAGCATAATTCCGCGACAACACCCCCCGACAGACTGCAAGCGAGAGGCAGAGGAGACCGGAGGAAAAACTTAACCCCGAACCCCAGACGAAACACTTGAAACAAACTCGCGGGAAGTTCGCGATATCACAAACATTCATCGACAAACGATAACACGATGTTGACGTTTTCATGAACAACCCTTACACATGTGGGTGAGTACATAGATGTGTAAATGGTTTCGTGGATGGCTCTTCCGGTCGCGTGAGCTGTAAAATCGTCGGAAGCTTTTAATTTGTCTGCATCTTGAAAGTGGAGCGCCCGGCGGAATCGTGTCCTACGTTAGTTGCGCATCAATTTTATAGCAAGTTGTCGCCTTTGACACGCCATTAACTGGTTTAAATAAAACAAACGCTCGATACGTACGCCCGGAGGGTGAGTGCCCTAGATGCACATAGATGGGGAGGAGATGGCGATGGTGTTTGAAATGAAACTGTAACAGTTACTGTAGGTACTCTACTCACCTGCATTTTCATGGGATCGGTATTCACTTGGCACATGTACTGTCCCCTATCTTCTCTCTTAACGTTTCGTATATTTAACGTCCATGTGTTGAAATCGTTGTGTGTTACGGACAAACGTGCGTTGTTGGTAATAACGTGCTCATGGATGGCTAATATTGCCTTGGTGTCGGCTTTTATCCACGCGACCTGATCCAAAATGAATTGTGAACAGTTGTGGTAAAACGGTTTCGATACTTTTCTTATTATTTTCATTCAATTCCATAGGATACACAAAACCAACCAAAAAGTCCTAACTATAAGTTAATTAGAAATTTTTGATCAACTTCCTAATAACTACGACATTAATTAATAAATAGTGCAATTTATCGATCCATCAGGTGAACCTCTGAAAGAACACTTTTATATAACATAAAGTACGAGAGTACTCGTACGTTACCGGACCTACTATGGACTCGCATCGACCCTCGACCAAACGTGAAACGTGGAATTCATAAAGAATCTTTACAAGTGGCCGGCTAGCCGTTTGTGTTATTAGTTAATTAGACATGTTAACCCGGAGTGTTGCCGAAAATCACAAACAGGAAGGACGCCGGCACATTGATTACGGCTCTTTTTTAATTATTGTTAATGCATGGTGATTAAAAGTGAGTATATGACAAACAAAAAAACAGTACGGAAAAAGGGGAAAAATTACCATAAAATTGTCGACGTTCCGATTTCAACCCCTATACTAATTAATACTTATTAAATTTTGTCCTCACAGGTGATTACAGGAGAAAATTTCCTAATTAAAAGCAATGGCACACATATGCACAAAACGGGTTGTATGAATTAACCATATGCGGATTGATTTTTGGTGTTATTAAATTCACCAAGCCATCAGGCCGATTAAGAATAAAACATCACAAATGGATAAAAACAGAGTGGATTGATATTCCTGCTAGATTACAAGCATTGTGAGTTTCGGTATGACTGACAAGCGTTTCAGCAGCAACATGGAAATACATTTTGTTGTTAAAAATCGCGTACTTGATTATTTAACACGACATGAAAACATACTGACCATTGTTGGTTGATTTGACGTGGAATGAATCACAAAAATTTCTCTCGATATCCACACAGCGATCTACACAGATATAATTTTATGGAGTATTTTCATTCAATTATTTTCCATTTTATAAAAGTAAAAACAAAATCGGATTGATGGCAGATTTACATATTATTTTTATTGGCGTTACACGTACAAGTACCTTCCAATAATGGAACTGTTTGCGTTAGGTAACTAACAATTCGATGTGTGAATGCGTTTGTAATGATTATTCACTTTTACTTTTAACGCATTACATTCTAATCCGTTGTGCCATGTAATTCAAGAAGAACAGTTTCATCCGTTTATACGAAACAACTGAGTAGAGGTCTCACTAGCATTATAATAATGGAAAATAAACATAAACCGAGAATTCGAAATAAACACAAGCAGAACTCGCTTCATCACATAGTAAGCGAAATCACAGATCTGACTTGAAGAGATTATTTTTATTTTCCCCTTGTATCACCCAAACGTATAGTCTATGTACCTAATTATTCGAGCACTTCATGAATGAGGTGGTTATTAAAAGAGTCAAGTTTTACTTTTATAAAAACTTGTTTCGCGGTTTAAGCCCATTTGTGAGTAAGGCCCCTATCCAAGTAAAAGTTGATAATAAGGTGAGACACTAAACACTCCCCTTATTTTCTCATCTGCATAAAGAGGCTTTACAAAACGGGCATTAATTTGAACGATCGTGACTTTATTAAATTTCGTCGAATTTTTTGTAAATGCCATAATTTCAAATTTGGGCGAAGTCTACAACTCTGCATTTTTAATTAGACGTTATTTCTGAATATACTGGTGCATTATTCTTCCGACTTAATTATTATTGCACAGAGCGTTTTCCTATCGCGCACGTCCTTCCGATATTAATTCACCATGGGAACATAAAGTGCTCGGTACATAATCGAAGAAAAAATAATACGCTTCGGTGATTTTATTAGATAGGGGGCGGATGGAAAAGGTGATGTATTTCGTACGTTTTTTCTCGCCCGGTCAGCGGTTTGTGTGTGTTATGCATACTATCGTTCGTGCATTTCCTCTTTTAGATAAGTGTTTAGCGGATCTGATGCGACTGGCGTCGAAGGTGAATAATGGCAATCTTATTTGCATATGAAAGCTAACGGTCTCGCAGTCGGGCCCGGCCCGTGACCTCGCAACCATGTCACATGCAGCCGATATTAAACTCGCGATACCATCAAAACCTTACAGGGTGAAAGTGAATCGGAATTAGAGATATGCCAGTAAGCGGAGGGGTGAGAGGGCGCTCCGGTCCTAGAATTTCAGCCGGCATCAGGATTTAAGCCGCCTCAGCCCCGCGCGCATCATCCATTGTGTACAAAATACAATTGCATATTTCATTATCTGAACAGAAACAGAAGGATTACACGAATCGCGCCAAGATGGTCACATAATGGGCCGCATAATGCCCGTACAAATGTCCGTATTAAGGGCGCGCCGGGGTCAGAGGTCGCCCCCTTTAACAGGACATTCCTCGCAGCGAGATATTGCTGATCTAGCAATTAATCCACGCCATTGTTTGGTAAAACCGGTCGCGGTCTCTCCAGTTTTAGATGTGCGCCGCTGCACTAAATAACGCCTGCTTAAGAGCTACACGATATTCCTCTAGACAAAACGCATTTTTCATCCGACGATATCGAAATATTTCATTGAGTGCCACTGCAACGGCTGGAATTCGCACCGGAACCACAAACCCGGCTCTCTCCCGGACTTTCCGGACGGCCAACATAAAATCGTCAAATTTCCACATCCGCGACAATTCTAGACTATAGACCGTTCGTGCCAGTCCGATTCACACAGTTTCCAATCGATTTATATATCCGACGTATTCGGAAAGTTCGAAATCTACTCTAGACACACACACACACATACACAAACAAATCCGTCGTATGTGCACGTTCGATTCGCATCGACTAATTCAGATTCCGACATTTTCGGCCAGCTCGGGAAAACTGCGATAGAGAAGGAACGTGATTAACGTCAGTTTCGACGCGAGGCTTAAAACACCCCTAACTAACTAGAGGAAGTGCAAGCCCTCGCTAAAATGTTGGCGTTAAAACTCAAAAAGCTCGTTATTACGTTAAAACGCTCAAACGCTTTTCAGTATTTAGGATATTCTCGAGGTGACATAAACATTACAACCTGAAAGCTCCATATATTCGCAAAATATCCCCAGCAGGCCCATTCCGAAGACGGGCTTTGTGTTCGTTCCGGCGCATTTTTCTATACCGGAGCGGAATGGTTTAAATTCCAATCTGATGTGATTAGGTTCGGCTTTTTAAATCGTCTAGTCTGGGTAGTTTCAATCAGTTCCGCATCTGATACGTTGCAGTTTGGAGAACGCACCGGGATTTTTAATTTCGTCCTCGATTCTTCTCGAATGCGGCTTTGATTTAGGGATATCCTCGAGTTATCCTGCCGGAATAAGTGTCGTAGTAATAATATCTGCACCCGTTAGATAGGCCGCGTAACTTTTTTTTGTGGGATAAGCCTTCGTGATGATATATCGGCGGTTTCTTTTCCCTCAAAAATATATGCGCCGAGGTCCCGAACTTGTAGCGAAATTAACAATCTCGTTTCATAAATGCCCGTGAAAGTCGCAGAATTTATGATGCGTATGCGTATTAATGTCTGGTTATTATCTTTTAGCGTTCTTGCGAACGATTCCATCCGGATGCATAACCTACAGTCAGACCGACGACGACGTTTCGTTTAATATTCCTGCTAGTATTACAAACTGGCATTTCTGCACATCCACCTAACCTCAGCTTTGCCCGGATTTATTTTGTACACGATAAAATTCCTCTGATACGTCGATTCTTTGATCGAAATATCCACAGAACGTCTGCAATAACTGAGTGCTTCTAAAGATTCACCTGCCCTTTGCGAATGCGACAGCAAAACGCATCAACTTTTTCTTCTACGTCACAGTAATAAATCTTTCCTCTCCTCAAAGATATTCCCGGTTTATAATTCGCGCGGGTACTCATCTTTATACTCACACAATAAAACTTAAAAGTCCTGAGGGTATTTGTACGTATGTATGTAGATAATTCGATTGGTCGAGGGTTTAGCTATACGATAGATAATGGTGCGTTACCGACTGTGCAAAAGGTGTGCTATACCACTTGGTACTGGTACTGGTGCTGGTGCTGATTTCAACTCATAAGTGCTGAGTGCAGGTGCAGTGCTCGGTGCATGGGGAGCGGGTCCGCAATCTGACCGTTTCAAACGGATTGTCGGTCAAATTGCGGTCGCATCGGTGCATTAATATATGAATATATACACACCCTGGCTGTGGCTGGATCCCCACTCACCCTGTATCCCCCCAGGTTGTTTACCACGCAGGTGAAGGTGGCGTCGCGTCCCTGGGCCACAGTGATATTCTCCAGGGGATAGAGGAAGTCCGGCTCGAAGCCGGATACTCCTGCTGCAACACATATCACGGCCCATTACTATAAAGCTCACACATGACATGCATAACAATCCACTTATAAGATAAGGAACCGACGCGCTCTCTTAGCATCTAACGCTCCTTGTATGTTAAAATTTAATCATTACACGCTCACATCGCATCGCGTCGAATCCGCTCCGAAACACTTCCGAAAAACAACAACCGATAATTCAACCAGAAAGACTATACGTGGGTAAATTAGGCGAAAATCGTTCCAGACTTAAACCGAATTCGACCGGATCGTTTGTGGCCTCCACAAATCTGTTATTTATTGTGTGAAAAATGCATCGATTCGAACCTAAATGTCCGACTTAGTGGCGGTTCGTGATCCATTAGACGTACGTACGTGCATATTTAAATGCAACATTGTTTGTGAATATCAAAACGAAACCCACTTTTGGACTGCAAGACAAATTGTGATTACCATCATTTTATTGCTTATCGGGTGATAAAACGCTATAGCAAAGTTCGCTTCCATTTCGAAATGAACTCCGAACAACAATTCAAATCGATCACATCGACTGCATATTCATTCCACCGTCTAGTCTGAATGCGGAAGGTATTAAACACTGACGACTTTTTCACTCGCTACCAAAAATCCATTTAGTTATTGACTTGTTCGCGCACAGGATCAGATTGTCTTACAACAATCTCTTCTACTAAGGACAACAAATGATTAGGTACGAACTTTCCGGTGAAAGTTCTCAGAAACTTCTCAATACTGGAAGTATTTCTTAGCTTATCAAGATGTTAACGTTCTCTTGACCCTTGGCAGCATCATAAAGCCAGACAGAATGGACGCATCAGGACGAAAGGAGCAGGTTTTTGGTGGATGCGCCGGGTCAGTAATGATAATAATTGTATCTCGCACAACATCAGTGACGTAGCTTTTTGCTCGGTAATAAATTGATAATCGAGCTGTGTGTAAAAATTAATCCCACTGTAATAGTGAGTAGGTACTGATAAAATTGTGCTTCCGTATTTACATACATTTCGCAAAGAGATTTATGCGCCGAACATTTGTTAAAATTCATAGTGAATAATGTTTATTTACTAGAATTTATCGTCTAGCGGCGCACTCTCATTCTACAAATTGATACGATGGGATCGAGTTTATGCAACAGTTACATTTCATCAATTTCATAGCATAGCAGAGAGAAATAAAGTGGTGAGTGGTTCGGTAGTAATTAATTGTTAAGAAGTTGAGTCCCCTTTCAAGGTGGATTTTATATACCTAGAACAGAAAAATTGCACTTGGTACGAATGCTGTCAGTGTAATCTCTCCGCATAATAATAATTAATCGTTGCTCTCCCCCTCGCAATTACGAAATTACCTGGCATTTGTATCGAATCCCGGTTTTAAGTGTGCTTAATCTTCACCGTCCTGCGTCCTGTAATCACAATTAGCGATGGAGTTCTGAACGGAAAGAAAAATACCCGAATCGGCTCGGATCGTTCGGATTGAGTTCGGGGTGAAGTGCACAGTAAAAGAGCGGCGAGAAGTGAGAAGCTGAGAAGTCGTCATCTCCCGGATGAGAATTTTATTTGCGTGAATCACAAAAGGAAAAAACTCGTACCTACACGTATACGTACGAGGTAGTACAAGAGACGCTAGGTATTTCTTTCTCCCGTAAACTAAACAATCCGAAGGGGCCCAACTGTTTGCGTTACTAACGTCATGTATGTGTACACATCGCCAAATATTTACTTATACTTTCTCTAATAGAAAAATGGCATGGATGTTGTTGCAAGTGGCGGAGAGTGGACCGACCGCCCAATCCGAGCTTTGCAGATAACCTAATTATAGACGGAAATGGGCCGCGGCCCAGCCCGGCCGGCCCGGTCGTTTTTACAGGGCGTCGTTCGTAATGGAATTGTATTTAAAAAATCATTACGCAGAACCGGACTTATAGGGGGGCGATATCGCGATTCCGCCGTAAATTACCCGAACACGCCTGTCGTTCCAGTTTTGCACAAAGGCGGCCTTGGCGGCATTTGTTTAAGTTCACAACTTTCGGACTTGATAAAAGTCGGCACCTCTTTAATTACCAGTTGCACCGGAGCGGGGGCGGGCCGGGTGCACTTGTGTGCGACACCACCGCAGGCGAAGACAGGGGCGGACCGGCATATTCAGGCGTCGGACGTTTTGTTTTGGCGCGAGTCTGTTGTGCGGGGGCGTCGCCTCTGCCACCGTCACCGTCACCGTCACTGCCGCCGCCGCCACCGCCGCGTCTCCGACAGTGGCGGCGTCCTGAGTCTTTCGCCTTCGGATGGGAGAAGAGCATGTGCTTTGTTTACGCGTGTCTGCCTCATTCGGATCGTCACGCAATATCCCCGGCTTACACACACGGAGCGCGAATGCCTGTACTCTGTACGCTGTAGGGTGTCCCACCCCTATCGTCATCATCATCATCATCGGAGTTAGTTTAGTTTATAAGGAGGTGGAGGTAGGGGAGGCTTAGTTTCGGTGACGTGCAATACGCTGCACTCGACTCGACTCAGGTAGAGCGGCATCAATATTATAATTTGTCGCTGTTTTGGGGAAAGCGGGCCTTAGAGTCGGGCAAGCGGAAGAAAAACTTAAACACGAAAAGTTTTCCAGCACGACTAGAGCCGGAGTCTTACCAGCACGTTGCCTAAGAGGAAAAGTTTTGTTTAATTTTGTTTGGTTTGACGTTAAGCTCGCCTCCTGTCACTTTCATCCCATCTTCTTTGTCGGCCGAGTCTGTTGTTTGGCACCGTGTTGTTCCGAACAATATTTATATTACTCTTATTTCTTAGTTAGTGCATTTTCCGCATATTTCACGGCCCGGCTCGGCTACTTACCGGTCGGTGCCAATAACAGCGGAGCTTCCACTCTCGGCGCTTTTCGTCATACATACATAAGCGTCTCTTCGGTCGGGGAAAGAGGTCAGTTTCGACGTTAGGCGCGTCTACGGCATCATCAAAAGTCGGGAGAGATCGAGCGCGGAGAGTCCGCAGTCCGGACTGACACCATCGGACGTGTTAAATTGGACAAGCGGGTATGTGGGCCGAAATTTGTCGGTCGGTATCTCGTAGAAAGTTCCAATTTCAATTTACCCTCAGCGAGTTTGATCCTGTTTGTATTCTTCTCCTCCCTCGCCCGTTATTGGTGCGGTGGGGTAGCCGGCGACGCTCGAAGTTGCAAAACTCGTTTTATGGGTGCGCGTTATCAGTTCAATGAGAATTGGATCTGATAGGGCGCTCATTTAAAAATCGCTTCGGTCATGTTTTTACGGTCTCGAGGAGGGCGGGCGCGGGTCGCGCCCCTCTTCTTCTTCCGCCCGGCCCGCGTGTCTGGCCGGGCTCCGGAGGATATGATTCAGGGCAACGCGAGAGAGGCCTTAACGTGATAAACGCACGCGACGCATGGCCCAGCGCTTCGCTTTATTGCCGACGTGACTCGCGCTTTTTCAATTTCGAACCGTGGGAATGATTGGCGCTCGGGGTGTGATTGCCATGATGACGTATCGACTCGGACAACCCGCATTTGACCGACCGTTCGACTTGACAAATGTTCGCCAATGTAGCGCATCGGAACCGGTCGGCGGCGGACGAACGAACGGCGGACGGGACCGGCCACCCCAATGCACGCCCGATAGCGAAATGTGTGCATGTACGGATATGTGCGAGTATATGCACAGATATACGTGAATACATATACGGGCGGACCGGACAATGTGACCACCTAACCGGAAATTGCACTGAAGCCGATTACGTTTCCGAAAATATTTTTCTATTTTGGAAATTTCCAAACGGTCAATGCGTCCGGATAAGGATCACGACCCCCAGTCAACCCCACACACACGTATGCACACAGGCGACACACGCGGACAGACAATCTGGAACTGTGGGCGTCGCCGATCGAATTAAATCCGGCTCACAATTAAAACGGAATTTTCATTTGGGGACAAAAACGCGCTCGCGTTGATTAATATTCATAGTTCCGGGCAAGATCGAGCCGAGAGAGACGGATGAGTCGGATCGGTACTTGGGCGAATTAATAAAAATCGGGCCATTGTTGAAATCGGACTAATAGCGTCGAGGATTGATTTGTTGGTGCAAACAATAAATATTATGGTGAAATGGTCGGTCGCTGTTCATTCGGCTTTCGTAAATGTATTTGCATTGTGTACTAATTACGGCGAGCACGGCTGATCCGGAAAAATATATTTGCCCTGGCTTGATGTTTGTTAGTGTTCAAATCACACGCTCGCAATTTCCATTATGCCTAAATATCACAAGCGTTTTTTTTTTCTCTCATCATTTCGGTCTTTCAATTCGAGATGTTGGAAATGTCCCCCGATTCCGGGCGAACCAACAAAGACGATACGATGGGAGAGGAGAAAATGAAATTAAAACAGCTATGAGATAATTCCCACTAACTTTATTAATGCCAGGACGAGATGAGGTCGAGCACAATGAAAATATTTACGATTTTATTTAGGTTGAATTGATATTATTATTATTAAATAAGGCGACCCTTCGAGTCCTCATCCGATATTCACGTGGTTTCTTCGATCGAGTGGAAGGATGATCAAATATTATTAGCGACTGATTCATCAAGTTTTATTTACTCAGACCTGCCGAAAGTGGCCAGAGGTCGGCGAACCAATATTGTGTTGAAGGTGGCTGCTAAGTTTCCAGGACGTGACGGGCAAGTTTTCCGATCAATATTTTATCGATCGGAGGAGCTGCCAACAAAACGAGCCTTTATTATTTATCGCGAGATTTGTCTCTCGATGTAGCGATAGAGTATTATGTAAACAGTGATTTTGGGGCCGCATCACTCGCCTCATTAATAACGTTGTAAAACAATTCGGTGAGACTTCGGCTATAGTGCTGCTATAGGTGTATGAAATTGATGAGGTTTCGACGGTTTTATTTTCAACGGGGTTCAATTAGGTCAATATTATTCGGGATCATAAATCAATCTGTGTGTTTGCACGTATAGGTATACCACATACATACAGGATGGTGTGAGTCACGGTTTATCGTGTGTCGAGGAAGATATCCAATTTTTCTGGAGTCTGGAGACACTAGAGGGGGTGGCGATGACGATGACGATGACGAGGCCGAGAGATATGACACGGAACGTTGAAATCGACGAAGGCCAATAACTCGAGCCGTCAGCGCGTGGCCATCGCCAGGCTGTAATCCACTTGGGTCCGACACTTCCAGAATCTCCAGTTTTTGCGATAACGTCAGTTGTAATTTAGTAGCCGGTTTGATTGCTATATGGTTCTGGTGTCGGTACTTTTTCAATAGCTTCGAACATTTGCGAATCGAATCCGGATATTCAATTCGAATGGCCCTTGGCCCTTCGTCGTCCCGGCGCACAGTGCCTTGTGCCGGCTTGGACCGTGTGTAATAGTCTCCCTTTTAACTAGGCCTCGTATAACTCTGGGATTTGTAAGATCCCTAGCGGCCACTATGCGCGTTGAGTAATAACACTCAATCTTATATGTTTCCCGTGGGCCCGGTGGACAAACAAGTCAAACACCCATTCCCATAAGTGCAATTGATAGAAATTCGATATGTGATGCCCACCAAGACAAGAGTCGAGTGAAATTTTATCTCTCGCCTTTTGCGCCCACGAAAGCAAACCGCCAATACTCTAAATTAGACGGCGGCCCATTAACCCCCGACGACGAGATTGAATTAGCCGCGAGGAATATTTTCACCCACCTCCATAACAACGATAGGTGTAGGTAAGGAGTGTAAGGTATAGGTAGATATCTAAATTGTGGCCTAATCCGATTACCGTCGTTGTCGTAGTCGTTCTCGTTGTCGTATGCATGCATTATCTTGCGCTGCATTAGGGCCGGGGGATCGGGGTGACTCGGCCCATTACCGGAGCGCCTCCGGAGTCGGTTTAGGAGGATGGGAGTGCTTTTTCTGGTCGACGGAGCGAGAGTTGGTCTTGGTCTTTGATAATTAGGCGTCAATTTCTATTAGAGAGTAGGTGGTTGCGGGCGTGTGGCAATTTGGCCCAGTGTGTGTATCCATTGTTAGATCGCAAAGCCAATTAGTGTTTTAGTGTTTTAGTGCTCTGCGGGCAGACAGTCTATCGAGACAGTCAACAGCCGACGTTAAATGGATTAACTACATAAAAGTGTAGGTAATCGCAATTAAAGAAACCGCCACGGCCGTGCATGGCGCGTGGATCTCAGATGTTGTCATACAATAACTCCGGGCCTGGAGAGTAAAAAGCAATTTCACTAAAACCCAAGGGTGCAGCTGAACCGGTCCGCACACGGGAAGCGTTCGCTGAAATTCCGTTGTAATTGCTGCTGGCGAGACCGGGGCGGTTGCAGTCTGCAAGACCCAATAGCTCCTCGCCTCCCTTTCGCCCTTTTCCCATCATCATACCGAGATACCCACATTGTACGCGCGTACGTATATTCATACCTGCGAGCTACCCGGTTCAGTTACATCGCATGCAAATCGCGGTATCTTTCCGGTGCGGCTGATGTGCGAATGTTGCATTGGTCGCGATTCCGGGTCCTTAAGTATGAGGGCCTTATTATTATTAGCGGCGGCGGAACGGCTGTCTCTGGTTCAGACGCTCGTGGCTACTAAATCTACATCTGCCGGTGACAGTTTGCAAACCATCACCGCCCTATTGACAGCCGCTTGATGAAACCTAACTGCCGATGGCTCTACCCCAGCCTGCGACCCCCCAGGAAAAAACACGTATCAACGTACACCCTCCACCATCGATGGATGATGGGGAGAGGAGATCGATCGCGGAATTAGCATTTCTCATTGTTGAACCGAAAGGGCCCGCGGTTTTGGTTCGATCATGCCGGTATTTCCGGTAACGAACGCAAAATGCAGGGACGTCGCGACTTGCAACGTCGACCGAAGACACGTCGACACCGATGATACCGATGATCCCGATGCGGCTATGCAGATATCGTAATATAATTACGAACGCGTGAAATTGTAACATAGGTGTAAGCAATGCCATTTAATACGGGACGGGCGGGAGTAGTGTGCGGCGCGGCGCTCACCAAACCGCACACAATATAAATGTGACCGAAATGGAATTTAATTATTGTGTACTGCATTTATGCACGGAACACCCCAAGGCCTGGAAGTATGGAAGGCCGGCAATTACACCAGTCGAAACTACGTATGTACGATGTTAACCCGACCAGACAACCGTATAGGTACCGATACCATCATGGGTTGGATGTACCTTATAGTGTTGAAACGGTATCAGGGAGCGAATGCGGCCCGGGCTATGAACGTTGCTGATCCGGACTGCTCTTGAGGACGATCATATTCAATCTAAGCTCGTTAATTAAGTATACCGAGAGCGTAAATGGGCGAAAACCGGTTGCGATGCCGAACACGTAGAGAAATTGTGATTCTGAGGTGGTTAGTTAATTATTCAGGCCAGAGAAACAAAAGCGCCCCCGAACGTACAACTCGTACTACCCCCAGCACAGTCGGAAGGGGCGCCGGAGGTAGCGGAGTCGGAGCCTACCTACCCCGAGAGCGGAAAATTAAAACAAATAATTTAGGCGGTTGATATGGGACGGAGATGGGATCGTGTCTGCGATGCGGAGGCGGATTGTTTAGGTCGGATTAGGGCGTGAGGACATTAGCGGATGGCGAAAAGGCGATAAAATCAAACAAACCATGGTCCGCACGGATGGGCCCCTTACCTTTTAACTGGAACATCAAAAGCATGTGGACTAGGAGTGTCGCAGTCGTCGGAGTCGGAAGGGGTTGCACGATATGCATGGTTGCACGATCTCAATCCACCCCGGCTATATGGCCGCTGAGTCCCATGGCCCTGCAACAGACATTAACTTCGGTCAGGTCTGCGCGACTCCAATATGAAGTTAAGCTCCTCTTATCAACGACCTCAAACAGAATATAAAATACCTATACCTGTACGACTCTTCACGTGATTTCTATATACATAACATATGTACGTATCGCATCCACGTATGTATAGGCATGTATTAGCATGCGAACTCGGATATATCACAGTGCACAAAGGGAACCCACGTCTCAAAATACGTGCGTGATAAATCAAATGCGTTCGAATAGACGTTCAAGAATTTCTACGGCGTGTTGATGGACCTTTAATCCCGACAAAGAATCTTGACTCGCATTATTCTACGTAACACATACAAAACCCTCGATCCCGCCGACCAAAAACGACTATACCTACCCCATTAACATAAACGAGGAGACCTTCGCACTTTTATACCGAGCCACGGACGAAATTTTACACAAAGGATGAGAATTAGCCCTTCCAATTAGCGTACATAAAAGAACAACGAACGTATCCTCTTTCACTCAACTAGTTAGTTAGTGAGTCAGTCCGTTTGTCTGTCTGTCTATATGTTTGTCCTTTCCTTTCTGTCTATCTGTCTGCCCATCTATCTATATTTATCTGTATTTTTAAATACCTGTAGATGTTCTGTAGTACCTATGCCGAGACCTATGCAATATGGGATATGCTAGTATGCAATTACCTATACGTAAACTCGTAGATGGGCTGTCGCCACCGCTGTTATAGATATGTGCGTACAAATATGTATCGTGCCATATTTGAGGTTCTAGCGTGTCTCGGCAATATTAAAAAACGCAAAATAAATTCGAAAATGGCACGGGGGTTTCGAGGAGAGCAGGGTAAAAGCGCACCAAAGATGGGGTTATTTAAGACCGAGGCAACGCTTTGTTAATTTACTTTACTGTGACATCGTGATGGAATGTCACATCACTTCTACGGAAATTGAGAAAGTATTGTAATAGGAGAGGTTGAGTGACAGGCGCGCTTCTTTATCAGCTGCACTATATTCTGGCCGGTTGACACCTCCGGAGCGCATACTAAAACTTCTTTATGTTTCTGCCCCCCCCGTGTGGGGCGGGGGCGGAAGGGTGTGTGCGTTAAGGCCGTCCATTTTCGGCATATATACATAAATACGTGTGATTGCCCCCGACATCCCCACATGCGACACACTCATCGACGGCTGGTTTCTTCCGATAGGCAGAAACATGTGTCCGCATAATGCGACTTCCATACGACATCCATTCAACAGCACACCGCGTACGCAAATGCCCCCAGCCAGCCCCGGAGACCGACCCTACACCGTCGACTCGGCTGTCCTCACACCCCCCGATTTCCGCGGAAACGCTTCTGTATACTGCAGTTTGTCTAACAATAAGTAAAGTACTCGGTGCATATTTATGTGCCGCTGCCTAGCTGGCTCGTCTCTCGCCTTCCATTTTCTATATTTCGAGCGTATGGATTTTTACTGAAAGGAATCTTTTGCATCGCCGCCCGTCACACTGCTCCCTGACGGCGCCTACGCCAAAGCAACCACATCAGCGAGGCCTCCCCTATTTTCTCAATTATTAAAATAATTCGCATAATGGTACTACAGAAAGGTGTAATGGTCCACCATACAGGTTTTCCTCTCTCGCTCTCTCCGTCGTATTACAGAAATACAATCCATTTGATGAATAAACGAAGAAATGCTCGACATCAGGTGCCAATACACGATAAGCCTGCGGCACGTGCCCTCATCCACCACTCACCAACTTAGCTTCACGCTTTTCCCTACATCCTTTAACCTTCCACTTCTGTGAAATTCTATCAATACCCGGGCTCAATAAACATAATTACTTACCGCAAAATCGGACCTGTTTATCGACAGACCGGAACGCGGAGATCGTGTGTGCAAGATTACGCCTATGGCTCACGGCGGAGTCTTCGGCGTGGTTTTAATTTATGATGTTTGTATAGAGGCGGATGGAAAAACTAATTACTTGAATTGGCTGCACCACGTTCGGTGCGCCTGATTGTTCGGGTCAACTTTCCTCGAGGAAAAAACGTTCGGTTCGGTTTCGTTTCGGTTCGGGGGTGGTGCGGGGCGGTCTAATGACGTGGGGGTGGGTGCTCGGCGGCGGCGGCGGCAGCGGATTCGGTCCGATATTATATGAACAGTTTGTGCGTCCGCATCATCGCCATCGACTAGACTATAACTGCGGAGAGAAGAGCGAACGAAGCGTAGCCGATGTGGAAATGTGGGGATTTCTTTGTAACGGTATTTGTAGAAGTAATCATTATTAGACCACCGGCCATAGAGAGTTCTCGGTGAATCGTGGTTAAATGTTTGTTAATCTATGCGAGTGCGTGTGTGTCTGTAGGCACAGACGGGCGCTTAACATCAATCGGCCGCATTCGTTTGAAATACGGGATTCCTAGCCAAAGCCCATACAGTTTATACATCACTCTAATTAATAAATGGCTGGGCCGCGCACATAAGATGATTAAAGCTCTATCACTCTGTTTACAAATCGTCCTCGAGGGCGAGCAGATGTACCAATTCCGATACATTCGACCGGGCACATTTGAATAGCGCGTGACACGTGAAATTCATAATTAGAGAGCTTATCCGATTTATGTCTACTGACTGGGCGCAGGTTAGGTACACGTACGGGTACGCACGTTGATTGCATGGAGCATCCGAATCCGGACGACGGACGGGCCCTTTCCCGGTGTTTTTAATTATTCAAATGAGGACGGAGTGCGAAGAAGATAACCGTCGGCAATATCGGCCGAGCTTTGTCGGGAGTAATGAGTGCAGTGAAGCACTTGTATCGACAGCGTGCTTCCGTGCTGATCAGACCGGATCGCGGCCCCCATAACGAGTCAGAGGCCACTAAACTACACCTGATTGATGGATGTGCTAAAGGGCCAAACGCCAACTTAGCCGCCGACCGACACCCGACAACCGACACATCCCAAAGCTCTCCGGTCTCCGGACTCCGGGCCGCAACTACAACCGAAAACCGAAAGCCGACTGCGAAATCGTTTCCGGCTCCGGTGTTCCCGTTCCGCCCCAGAAATGGGGGTCGAACCATTATCTCTTATATTCTTTCAATTCGCAGATTGTTTTGGTAGTCTAAGCGCGTCGGCCGGAATTGAGCACCCATCGCACGGCCGTTCGCGAGCACTTCCTGTTCGTGTTATACACTTCGCGATTATTTCAACCCCCAACTACTAACAACTTCCATCTCGATTAAAAACAAAAAAAAAACGGAACCGGACAGGGTCGGGATGCTGGGATTCGGAAACGGCGGAATGCGTGGAAGAGAGAGGAAATGAAGGGAAAAAAGTGCAAAAGCCGTCTCTGCATTATAATCGGGGCGGACGCGCCCCCACTAATAATAAGGATTAATCACAACCCCATCTGCTCAAATACTTTTCAACTGGCTCCATTGTGCCTACAACTTTTTTTTTCATCCCGGTCAGTATGAAATTTCCACGGTGGCCCGTTCCCATTATTTCCCATCCAGCCGAGTTGCCGATGGCGCCGCCGACTCCTAAACATTTATTTTTCGCGCCCCGACACGCCACGACAACAGACGCGACCGTCGCGTGTTCACCCCCTGGCGGGATTTTCGCGAGCCGAATGCAAAAAAATAAAATGAACCGTCGAGGATGAAATAAATGATCGGTGGAATTAAGGTGCCGGAGTCCCTTTCGTCGATTTTCGTAAAGTCCTAACGAGCCCTAGTCTCCAAAAGATCGAGAATTCCTTTTCAAAACAATCCCATGGGCTGGCTGATTAGCCATAGAAAGCGGCGTCTGAACTCGCCTCGAGAGACGCAATACGGCCAATCACAATGCCACGTAGTTGCCACTCTGAGAGTTAATCAATCCCTTATTTTCGGAACATCAAATCGTTTCGGCTGCTCTCTCCGAAATTGTTGCTTGCAACCAAACCTTATTCTATTAGTAGTAGACGGACCGTGGCGTACCGACAGAATGTAAAACAGCGACTGGCTCTCCTTGCACGCCCTACATACGTACTTCAACGACAGGGCGGAATAGAATAAAGTAAAGAAAGTAAGAACGAGAAGAGAGTGAGTACAAACACGAAAGTTGTTTCACAAGCAGCCAGTTTATTCTTAAAACCGCATAACTCGACTCGAGCCGACTTGTATATGGAGCTTTGAAATAATGAAAAGAATTGCATGCAGCGACAGCGGCCTGTTGTGCACTTTCTACGGCGTGTTCTAAAATTCCTTCACATAATTTTATTGACTAGTATTTCAACGCTAGAACGATACATAAATCCTCAAATCGAAAAAGATACATTCAGAGAAAAGTGGTAATGAAGTCATCCAGATAGTTTCCCGTATTGCAATGTCCATTTCGGTACAATCAAAAGCGTGAACAATTCTAATCAAATAATTTTTTTCTCATAGGGGCCACAATTTTGGAATTAAACGCTAAGAATTAGAGGGGTGTGATTTTCATGTTGCTGAACATTGGGTTTTTTTCAAGTAACGATTCACAAAATGTTAGGTTCAATGATAATTTCCTCGTCACTTTAGTCAGAGAATACGTCATGGAAATTCTGTCGTAGAATTTTGGGACACGTTGTATACTGTATGCGTATCGTTATTGCCGGCGAGTAACAAATTGTTTCTAATTCACTCCTTTCCATTCCTTTCATTTCCTTCCCTTTCCTATACACGTATGTATATCCGACACCCGCGACTGGTCCCCTGCTCGAACACTCCTGCAGTAAGTATTTGTAGTGGTAGTGGCAGGTGCAATTGCGAGCGATATCGTGCAACGGAACTGTTTTCATAACGACTTTGCTTTGCCTTAGATACGGAGGTGGGTCAGATAGGCGGAAGGGCGTATGCAAGTATTTGTGCGATGTATAAAGTGATAATGAAGCCTCTGCGGTTCGCAAGCGTGATCGGAATAAACGCGGGTGTTTTTATCGCCGATCTGTGAACAAATCGACGATTATTAGTCGGGGGAGCTGACAACACATCTTTTATTAATCACGCGATTGCTTAATGAAATCACGCCGAGGTTGAGGGTCGAGGTGGCGCCCTGAAAGCGGAAGGGGAGCTTTCTGGGGACGTCCACACGCAACCGCTAATATGTAGGTGCCTGTACTGTTTTCGGTTCGTTCGGTTTTTGGTGGTCTCCCGTCGCACTTATAATAATTCAGACGGTTCGGATGGGTCGAGGGTTCGAGAGCGAGCGAGGACGAGTTCTTTCGTTTTTGGTAGGGATCGTCATTGTTTTAATGCGGTTCAAGAAGTGACAAATTCCTAATTGGAATTCCTCAGCCCCCGGCCTAACCAACCCATTTCGTAATGACGCTTACTTCGCTTATACGCGGCGTAACAATTTTAATTGGCTCCAAACAATGATCTTTTAGCATCGTGAAATAAAGTATAAAGTCGAGTCAAGTCGAGTGAAGTGAAGTAATTCGGTGAAGGATCTGCGAGGACTTTTCTATAAATACGTGGGGAATGGCAAATATTGACGATTTAAACGGAGATCGCATCTACCCTGATATGCTTGCAGGGGTTGCACGCTGCATCGCATCATACATCAGGACCCCCCCTACAGTATACGCTGATGTCCCTTCCATCAAATCGTCCGGGAAAGTTAATTTAAATTTTAAAAGAAAATTTTAATAACATTTCGGTAACGGAGTGGCACAAACAATTTATTACGTTTATTCGTCTTCAGCCCGGGGCTAAGATAGTCATGCATGTAGTATGTATGTATGTGTACGTCTGAGATAGAGTCACTGGCAGAATCGGCCGGAATGTAATATGCGAGTTAGTCGTAACTCCGTAAATCTCTTGTAGGCCATAAAGACAATATTAACTCTCTCTGTGCACTTAGCAACCAGATGAGATTATAAAGGTGCATAATGTATCGCGAGGCGAGACTGATGCGCGGGTCAATTCACTGAAAGCGTTTCCCATCTCGAAACAGTCTAATGAAATTACCGCTTTCACTTTATTTTCAAGAAAAACACCGCGAGCTTCTAAGTGCATGTATTCATGTTTCACCGACTACACGGCTACCTTTCATTTACTTAATGAATTGCGTTTAACTGATGTTATAAGCTCGAATTTTCCATCGCCCGAAGCCCGGCCGCCTCCTCACTTACCCATCATCTGCTATACGCCACGCCATTCATCGGAAACTGGAGAATCCGGAAAATTCCGAGCAATTCATATTTATTCCGAGCAAGCAAGGTGTAGCCAGTCGAAGTGACACACATTCCCACCCTCACGATCGTCGCATGTATATGTAGATAGAATTACGTAGGTAGGTATGTAGGTGGGTAGGTGAGTAGGTGGGTGGGTGGGTACCTTCCTTCTTGGGGTGCCCGTTTCTGCGCCCGTGTCCGCGCCCTCGGCTCGCAACCGCTTCAAAAGCTGAAAAGTCGATTAACGTCACGCGTAGGGAAGAGAAATAGAGCTTAAATTGCTGCACATCTAAGTTCCTTAGCTCAGAATCTGCCAGGGCGGGGTATTTTACAACAAATATCCGGACAGACCAGCGAGATACCCCATTTGTTTCATTTTCAACAAATTATTTCCTTCTTTTCCCGGTTTTAGGCATAAAATTATACACACAACCATTCTCCATTACGAATCCTGCCGCTTCTCTCCGCCTTGCGAAAATCGTCCAATTCACACAAATCGCGTTCAATAAGTGCTCGTAAAAGTCAAAATTACCAACCGCAGCGCCGGCGCGCGTTACTTACGGCAAATATTTCGGAAAATATGGGACGATGGGCGCGGCTAACCGAAAAACTTTTTATTATCAATCACAACGAGCACTAAAACAACCCAACCGAAACGGAATGGAATAGTAAAGAGAAAAGGGAACGACATCGCATCGCGCCCGATATCAATGGGAAAAATTATCATTTACCAACACCCAAATTAGATTTAAACGCTCGCTAATCAAATCGCAACCGAAACAATCGAAATCCGTCCCGGACTCAATCAATACTTCATCTTTCCGAACACTTCCACAGAATTATCCAATTAGGTAGCGAATAATCGACGTGTTTGACGAAACTCCCCTCGCACAAAGCGACAGGTAATATAAATAAATAAATGGCACGTGAATGAGTCTCCCGGTCTGGTCTGGGCGATAGCACCTTCACCGACCGTCAGTGCTTATTTACTCCGAACGTCGCTTTCAGTGTGCGACTAGTTATTGAATATTAATCCGAACACAAAGCAGTGCACTCGTTTCACAATTCGCAGTAATGCAGCTTTGTGCGTGGCTAAAAGGAGTGTTAATAGACAATTCAGCTTTTTTTTCGCTTCGAATGCACCTCTGCCAGAGAACAAACAAATTGGCGATATTAACGTTTTATTAAAATTCTGACGTTCGCTAATGTTATTGCGAAAGTTTCCAACAACAACAACAACATCGCAACGAGCCAAGCGAACATGCCTACCTACATACCTCGCGGAAGTGGAACGGCTCAAAAGTGTAGTACCTACTACTATCCCGGCGCCTCCACCATTTTTATCAAGTTAAACGATTGCCTATTTTTTCTTCAGCTTATTTCTCTTTCACCGTGGCTAATTTAATTGAACGAGCATCATCATCAGTTAAGTCCAGTTTGAAAAGTCCCCGTCCCGGTCCTGGCCTAGACAGAGTGCCTAATTGGATTACATATTTACGAAATCGTTTGGTATTCGGTGATGCAGAGCGGAGCGGATGGTGGGTCGTGTGTCAGTGTAATTATCTACGGGTATCTTGGACTTGTCCGGGGCGGGCGGCGCGCCGTTTTGCGGATGGCAATATTTGTGGAGCATGTTTTATCCCCGGATAATGGTCGGCCTGGATTATGTAATGAGAAGGGCGGGCGAATGTGGCCGGGGTCGGCGGCTCCCGCGCGCAATCCCAAAATGGTATTTGGCAAATTTCCGAACGGGCGACTAAAATTAATTTCTCACTTCTCAGACATCAATTCATACAACCCCTCCAGTGACATTTATAAGTCAGGAGTGTATTGTTATCCAGAAGTAACCGCGCGCGATGGGGGCTCGAGTAGTTAAAAGCCGTGCGGGAGGTACTCATCAACTCGGCCCCGAGGGAGTCGGCTCTTTAGCTCTTTTGTTCCGAGCCGAACTGAACGGGCCGCCGCCGCCGATCCGGCCGGCCCCCGAGTCCGACGGGCCGCCTCCGCTCCGACGCCGCCGCCGGCATACTGATGACGCCGTCCGAAGACAACGATATAAGGTGATATTCCATTTATCGATTGTGTTGAGCGTTTATATTCGTACGTTTTTCGTCCCCGAAGACGGAACGGAGCACCTGGGACTTTTAGCAAACTCGGGACGGGACTCACCCCCGCGCGGGGTTGCGCGAGAGTATGATGTCTTTTTAAACGCCGCCGCACGCTCTCTCAACCAACACCGTGCACACACACCTCTGCTACATTACCATGCCGTACATTAAGTCTCTGGTTACCCCCGCAGAACCGGGACACGCACGCACCGCACACATCAAGATCAAAAATTGATATTTGTCACATATCCGTCCCCGTTCCCCTAAACGAGCCCGATCCCCGTACGATATAATGCACACCGCCACAACGAACATGTTCCAATTTGCGCCGCGAACTAATTAGGAAAAACAACAATCCGAACCCGCCGATTCAGAACGTAAAAAAGGATGTGCACGGCTATATTATTTACAACCTTTTTCCTTCGTTCGCACATCGGCCCTTTTTCCGAATTTCATTCACACCTGCCCGCCTACACCACATATCGCCTCTAATTTATGATATAATAGGTGGGACTGGATTTTGTTAACGATAAGGCTGCTGGATGTAGCACTTCAATCCGCGACCGTTTGTTGGTGTTTGGAGCGCAGGGACGTATAAGCCGTGGTCGCGCAGTGCAGCATTACGTATCTCTGCAGATGGTCGCTAATTCTCTCCAGACTATAAATGCTCTTTCGCCCTATTAACGGCCGATTCTCGCCGAGTAATTGAAGACCGAACTGGGTGCGAGCCAGTTCTACGCTCGAGCGTGTGGGGATGAAACCGAGGGCCGGCGGAGCGTTCTCGCCCGAAAAAGTAGATCGGTATATTTTAAAAGCGGAGTGGAAATAGGCGGAAATTTCCATAAGTAATTGAGTTTTATATAAAGACTGAAATGAGAAGCGGTAACTGGTAACGTGTATCTCGCGGTGAGTGTATATCATTGCACGATGCCGGCTCGTCCTTTAAACGTAAATTAAACGCGTGAACGAGAGGAAGGAAGGAATAAGGAAGGGGATCGGCCGCGACGGAGACAGAGACACCCTCCGAGTTATTTATGAAATCAAGTTGAATTGATTTTGGTCGAAATCGTATCACAACTTCTGGTCGTGCGAATTGTCGCCGCTCGCTCTCGGTCCTACAGTATAGTACGGTATTAGTGAATAGGTGCAGAGGGATGCGAGAATATTTAAGAAGGGATAGAGCCGAGTGCGAGATGGTGGAATTATTTTTGGCTGAAATTGTCGGGGCCTCCCTCCGTCCTCCGTCTAAACTAAACTGAAACCGGGAAAGGTTGTTTGCCGGGGTGAACGCCTCTGGTTCGGAGGAAGTAGCGAGTAGCGAGCGCAGAGACGGAGCTTAAAGCACGCAGTCTCTTAATATGAACGAGAGGGGCACTTCTAGACGCGTTCCTAAATCAGTCTGATTACAGATTGCAAAAGGCGCTCGCTCGTTTACTAACTAACTCCCGGCCCGTTACTTTTATAACTACTTGCCAAGACAATGTAATTAAATGGCATCCATTTGTAATTTCGGAGCGGCGTGCAGGGAATGTAAACGGCGGAACATGGAGAAGGTGTGACTGCGCGGCCCGCTACAATCCCATCGGTACGCCAATAAAAACAAGCAGCTGCTCTGTCAATACTTGCACTGCCGAAGAATAATTAGCAGCAATAGCGACCGATATTTGCATGTCGGGCGGTGCCAAACGCCATCCACCATCCGCCGTCCGCCATCCGCGAGGATCGACGATGGGATCGGGATCGACCCAGAGGCCGAACCCGAAGGCAATGAAAATTGAAATGCCTCCGAGCCGAGCCTCCAAATTAACAGCAGTACCAGAACCTCCCCCGATCAAAAAACCGACCCCGTCCCGAATGCGCCGCCACCTCCGAACGAGATGAGATCCTAGACAACTTTATCGTTTCATTAAAACGTGCAACTACTGCTACTGCTAGGACCTACCTACCCCATCTACCTGCCTCCTCTTAGCAGCAGGTATCATGCATAGGTAGGTAGGTAGGAATATCCACCCTCTCTCGCTTTCTACCCGTCCCACCCCCTCGTGCCCGATGATGTCTATTTCTGGGATCCGCCTGATGCCAATAGTTCCGAGATTCCGTCCGATTGGGGGTGGGGAAAAAGAGTCTGCTCGCGATGGTCCACAAGTCCGGGCTGCCACGATCAGGGAGCGGCCGCCATCGCGACATGCAAATATAATTGACCTTGCGCTTATAAATGACCGTGCGGAAGCTGTCATGAGCAATAATGTGTACTATCAGAGATGAGTCGACGTCGCCAATGAGCTATGAGGGTTTGTATTCGCCGTCAAAAAACTCTTCATTAGCACTCGGAAAATGATCGCTGTCAGTGACAGGCCCGCAGCTCTCCCGGTCAATCATTTCGTCATTAGCGCCCCACGAGCGCTAGACAAAACAACATTTAGTTCGACCAGATCACCAGATAGCCACGCCATAAATTATAACTATTATTATTGCTATTATTCTAGGACCGGTGCGTATTCGCAATCGTTTTCTACTCGGCTCGACTCGACTCGTATATGGCAACGATCGACCGAAGACCTACCGGAAAACGGAAATCCTTGATAAATGCCCGGAATTAATATATTGCCGATGATTAATGAAACGGCCGGCGACTTGATACGACAACACTTGAAATCGCATCACTTCTACTAAATAAAAGCCCGTAAGGGAAATGCGGATTGCGAATAATGGCGGTGCGCTCATTAAAACCGACGCGCAATTCACGCCGCACACGCGGACAACCGCACGGCCGTCCGGCAGAACCTAAACCTGAAGGAGTGAAAACAAATATTGCTCTTGAGTAAAACCGAACGAACGAACCCTCGACGAGGCCGAAATTAATCGGCGCGGCTTATTAATTCCAAACACAGCCGGATAATAAAATAACAATTTATACGAGCGAGAGAAAAGTCGCGACCGTATTTAAATCTATAATACGCGGGCCCGGCGACGACGCTACTTCGATTTCGGCATCGGCAGGTGATTTTTGTTATTCCCGCATCGGACTTTGCCAAAGCCGAAGGAGGGTTCCGTCGGCAAAGTATCGGCACTTTCAGTTTTCATCATCGCTTTACTCGAAATGCTGAAACTATCCCGATCAGTGCCAGCCGGCCGGGTATATTACGAGCGCACCGAATAAAATATTTCTATCTTGATGCAATGTGTCACTGGCTTTTAAACTATGCCCCCAACTCGCAATTAAATTTTATTAAACTGTAGCAATTTTAGCTGGCAAATATGCGCTATTTAAACTACTACCCGAGCCAACATAACGGCACTTTATAAACATGACATAAACAGATGCGCCTCTATCAAGAAAGACACCCCCGACCCCGGTCCCGGTCCGGGCCCCTTAACTACCCCGTCTTGGTCGCACACATTACGGCGACAATAATCGGAATTGTTATTGCGGCCGCTGTCCGAATTAACTTGAGACGCACCAACGAAACAATGGAAATAACGGAAATCGATATTTATTAGAAATGTATGTCCAGAAGACAAGTTAAGCGATAACGCAGCCGGTGCCCCTTCCTCAGTATTACCAACTTCCTCCTTTTTTTTCTTTTCTCTGTAAAGCTCTCTTATTCTTATAGCGTTAAACCACCGCATGTTCACTGTAATAGCTTATTTCTCGTCGTTACTAAGCACACACGCAGATGTCTCCGGCGTTACTCGGATGGCCACCGGAAAACCGTGCGGACCAACTGGCGTTCATTGTTTTATCAATTTTTATACCGCTATATTTCAACCGAAATCCGGTGTTGAATTAACTTACGTTTTTTTCCGGCTTTACTGAACGTTTCCACTATCCACCAACACCTGGCGAATTACTTAAACTCTTATAAATGTCGTTGTTGGTCCCATTTTGCATGTCGTAACAATTATTACGGAAATATTTCAAATTAATAACAGGGGTAATACCTACGAACGAAAATTCTTATCGACTGCATAAAATAAGCTATGGGGTGAGCTGTTGTTTATAGCAATTACTTTTAAATAAAATAAAAGGGGTCAGAGTCGAGGGTGCATAAATACTTGCGAAACAACCGGAGAACGACACACCCACTATCAACAACACAGCGGCAGCGCGAGCACAACAAGAACAACAAACAACAAGAGAGAATTTAACAATTGTTCCACAATGCCCCAATTAACGGAAGCCGTTTTTCCGGTTTTCGTTTTGTTCCATTTTAAAAAGTGGTGGTCCGCGAGGAATGCTCTCTTAAGTGCCAGTTTTGAATAGTTTAAAGTAAGTCGGGCCATTAGCACCTGACCACAGGAAGCCGAAATAAGTTGACGCATTCCGCCGGCGGCGGCGGCGCCGTTTCGGGTTCCGCTGATGGGCTTCTGGTGTGTTCGAAGTGAGGGCGGGTTATTTTGATAATTGCGCCTTGCCCGATATAGCAACGCCGGATTCGGGTTTCCGCACGTTGGACTTATTTTGATTGAAGGGGTTGCGAAAGGTGGCCGGGCCGATGGGCGCCGCGCGGTTAACGATATAAAGTTGATGGATGGAAAGTGTCCGAATCGGGCGTTCGAGTGCGATTCATCGACAGTTAAATAAAATTAGCGTCAGGAGTGCACGGGATGGAAACGGCGGCGCGCATGTGTTTATTCAAACTGGCGGGCGCGAGAGGGGAAGACATGCACGGGAAATTAATGTTAGGGGCGAGTGTTAAGGGTGAGCCTCGTCTGGCGAACCGCGACCGTCCGACAGCACCGAACCGCGCATACAAGAAATCAATTTAACGACTGAAGAGTAGAGATGCCCTAAGCCGTATAAAAGGAATACGTTATTGGCGATAAGATGGACGAGCGTGTTGATTGCACCCCTTTCTACGTCCACCCCCCGGGCCGCGTTCCGCTGTGCGCACACCATCATCGTGCTTCAGGCAGGCACACATCCTGATGCCGGGGAACGTTTTAATAACGCGTTTAAAAATAAAAGAGCCGCCCAGAATTAAAGGATATTTGTCATTCATGATGTTTCATCGAAGCGCCGCTGCCGCCCTGCCGCCGTCGCCGCCACCCCATCCATGGACTCGGACTCGGGGATTCGGCTCATCAATGTTTCACTCACACTCTCGGCAGCAGGAAAACGAGGAGCGAACGCGAGCACTCGAGGACTTGCATCTAACTTTCGACCCCCAACTCTAACGTTCTGACGCCGGCGAAACGGCACTGGTACCGGGGCGACTTTCGTCATATATAGACACATCTGAGAGCGGGACGCGCCGCTTCGCACCCCATCACCGCTTGCCGCTCCCGAAACTAATGGCTTTTAATAAAAGCCCGACTATAAAAATGTTGATTTATTATTAGTTTCGGCGATTAGGTACCCCCACCGTCGCAGAATTCTTTCGTACAGAAATTTTAAACCGTTATTAACGGCATAATTAAAACATTTTTCATCATTTACCCTTGAGGGTCTAGCGTCCCCACACTTCCGCTAATATTCTTAACTGTAATGGATCGGAATGGCCTCCGTAAAGTTAAGCCTAACAAATCGTCGGTTATCACGCCAACGCGTCCACAGAAACGTATAATTGTTTCGAAATCACACTCTTTCATCTTTTTTCCTCCCTATCAGCGCCGCTTCCGGTCGCCGACGATATACGTATAACCGCACATACGTATACGTGGCTACTATCTATACACAAACCCCCTTCACCGCCTAGTATAACGCCACTGTGGCTACTAACTGTGCCCTCATACCCCGTGCCCCATCGATTTTAATTAAATCCCGGACTTGGCTACAACATCACTCCATATAAATCCGTTTTGCGTGCATTTCGACCATTTGGGAAAAATTTAATTAAACTTGTTCAAGTTCGGCGCGGGAACGGGTTCGACATTACCTATGGAAAAATCCGGGAGTTCAGCTGGCGGCGGTCATGTGACGGGCGGCGGCGGTGGTAGTCGCCGTCCTCTTCGCGAAATCCCTCGCGTCCGTCGGTGCGCTCCGGAGCGACGTCGGCGTGGCTGAGAGGCGTCCCGGTGCTCGCAACACAAACACTGGCCGTACACTGAAAGGGCACCGCGTGCCGCCGCTCGAAGGCCCGCGACCGCCACCGAGCCGGGCATCGAGCCTGTGGGAGCGGCGTTTCACCACGCCCCCAAACACTGAAACAAATACGGCGAGGAGTGAAGTAACTGTTGCTCTTGCAGAGATCGGCCAGAGAGGGATGCTCCCTTACGGAAATCTGCACAGGAATGCAATTTCATCAAAGCACACAGCCGCTGTGTTGTGCTCCCAGTCCAGATCACAGGGCTCGGCCACATGGAAAACAAAGTTATAAGTCGCGGTTACGCTTTCATTACACACAGTCTCAACCGGCATCGCGATCGCGCCTCTCTCTTCATACGCGGGCACGGAACGCGAAATTCACCCGGAAAAATCAACAATGACTCGCCGAAATTGACAAATTGATCGGCGATTCCGACTTGGCCGAATACGCCCAGAGTCGGAGTCGAGTCCACCCACCCACTCCGGATCAAAATATTCCGCTCGTGAAACACCTCATAAATTCCCAGCTGTTACCGCGCACTCTTATTCAAAGGAACGAATCTGTATAATCCGTTAAAATATCGGCCAAACACACAAATTCCCGTTCGGATCTGTCGCGATATAGAATCCGGGTTAAAAACTTCACTTTACCGTTTTGAGGTCCGACCGCGTCGCGGCGCGCATATAATGGGCCATCAACCGAATCATATTTCCGCGATCGATTCTACGTAGGTCTGTGTACACGGTACATGCCTCAAAAACTGAACAGAAACCGCCGTAAATACGAGATGAGGATGCACCGAATTAATGACTTCCCGCCGGCAGGAATAACAGTGGCACGCGGAACAAAATCCCTAATCCGTTTCCGAGTTTTAAAGCCCGCGCCGACTGACGGCTGAATGCGGTTCCGTGATGCGTTTTTCCGAATTAAAATCGTAATTGAAATCTGTATCTCGACGGATTCGGTTCTCACCTGAAGGCCCTAATTAACGCTCGGTCGGCGGACGCGCAAACACGGCCAAGACGCCGACGACGGCGGCAGCGGCGGCGGCGGCGACCGGGTGCGGAAGGCGGGTGACAGACTGCGAACGGGGCAGGGCAACAATGCGGTTGCCGGAGATGCTTAATATACTACTAAGGCCGGAGTAATGAACGTAAGATGAAACAGAAACAACGATAAACGTCCTTAACACCTCGTGATGAATAGCTCAAAAGCACATAATATGTACATTCGGATGACGAGAGCGTGCCTGTAATATGCACTCACCTTACCTATCCATACAATGCAATCCATACAATGCTTCCGTAAAGTATGGCGCTTTTCAAATTACCTTACCACCCATTTTTGTATTCTGGATTTTATAGCTTATACACATCCATTTGAAAAAATATGGGGGTTATTGCAGGGTAATAACAGGAATGACGCACTTTTCGTGAGTTGAGGACGTGAGAGCTTTTTCCCAAAAATTGTCGGTGGTGAAGTAATTTCAATAGTTCCATGCTTTATGGGCGCACTGAAGGTAAGCTGTGCTAACTCGGACGTTAAATCCGATAATTTCGGCGGCGGCGGCTGCAGGGGCCCTCAAAAATTCATAACTGTCGGCGCGATGCCGGGCCGGGCGGAGGCGGAAGCCGTATACGGGCCGAATAAGGGCGGCGTGAATTTTTCACCGTTTCGGGTGGCGATTTTTGATCGAGATGGGGTTGCGGCGGGAGAGTCGGGTTATTAAACAGTGGGACTGTAAGGAGTATATTGAGTGAGTCGCTAACCCGAAAAGGGAGGTCTGCTCAAATAACAATCAAAGACGATTGCCACACAGTGCCGGGTCACCGGGCCACCACTTCGCCACCATAACTCAACAACCCTCTATCGCACTCCGCCAGACCACATTTAATCCCTTACTATTCTCAACCCCCCTCCCCCGCACACACGCACACACACACATTCGCGCGCGCTGTTATAAATAAATTTGTTACCGAGTCCTTTATGGAGGCGTAATCATATAAAGAAGAAATACGGTATATTTTATGGGCGCGGAAACCAGCCGAAGCATAAATGTTGTATAGAAACTATTACACCGACTGGAGATTGGCATCCTGCGTAAAAGTACATTGGAAAGTGGGGCTTGCGGCTCGTCTGCCGATAGACGTATACGGCGTACGGGCGGTGCACCAAAACGTGCATATAAATTACCGACGATTTTTTCCTGCCGTAAAAATAACAATTTTCTTGCCATAAAGCAATTTTATTCCCCATTCCATATACACCCATAAAAGCGGTTTGAAGAGCGCAGTAATCGCACGGTTAACCTGCAGCCACCCCGGCTAACCGGGGCGACATCGGCATCGGCGCCGCCAATGCCGGCAGTGTCGCCAGTGCCGGCGTGCCGGTGGCGGCGGCGTCAGCGACGTCGTTCGAATTTGAGACTTTGCCCTTTTTGGCCCCGAGGAGATCGGGGGGAGACCTACTCACATATCGGCACGACTGCACGTCCCGACGGCCCGTCTCGGTGCCGCAGCACGGATGTGTAACGCGCCACTGTATACACACAGTAATGGAAATCGTGACTCACCACAGACGCTGCCGCCGCCGCCGTTTGTCGAAATACATAATTAAGCTATCATTCTATCACCGATGATGAGATAAGCCGCCCCGCCGACTCTGAACGCCAGATTAACCCCTACACCTGATTATAGTACGTAGGTGACGCCGCCCACCTAGCGTCGCGTCGCATCGCATCACTTATGAACGCAGACCTGGAACCCGGAATCTGGAACATCCAGACGCGATCCGACCGCGAAATTAAGCAGAAACAATCCGATAACCCGCAATCAAACCGAACAACTAACTACTAAGCGACCGAAAATGGGGCGCCATCAACAACAGAAATGAGTGGCTTCATTTTCGCCACGAGAACAACTTTTCCACCGACGGAAAAGTTCCGTCCTCATCTCTTTATCGCCGACTCGACTGGTCCTGAATGTACACACCTATACTCTGTGTGTTTATATCGGTGGCCATCTCTCCATGTGTACCCGGGATTCTCCAGTCCCTCCACGACTTTTACACTCTCAAAGCGTGTCTGTCTTGGGGTCTCAATAGCGTCGGAGAGACTCCGCTTTCAATGAATATGCTTTTCCCCAATTTAATTGCGCCTGCTTTGATACATACCTTCAAGCACTAAATTTGATTGCAATTAACTAATTCTCGGTGGAAAAAAATTTCAATGGGGCCGGCCATCCGCATCACGTGTATTAAATGCCAATCGAGAAACTTCAATTAACGTGCCGCTCTTTATACCTACGGCGGGCGATGTTATTACGGCCGGAATGGGTAAAGGTTGTCCTTTCGGACTCATCTCAATAAATATCGCTGAGTGTGTATCATGCGACGGTTAATAAAATTTCGTCGAGACAAAACGCCATTAGACACTTACACGCTTTTTGTATATTTCATCGTTAGCGCGCGCGTCTTCTAAAAGCATTTGCGGACAATTTTCCCGAGTCCTCGGGAGATCGTCTAGCAATTGTGGTGCTTATAAATTGATACAGACGCGGCTGGGCTATAATTACCTCGCCGGGGGCTCATCGATTATTTTCCAGTTCGGTTTTTGGTTTCGGATCGGTTATGTGCGTGCTCGTGGCGAGGACGCGGAAGATTCGGGCGGCATTAGCAAGTGAAATTCGACCGATAAGAGCGGGGCATAGTATATGATATGTATAGAATAGACTTTATGGAGTGGGATACGGTGATGTGTAGACCGTGGAGAGTTTTATAAGGGAGGAAGGACCCGCGGAGGTATAACGCGAACGCAATCGGTATTTTTGTTTGTCCTGGAAAAGAGAGGACGTGTGCGTGCGGTATATAATGGGCTCGATCCTAATCCCGACGATGCCTAAACTGTTTGTCCTGAGCTCGGCTGGCGGATGCCTTTCCTGCCAAAGTCCCATGAACCGAACCTTGCATTATTCTCCCCGCTGAATGGCTTTATCGCGACGCTAATAAATGCGGCTATTAGCCATTAGCATCGTCGTCATGTTTTACCTACGAGCCGAGCCATCGTGCCTGAGCAATGTCGTCGGTATTATCGATATGGCGTCACGGCGACCTTTAAATGTCGGCGTCGCCGGCCTGCACGCCACAGCGACGCCTCTCGGCCCTCAGGGCTGCAGCCCTCTAATGCCCATCCTGCACTCGGCCGACGTGACACCTTATTCATAAAGTTACGCGGCGGCCGGGCTTCAGTCGACCTGGCTTCCTGATCACGATGAAAGGTGCCTGTATTATGTGGCCCGCGTGCCGTACTATCAAACAGAATGACGAAATCCGGCAGTATGGCGTATCGTATTCAACCCGTTAAATGCCGGCCAGCGCCCGAACAGGAATACCGACGCTTAGGGAGGTTCCGTTCTGAAACATCATTACTATTCAGCTCACGGGGGCCTCCAAACCGGGCACCCTGTCATTCTTGTCTTTCTATATACTATACACCCTTTTTTGCTGAAGGAATGACAAAATTTATAGCTTTTCCTCGACGTAATTATTTTTCTCCCGAAATAATCCGACATTACCGCCATCGCCACCGACACATCACGGAAACCACCCCAGCGCTTCCGACTATACATATATATCAACGAATAAATCTGTAAAAAGAGAACTTACATGTTACAGTGTTCCATAATTATTGTCTCTGATAATACCTACATACAACTGGAGACGCCGGTGAGCGTGCATTAGTAAATTTCCATTTTATCTCGCATCGGCGTTGTATTTTACGGGAAGCAATTAACTGAATGGTTTTCTACACTCGTTCAATATTAGTGTTTAAAACGCAAACATTTCTGAACTTTTCAATTTACGCCGGGTCTCTCATTCTCGCCATCGTAATTGACCGAAACAAAACTCGTACTCGATTAAGAATAAATTACCTGACCATTAAATGTGGCTACACTCGAACGAAGACGGACACTTGCGTCTAATCTAATAATAATGAGTGAAGTAGGGTCGGTTCGCTACCACGGTAGATATACAATGTATCAGGGTACCTGACGGAGGAAATGTTTCCCCACCTTAAACACTTGTGCTTTCATGTGAAACTCGCTAATGCTGAAATAACAAAATTCCTCATCTTATTTACACTGCCATTCTATTATATCCCCGGAACAAAAAATATGAAAGAAAAACCGATAAGATTCTTATCTCGGTTTTATTTCGCGCATTCACAACTGGTTTATTTTTCATACTCCCCGAACGCGCAACGCCTTTCCTTCTCCATCTCCTCTTCGGACTCCGTTTTCCCGTAAGTATAAAAATGTTTATTTTAAAGGTAAACACTTTCGACAATTTCCATAATTAACCGCTATTTAAACAGCTCTGACCTGTCACAAGGCAGTTAGCTGATGCTTTTTATTCTCGAGACGGTAAGTATCAAGATCTGGAGTGTTTGCATTCATAATTAAATAAAAAGAAAACTGCACGAGACTCCTCGAGATCGAGACAAGACCATATTGCATTGCATCCTCAAATATGTTCTAAGAAATTTCCCAAATCATGATCGCACCTAGCCTACCGCCAAATCACACTTTAAGAACTGGTTGCATAACGTCCCCAGAAAGCAGAATATTTCGTAATATTTGAATATTTCGTCTACTTAAAATACGTAATAATTTGAAGACAGAAAATTAATTGAAGCTTTTTGCAATCATGCGGATTTTTTTGTAAATTTCTATTGGGTTAATGTGTTTTTGGAGCGGGGGCCTCCGAGGTCTAAGCCGGCCCCACACGATTCCGAAGAGAAAGTCGCGGCTCTGTAAGGTAAGGAAGGTAAGGTGGTCATGGTAGTTGCGTGTCTACCTGGGCAGAAGACCTTGCCGCTCGCCCAGTCACATCGTCATAGGTGTGCTGTGCGCTTAGTCGGATTGTTATAAATAATAATAATAATATGTGGCGAAGATGCCTCGAAAGTTGTTGAAGTTTTTAATTCTATTTGACAATACATCTCTGTTGTACTTCCCCGGGCAGTTCTTATCGGGGAGGGTTCTCATCGAACTTCAAGATGACACGCCTGCACTCGGTAAGAATATCAGATGAGCACTGTCATGTCTTTCGAAACTCCCAAGTAATGGCTACTACATCTTCACAGCGGAAATTCTATTATTCTGTCTCATTATACATTCCGCTGTACGCTGGTTGTACCCGAAGAATTCCGGACCCAGCACAACATTACATTATTATGTAATGTGGAGGGAAATCTGGAGTGGAGCAGGCCCACGGTGTGTGGGAATCTCACCCACATGCGAATTGATTCTTCGTTACCTTAAGTAGATAACACCTAGATGCAATGATAGCATGCGGGAGGGAAAACTCGAAATTACCAACAGAATGGAGCGGACCCTTTTAATTGCCAGATTCAGTTGGTTAAAGTTGTGGCGGACGAACTCCGGATGATGCAACGCTCAATGAACCGCCAAACCGGTCTGGAAACAAATCGGTGGACATTTTAGGAAAGTGCGAGACTTGAAATTATAGTAGCAAACTAAAAGTGTAATCATAATACCGAACCGACCCACTTTGCCGGGGAAAAAAAACCTGCAAATTTATATGCCCATAGATGACAATTTAATTAGATTCCGGCTCCTCGCAGTCATATTTCCTCCACGTCACTGGGTATTTAAACATTAATTCGGTATTTCCCTCCCTTTTAATCACACGAAATTTTTCGTCTGAAAGGAATTCGCTTGTAATATATAATTCTTTTTCGGGAATATAATTTAATACCTGTCCTGTTCATTACTTCAACTAATTTCACCCCTGTCCGATTAACGGAGCGGCGCGGCGCGGCGCGGCGGAAGGATTCCTATTTAATAACAGAACTTTTCGACCATGTTCAACAGGTTATTATCGCACTTATTAATTTTCAAATATTGGAAAATCCGGCACGGATTAAACCCTCGCAGGAAATCGGGACCGTGAATGGATATTTAACGGCGGGTCGGGCTCCGTGAGGTCGCTAATCGTAATTAATTTCAATTTAAAGATAAACCGCACTTTCAACGGCCGACTCTTTATGTCATTTAACTCGTGATAGTTGCAGGGGTTCGCTTTATTTACACGGCATATACGAACGACATTCGATTCGAAATGATCGTGAAATGGCGCGGCAGTTGCCGAATATCAATTTTATATTGTGCATATGTACTACATGTCCGAGGCGAAATTTTTGCTTTGACGCATCATCCATTTAGGAGGATAATATTTCCCGTAACTGGCCATCAGAATAAATAAACTGAAATAAATTATTCAAAGTTTTCAGTCCACTTTATATCTAATACATTTTGCATCAGTTATCCCTGTCGGATTGTTTATTTATAAATATTACTGTACCTGGGTACAGTAGGTGTGAGTGGAAATGAGGAAATCTTATCGAGGCATATTCTATTATTTTTTCCGTAATTAATAGAGTTGGTAATGGAGTAATTTTGTGTGGATTTAAGGCAGTTAAGGTGCGGGCGGTTTAATTCGGCAATTGGGCTGGGTCTGTTTAATAAGCAAAAGTTCATAGTGAAGCGCAAAAACCGCAGTTCCTCTTGAAATTTCGTGCCGAATTTAAACAGGAGCTCGGCCGGGCTGCCCCGTCTCTGCATTGCTTATCCGGGCAATTGTAATGATTAAATGTCTTCGTATTAGTGCGGGTATCTAGTAGGGTTGTTTGGTACCCTTACGGGTCCATTCAGACACACAAGTCGGAGAGACGTTCTTTATTAGAATACAATATTGCAGTTCAAGGTGTCGATGGTAACTAACTATTACAGACATTGGTATAGTCGACAATATGCAATATTGCCGACTAGACACTTTGGTTGTTTCAACACTTCCTGTTGACCAAAGTATTTGGACATAGGTTAACGTACCTATATGCTTACTACACCACCAAGGGGTGCCAGAAAAAAAAATGAACGAAGTGAATTTTTTTTTTTTTTAAATAACAATTGACTGAGTAAATTAAGAATAACAATCACAACAAACTAATCAAACAATCATCTCCATTTCCAATAAGTTTTACATTTTTTTTTTGTTTTTACTTATTAAAAGTAGGTATGTACTAAAATTAAAGGTTTTAAATTTTCAAATTAGGAAATCATCACAATTATAAAAAGACAATGCACAAAAAAAATACATTTAAAAGTTACTACTTCTCTAAAAATACATGATTCAATTAAAAATACGCAGTACGCGCCAGTATTATACTCCATTGGCCGCTTTGGTATACCTAGTGCCCAAAGGTGGAGAGGGGAAAATTGTGAGAAAAGCCGGAATCGTACACGCGTTGTGAATTCACGACAAGCCAGCTCCTCTCTAATCAACATTTCCTGTTACACAAAGCCGAAGCGCTTCCCCTTTTTTTAACCCCTATACACTGTCTGATCTGATAAAATCAATCATGAAAACATAATCTCTATACCTTAAAGACTCGTGCCGTGACTTGCCACCCCAAAAGTTACGCTGATGGCGCGTAAATCTCCGATGTTTCTGATTCAACTTTTACCACTCACAAAATTGACCCTTCACCGAGCTTTAATCTAGGTTTTACAAACACGTTTATTATTGTAATTGACTGCAAACTCGCGGCGCCCCCCGACGCGATTATTTTTAGATTAAACTATTTTATACGACTCACCGTTTCTAATGGACAAATTACCCCGGCGTCCTCGTAGTTATTGTACTTTCTTATACATTTCTTGAAACTTACCAATATCGTCTACACTACTCCTAAAACTAGTGTTTTCCGAAATTATCATTATTATTTTATCAATAACTATCATGTTACTTATTCATATTGTGATAAATGTATCATCATGCATATTATGGGGATCGCTTCGAAATCGGCTCGCTATTGATGCATCAATTATGCATCGGGTGCAATTACAGTGCGTGTTATGTGGATGTCGTTCCGACACTGAGAATATCAATTTCGTCGGTAGACTAGCACCGATCTATCAGCGAACGTTATCTTTGCTCAAAATGCTGTGGTATTCGACGCCCCCACGATAAACAATGAAAATATCTATAAAGAAAGCACGCGTAATATTTCCTTGTGCATTTATGCCCCCGACTTTATTTTGGGGTGCGACCGTGAATATATTAGCCTTTTACAATATTCCCCGCAATATTATTTCCTAAACTGTAACCAACACGTATCTTTTATGCCGATATTATTCACGAAATAATTAAGGTTCCCTTCGACAAAACACAAAGATAGTTACGACCCCATCTCGACGCCCCCTTTTTATGGTGCTTTATTAAATCGGCTAGATTGAATTAGAATCTGAACGCCGGGCCGGGTCGGGACGAGTCCAATTTTTGTCACCATCATCCCTGTCCAATACTGTCTAGAACTATGTATGTATGTATGTTATGTAATAGTTGTATACTTTACCTGATATCGGAGATAAATTTTGTCTAATAAGAATTCCGGTCGCAGCTCCGCCGTAAAAAGTATATTGTGTTGAAAATACCTACACTGCTGAAGGGTGAAATTTCCGTTTACCTGGCTAATAATAATTCCAATAAGCGTAATCCACCCAAAACTTACTAGGTAGGTATACAGGCTGTTTGATAAAAACTCCAGAACGCCACAGTTTCTTTGGTTATGATCTGATTTCAAAAACCCATTAACAAAAAATTATTTATTTTTCATGCACTACGAATAGAGCTTGTTACCAAATTTTTTCTCTCAACTTCTTTTTTTAACATTGATAAATTAAAATTTTTAAGAATAAAGTACGATTACTTCTAATTTAAAATTGAAGTATGTATTTTTCTCTTTACCATGGTATGTAGAAAGTGGTCATTTTTTCAATGTTTACCCAAGAAAACGCATAAAAAGTTTCGCCCGAATTGAATTAAATTTTAAAAAATGTCAGTTTCAGGAGTGCTTTGGATTCCAAAGCAAACGTGAAAATGACATTTTTTGTTTAATCCGACCAAATTTGGCGAATCATTTTTTGCGTTTTTCTGATGATTATTAGGAGAAATCAACTTTTTTATTGACCGATGGTATAGAAAAAAATATCTACTTCAACTTTGAATTGGAAATAATCGCGTTTTATTATTAAAAAAGTTAAATTTACCAATGTTGAAAAAAGAAGTTGAGGGAAAAAATTTGGTAACAAGGCCTATTCGTAGAGCATGAAAAGTAAGTCATTTTTTGTTAATGGGTTTTTGAAATCGGATCACAACCAAAGAAATTGTGGCGTTCTGGAGTTTTCATCAAACAGCCTGTATGAAACCGTTACATATTCTAATCATTTTTTAATACAGACATACATGATGTATAGGTGTAGTCATGTACTTTTGAAATCGATAAAGTTAATAAATTATTACCGAGTTAATTATATGAGGTAGAAATTTATTGTGAATGCACAATTTCCGACTGCGACTCCATCCACATCGGAATCTATTTAATATTGAACAGTCGTAACTCACTGGCAATAAACAGTAAAAGTCTAAATAAAAATTGTTATCGACTACTGAGGTGACAACAACCATTTTGCCTCTTTATGTGCGCCGTTTCCACTGGCAGTCGGTAATCATAAAACCGTTCCACCAATTAAAATTAAAAACAACTTCACCGGAATTAATTGTGAGGTGGTATATATTGGGGTCCGATTCCGAGCTTTTAGGGAGCAAAAGAGCTCGGGGTTTTAGTGAAATCCTCCCGGGCTATTTCCCTGCATAATTTATGCGGGTATTCGATAAAAATGTAGGAGGAGTGTATCAGTGCCGCGCTTTTTTCCTAATTGCTCGACTTACGCGTTGAGAGCTTAAAAGCCGACATTTAAAATATATGTCCCCATCGTCAGCGTGGCAATTTTTCCACGGCCGTATAGTATATGCGTCCCCGAATCTAATAAAAACACTCGAATTATATATCACGCGTTATTTCCGCCTCAGACGACAATAAGAGCTTTGTTAAGAGCGCACACCTCTCCGGGCCCACCAACATCTTTAGATCTTATTAGACGCCCTCACCCGCGAAAGCCGGCCGAATTATTATTGAATAACATCGCAAAGTGTTTGGTTGCTTCTAAGCTTTTATTTTATTATTCCGACATTAAAGCGGCGAGTGATTACGATGCAATGCATGTTCCTCGGAATACAAAGTCGAAATCACGCGCCGCGATGCGCGGTGTTTCCTTGCGATAATCTCCATAGCTGCACGCGCTTTTAATTTTTTTAAACACACCGGCTTTAGAAATTTCTACAACGATATGTTCGGCGACAATTAATAACCGTCCGATCCTTCATCTCACGAGAAACTGCACCGGAATACCTCCACCGTTTTGAAGATTAATAAAATGAGGCACCGACAGATCGATACTCATTTTTTAGAATTCATTCAGGCTGCCGTCTTTTCCTTATATTATACCTTCACCTTTGCTCTGACGGTTTGGTTTTCTTGTTAAATTGACTTACTTCGAGGCATTATGCCAAACAGAACATCTCGTATAATGATATTATCCTGAAAGCAAGTTTATTTTTAATTTAAAATTGCTTCGGCCATATGGATTTCCTGAGAAACAACCTCAACCTCTCCTATTTCTATACGGCCCTAACGTTATTATTATAATATAGATATTGTTGAAATATTCGTCCGTTTTATAAAGCCTGAAAGTATACGGGAGGTTGAGCGCAGAATCGAAAATTACACAATTAAATTGAGCAGACATGACGAGGGTATTTTAGAGTTAAAACTTGGAGGAAATTAAAAATACTTCGACAAGAATTTGTATATAAAAGTTCGGGATCGGCGTTAATTCCACTGGATATTAAGTATGAGGAGGATGCCGTCATTTTCCTTTATCCTGTTTGCAATAAGTGCGTGGAGTGCGCCCTTGTCGTATTCCCTATTGAATTATGACCTTAAAAGAAATAAAGCTGTAGCGAAATCGAATCCCACTATTGTTGAAATTGAAATTTCGTCGAGAGCTCGTTGTATGCGCCTGTTTTTTTTCTCTCTAAAACACAAGTCGGTTTCCGGCAACCCCGCACATAACTTGCCGTGCCAGCCAAGGGGCATAAAGAATCTTACCTGTACCATCTCTGGTTCTTGTTGCTATTGTTGTTGTTTGCTTGTTGGTTTCCATAACCGAACCGTGAATTTCTAAACGGTTTCCAAATAAAAATTATTATTTCGATAGAAATCCGTAAAGCGTCATGCATAAATATTAATGCGACGATAATATGTGGTTGCAATAACGGATTTAAACGACCGTTATATTTTACAGGGTGGCGGTTATGGTAGGTAGATCGCTCTCACAATTTACTCCCGATAATTAGGAGAGATTTCGTCGGCTGCGTAATGTACGAACGTAGTTGGGAACAAAACGCAAGCAAGAAGGGTTGATGGTCTTTGAAGTCGGGTCTAATAGCGATTTTTCCGAGGGAGTAAATTGAGGATGTGATCGGACTAGGAGGAGAGAGGCGCCTTACAAATTGTGTAGTGATAAAGGCCTACATTTCGTACGTAAAACGAACGTGAAATGCAATTATAAAAGGCCAGAATACTCTCTAGCAGGGAAATTCCCGCGAGAGACCGATTTACGAAACATGCATTTAAGTTGGAAAGTTTCACTTAGGAAGAGGTAGAGATTTCTTTTAGTTAAATTTGTTCGAAATATAAGAGTAAACGTAAACGTTGATACGTGTGGGGGCGGCAGTATAGTTTTAAATTAAAAACTTTTCGTTTTGGTGCCCCGGTTTGATTTCATAACTTTTCGAAATGGGGGTTTTCCTTCGATAGTTGGTTCGGATCCGTCTCTCGGCAACACACATATAAAATAACAGATGAAAACTTAAATCAGCTTATGTCCTTGCGCAATACTATAAATACGGCTTAGTTCGCCGCCCCGCGCCGCCCGCGTATCAACGTTTCCCCATCGGCCATCGCCATTGATTTTAAAATCGCTACCGGCCTGCCCGGAGTACGGGCGCGCGATACATTATGCCCCTAAAAAATAGACACACATTAACCGTAAACGTTTCTGCAATTTTAATCGCAAACACCCCATCGCTCGTTTTAATCCGACCCGCGGTAGGTGCACTGTGCACACACACTCTGCGACGACTACCTGCGCTATTTACTATTTAGAATGTCATTAGCTCGATTAATTAATAATTATAATCTCACACCAGCTTTCAATAGCGACACGCATTATTTATTGTTCCCGGTAAATTCACCGTCATCATCACACCTAGGCTCTCCTCTCCTTCTCGATTGAAATAATTATCGCCCCAAATCCGACCCGTCCAATTGTTAGTTATAAATACACACATAATTCCTAATTGTTAATTAACCACGCGCTCATTGTATTACAAAACAAAACTCTAAACGATTCAATTTTCTCTAATATATAGGAGGACAAATAATGTCTTATTATCGCATCGACGATGATGTGATATCGGAATCGTCTCTGTTGTTGGTCGTAATGGAATTGTAGGTATTCCTGCTAAATATATGCCGGGATTCTTTCCGTATTGTATTGGACAGATCCAGTGAATCGTACGCGAATATCAGTAACTCAATTCTATTATGTATGTTGTTTGCGGTTCTCCTTTGGGGTTTGTTGTACTACAGTTTGGTTCTTCTTACTTCTTGTACACACCACGATGATGACTCGGAATTCGAGATCGATCAAACGAGAGGGGAAAAATTGATAAAAAGACAACGACTCAACCACAGAACACAACACAGATTCGTATCGTGTCGAGATGAGGGAGTTTTCTCGCTCGAGTATTATTCAATTTTAAATTTAATTCAAAACCTTACCCCGCGCGGTTATGCATCGTCTTTTTGTTTACATTTCCAATTAATTCCGAGTACCGTTAACGACATAATTCTTTCCAACGCTTACAGAACTATTGATTACGAAGTGTAGATACGATATATTATCTAAATAGAATGTAAGACGAACTAATTTCCCGAAATAGTCTCTGAGGGTGGATTGCGCGTCACGAGAGACCTCTGCAGGATTCCATTTCTAACATAAGGGGTTTGTTTCAGGACTACACTTCCACGTGGTCGGCGAAGGGGTGGTCCGGGTGCGCACCCCCCGTCAAGAGAGGGTGTACGATCGTGAAAATTACATAGATTTCAGGATGAGACTGCTCGGCGAGCCAGGTAAGCCGTAAAATAAGCGAGACACTTCAATTCAATTCAAACCGAATTCTTTCTAGGCCAAGCACCCTCGGTTTTATCGCCCGGGATTCACAGCTTCCCTTTCAAATTAGGACTACCGCTGGGACTGCCGTCGACGTTCCTCGGCAAGCACGGATGGGTGCAGTATTTCTGCAAGACCGCCCTCAGGGAGCCCAATGGGCTGACCCACAAAAACCAACAAGTCTTCATTGTGATGAACCCTATAGATCTTAACCTAGAACCCTCTATTTTGGGTGTAAGTTAACACTTTTACTAACTACCCGAAAGTCAGTGTTTTATCAAAATTTGAATTTATATTAATGTAGAACATTTCGGGGCAGGAATCGTTTAGGTGTGAAGTCGAACATAAATTCGGAGTAAGCTGCGTTGGGTCCGGACCGGTCGTCTGCAAAGTCACTTTAGATAGAGGAGGATACGTCCCCGGAGAAAGTATAGGTAAAAATCTCGGCCGAAACGGCCCTTCGGCATGAATGTACTGAAAAGACAAATCGGCGATCATTCCAGGAGTTTCCGCCACCGTCTACAACAGAAGCAGGGTCACAATCAAAAACACACGAGCAGCTTTAACGGAAACCATAACATACATGACCAGGGGTAAAGTTGTGCAGTCCGAGAAAAGGGAACTGGCATCTTTGAGTAGAGGGAAAATCCGACCTGGGGAAAAAGATGAGTGGGTTAATGAACAACTCTACATACCACCCCTCCCGCCCACGAATTTGAGAGGGTGCCATTTAATCAAAATCAACTATGACGTCTTTGTAAGTATTTAAATTTTCCTGTTCGATTGGTTTCAACATAATGACTGATTAATTGATTAATCAATATCAATTTGCAGTTTATAATAGCGCCAAAAAGTTTACAAAAAGAAGTAAAACTTCAACTGCCGATCACGATGGCCACGTATCCTTTGAGATCTGAAGACGAAAACGGTGCCTATAAATCTGGAACTCATTATCCCTCAACGTTGCCGATTTTCAGACCGTGGCTCGAAGATAAACCAACGCTAGAATGAGACAGTAATTTTTAAAGACTTTGTGCCAATATACGTATAATAATAATCATTAATAATGCCTTAACAAAAGACACGATAATGGATAACTTTCTGAAATTTTATCTACCTATAAATATCGCTATAATATTTTTATAACATGAATAAATGAATACTTATAAACAAAAATCACTTGCAATTTAAAGATGCGATTGTAGACGTCATTATAACGACGACGATAAGACGTCTGTGCTGACCTTTGGCCGTCTCTAAAGATATTGGAACAGAGACAAACCAGACATCCTGTAGAAATGCTGCAGTAAGTACTTAATTGACTTCCAGTGACACTGTGCACAAGTTTCAGACGTAGAAATGTGTCAAATTGGCATTTATTTCGTTCTAATTGTGAGCATCGCCCTTACGAATGCCCTCAATAACGTAAATGAAGGTAAAGTAGTACATTAAAAATAATTAGACGCAATTGAAATTGATTCAAGTAATAAAATTCTTTGAATTGACGTGACGTAAATGACCAAATTTCCAATCAATTTTTATCACACCATCTTCTTCGTAATGATCGAGTCTTATTTTTTTTTCAGCTACACCTGCAAGCCATCAGCAGGAAATCCTCGCACAACAGGAGCAGAAAATGAGTGAGAAAATCTTGATGATTTTAGAACATTACAAACAGCCAGATCCTGTGGGAATACCAGGAGCGCCAATACCCGATCCAATGGAAATCCCACCAATGTCTCATTCGTTCGCAATGGGAAAAATGAACTTCAAAAACATGATGTTATCTGGATTGAAGAATTTTCGCGTAGATGACGTCAAAGTAGACATCGCAGCAATGAAAGTGCAAACGGCACTGAGGATTAAAACCTTAAACGTTAGAGGCAACTATACTTTAAGTACGTTCTTCTCAAAGGCTAATGGGCCGTTCACCGTGAAGTTAACCGATGTTCTCGCAAAAGCGAACGGTACATTAGAAGTTAAAAGTGACGGACAATTAGAGGCTCAAGACATGCAAATGGACATTACTTTTAAAACCATCGACTTGGACTTTAAAAACTTGGGATTTTTCGCCAATATGTTCCAATCTATGATGAACAACGTCGGAACCGTCGTATTCAATTCCGTTAAACCTTTTGTTTTGAAAGAAGCCAACACTAAGCTCAGACAAGACGTCAACCAACAAGTGAGCAAGATCCCTCAACGTTTCCCGAACTCTATTTCGCCATTGGACCAACTCATCATCGATGTCAAGCACCGCATCCGCAATATGCAGTACGACCCGTTTCTGGTGCCCAATTACAACACCAGCGTTGGCATTTTCGATATCTTCATGAGTCACACCTGGCTCACCGGCCTATCTTCGATTCACAGGGTCGGCGATATCTTACTAGAAATAAGGAATAATACGGTGCACGTGAAAGTACAAGTCGGCACGCAAAGAATGGAGGGTACCACTCATTGGGAGGTGTCACTAATCGCCGGCATGATGTCACAAGCCGGTCTTGCCTCTTTCTCAGTTGAATACTTGACTGTGAGTAACGTTACTTCACCCATACCTACCTATTATACACAACGGATTTGGCTTCCAATACAGGTAATAATGCTTTGAATTGTCTCAGGTGGAAGTGGCGTTGAGCCAGACCATGGATACGCGCAATTCGCCGCAGTTGGACGACATTCAGTTGGAGCTGGGCAACATCCAGATGAGATTCGATGGCGCTGGTACTATGGATTACGTGATCGAGTTGGCCGTCAACGTGCTGCCGAACTTGTTGCGTTACCAAATCATGGACGCCCTCGAGTCGCCGCTGAAGCTGCGAATCCAGGAAGAGTTGAGCCAGATCGACGTCGAAGGTATCATCAAAGAGAACGCGGATAAACTTGATGATCCTGAAGCGATGACAGGCTTCGTGGAAGATATGATCAAGAAGAAAACCGATCAACTTAACATTATTCCTTGAGAAATGAATAAATAAATTACATCCAACATCAGATTATAACTTACTTTATTTTATATAAAATAATAGAGAAATGTACATTATTTTACAGAGTACAAAATATAATTAAAATATAAATAGTAATAGGTACGATAAAGTAGTTTTAATGTCACTACCAACTTCTTCAGTTAAGATATAATAAGGAACTCAGACTCAGGCTGCGATGTATTGATTGGCGTTCGCCCAAAGAATTCATGTCTTTATGGGATGCTACACTCATATTATACAATTAATTACTTTAACTAATAAGGCAATTAGTTCCATTTTTCATTCTTTACATACACGAAATATTGAGTAGACAGTATCTTAGAGTATCCCATAGAAAGAATGGAAAATCAATAGACTAGTCTCATGGTCTCCAGACTCACTGAACATGCGTCACTGTAATGCTTACACGTTTAATGAACACTGTTTTCTGTAAAAAGTAGGCCTCCAGCAACTGAAGTAAATAAATATCACTATCTTTGGTATTTTCAACTTATAACTACTTTACAAAAACAGTCATGCTTTAATTTAATTACGTCTCTTGCTGCAATATTCAGATCTTTGTTTGTTTTAAGGAAATACTTTTAACCGAGATGTGATATGTAGCTAGCACTGAGTAGTCGCTGCGTTCTCGTCGTCGTCATCATCGTCGTCGTCGTCCTTTGGATTGCATCCGCTCGCATAGCCGTTAGCTATTCCGTCCTTACTTTCAGTGGGAATACTGGGTGGAAAGGTAATGTGTGTGTCAATGTCCGCGCCCAATTCGTCGTCCGAATTGTCGGAAGCGGGGAAATGGGCATCGATTTCACCGGTGATCCTTAGAGGAGTGCTGGGGTCGTCCTGAGAGAGTGACAACGTTGGCTTGTAGTTCCGGGCTTCGATACCGGCCGGACTGTGGTAGAACGACACTTCGGCGAAGGTGTCGTTGGCGTCCTCCAGAAGCCAATAGCACAACTGGACGAAGGACGGTCGCGCCGAAGCTTTGTGATTCCAACACTCCCTCATCAGGGCGTACAATTTGTCCGGGCAATTCTCTGGCCTCTCCATGATGCCACCGTTGATGACATATCTCAAGACCTGATCGTTCGACAAACCCTGGTAAGGCTGCGACGCCAAAGTCGCCATTTCCCAAAGGACCACCCCATAACTCCATACGTCGCTATTGCTCGTGAACACGCCGTCTTTCAGGCTCTCAGGTGCCATCCAGCGTACCGGCAGCAGGCCCTTTGTGCCCTTTCGGTAATAGTCGGTCTCATAAATGTCTCTCGTCATACCAAAATCACCGATTTTCACCGTCAGATCCTCCGCCACCATGCAATTGCGGGCGGCCAAGTCCCGATGCACGAATTTCTTCGCGGCAAGGTATGCCATGCCATCCGCAATTTCAATGGCCATTTGGAGGCTCTGTTTAAGTGACGGCGGTTGCCGTGCCGATGTCGATGCGGCCACTTCGGAGTCGGGACGGTGCGAGCGTAGATACGTTTTCAGATCTCCGTTCGCCATCAACTCCATAATGACCAATGTCGGTTGACCCTGAGACACAACCCCGAGCAGGCGCACAACGTGGGTGGTGTCGAAAGCTTTCATCACCGAGGCCTCGTTCAGGAACTCCAAACGTTCTCTGCAACAACGAGAACACAACACAAAAATAATATTGCGATCAAGTGACGGGCTGCGAAATTCCTTACCTGTTGGTGGCGTGTTCATTCACAGTTTTGACGGCACATCTAGTGCTCGGCTTACCGCGAATATCTAAGCCTATCCCCTCGTAGACCATACCGAAACTTCCCTGTCCCAATTCCCGGATCAGTTCGACCCTTCTTCTAGGAACTTCCCAGTCGTCCGGGACATACACACTAGGAACGTATTCTGGATTAACTGACGGTATTAGACGGATGCTCTCCCGGTCGGCTCTGTTTTTCCGATAAAACAAGAAGCAGACTATTGCCGTAATCTGCAAAATTTACCAAACGATGAGATGAAATTTGAACCGTCGAAATAGGAACTTCTATATTACCAATACTCCCAGAACTGAAATCGTTATCACCGTCCCGGATATTTTTGACGATTCCTCGATGTAGAAATAGCTGTACGGCGAATAATTTTCGAATCCTGCAGCGGAAGTTGCGCAAACTCTCACACTGTAGTTGCCAGGGAGGAGATTTTTAATCAGATGTACACGATTTTGGCTCATGAACGTGTTATGTGTGATGCAGTCTCCGGAAGGCTTACTCTGCAAAAAAATGAACGAATCGTTATAACTAATTAAAAAGAGGATTCGAGTTACGTACGTTTTCGTTATCGAGTCTTTTGTATTGTATCGAATAACTGTAAATTTCCCCGTTAGGGTCAACTGGGTCGTCCCAAGTGATTGAAACAAACTCGCTGCTTTGGTTAGTGATATGGACGGACTTGATATCATCCGCGTCTTTCTTAGCTAGAGTCCTCTCGATTTTTGGTGAAGTGTTGCTGCAATTATTGTCAATATCGTCGGGGCCTTCCCTCTCCCTACAAGCCTGCACCAGTATCTCGTAGTTGGTGTAATGGTGTAAATTGGTAATGTAGAATTCGGTTTGAGACGTTGTGTAATTGAACGATTCCCAGACTTTCGTCCCAGGTTCGGTCCGATTCTCGATACTGTTGCTGTTGGAATTGTGCATCGGGTTGAAATTGTTGTTGGGAAAAGTGTTGTAGGTTTCTCGAGGGGTCTCCCGTTTGGCTCTCTTAACGTAAACTTCATTTTGCAAATCGTCTTCGAATTTTATTCGATTGCTCTCCTCAATATCGTCAAAACTGGAGGTCGAAGGTTTCTTCTCGTCACAGGGACAAGTGTCGTTAGTTACGGGAGTTGACGCCGTATCCGGAGTGTTGTGTTTCACATCACGTTTAGGGGTTGTCGCTGGAAAATCGTTAATAATTACACACTTCGCACTTTTCTCCAATTAGGCGCTAAGTACTCACTGCAGTAATCGATTTGTTCGCTCAGGACTCTAGTCATCTTCTGCTTCTTGCCGGAAACGAAATAAAATGTGACGTTGCCGTTTGGTCTAATCGGCGGTTTCCAGGTGACTCTCAAAGCATCACTGGCATTACTTTTCACTTCGACGCGATAAGGACCAGACGGTACTGCGGAATAAAATCGTTATTGTACAATGGTACAGGAAAGTCGTGAGTCGAGATTTACCTGACGGTTGAGTCCTGAAATATATAATGGGGCTTTGGGCTCCTTTAGTTTCCTTGGCAATTGTGTAAGTCTTAACGTAAAACGCATATCGCGTATAGGGTTTCAGTTGTAAAAGGGGGTGAGTGACCACGGGATCGGTGTTTGTGACGTCGTCCAATCGCCACCTGGATTAAAAGCGCAACTTAATAAAATAACATACCGAGCGACCACCGGCGCGGCGGTTCTCAAATAAATCGAGTCGAAAGCGCTTACCCATCCCCTCCACAGGCGTCACGTCCGTCATACATTTTAATTTCTTTATGTGTATCAGGTGCTTCGATTAAGTATACTATGTAACCGAGCAGTTTACGAGGATCTGGCATATCAAATTGTTTCCAATTTAAAATCGCGCCTTTACTAGAAGTACTCCCAACACTGACTTCTAATTCTACGACGTCACCTTCGAAAATAAGAGAAGAACCAAATTTAGACACCACATATTATTTGCGTGAATCGAATGATGAATGAATGAAAAATTTGCAGAAACTCACAGGCAATTTTGTCGCCATTCGAATTGGAAGCGACTTCTAGGTCGGTGAAGTTGGCAAGACCCGCTTTTCGCTGCAGAGTTATGATTTTATCCAGACATAATTTCGGATTAAAGTGGAAAAAGAGACTGCCCCTTTCGATAGATATAGTTTTGTTGTTACCCCAGTCCCACAAATCTTGAAGATTCTGGTTGTCGAGAACGACGAAGACGTACTTTTGGCTTTCCAAGTGATCACCCTTGATACGCTTTAGATTCTTTAGGAAGTTGAGAGAAACCAGTGGAAACGAACGTACCACCTTGAGGTAGCCTTGAATTTCTTCTATCATGCTCAGATTCTCTTCGAGCTCATTCACCACATTTCCTAGAACATCCATTTAAATTTTATCTACATTCAAACCGTTAACGTGTAGGCAGGTACTCACTTCCGCCGCGTATTTGGATTTCTAGAGAGCCATGGATGTGAGTGCACCCCCTGAATTGTTTGGCCAAGCTTATACTGTCCACGTTTCCACCGTCACACTTTTTCTTACAACCACCTACGTAACGTATAATATGTATACAGATATGTTTGATCGCGGAATAATAATTGAAAATTTAAACGTGTTTGCGTAAGAGAGTGAATAGAAAAAGTTGGACAAACCTTTGCACTGTATGCAAGTGTGGTTATTATCCCCCATATAATCGGTGGGACATTGGAGAACGCACGATTTCTCGTGGATTTTATACGGATGTTCCGAGTCGCTCCTCGAATGCAGATCGATAGGCTTAACCATGTTTATGCACTGACTGCGGGTGACGCACCTCCTTTCGAGAAACTGCATCGAAAAATGTTTGCCCGTTGAAATCGCGTCTAAATTGGTACACACGCCGGACGGCGTTCATTAATGCGTTTTATATTTACCTTGTAGCGATCGTCTTGGCAATGGGATATGCATTTGCGATTGACATCCGATCCAATGTTTAGCTGTTTACAGACCGTGCAGGCGTGTGTGTCGTTGACGGCGCATCCCCCCAGACAGGTGCTGCTGCAGCACTGGCCGTTCGCGTTGCACGAGTGCTTGCACTCGGCGGGGCAGATCTTCTGGCAGTGCAGGCGGTTCCAGCAGAGGTGCCGGTTCCTGGTGGTGCCGCCGGGGGCGGCGGCGGGCGCCTTCGGGCACTTGAGCGCGTTGGCCGTCTCGTCGTCGGCCTTCTCGTCGCCCGGACAGATCGGGCACTCGTTCTCGGGCTTGAGGCTTTTTATGAAATGGCCACTCTCTGGGGCGATCAGGTCCCAATTGATCGAGTTCAGGAAACACAACGAGGGGTTCTTGTCGATCCGTATGAGTCCGCGCGTGATGTCGGTCAGCGAGTACAGGGCGATTTCCTGCAAACTGGACATTTCGAACACGACGAAGGCGTAATTGAAAAACGTCATTTGGCCGCGGATGACGGCCAAATTAGGAAATAGCTGCCCTATGCTGCGCAGACCGTTCACTCTGTACAGTAATAAATAGTCGGTGATTTCAGTCAATAGGGGGAAAGTTTTGTGGGAGAGCAACGTCTCGTTGACGTTGTCGAAGAGCAGGATTTGGACGAATCCTTCCACTACTCGGCAGCCCTCCAGCTTCTCGAACGACTCCAGCGTGTTCCTGATGTCGACGCTCTTGCAGACTGAAACGACAAATACATCAAGTCAGATCAAACATTTTTGGCATCATGACCGCAAAAATTCCCATCGGAATATATAAATGATGATGATGATGATGATTATGTGGCTGTTTCAATCCAAAATAAAGCAAGAGAGCTAGAGCCGGGCTGTTGTCGGAGACACAACATTCCAGATGTGATAAAACCGTTTGTAACAAACACCTGAGCCTGTGTGGCTGGTTAGCCCGAGTCTGAGTCTGAGCCGGCCGGTGTCGATGCCGGTGATTGAAATCTGAAGTGTATACGACGTGGCATTTAAGCACTTAACAAAAATGACCCGACAGTTTTTAATGAAAGGAGCCAAGGCGGTGGTCTTGGGTCTCTCGCTCCTCGACTCAACTCGAGACTCGAGGATAGTTCAGGGCGTCTAGCCGGAAGCGCGGGGCATTTTTTCGCCACGGCAGGCCGTATAATGCCGTGCATGATGCGCGCCGTTTCTGCACGGCCAGGTTGAGCGATCTCTGGCGGTATTATTATCATCAGGTGTGGACCGGAGTCGAGGTCAATTTTGTAATTGTGCAGTGTAAACAAATAAAGAGCAAAGTGTAGTGAATGTGTGGTTGCGTAACTCGAATTGCGTGATTCAATTTGCGGCCATTTCGTTTCGGTTTTGGCAAAACGGCCAAGCCGTCGCGGCGCGAGGGGCCGCGATCAAAGTCAAACCGAAACTTGTGGGCGCACACGACGACAAACCGAGACCGAAACCGAACCGTAAACCGATCCGTTTTGTGTGAACGTTCGTCCCGATCCCCGATCGGCGTTCGTTAAAGATGATTAGGGGCGGCATCAGACTAGTTATGAACTAAGAGAGGTCGTGAGATTGAAGAAGCCTACAAGAATGCGACCGTCCGGAATGCAGTTTAGCGCTCGGAATTCGCGAGAGACGCTGTGTTTGTGCAGCCCAACGGGGTTACTGGCCATCTGAAGGACACCATCAGTGGAGTAGTTGCCGTTTATTAGCTTAGGTGTTGCAATTAAAACTAATTCAAATCACCCTCGGCGCGAATTAAAAGTCAATAGAAGTCAATTGCGACAGCGCGGACCGGGGCCGGCCTTTTGAGGCGACAATTTTTACAACGCGCATTTAATAATATCACTCGCGGCCGCCGCGCTCATATTTATATATTGTAAATTTATTTAAAGGTGATCGAAATTTTTTAACGCTGATGTAACCAACCGACAAACCTACCGACCGAAGATATTCATTAATTAATATACTCGTGCTGGGACTAGACTCGAAAAAAAAAACACCATAAATTAACAGAAAAACGGAGAGAAGTTCAAGTTTATCAACCTTGTAACCGATTTCTTCGATACGACCGTTTCCGCAAAATCGCACGCCTCTGTCTGCATCAAAAGTATTATAAGAGCGAGGCGAGGTGAGGCGATGCGATGCGGGGCGGACGATATTCAAGAACGACGTTATTTTGCCTTCGGATCGAACGAGCGCATACAGCCGCAAACTTTTGCCTCGGATGATGCGCTCCGCTCTTTCCGGAAAATTCCTCATTACGAGAATCCCGCATCCCAGATTGCCTCTGCCAGTCTAACTCTGAACGGGACGGATAAAGATTAAAGAAGAATCGCGACCCTGACACAAGTCAATGTCAAATACGATCCACTCCACTATTTATTCCTCACCGATCGAACCGATCCGCTGTCGCTTATGTATATGTATGTCGCATGTATGTATTATGCGTTCCAATGGTTCAATCGTTAGCTCAACGGAAACGTGCGTGATAACGACGCCTCCGAACGCAACAGTAAACAGACTCGAAACCGCCAATTTCCTCCAAGACGGTAATTAAAACCGCCGACGGTGGGCAGACCGGAACAATATTTCGGCAATTATCGCGGTGGAGCATAATCAGTATATCGGCTTCGATTTCCCTTTGTGACTCCGTTTAGGGGCAAGTCATATGGTGACTTCCATCGGTACCTATGTTTATATTTCCGTATTCAGGATCGGTCTCCGCGTATGGTAATAACGTTTCCATGAAAATTCAGTTCGATTACTATTACAATTTGAGATGACGGGAATGTATTAGAGAAATCGTCATCGATTCCGGTTATCGGATCTCTTGGAGGTACCACCGAATGCGATAATGCATTAAGGCGAGAAAAATGTCGAAAATGTTCGTAGGTATGCATATAATTTCGAACAGGCTTCGAGGCCGGCCGAGGTGGTGTTGACTTGGTCATGGTCTACGGTCTACGGTCTACTCAGTAGTCATGCAGTGGCGGTACTCACTTCCAGCGTCATCCTTATGCTGGTCCAGGTCGGCCCTGGGCGACAAGTGTTTGGCGAGGGCGCCGGAGTCGACGGTGAGGACGGCGAGGATGGCGGCCCCGTAGAGCGCCAGCCCTAGGCCAAGCCAGCTGGAGGAGCGGCGCTGTTGGGCCGTGGAGGCAGTACCGGTCGCGGCCATCAGTGGCAATACATGGACATGGGTCCGCTGAGGCCCGAGCAAGGTTCGCTGAGTCGCGGCGCACAGAATTTCCGTAAACTTGTGACGCAACGCCCGATCAATGTAAACATGTTATTCACTCGGATCGGATGCCCAAAAATCAGCTCGACGGCACTCGCGACGGCTCTCTCGACCTGCAACACAAAAATCGACATTTCAGTATCGGCACGCACGATCGACTGGATCGAGGGATCCCTTTTACAACTAAGCGTCGCCATCACCATCACCAAACCGAACCAAAGCTGTGGGAAGCTCTCCTCCGAGAAAGAGCCCGTCCACTTAGCTCAGTTGGCAACAGTAACACTTCACCACACCTAACACATACCACCCAAGACATGAAGGGGGCCTTATGCACAGTCATTCTTCTTCGGTGAATGGCCAATGCTTCGTCTGTGTCTCGAACAATACACTGACGTATTATGGCCCGAGATGCAGCCGCCTTGAGATGAACAAGAGGAAGATAAATTGATAGGTGATGGGGAAGCAACTGTTAAATTACCGCAATTGGTTTTCGAGCCTATCACCGATGGCGCTTTAAATCCCAAAAAATTACTTCAATAGTACCGTCGTCGTCTGGTCCGTCGCCTGTTATTACTGAGACTTCCTCGCCCATCAAGATTTACATCGTTCCTTTATTAACCTGCCCGGGATCAAGATCAAAGTTCATCTCGACAATAAAATGCTAATAACGTTAGTTATTCGGCTTTTACTATAACCGGGCGACAATAGACCTCTCGTTATTTTATTACCAACTGAACACTTTATATTTACTTCTGTGGATACCTTATTTACTCGTACATACACACATAGGTATTACTATTACATAAAGGTTGAGATGATTATATTATATTATAACCAAGAACGGGAATGAGCGTACCTATTCAAATTGAAAGTCTATTGATGATGGGTGTAATCCTCCATCATCCTCGTCGTAATAATTTATTTCCTTGTTGAAATGAAAATCTCAAATGCGATATGAGCAGCTTTCAAGCGGTCGTTTTGTTCTAAAAATGTAAATGGAGACCGGAATCAATTCCGCCATGCACTTTATTCCGGCATTATTGGAAACATTCGCAGCCCGCGCTCATTGCCCGTAAGAAATAAAGAGCGTTGGGGCAAAAAAAATGAATAATTGAGCGAGAATCGAATCGATTTATCATCGTACAACAAAAATCGACCGATGATGGCGCGGCGGTGGCACGGGAATAAGTATTACCTAATTGAAAATTTCCTACAAACGTGGTCCCCTTTATCGTTTTATAGTTTATTAATGAAGTTCGGTTATGGCACCGGTCCCTGTTATCGGCTAATTTTGCATTTTATTATACCGTTGCTCGGTTTGGTTGTACCGAACAGGTTTTTAGAAATGCTGCAATCTTCACCGAATTCGATAAACAAAGAAACGCCTTCGCCAAAAACACAATCGCTGATAGGGATAGCGAACCGATCGGTCCCGTCATTTGCCCATCAGTCAGGAATCGATTAAATCGCAAATTAGTGGTGAAGAAATGGAAGGGTCTCATCAGCGGCAACGTCAAATATGTATAACTATAACCGATACTTTGGACGATTACGATCATAACGATACTTTTTTAGGATTAGACGGGTCGTCCTTTTCTGGGACACATGGTATGTATGCATATTGTGCATTGTTACGAGAATTACGACTGCTCTTTACGAGTGTTTATTTACATACGTGCATACATACTTATGAACACAATATGGACAATAAAATTCGGGGTATTTCGACACCGGAGCAAAAAGGGCCGTCGTCAAAAGCAGTCGATCTTGGCGGATGATAGACAAACTGATAAAGGTGCGCGCGTATGTTCATGAAGGAGGAAATGAAGTAATCGCCAGACTAAATAACGCGCTTTTCGAATAACACCGAACGTTTCATTCCTCCCACTTGATTGAATATCACTTCAACCCACACTTTTACTTTGCAATTACAACCAAGTTCATTCTGCTAAAAAGCGAAAAGCGGCGAGTAAACAATCTGGCAATTTGAATATTCATTTGCTTGTGGGATAAAAATTAGAAAACGTAACAGAAGTCATCTTTCGATTAATAAATTTACGAGCAAACGAAAAAAAACTGTGAAAGGCCCAAAATAAAACTATCCATTCCACAGTCTCCGATCTCGATGGCGGTATATATACATACGTTATGTTTCAACGTGAAGGTTTACTAGGAATATCAAAATGTTATATAATTAAACAGATTTTCCTATATACATGTTGTGTTTTGTTAATCTGGCACAATATCCTCTAATTATTTCGCACTTATCCCATTTGTATCGTTATATGACAAGACAATTAATTAACGCGACTAATTAATTAATTGCAAGGTTGCCTTTACTAAATTACTATAAATAACCCGCCGATGCTTCAAACATCCACAAACAAGTCGAAAAGTCGGAAAGAGAACAATAACAATAACTAATGATTTCGAAAAGTGCGTGCATACAATATCATATATGAAAGAGATATTTTTATGTAGGTATTACTGTTTATACTTATTTATTGTGTATTTATTTTTTATTACGTACACGATAATAACGTATATGACCGAAGAAGATGACCGACAGATAATTGCGAGCCTTGTGTAATAATATAATAATGTATAATGTATGTACGTTTGTAACCACATACCTATGATAATTATCGGGAGCAGGGCGATTATCGATCCGATCCGGCGCTTATTATCGTCGTTGCCCGTAAATCGGCACACATGTCGAGCTGTTGCCCTTTTAACTGACACAACTAGTGGGCACCGGTGGTGACGAGGACCGGGGCGACATTCGTCCGAGGCGGTCGCAACACAATGCGATATAATTGCCGTTTTCGCGCCATGGCTGTACACGAACTAGTGAGGGTTGCCGTTGCCCCGACATGACAATCTCCCTACCACTTCACCGAGTGTTTCAATATTGGCAACGAATCAGATCCCGGTTGACAAACGCTGCGTACTTGACATTATACGAATTCGATTCGCACTCGAGGGTAGCGCATGTATATGCATGCACGCATGCATCGCCGTTGCACGTCGAATTAATAAATAATAAATACGATATTGATATGGAATCGGAGCGATTCCGGATTCCCCCCGTGGGTAATGCGCTGCGAAAAACCGGCGGCGATATTGCGCGACCGACGCGGCGTTAAAACCGAAATCCGTTATTAATTAATTTCCGATCGGATTCGATCCGAAATAAAATCAAACAGAATGGGAGTACTGTACGTGTTTGCGATCCGTGCGTTTTCCCGTTCACCCCGGCTCATCTCCCCGGAGTTAATAATTTCGCGGTTTCGGCGCGAATTAGCAAATCGCCGAAACAAAAAAATAATGCAACAAGTCCGTTACTTTTGGAAGGGTGAATGACCCCGACCCCCGAACGGCGCGGGTAACGTGCGAGTACAACCCGAGCCGAAAGCTCGCCGCCGTTTTAACCCGTGCGAGCATCGCGAGCACTCGGACCGCCACTTTCGGTTAATTATTTCGCAATAAATAAACATCGAGGCGAGACGGCGCAATTTTACCTAAGAAAATATATACGATCGAATCGGAAAAAGTATGACATCATACGTTTTATCCGTACATCATACGAGAGCAGAGCAGTATAATAAAATGACCGATTAATTCGTCGCCTAATAAAAACAATGTAATGTAATTTTCTGTTCCAGGTTATAGGGCAATAGCTCATCAAAAGCTTATTGTGTATGCAAATTGTATCAGCGTTCGAGACAAAAACATATTCATTACCTCAAAGATGTCATTCAAAGTTTGTTCGACATTGGGAGGTCTACAATTGGGGGGTCTTTTGCGACCGCGACTCGTCATTTTCCATTTAAACTGGAGGAAAATCATGAGGAAATCAAAGCATACCTGATAGTTGCGTTTCTAAAATGATTAAATCTTACAAAACATGTCCTACACGAATTATTTTCGCTAGTATAGTTATCGCCCACAAATCACGGTTTTTAATCGAACATATGTACATATTTATACATGGCAACAAATGTTTTGCGGCGTAATGTAAACAAAAAAAGATTCTTCCAAGAGGCTCCTCATTATATTTATTCAGTTCAGATATAAATAAATAAAGAGGCATTAAAAATAATCAAATTGATAATTGATATCGTTCCATTTATAGTGTATACAGAGGTTTACTGCGCCCGTCCTCTTCTACTGCACTTAGTTGTAATAATACGACTTTATAACAACTGTTTATTTCTAATTAGATTTTCTGGATTTATTTTCGTCGCCGAATGAATAACATGACAATTCCACCCAAAAATAAATTCATGTGAGAACGAGATGGGTGGATATTTCGTCATTTTGAACAAACCTCTCTCAAGTGGGCGACGCAAATATTTCATTTGAAAAACACGAAAAATTCGCTCTTTATCATTCTAAACGAAGTAGCAAAAACCAACACCAATTCAATGGATGATAAAAGAAAAGGAAGAATTATCGATAGATGGGCGCATGAATGTGTGTAGTAGTAAACATAGTACGATAAGGCGACTTTATCTGGTACCTACTTATTATATTCGTATGCTATACTACGAATACCGCAAATTTATTTCTAATAAAAAAAAACATAGGTATCGCATGGACATAATCGATCCGTATTTTCGCACGTTATAATTATGTCTATCTTACATATAAAATAAATAAAGAAATACACGCGTAGTTGTAATGAATTTGTGTAAACTTACATTACGATGAGAAGATCTCCCGTTGTGGGGTGGTCTCTACTAGCGGCAGTCTCGAGTCTGCGAAATCTGAAAAGAGAAGAAAACCCAAGTTAGATTTAAATTTAGCCATGTACAATACGAAAATACTTGTTGCCACATATAACACAAATATAACGAAAAGACAAAAAGCACGATAAAAACACAATCCGGTCAGGAAGTCATAAAACGAAATACACGCACACCACGAACAGATTTAAAACTGACGTGCTGATCGGGCCGAAGTTGTCGTTGTCGCAGATTCCCGACAAAAACCACCTCCCGTTCGCTCCGAAACAAAATCGAATCAAACAAATAAAAACGGCGGAAAGATAACCGACATCGGCACCGAGCTTCTTGCCGGCACACGGGAGTGCGAATCTGATTTATTGATGGGCCCATAAAATATCGAGCAGTTCAATTAAACACCCGGTATTGCGTTCGGTTTATTTTCGACCGATCCGATGCGTCAGGTATTTCTGGAATTCGAAAACAAGTCATTATCATCATTTGCAAAAACAAGAGTCCCGTCGCCGCGGATAAGGAACTTAATCGGTGCCCCTGAAAGCCGACTACCTGACGATGTGTAAGATTTTATAGCGGCAACGCAATCCCCAGGTTCGGATATTCCGCATCTCCTCGACGCCTTTTATCTCATCTCTCTCTTTCTCTATCCGTCACTATACGGTCTCCTGCAGTCTGTCTTTGTCGCTTCAAAGCGAAATATGGGAAAACGATAGCAAAAGAACGCGCCCGGAGTATTATGTACGCGACTATATTTTATTTTATAAATAGGTATAAAACGTCGAGCGATCGGTTTAGTGTACTACAATCATATTAATAGTCCTCGCGCTAATAGCTGGGACGCGCTGGAATTATGATGGAAAAGTTGTAGTGGAGATAACGAGAATGTGTCTCTCAATTAACGCTGCCATAAAATAGACAGAAGCGATCCGTGTCTAAAATAAGCTCCATTCATTCACACAAATTTGACATCATCTCGTCGATGGAAAAAATACCTAAAATAAACACGTTATTCGTATTTATGTGTGGCGTAATTACCATTAGGTAATAGGTACGGGCAATTCCGGCGGGTTTTGCGCTCGTGGTTCGTCGAGACGAATTAACCGCGGCCTGTTTTGATTCGATCTATGTAACTCTAATGCAAGTTTGTGTAGTGTACATTATACGTAATCAAGACAAGATCACACTAATAATGATCCACGCGCAATCAATTTACTTCGAATGCCGATCAATTATAAAGGCTGAATAGCCAACTACCTAGCATTAGGTATTTTGCAACCGTTTGCAACGTAATTTAATTGATAATTAGTTATTAAAATAACGAGTATTTATCGAGGTGCCGTGCGTTTTATATGCGAATCGAATTCCATAAATCAGGACGATTTCGTCATTTTATTAAACAATTCTTCCACATGATGTTTAATTATGGTGAAAAACACGTATAAACGAGAATTATTATACTCGAGTGTTTTTATAGAATACAAATATACACGAATGTATAAACGGGTCAAGTTCATGCGAATTGTGCCCAGTTTCTCTGATAACGACTCCACAGAAGGTTACGGGAAATTTTCGTCTACGAACAGCCGCAAACGCGCTACCAAAGACGGGTTAATTAAAATGCGTAATTTGAGTCGGAAAAATCACAAAAAATACTGCGCCCTGTTACGTGGCGGCTTTTTGTGCACTCGAAAAATTCCATAAATTGTTATTTTTTCAGTGTAATTTTATTATTAGGAGACACATCGGATGCGCTCGGTCCAAGCCGATAAAATACGTTCTTCACGTCAACTACGTCGATCTTACGGGGTTTCTTGATTATGGGATATCGACATTATGGCCTTTCGAGATTTTGGAGTTTTCAGATTATAGTCTTTTGAGATTATAATTACTCACCGTACTTTACAAATATACACACAGGATCAGCATGATTTATCGGACATCACGTTCGCTTATAGCAACTAATGTCATCCACATAAATAGAAAAATAAGAGAAAAAAAATCGATGTTATTAATGGTGAGCGACGGTGGGAATTCGGGCCATTTCCGGGATCCGGAATCCGCGGCCGGGTCCCATCACCGGATTAGCGCAACAGGATTTGTTGTAAAACCGCGCGGATAGAAAGTCGATCGCACCGGTTCGGTTTCGAACTGGACACGACAATTACCCATCGCCACATACCTTGGTCACAGTCGATGATTATTGCAGATCCAGATCTAAATCGACGTGAATTAATGCGCCTCCGACTCCCGGAGCCCATCACCTCCGGATTGCTTTAATTAATAATTGGGCCCGGTTATATTTATCAACAATTATCGGATTATCACGCGGCCATCATAATCATCAATTCGCCGCTCTAGCAAATATGCCTCTTTCTCTCTCTTTCTTTCTCCACATCCGCGGACAGATTAAAATTCTTAATTCATAACCTCGACTGATCGGACTAATTAATTACCCTAGACCGATTGCGGCGATAATACTATAAGACGTTATAATGATGATGTATTATAGTATAAGTTGTAGTAAGAGCGTAAGAGAAAAGTGAAAAGAAAATTTGTAAGGAGTCGTATGTAGTAAAATCGAATGTGGATTTAAAATTAGAGTGGTGGCGTTGTAAGAGACCTTGCCCGATGCTTTCTCCCCCAGTTTTGCGTGGAAACCATCTAAGGATGTGCTATTTTCGACCTTGTTTGCGACGCCGCCTCCTCTTAATTCACACTTTTCCCTGCCCACGCGTCCCACGATCGTCCTTTTCCCCATTTAAGCTGAAATTCACCGCAACGGGAACTTTAAATTTAACTCAACAATCCTAATAGCCATCACATCGGGTCTCGACGAAAACAAGCGGCCGCAAATAGACGCGGCCAAAAATATCCCTTTTGTGTAATGCAATTACGACAATCGCATCAGGTCAATCAGGACCGTTCGCGGTTCCATTCACGAACGCCCGGCCGAGAGAGATCTCGTCAGGTGATGCGATGCCGATCGTCGCCGGTCGCGAAAATTGCGCTTTCGGGTGTACGCAGAGGGGGGACCGTCCGAAAATCGCGTGGCTTCCTGGGTGGGCCCCGCGGACGCCGCCTGGGTATAACCCGGCCACAAAGAGGCCGACAAAACGTAAAAATTTACATTAGTTTTTCCAGAACAAAAAACCCGAGACCGATTTAGGACACGAGTAAACTGTCTATCCCCGATCCTTGTGAACGAAGGTCATCATCAGATCGTACGCTGATAAGATAAGTTATCGCGCCACCAGCAGACTCATCATCATCATAATCATCATCGCCAGACTAGAATCTAATATTAAGCTGTTGTTTTTCATTTCGATACAAACAAAGCGAGCAGGTCGGCTCTGTCCCTCTCTCTCTTTGTCTATCTAGGACTCGGTCGCATTCTTGGTCTTGCATTGAATTCGGCGATTTCTCGCCAACGGTGCCAAAATAAAAGAGCGAAAAACGACGCACCATCAGGTGTAATATCTGATCGAAATCTAAAACGACAGCAGGTATACAAATATGGCCAGCTAATGCATTTCGGAGTCGCGTTCACTCAAAAGTAGAAAACCAGATGAAACTAAAAAGAGGATCGGGATTGAGTGAACGTTAATTTATGTAAATAAATAATTGTTCTTGTCGGCTGTCACTTTTTTCACCGTCCGTTCCTTTTGCACTCTTGCATTACTTATGCAAAGCGACTCCGCATTCGTGTAGATTAAATCGAATGCTCCGGGAGTGCGCGGAGCTCCGGGCCATCGGCGTCGACGGATTTTTCCAAAATCGAAGAACGCGGCAACCTGAAGAACGGACCGGCCGCCTACCGCCTCCGACCGGACTGAAGCCGCCTGAAAACGTCCGAATGCATTCGCTGACGCAAGTGTGATGTAATCGCCGATGAGAAAGTCGACAGTCTGAAGATACCAATAACCTCTCTCACCAGGCTCATATTCGCGTCCCCCGAACACAACAACACAACGTACCGTACAGTACTCGCCAACCGTGCGATGCATGCATACATACGCGAACTTCAAGCGATGCGCGAATGAGGACGGACAAGAAACGGTGACGTCTGACGTCCTTTTATTATAATAATTGGTCGTTATTGACGGTAATAAATCGAGTTCGAAAATGACATTTTCCAAGCCTACATAACGTATCTAATAGAGTACGGCTCGTATATGAGGCGCACATGTACACGGACATGGGTAGAGGCCTCGAGGATTTACACGAGGGTCAATTATTGCTGCTCCAAGATATTACCGTGAGACAAAGTTCAATCAACAATTTGTTTGGTATGTCCTAGATCGCGCGGGCTTATATACCATACCGTCACGTGGCGATTCCCCGACGACGCATTTGGATCACGGATATATCGTATGGTACATAACGCGGCAGAGCCAACGAGAGGGTACAACAAAACAATTACGTGGCCAGTTTGTGCATGCAATACTATCGCGACATTTCAGAAGCGCATGCAGACAACAACAACAAGAAAAGACGCGACGCAGTGCATCGCATACTGTCTAATTAAAACCGAACGACGAGAGGACGAGAGGACGAGACGAGACGCGGGATGAGACGGACGGACAACGTGAGCGGTCCGAAAATTTATCTCGTTCCCATACGACGCCGTGAACCCGATACCTTTTACCTCTACCAACCACCGACGGTTTCGAGCTCGACTCGCTGGCACGTTATATACACAAACAACCGGATGTCCGGCTTGATAACAATACATATGAGTTTTGTTCACTTCATTCACAAACGGTTTTCTCAATGAAACCACATAAATCTCGGTCGAGAAACCAGTTGTGGAAGCACAGACAATATCAGCGGTTTAACCAGTTGATCGATTTGTGGTCAAAATTGAAAAAGACCGAACTATAACGATACACCACAAATACGAAGCGATCGTTATCATTTATCATCCACATGCCTACATGCATACTATAAATTCCCGCATACCCGTAATATAAAATATAACAAAAGCGCGAAAATTCTGAATCTGATGAAAGATCGTTAACCTTACGAGTAGCGTTTATGTTATAAGTGACCCGAAAGTGGACTATTGATTTCCCTCTTTATCATGTACTTAAATAACTCCGAGGAATTCCTAGTTTAGTTCCCAAAACAAATACATAAGCGGATTGTAAACACGATGCACAGAACGGGTCGTTCCGAGTTAATTAAGTACGTACTCCTAATTGGGGGAATGCGATTAAAATCACGGCTCATTCAGTAAAAGCTCTCGCATCGGAGAAAAATTTCATATTAGAGACCTTGAACTGTACCGTCGCAATTAATAATTAACACCCCCTGATACACCTGATCACTTCATATCACGGGTGTAAAAATAGGTTTGAATGGAAAGATATTTCGAACCAACAGTACCATCAGTACCTTTTTACTGTATAGATCCGTATACATACATATATTATTAATGACACGTTAGTGCTATTGTCGGCGACACCCTTTTCTCCATAATTCACAATAATTTTTTCGCATTGAATTTCAATAAGTTGGTAAATTGCACCGGGCGATAATTTTTCTGTTAGTTTTGCGAATATTTATCAAATACGAATTGCTTACATTGCCGAAATACGCACCGTTAAGCTTGAACAATCAACTGTAAAAACACACATTTATAGCGAAAATCAATCAAATCCATTATCTATCGTTACTTACGTATGCGCATACGTATGTATATACGGTATTGTCGTAAATGCTCGTTGTGGTAGGTACACAAAAAGTCCCACGATTAGCCGTCATTTAACAGCGTACTTTTAATGAGCTAAGTGGCAGTATAAGTAATTAAATGCGGGGCACGTCACTGATAGGTACGTACACGTATGTTATGTTACATACATATTGTACATATGTACTACTCGTATTAACGAACACATACATACACACACACACACACACACATATATATGTATATACACCACACACATCATAAGCATAATACGGAGGGTGTACGAATTTCTGGGTCGATTTTGAAAATTGTTATTTCTGATCCAACTCCCGGACAATTGTTGAGGTCAAACTGGAGACAGCGTGTCGCCCGGGAAAATTTATATGTTTGTAAATAAATTGTTGTGTTCGGTTCTTGGCAAACTCTCCTCCACTCGATCTACCAAGAAATTACTTTCCGAGTGTATATTTATTAGAGGATTGCAATAATTCCCAACGGCGCGCTTGCCATCATGGTGGACTGTGGATTTATTATTTTCTACTACAGTCAGTACTATACTACAGTTCCGGCGTGGTTGTAGGTAGGTATGTATACATAATACACCCGTGCATCGCAAGCCGATTTTAAAACAATGCAACATAAACTATTCCACATAGCAACAAAATTTTCATACGCGAATAATATCGATTGCGGAATTCAGTTTTTACACACCTGTTTGCGATAATTATCACCATTCATCGGCGGTGATGATGTTGATGATGATGTGATATGTGATTGACAAAATAAACAACCTATTATTAATGTACATAAACGCATATAAACCATTCGACGATCATATTCGATGTTTGCTTTAGTTTCATTTCAATCTATCGGTGCATAGTGCATTATTATTATCACACACACGAGAAATCGAACCGATTTAGCCAATACCCCATCGAAGACCGATGCAGAAACGAATAGTGACGTTATGCCATAATAATGCATTCCCATAGTACTTATAGTAGTATACTATATACAGCATTACCATCGATAGGTGTATTAAAACAATATTTATGTCCCGGTACACGGTACATGAATAAAACATTAAAAAGAAATCACATATTCATAACCCTTTTTAACATGAGCGTATTACAATTAAAAACAAAAATAGGATACACGACTGCGAGGCGGATTTAAAACGCCTCCACGACGACGATGATGATGATGATGACGATGATGATGAAATCCGCAAACTGTAATGAAAGGTCGTTAATTGCTGGAGCATTAAATTTGCAGAAAGGATTTCTCACACACGTGTCTGAAACTGTAGGGCTGCTTCCGGCGGGACGGCTTCGAACGAACGGAAACGGTTTTTTATTTTATTTGCAGCGGAAACAGCTGGCGCAACTTTGCAAAAATTAACGAACGCACAGACAACTGGACCGTGATGATGTCCATAAACAATAGGAACGTGTGCGGACTTTTTTCGAAAAATGAATGGGCGAAATCCTCGCATATTTCCGTGAATGGGACTCGGCGTACATCTTTCGTGGATTGACTGCACACACGCGGCTCCCCGATGAGGCAGGTGCGCCGCGCTCAATGGAGGCGCCGCCGTATCGATAGCACGAGGCGCGAATCGATAATACCCGTCCTCAAAAAAATCCGCGCACCGCCACCATCGACTCTGCAATCGGCGGACGCGTCCGATCGGAAGTGAGCGTGCATCGACGTAAACGAATATCGCCGGTTATGAATAGCAAATAAATGTTGTTTACATTGCGGCCGACGATAAGAGATCGGCGCGGAGATTAGCGCCGCTGATGATGATTGCGATGATGATGATGGCTGCTCGCGTGAGGTACCGGCGTTTCGTCACCGCTTTCGCGCGGGCCTTCGGCCGATCCGCGGGCCCCATCGGGCCGAAAGCGCCGCGACCGCCGACTCCGGGGGGTGGCGCGCACTAGCCGCGAGGGTTGCATCGCCGGCAATTTCTATAAATGAGTGCAACGGAGCACGTGGCCTCGCCACGCCCCGACCGTACTACACGTTACTCCATAGTGGGGAGGCGAATGTTATGACGGCGATCCGAATCAATACCCCGCAACAACATTGCAGACGCCACCCGAGGCCGCCGGCCCGACCCCGAGGAAGCGCAGGGGGCGACCCGGAACGCCCGTCACGCCGCGCGGGTCCGGGGGCGGCGGGAACGGGCGAGCCGGCTCGGGGAGGCGAAGCCAAGGCGATACGTCAAACCGGGCCAGGGCCCCGCCGCGAAGTGCTCACTCACGGTATTTACGTAAACAAACTACTTAGCACTAGAATAGGTGATAGGTATAACGGTGCGCACGGCGCGGCAATAACGTGCACGTTTGCCTTCCCGCTTTGCCTATACGAAGTGCGGCTTTGCGGCATCGTGCAGAGCCGATCGCAATTGCCCGGTTTTTAATTGGGGACGGTAATTGAGTCGGTTACCTACTTCGAAAGTCCCCTGACGCGACAACATCTCGACTCCTCCGGCCTCCGGACTGGACGGCGGCGGCGATTATCACGGTGGTGATGGTGATGATGATGATGATGATGATGCGGTCTGCTTTGATGCGGTCGTGTTGTTGTGTGTACACACGATGCACTTATCTGGTCGACGCACCACGGCGACGGCGACGTCCTGCCGCCGAAACGGCAATGGCTCGCACCGGGCTGGCGAAATCGTCTTTCGCGTGAATCGCGGAACGGACTCGTACTATTATTGCACAATTGATCCACCAAACAACGTCGTATACACTTCATCCACCATGCTTACTGGAGTTACATACAACTTTACTAATATTTGTTTGGCGATTGCGTTGTACGGTGCGGCGTTGCCGCTGTGCGCCGACCGTGAGGCCTTTCACTCCTACGGCCGGCCCGATCGTCATCACCTGCCCGACTACCCGGAGGATCGGCGATTGATCTCGGCGCGTTTTTTCCGTCGGCCGGCGCGTTTCCCCAGAGGAACCGCGACGGGCTTTCGCGTAAAAGCGCACATAGGCAACGCAGGAGCGGGTATTTTCACCTCCACCCGACGAAGCCCACATCGGTGCGCAGGATCCGACGCGCTTTCGGCTTTCCCGGCGCAGACCGAGACGGACGCCTGTGCGGCCGGTGTGCGCGAGCGAGAGGCGACGATCGAAGACGAACCGCGGACGGAAGACTACCTAGGTGGCGACATCTCTCGGCGATCATGGGAAAAAGCCCGAAAGCGCCGACGGTCACCTACTAGTCCGATCGACGATCGGCGGAATGTGCGCTCTTTGAAAAACTCATCCATTGATGAAAAAAATTCAAATTCCCACGGTTGTAAGTACCTACCGCATACCGTACCGATATTCACTATAACACTACGCTCCGCCGTCCTTTTATTATGCTTATAGTCGTCTTATAGTCATATACGAGACGACTTTTATTCGATAGGTCGATTTACTCGCCCAATGTGCGGTTGCACAATTTAATGTGCTGAAAACCGACCAATTGGGGTGCACATCCGGTGGTCGACCGGTTCTATAAAATCGGCGAGGCTCCAAGTCGAATAAGAAAAAACTGGTTTCCGTGCGTTATGTGCATGTTTTGCGGTTTTATGTTTAAATGAGAGTGGGCTTAGAACAAATAGCGTGCTTTGCCACCCTTCCCTCGGTTTTATTGCCATTTTCTACCTGCTAACTCGCTTTGCAATTCGTTAAATCCTCAGTACAGTACATGCGAGTCGCGATTCTGGTTGGGTGGCCTTTTGTATTGGACGAAATGCAGATCCTAATAAGCGAAACTAAACGAAAGGAAGCGAAATCTTTGAAAAATAAGAATAATATATTAATTACAGTAATAATATGTATTTACACTATTTAGGTAATTAAGTAAATATTGGAGTAAACATTATTCTGGCGTTATTATAATTAGGTACATATTACAGTGAAATATGTATTTAGGTATGATATAAAATATATAAATGCTTTATTTAACTGGTAGATATATATAGTTTTGACACTTGTTTAACATAGGTATTAGGTATACATCTCATCTCATCTTTTCTCCATACGAAAATAGTATTATTTATATAGATAGGTATAGCTTATTGGCAAGAGAGACAATAATGGAAGCAATAAATAATAAATAATTAAATAATTCATCGATGAATATGAATACTGACATTTCCATCAGGCAATTTTTTCATCAAGTTCCACACCTCAATTTTTGTCATATTAATCACACTAATATCATTAATGGCCAAAATCTCGTCTCCCAAAGACAAATCACCGCTCTTTTCAGCTGCACCTCCTAGAATAGTAAAATAAATTCAACATTTATGTAGATTAGTATGGCGTAAAAGTAGACCATTAGCTCACCTTGAAAAATTTTCTTTACTGTTAGAGGTAAATCACCTTGAGGTGAGTCTTTGCCACCCTCCATACTAAAACCTAATCCAGGGCCGTCTTTAATTAAACCCACGACATGTGTGACAGTTTTTGCGGCCGCCTGCGATGCTACAGGAGGTGCATCATTATTATTAATATTATTATTGATGACGTCTGCAAAGAGAGTTATTAGTCCAAGTGTTATTATTTCCCGCTGCAAGCTGCACGCCGGGTTGTAAAATTTTATATTTACTTTTCAATTCGGGAAACGATTTCCGCTGTGGAGAGGTTACGATCTCGCCTTTGCTGTCTTCCACTATTAAAACGAATTTAGCGACGGTTTCCTGGGTTTCATGGGGAAACAAGTTTTTTAATATTAAAATAAGCGTCAAAGAGTTATTAATTACCTTCAACATGTCCACAGATTCGGCATGCGTTTTCCCGCCGGTGTTTTTCCCATTGATGGAAATTATTTTATCGCCCTTTTTCAATTGCCCATCGATTTGCGCTACGCTCCCGTGCCGAATTTTATGCACCTATAAAATGGAATAAAATCACAATAGAGAAAACAATCAAACGCATGTAATAATGACCGACCGTAATTTCCTTAGTTTCGTAATCAGTCCCGCCCGCTAAGGTGATTCCGATACTTCCCCCGATGAATTTCGGACTCAAAATGATTTTCCTCCTATTAGTCCCGACAATGACGACCGGCTCGTCTATCGCCGATGTCACCATCGTCTTCTCCTCGCTTTTCGTAACAGTCTTAATTATTGCTCCGATCTTTTCTTTCGGTTTAACGCTACTTTCTACTTTGTTGCGTCTCAGTTCGATTTTCTTCATTTCCGCCGGCCGTTTTTTACTGCTAAGGGCTGCCGAGGGTGACTGGTTCTGGGGGAGGGGCGTCGGCGGTGTCGAGCCGAACTTTTCGAAACTTTTCCTCAAATCGGTCACGCTCATCGACTTTTCGTTACGCAACGACAAACTCGTTGTGCGTGGCGAGTCCAACTTGCGATCAATTTTTAGAGGAGAGACGCCCGACAGCGATTTGTTGTGGGGAGGAAGGGCCGAAGGGCGGACCACTTTCGTCGGTGGCGCCAGGGGCGGCTTCGAGGGTACCACTTTTGCAAAAGAAAATAATCAAAACAACAACAACGATTTGAGATAACCCACTCACCGATAAACTTCTCTGATGCCGGAAGCTTTTCTTCTTCAAGGACGGCTACAATTTTAGGCTCTTCTACAACAATAGGAGGTTTTTCCACGATTTTCTCAATCGGTTGAGGCGGAATTTCCTCAATAGGTTCCGGCTTGTCGGCAGTGATTATCGGGGGTGAGCTCTCCCCGTTTTCCTCTAGTTTCCGTTGGATGACCGGCGATCCAACTTTCAGATCTCTCCCGCTCCTGCACTTCGCCGAAGCCAAGATGTTCTTCCTGTTGATGGCCTCGACGCTGGCCGCCTTCAGCAGCCTCGACTGCAGCGTGGCCAGCTTTTCCGCGTCCTGTTCGCCGGACTTCCTCGGACTCGACTCGTAATAGAGCATATCGACCGACCGGGTCGGCGACGGGGGCGGCGAGCACCTCGAGACGTAACTCGATTGACTGGAGCTGACGGCCGAATCGTTGTCACTTTCGTCCTCGGACTTCCCCAGATCTTTATGCAATCTCGACACGTAACTGGGCGATTCCGGCTTGCCCGCCCTGTAGTAAGTCGACTCTTTCATTTTCGACTTGAAGGAGCTCGTGAGATAATCGAAACTGCAGTCGGAACGGGTCGGAGAAGTGATGCTCTCGAGCGATTTCGGCGCGTCCGACAATTCGTCACTGTCGCTCTTCGATTTGAACTTTTCCGGGGTCGAAGTCACCCCGATCACCGCCTGCTCCGTTTTGGTTCGATTAGTGGCCGCTGGGTAGACCTGGAGGCTTTTGCGCTTGAAAGCCGGCGAATATTTGGGGAGGGTCGTCGCGGCGGTCGGTGACGGCCACGTCGGCTTTGAGGGTGAAATGGTCGTTTCGATTTCCGAGTGGCGTGCGAAATTGCGCCTAGTTGGGCCGTCGATTTCGGCCTCCAGGACGATGGGGGCGGTGATTATTTCGGGTATTGTGACCGATGCGGGCGCTACCTCGTTTTCGGCGATGTGCTCCGGTATGACGAGGCCCTTCAGTTTGGACAGGCCCTTGCGGCGCTGCTCGACCATGATCGACCAGCGGTCGTGCTTCTGCTTCGAGATCGCGCTCATGTCGATGAGGCTCTGCGATCGCGCGTGCAGCACCGGCTCCAGCCTCAATTCCACCTCGCCGTCGCCGTTTTTAGTCATGCAGCTGAGATCACTGTTCGACACACTGTTCATCTTGTTCAACGGGCTACTTTGTATGACGGGCGCACTGGAGAAATCGGTGAAGGAACTTCGGTTTTGACTCGGATTCACACTGTATGGCTTCATTTTCGGTTCGACGTTCAACTGGTAGGTGCCGAAAAGGGGAGTCTGGCAGTTGTTGAAGTCGGGGGAGTCGGGACCGGCCGACTCGACGTAATCTGGGAACTCGTGCCCGTCAGGTGGCTGCCTTGAGTCACTTGGTAGAGTTTCCATCTTGCCATTGAACTCTGCAAGCACAAAGTAATCTGAATTACATAAAATTCGACGCTCGATCGACTGAAATTTCTGCGACGGCCGAAACCGGACTGATTCCATTCCGCTAATTATCGCCATCGATCGAGTATCAGAGCGCTCTGAAAATCTCATCACGATCGAAGATCCGAAGAGCTTTTTATGATGTTTGCCGTCAACCCGGGGGAGTCGTCGGTGGTATTTTTACCGAACGAACTATATGGTAATGCGCGTTCCGACTCACTTTCATGGCGAAACCCCCGCAATATATTCCAGTTCTGGCCATGAGATTTTTAGCAACTATGTAACGTTATGTATTGTACCAACAACAAGTTCTGCAGGACATCATGATGTGTTTTCGAACCCGATAATTTCTAATGATCGACCTAAACTAAAAGCGAAACGATAGCGGCCTAATCTAAATCAATAAAATTCACATTATCGCAAATTTTCAATAAGAATCGTGCACGCGAACTGATGAGTACAAATTGAGTCTTATTATGTAGAGGTATGTGTGTACATTGGAACCGAACAAAGAGCAGATTTCTCCCGATGTATCAAACGAGGTAAATACCGAATTTCAAGTTTTTGAAATCACCCCATCATCGACGAGCGAGTTTTTTCGTTCGATCGATCGATTCATAATCATAAATCGTTCTTTCGCGGCGGAAAAGTGCGGTGTCGGTCGCGCGAGGGGGAGGTGAATGAAAATCACTTACCGGATGAGGGTTTTTGTGGAATTTCCAAGACGCGATGTGGAATTCTCTCGGAAAGCGATGTTTTTGTGCGAGAATCGCGTAGCTGTCGCGTCGGGCGTGTAGTTTCCTCGCCTTGCGAACCGACACTAACGAAATCGCAAAGCAAACTCCAAAGTTGCGCTCGCGGAGATCCGCGAATTGCCCTCGCTCAAAATCTTGATCCGCACACACCGCGGCGACCGAATAATAATGCAACATGCGAAAATTCCCCACGTTTTTTTGTGCACAATCCGATTCGGAAAAAATCACACCCGTCCTAATCGTTGTTTGATAAAAGAACCTTGAAGGAAGGAATTTCTCCAGTTTTTTTTTTAATGGATGTTGAGCTTGCGCAAAATTAGAAAAGTACCGCGTTTGGAGTAAACTGGTACATAATTTAAAATAGTCTAAAAGGCATGTGTAAACAGTTGCTGGTAGTGGCATCGGCATCACCAACGGAGTTAAAGTTAGTAGAGCGGTAGGAGGGAATTGGCGAACCATCAGGTCAGTGGACGTGGAGTCAAGGGCAGCTGCTGGCTGGCTACGGTATGGATTGCGGGTTGTCGATCACATTGGAACTGCAGTCTCACTTCAATGTAAATATTTTCGACAAAAAAATCGGCCTACGTGAACGTAGAGAGAGTGCCGATCTGCGTAGAGTGGTTCCAGAAGAGTACGCGGGTTGTTGCGTTAATGCTGTCGAGATTTTCGAGGTACTCGTTAGTAAAACCTGATGCGTATGGTACTTGTAAAAATGCATGGAGGTCGAGCGCGGATTATTAGTATTCCCGATAAATATTCCTTCGGCTAAGTACTGTTATAAAAGCGAATACTTGAGCATTACGCGACAACCGGTCAAGACCTGATAATCTTCCTGATTTTCAACCGAGAAAAATGTAACACTCTCGTATATCAGCAGGATCGGATGCGATTGCGAGACTACATCACCTATGTTATGCGAGAGAGGTTAATAACCATCACATCGCATCGGCGCGGTCGCGGCTCTTTCTGCTATAAAAAAATATCCGGCGATTTCACTCGGCGAGACAAAAGCTCATTGTTGAGTAAAAGTCCAATAAGTCCAATTTTTGACTTGTCCATGCATGATGTTTACACGGAGCCGTAACGATAAGGTATCGTTCCTGAGCAAGCTAGTGTGAAATCGAGCTTTGTCTCGAACGGCGCACGAAACAATGGGCAGATATCGGACGCAGAACAAAAGATTTATTTTATTTTATTGCAAACCAATGACCAAAGGGTTTTTGTACTAATTGTAGACCAAAAAAATTCTAAAAATAGGAGACTTAATCCCAAACTTAAGTACCTTATAATATCTCATATATCTCTCATCCTTTATAACACACTATCATCATAACTGATAAACAATTATTTGTTACCTGACTAATAAAATTTTGGACTTTTCTAGAGGAATGTCATAGATGTAAATAATAATTCGTCACGAATCTATCATTCACTTTTTGAAACACGTATTCCTGACTCATTAATTTAATATGAGACGGCGGGTTTTCTGTTTTCATGAGTACCCAGGTATAGGTGCTATATTTATTTCCGATTAGATGCACTCAATGTACAAAGAAAATATTTTAAGCGACCGCGTAATGTGACGAAACGTGCGATTTCAGCAAGGTCCCACTAATCGAATCACACGAATATCAATCAAGATAATGCATCACAATTGCAGAATCATTTCCTAGCTCTTAAATTTTGAGGAATCCGACTTGATAGTAGATACACAATCCCGTCTTATATTCAAAGCACAATTATTAACAATAATTTATAGTGGCCTGATAGATTAAATTGCAGCTGGCATTAAAATGGACATGTGTTACTTTTTAATTAAATCATGACGAGGACGCTTCCAAGTTCCAAATCCATCAAAACAGGCACCTGGACAATACATGAGTACCTGATGAGTGCCTGACGATGCACCAACAGGAACAAAGTATGTGTGTATTTTTATATCGCTGTAATAAACGACTTAATTGTGAGATGTAATTCAGTTCAGGCTCGATCGTTATTGCTTTCTACTTGAATTAGCTCATCATTGATTGTTGCGGTTTGTAAAGTCTAAAGTCAGGAGACGTAACCCACAGCGCGAGGATTAATTTTATTGTATCCGGTTGTTAAGGCAATCGTATGGCACGAAATTTTTTCTCTCCGAAAGAATTTTCGTGTAAATAAGTGCATCGCGAGTGTTTACCAAGCCAATTACGGGCGTGTTTATTAAATTTGCAAATAACGGAACACGAACAAAAGTCATTCCCCTTGTTCTTGAAAAAATAATATCTTTAATCACTCATATTAATCATTAACATTTATGACTAAAAGTTATCGCCTTATTATTATAACCTTTTGCATTAGGGGCATTTTATTGAGAGAAATCCTTCTGTCAGGCGCATATCGAAACAAGCCGCGATCGATATTTCATCAAGATTCTCGATTTTTTTAATGACGAAATACCGCATCGGTATAATGATTAATCGATTTTGGGCCGATTTCTTAATGCAATTGCACTCTCATCTTATCTCCAGCCGAAAATTGACGTTGGAGGTTTCAAGTTTGAAAGACTCAACCTATGAAAAATATTGGAGATGTCGATGCAGATAAAACAACAAATTTATCTTGGACATGCCATCACTACTTGTTATAGGCAATAGGCTAGCAGCGTTGTAAAAATTCACCGTTATTTATTATATTATATTACACGCATATGAATAGTTCTACCTATGAGTTCATGGCGGAAAAAATATTTTATAAATTTTAATTAACGTTTTGGCTATAAAAATCTTTGATCATGATATGTTTAATACAAAGGCATCTAATAATAGCGACTTTTGTGAATGTCGCAGATCGCAGACATGTCTGCAAGGCTAAGTCGGATTCTAAACTGTTACACATTCTTGGAGCGGTGGGCTGGATTAATATGCAAAAGATTGATTTGCTTCAGTCTCAGTGAGTACCTTATTACGTTCATTTTTGTCTCGCCCTGCTGAACTGAAACCTGCTGAAACCTGCTGCGACCGCTTCGACTTCCGAGCCTGGCTGGTTGTCTATACTCTCGCAGGAAAAAGTTGCGACACCATCGGCCGGGCCCGAATGAAGAAAAAATGATTCATATATAAAAATAATACGTTATGTTGCGTTTATGTTCATGTCCTTATATGCACATATTTCATGAATCGGTTTAGCGAACTGCAACCAGAAGGTAACTTCACAACCTTGACATGAAAATTGTCTGGTATTTCGCATTCTTAAATCCGAAACCAGTTGGATTCAAATGTCAAGAGTTTTGATTCGGGTCCGGTGAAAATATGGGGCAGGGCGATTTTGTGAAAGCGCGGTATAACGCGGCGAGCGGAAACAGATTGAAAAGCCGACTCGAGACGCAAAAATCATTAATAGACTTTATGTTAATGTCAACTTACTTACTTACATTATACGAGCGCAATAATAATTACCTTGTGCGCTTATATGAAGTTGTTATTCACGCTCACTAAAATACCCGGGTTCACGTCGAGATTAGTCGACTTATGGGAACATCGCGCGGCTTTATTAATGCATTTCAACCCTAAATATTTGTTCATTGATTAGATGGGCGATTATTCACGTCAAATTTGGGTATGTTGAGATTGGCGCGGTGAATTTGTCACATCAGTACAGTGACGGAATCGCTTATCGTTCGGAGTATTGCACGTAAATACGTGACCTGACCATCTGCCCGAGCACCGAGACCCCTAATAATGAGTCCAGTTTCCGACATACCAGAATCGTATTACATATGCACAAAGTCAAAAGCATTACGGTAAATTTGTTCGCTTAAACAACGGTCCACGCTTGTTATATTGTTCACGTATCGCATATGTACATACATTAAACATTACATCGGGTAATTTGAATTCATTTATGTAACAGCAATTTGGAAAATTCGGAATTTTTTTCATCCGATTATTCGGTTATCAGTTGTGCGGCATTCAAAGCGCGTATTTTTACGCCCCACATTTTCGCACCAAAACTGAACTTTTTTCGATTGACGCGCAGATACGTCCTTAATCTTGATTGAGAAAAATTATCTAACGTTCCATTATCGAAAGCAACATTCTTTTAGTTTGAACCAGGAATGGTTCAGTTGAGAGTGGGGCCTTGAGGAACTACACCTTACTTTCGAACTCTACTTGAAAATATTATACCATTGTCTTTATGACATAACATAACCGCGCGAACGCGAATATCGACTGCATGGGCATTCACGAGGGTGGAATTTCCTCTCCCGGTCGTCATTTTTACGCTCATGAACGTATTAATTTTCAACTTCCACTATAGCGACAAATAATTCCTACCTTTATCAATCGAAGCGGCACTGGCTTCCGTGATGGATTTTATTAATCCGTCGGTTTCAACACAATCGGCGTTCTGCACAATAACGATAGGGGTGGATCTGAAAACGAAAAATGAGTGGCCGTTCGAACCACAATTAAAATATTCACCTGTTGTTATCGAAGTCCGGACTTTCCTCCTCGACTTCCCCAATAGTGGCCAACTGCGAAGATAAACTCCACTTCGAGCTGTACAAATCGATTTCGTTGCTGAAATCGTCATCCGCGACCCAACCATTATCATTATCTCCGAAACTGTTATTATTATCGGTTTCTCGTCGCTCGTTATCCAGAAATTCGTTGATCATATCGGCCGGATTATCGAAACTCTCCCGCGTTTTGGGCACGAAATCGACCAGCCGGGGCAGATTGGAGATGTTCATGTTCTCGTCGTGGATCTCTTTATTATTCCCATCCTTGATGAAGTCTTTAGCGCGCGGCGGAACCGGCGGCTTTTTAACGACCTTACGTTCGTCGCTTCCCGCTACGATCAGCGGCTCGAAGACGTCCTCCGAACTCGAATCGAGCCTCATGTCTTCGTTACCGTAACTGAGCGGGGCGTCCTGGAAACACGACGGGGGCTGCAAAGGACTCCCATCCTCCCCGGAGTTATTTCCACTCGCCGGGGATTTTTCAATAATTTCCGGATGTTTCAAAACGTTCGCAGCTTTACTGTTAACATTAGGTTTAAAAGAGATGATCTCTTCATCATCGTAGATCAAATTAGAGAAATCCAAGTGCCTCTGGACCGAGGTCGGGGTGGACGGAAGACTACCAGCTAAACTCGATGCAGTAGTCGTAGGGAAAGACGCGAATCGATCGACTACAGTCGAGATCGAGCTTCCGGTATCGTCGGATTCGCTCAGACTGAGAGTGGACTCCTGCGAGAAGAGATCGACGTAGACTTGAGCATTCGGAGGGCCCAGACTCCCGTCAGAGAGCCTGCGGTCTCTTCGCGGGATGTCTGGTGAATACGAAGATCGACCGCTACTCCTAGGCGACTGGAACTTCTTCTTAATCGCGGTATTTTCTGCATTAACATTATGCCTGACCGCAGGGACCGGGCTCTCGGACGTAACATTCTCGATCGGCTTCTTGGCGTAGAATTTCTTCGGTATCTTCCTGGGGGGGACCGGAGGCGGCGGCGGCGGCGTCCGCTTCTTCTCCGCACTGACCACTTGAGGGAGATCCTCGACCGACCGATTTTTGAACGAGTGTTTCACTAAGAGTTTTATGACGACGTTGGAGTCCTTGAGGCACCGCACACAGTCGATCCTCGTCATGGCGTCCACGGGGATGCAGTCGATCTCGAGGACCTCGTCGCCCTCGGTCAGGCTGCCCCAGGAGCTCTGGACGCGCGACGCGGGGCTGTCGGGGGCGCAGCTCTGGATGAAGAGCCGCTTGACGAACTCGTTGGCCCTGGTGCCGCCCTCGAACTTCAGGCCGAAGCCGAGCCGCTCCCCCGGGAGGCGGTAGACGAGCACCTGCTCGGTCGCGTCGTCCTCCGGGTCGCTAGTGGCGGCGTCGCCGTCGCCGATCGTCAGCACGGTCACGAATCCGGAGCTCGCGTCGATGATCTCCGGGAGGGTAACGAGGTCGGTTTTCGGTGCCGCGTCCGGCGGAATCTTGGCCGGCGAATCCGGGCCGACCGACACGACGGTGATGAAATTTTCCTGGTCGGCGCGAGGAATTTTCGTGCAGGTTTCCATTTCGCTCAGAGATGGGGACAATGACCATCTGAAAGGACGAAATGATGTCACCGTCAGTCACTCGATTTATCAACTATGCGGACGATTATCGTTATGATGGGCCGAATGCGCAAAAACGGGAGGCGAAATATCGTAACCGGTTCTTTTATGATGCGGAATAAAAAATGTTTTGTGTTATTGTTGGGATCGCGGATGCTATATGCTGATGCTGTGTCGGTGCGGGGTAATTAGAGTTGTTTGTGTTGCGCGGTAATTTTGTGAAATGTGGAGCGGCATCGCAGTCAACAGGAGCAGCACGTTACTTTACGAGAGCTAGGCCACGAATATTCTAACGGTAGTGGTGATGATGATGGATTCGAGAGCCGAAGATGTGTATGACGGATTCTATTTCCCGTTGCGGGAAAAGCGCGCCCGGTAATTTGTGTGATGGTAAATCGGTAAATCTCACCCTGTGAATTCCCGACCACGTTTCCCATCGACTTGGGTGCTGTTCGTATACGGAGTACTCGCGCGGAGATTGTAAACAACTGTTTTCACGTTTTCACCTCTCACAGAGAGTCCCACTTCAAACACCTGACCTCGTGTGGGTCCGCAGGTCTTCGTCTGCATCGACATTCATACCTGAGGGCACGGGCCACGGTAATTACCGGGGACCCAAATCCCTGGGAAACGTCCGAACCGACCCACCGGTATACGGATAAAAAAATTCAAAAAACTACACGACACCCGCATGTACGGTCTATCACCATCGGGTGATGGAAATTGAAATGGGTGCCCGTCTAGGTGATAATATTTAGAAAGGCCCCGTGAAAGTCGATCTCATCTCATTATTGTGTCAATGGGTTTCAGGCATAAAATAGCTGTAATACGCCGATAGATAATAAGAAACTGCATACCTCCGATGGTTGATGATGGTGTGATTGGGCGGAATCGACTGCAGCTATGATACCTCCGAGGCGCTTGGGAGTACCGTTACACTCACCTGTACTTCGAAAACGGTCTCGATATTAAAGTAATAATCACAAACGCGCCTCATATTAAAAATTCACCCCGACTACTTACTTACTTATTTACTACTCATTTACGTGCAGTAATCGCATCGAAACGAATACGCGAGGACTGGAATAGATAAATTATGGAGAAAAGATGTGTCGTCGCGATACTAAAACTAAATAAATATTTTAATAATAATAGACTTTCTCCGCGTGCCTATAAGAAAACGCACAGGCGCGACATACTTATTGGGGAGGATTTCCAATAGGTTGATTTTTTATTTATTATTCAATTGAGAGAGGAGGAATTTTGGCGTGATTAATGGCAATAACTGGTCAGGTGGTCATGAACTGTAAATGGTCCGGGTCGCGGTTCAAAACCCGTTTCTTATTTAGTCCTTTTTCCTCGACCAATAAGGAGCACCGCGGTAATTTAACTCAATATCAGACACACAAAAGCGCCAATAAAGCTCTCGACAATTTGGAAAATTGTTAGTTTAAATTTCAATCATGGTCACCTAACAATATCCGAACGTTCTAACAAACGGTACAAATGGTAAAATTACTAATTTAGAAGTCTTTGAAGCAAGTTATGATTACCTGTCGGATTACGTAATTTACAAGCGATCACCGGCTAAGTAAACCGTTACATCTGGCACATACTAACATATCTCATTGTTTTAGCGCAAAATTTAAGCTTTCGTTTTTATTGTAATTAAGATTTCCTCATGATTATTTTATTATTAATGTAGGAAGATTACAAAACTTCCCGAAAACTGAACTTACTTTCAAAAGTAGGAGCGTGCTACTATACCATGCAAAAAATTCTCGATAAAATTTGGAAAGAAGAGTCGCTTTTTAACGCATCGTACTGGAAATTTCTAAAAGAGCAACAGCATTCCTGGAGAGAAGTTGCATATTTCTATTTCCGTACATACATGAGAAATTTTCTCATCACAATATTGACTTTCTCATATTTGCAATGAATCCTCACTAGAGTAAAGTTCCAGAAAGATAATTTATTTATCCGATCAATCGAAAATACGTCGAGTTATTTTTGTATGAACTCGTTTTCTACTACATCTAAAGATTAACCACAATCTCATTCGAAGACAATAGAAAATCAAGAAAACATATAGGTACGGAAATATCGAATTAATTGATTATTTTATGCCCATAAGAATAGAACTGACGAAACTGTTTTTTAAGATGTGTCGCGTTCTTCTCATCTTGTTTTATGTACGTGTCTTTAATGAGTTGACTTATTCACACGTATTTTGCTATCGTATTATTCCGAACTCCAGGTGTACGGTTTGAGAAAAATAGAAAAGTCAAGGGAAAAAAGCTTTAAAATAATACACACTCAAGGAATAATTATAGTGAAGACGAGACTACGAATAATTAAAATTTGAAATTCGCGCTACTCATTCATCGCCCCTGGAATTCAAGAGAGTTTGTGACCAATTATACACTTGAGATTCAGTCTGTGCAGCGCATCTAACGGCAAAGTTATGAACCTTATGAAATACGTAAGTTGCTAGTATAGAATTACCAGGAGGCTTCAAAAAACACGGAACCAAATAATTTCATAGGTCTTGTAACTGTAATTTTCGTCTTATTCGAGTACGCACTAGCCTAGAGCTGAAAATCTGCTGTATCATAATCGGGATTTTCATGGTGTGAGTCAGGCCTAAGATTTGCGACGCTGACTTCACTCAACTATAGGTTAGGCAACCAAGAATACAACATTGAACGTTGTTTTTACAATGGAATATTTTTCCACTTAATTAATGCTCTCGTTGCATAATTAATCATTGGGTAGCGGTCTGAAGAGGTTATCGGTACATTCAATGTCGTTTTAAGCCAAAATTGGGGAACCTCCTATGAGAATTGGTTGGTGTGATCTTGACTTTGGAGAGGGGATGGTCCAAGATCATCGGCGATAGCTTCACGCAGACTTCATTTATGGAAACGTCACCGTTGTTAATAATAAATGAAAATGTAAAGTAGGTAGTAAAAAAACAACGGTGTAACCTACAAAGTACAATTTTGTGTTGTGTCCATTTGGTTGTGAGTTTGTCCGTTTGTGAATGTGTGTGCTCCACTTGCACGAATCTTGGCGTTTGCATAACAACAATAGGAATAGGATCGTTTCCCAGGAAGTAACGGCACCGTCTTCTAGTGCAAATCGCGAGTGAAATCATCCTCTTATCAATTTTTCTTTAATGACTCAGTTTCACCTCAACATACCAACGAACATTCCATCACGTTACCTTCTCCAGGCGTCGACTTATTTGTCGCATAAATAAAGCGAAATCATGTGGGAGCCCACCCATGTACAGGTCACAGGTATTTAAACTTAATGAACCACCCAAATCTGCACTAATATTAACGTTTTGATTGATTTCAGTCCAAAAAGGTGCCGGACTGTTGACGAAAGGAAAAAATAATAAAAATGACTGCTTCGTTACTATCGCCCTGGGAAAGACGAAATATCAAACTTCGATTAAAGAAAAATCGGAACGGGATGTGGAATGGCATGAGGAATGCGAACTGTACGTAGTACTATAAAGTAATTAAATTATTTATTAAGACATTATTTCAGGCCCATCCCAGATCAAGGAAATACAGCGGAAATTATTCTGACAGCTTTACATCACAACGGTTTCGGTGTTGACGAATTCCTGGGAAGGGTTGCCATCCCCCTGAACACTTTGGATATTTACGAGAGGCCTAAGAACAAATGGTACGCGCTGGAGAGTAAGCCAGGTTAGTAACTTTTTCTGTTTATTTATTATTATGTAAGTTGTGGGTATTTTTAAATCTGCTGAATGTGCGACCTTCACCCAGTATAGTAGACAATTGCAATTTTCCGAATAAATAAACAATTCGCTTTGATCCACTTAATTCCACAACAATAATTCGATCCGCCTTGTCAAGGTAAAACCGGGAAAGCCAAGGAAAGGGGACATCTCGAGGTCAAGATCGGATTCACCGTCAAGTCGGGGAGTCTGACCGACTTGAGCAAGAAGGAGAAGCACAAAACGTCGCTGTCGCACGTCGCCCAATCGGTCGGCGGGAGCCTGCTGAGCCTCGGGAGCGTCGAAAAGCGGAAAGGACTGAAGAAATTCGCCAAATCGATCGGATCGAAAATGCACCTGAGAGGGAAGAAAAAAGATGGAGACTTGGATGACGGAGCGTCGTCCATCGGAAGTGTGAGCAGTCTCCAACGTCGCAGCGACACATTTGACAAGTTCAAAAGCAGGCAGACTAAAGAGGACGCGGACCCGGGGGTCGTCAGCGACGAAGACGACTTTACGGTAAACTGGCGCACTTGTATAATGTAACAGTAGTTTACATCACTAGAGTGGTAAGTAGCTAATTACGCACGACGCCTCGCGTAATTGCTTTACCACTCAAGGAATGTACACTCTTGGACAGAAAAATAGGGACACCTCGATTAGCTGCGCCGGATTTAGGCAACCAAACAAACACCAAACTTTAGTGCCAGCGTGAACGGACTTTGTCACAGGCGGCTGGATCTCTGCTGACAAGTCAAAAATATGTCAATTTATCAAACTGTCCACTTGAGTTTTGTGATGAAAATCGACAAAAAGAAGATTTTTTTACAGATCATTCAGTGATAATAGAGTTTTTCTAGTGATCTTTGTGTTAAATGAGTGCTGTAAAATATGGAGGACAATAACAAATCTATACTTATGATGTGTGAATGTCTTTAAGATAAGGGGATTTTTCAAGACTCTTTTGGCGCATCTTTCCCTTCAAATTTCTTCGCAAGCGTGTGAGAAAAGTTGAGCGAGTGTACTCGTATCATTTTTTTTACATAAAAAGTCTTTTTAACAGATTATTGGAGTTGAACTAATGTTCTGAAGAATGATGGAAAATCTTTTCAATTTCATAAGAAATGATGAGAGAGTACCAGTGTGAACGCTATTCCTGAACAAGGCACTTAACTTGATACCCGCCTCACCACAGTTTAGGTAGAATTTGATATTAACAATGCCCTCAATAAAGAGAAGTTATTATTTCAATATTAAATTTGTTTGTAGTATTTATTTTACAATTTAACATTGTGGTGGCTCTTATATCTTGCTGGAGCTGTTTTAGTTGCAGTTATTGGTGTCTTCAGATCTGGGTACTGCCGGATCCTAATGATTTTTTGAATAACACCAAATCACCAACCACAATAGAATCACAGTTCAATCACTCATAACCGAAATTTTTACTTGAACACGTTTATCCCTGAATCATTTGTAAGTGAACACATTTTAATCGACTTTTTACCACAAAACTGAAGTGAAAAGGTCGATATTTTGACAAATTTTCGAGCTGTCAGAACATATCCAGTCGGCTTTGGCAAAGTCCGTTCACGCCAGCACACAATTTGGTGTATGATCGGTTGCCTAAATATCGGCGCAGCTACTCGAGGTGTCCCTATTTTTCTGTCCAAGAGTGTACACTACTTTATCTACGACCCTAAAAAAAATTCATTGGAAAATAATAATTGAATTACCATCTCACGGTTACTATGGTGACAAAACAAATTGGTGCCAACCATATATCTGGTGCCAAGAAATTCCCTAACTTACTTTACACAACCGAACAGTGTATGTAAAATGTAAAGTGAAGTTTACTGCGATTGTCAGTTGTACAAAATTGACAACTTTACATGGCGGTCGTAGATAAATTAGAAGACATCTCAGGTCTTAGACCTCGTTGTCGTTAATGTTGAATGAAGTTTGACGTTTTGGCTGTCATGTCAGCTTTCTTCAGAATAATTCCTAAACCTGAAACTGAACTTGAGACATCATCTAATTTAGAAAACGATGGCCGCGAAAGCCTAAAATCCAAGCACTTGCATTGTAATGATCGTGGACTGTAAAATTCCGATTTGCAGTTTGACGACCTGTCCCATAAAAGCTCGAGGAGTTCGCTGAATCAACCCCAGACAAACGTGCTGGCCACATCGACGAATTCCGTCGAGAAAATGGGGCACGAGACTAAGCCTAATTCGACTCCTCCAATGAAACCGCCGAGGATTGTCGAGCCTAAACCGCAGCAGGACGAGTGGGAGTCGAAATTGTTCGGAAAACAATCTAAAAGTACTTAAGTTAAATTAATTACAGGGTATCTTTGTAATATGTGTACAACGCGTTATCACATATTCCTGACAATGAGGTCGAAATAGAATTTAAACAAAATGACCTTAGTCCAAAAGTTGATGATAAAAAAGTTAGAGGGTGTTGAAATGAACGTTTTTATTTCAATTTTTTCAAATACTGTGTCAAGTTTTGGGAGTGTCCAGTCAAAAATTAGTATACAAGGGTTTTTGGGTAATTTTTCATGAAAAGCAAATGAGTCTTGCAAAAAGGTAATTCATTTGCTTTTTTGACAAGTGATTTGTTCTTAACAAAACAGTCATAAAAGTAACCCTTTGCCAGGCTGATTTGTTTTTCATGGAATATTACCCCAAAAATTAGTGCGATTTCTGGGTGAAATCGACCATTCAAGAGTGAATAGTTCCAAAATGGTTCATCATAGCGATATTGAACAAGTTAACTATTTTTGAGTAAAATCATCAGCCAGTCGATTGCATTTATTAAAACCTCTGTAATTTGAAGGGAGAAAAAGTTAAGGCTGCCCCCTAGGAAATAAAGCAAAACTAACTCCGGATAAATGTTCCCCACACCAAAAAATCCTCGTCTACCAATTTCTTAAACATTATTCTCAAAACTTGACAAATTATTTTCATTTCAACACCCTGTAACTTTTTTATCATCAACTTTTGGACTAATGTCATTTTGGTTAAATCGTTCTATTTTGACCTCAGGAATATACAAATGGCAGCGCGTTATACACGTATTTAAGAGACAAGTGAACAAAATCGACTGAAAATTTTCAGATTTGCTGAAGCCTAACAGTAGCGAGTCACTGAACAGGCGCTCGTGGGACTTGTCCAAGCTTTCATCACAGATCGAGGAGGAACCACCTGAAGACATCTCGAAGGCCGAAACTGTGAGCCTCAAATCCAACATCACGCCTGAGCCGGTCAAAAGGGAAATGAAGGAGGGCATGTTTTCAAAACTGAAGAACTTCAGGAAAGGTAATTGCAGTAGTCTTTGTTTACTTTATAGTTGATTAGTGTACGATTTAGAGCATTTTTTGTGAATCTTGCATGCGCTTTTCTAGAGCTAGACGTGAAAAAATCGGCCAGTAATTCAAGCGAACGTATCATTATAGGGGGCGAAAGCGAGGTCGCCTCCACCACTTACAGTAACGGCCACATCTCCAACGAGCTGCTCCAGAAGTTCGAGGGGAAATCGCGAGAAGTATGACGCTAGTTCTATTTTCCCGGGCTTTTTCGAACCGATTTCGTTTCTTTTTAGGATTTAATCCTGCTGGTTTGCGGCCTGCAGGGCGATTTGGATAATCAAAAACGTAAATTGAAAGACTTGGAGGATTACCTCGACGATTTGCTGCTCAGGGTGATGGAGACGACGCCCCGGATCCTGCAGAATCCGTACGTGACTTGCAAATTTTCACACAAGAAATTGAGGTAACTTGAATGAAAATTACTGAAATTATCAAATATGTTCAAATGCAAGTTACAATTTCTAGCGGTTGACTTGGGGCCGACACACCCTCAATAAACCCTGGTGCTAACACAATGATAACAATAATATTAATATATCGCTGGAGCTTCATGATTTTTAAAGTGTGATTGCCATTTTATAGAGCCTTGACTATAATAATAATTGTTGACACAAGTCCGTCCAAAATTGACGCCTCGATTGAAGAGGCCAATACAAAAAATTTTATCCTTTCGATTTTTTACCCCTTACGTACTTTTACTGTCTTCCTTTTAACACAATTATTTATTTTTATTAGCGTATCGGGAACTTGCAAAACCACCATTTGAATTCACGTGTGACAACCGTCCGAATCTCAAAATGGAGGCATTGCAAGTGCTCGATACCTCATTACACTGATTTGTTGTTAGAAGGTGTTAAGGAATACATATGTTTTATATACAAAAAAGGGAAAATAAAGATGCGTAATCTAATAATTTTGTATTCATCAATCGATTCACAAGTTTAAAAAGAGCAAATAAGGATTTTCGATTTGTGTTTTTATTAATTGGACAAATCGTGCTATGGTTGCGCCGTCAATTATCCGGTGATCGGCAGCAGCACTCAAAGCTAAAACTTCTTCACCGATTATTTTACCATCGTCACTCGGACTGAATCTGGGGAGGAGTTTTGAAGTTCCCAATGCGAAAATCGCAACTTGAGGTGGCAAAATCACCGGCTTCATATAAGTCCCTCCAAGCTGAAATGGTCAAATTTAGATTAAACTTTAATGAAAAAGGGAACTACACAGCCTCCAATAGAGATAGAATCAGAAGATGTGTAGTTCTCATCCTAAATTACCGCTCCGATATTCGAGATTGTGAATGTTCCTCCTGACAGATCCTGCGGGGTGAAAGTGCCATCCCTTCCCGATTTAATTAATCTAGTTAATTCGTCATTAATTTGTATAATTGATAAATTCTGAACATCTTTAATAACAGGAACTGCCAGCCCCACTTTAGTATCCATAGCCACCCCGATATTATGCGCTCCTTTATATGTGATATTATCGCAATTCGAATCTACAGTCGAATTGATTATAGCGTAACGCTGTAGGGCATTAGATGCGGCTTTTATGAAAAACGGCATGAATGATAAATTCTTGGTTTCTGGTAGATTTCGTAAGGATTTACGTAATTGCGACAGTTTGGTCACCGATAATTCGTCGCTGTAGACTAGATGAGGAATTTTCTGTAAATTCAAACTTATGATACCGTTTTACTGTTAAGTAACTAATAATAAGTACCAACGATTCAGTCATAGTTTTCACCATGGCTTTTTGAAAACCTTTAATGGGAGCTACTCGATCTTCCGGGATTATTTGAGTAGGCGCTCCTGCGAATTTGTAATGTTCAGGGGGTTGTTGGTGGGTGAGATCTTGAGCGCTATTGATGTCTAAAAATTTCAAAACGTCATCTTTAAGGATGCGCCCACGAGGGCCAGTCCCTGTCACTTTCGCCAAATCGACTTGGTATTCTTTAGCCAATCTTCTGACTGAAGGGATGGCTAAGATTTCCTCTGGTGAATCGGTTGCTTCTCCTTTGACAGTTGCGTTTTCTGCTTCTTTTCCTTCATCGTCCGACTCTTCGTCGGTTTCGATATCCACCAAAGGTTTCCCAACAAGAGCGACATCGTCGACCTTGTGATGTAACTTCTTGACGATTCCGTCGTATTTACTGGTGATGGTGACGGAGGCCTTATCGCTTTGCACCTCGCAAATGTCGTCAAACTGCGAAACTTTATCGCCCACTTTTACGAACCACTCTTTCACGACCACCTCGCGGATTCCTTCGCCTATGTCGGATAAATTGAAGGCCACTTTAGCCGGGAGGCTCGAGCGAGTGTAGAATTGATTTTTGACCTGACAAAAGCGCTCGGTCATTTCGGAAAATTATTCGGATTTTCTACTCACCAATAACTCCGATGTTTTACACACATTTTTTGAGATAATTCTCGTCAGCAACATCTTCTATTGAATTACCAAAACAACACTGATAAAGTCTTCACTTTTAGGTCTTATCTGCAGTGATTTAAATTGAGGATTAGGCAATTACACTTAATTGCGGTTTTTTCAAACTACTATCTGTTTAGGTACTCGTGTAATTATTCTACTTATTATAGTATTATCAATTTCGTAAATTGCAGTCAGAAAGAATTTCCTAGTTAATTTCTTTTAAAGTGTAGAAAGTAAAAGCAATATCAAAGGTCAAACTGTTATCAATAATTGTCTTTTGTGTTTGAAATTGCGCGCCGTGCTATTAATTTATTCAAACATGTGCTCCAAGTAAAATGCACGCCAAATACAAATCAACGCAAGGGCCAGAGTGAAAGGGTTTCGGTTGAGTCTATTAGGAGTGTTGTAATGATCGCGCGGATTTATTTAGAAATACAAAAATAAGTTAAATAAATAACAAAGTAAAAAAGATATGTACAGAAAACAATAGAAAATGTCATAGATGCTTAGCACTAATCCCTCAAATATAATGGTAATTAAAAAATTCAGATTCTTAACAAGTATATCATTATAGTAAGTATAGGTAGGTACTTTGGATAGATTTCTCAAACAACAATCAGTCGCGCTCCGGGATTTAGATAATTTCGAAGGCTTCAGTGCCCATATCGTCGCCTTCGCTGCTATCTATCGAATACTCCAATTCTGACGGAGGCATCTTTTTGGGCGAAACTTGGGCGTCGGCTCCATAACCGTCACAAAACGTGAACATCGGATATTCAGTACCCGGGTTATCAGCCTTAGCTGGGGGAACTATAAGCTAGAAATCGAATAAACGTCAAATAAATGAAGGGCACCAAAAGCGATTCAGTAAACCGTACAGGTTGAACGGTTTCGATCAGGTTGAAGAAGTCCTCTTTGGTCGCGCAGTAGAACCCGATGCAGCAGGACGGGTCCATTTTGCCCAAGTGGATCTTCCTGGGCGACCTGCAATGGAAACTGTTCAGGGAGAAGTCGGAGGCCCAGACGTCGACCACTTCCTGGCAGTAGTGCGGATCGAGGTGGATCAGCTTGTCGTCTTGGAAACCCACGAAGTACAGGGAATGTTTCGGGCGGCCCCCGATGATGCCGATGCACTGCTTCAGGCTGAAGAGGGTCGTCAGGCACGGCGCGTAGATCGAGTTGAACTTCTCGGCGCCTAGCCGCACCGGGATCAGCAGAATCAGCGACCGCCACTTGCCGTTCTTGTCGGTGCACTCGTCCATCACGTCGTTAATGTAAACTGCGAGCACCGAAATGATGGTTTACATTACTAAGGGCTTGTTTATCAATACTCAGTTAACGTTCAACTGGAAGTTAAATTCATAGGTTACCATTGTTGCAACAATTAAAATCAACAAATTTAACCTTCAGTCAAAACACAACTGAGCATTGATAAACCGGCCCTTAGGCCCCGTATTTCTCCTCTGGAACTTTGGATGTGACTCTTGTTATTCATTCCAACTATAATTGTCACAGTCTAATGTTCCAATTAGCTAACAGGAGGAGGATAACCAGAGGATAAAAGACCGACCCTAACGCCCGGTATTTCCACCTCTGGTTAACCCCCCGATTAGCTAACTGTAACTTTGAATGTGAGCCTTTATTATCCATTTTAACCGGATTTGTTACAGTCTAAGGTTCCACTTAGCTAACAGGAGGATAACCATAGGTGGAAATACTGGGCCTAAGAGCCGGCTTATCAATGCACAGTTATCTTTTAGCTGAAAGCTAATTTTATTGATTTTGATTGTTTTAACAAAGGTAACCCGGGAAATTAACTTATGGTTAAACGTTAACTGAGATTGATAAACCGGCCCTAAGTGTGGTGAATAGCGTAATTGCTTTACCACCTGAGGAATGTAGTACACTACTTTATCTACTACCCTAAAAGTTTCAACAAATGTACCTCTATACGGAGCCATCCCCTCTTTACCGATTTATAAGACACGTCAAAAATTTTAATTGAATTATATCTTTTCGAAAACACTTTTTCAACTTACAAATTACAATTACGGCGCACAGTGGGCCCGATTTCTTCAGTAGCGGTCAAAATACCAAAATATGAACTTCCTCGAGGCGATTTGTCATGAGCGGTATTGAAAATAGAGATTCCAGAGTTAAAAAAGGCTAAATTTTGAGGGTTTTGTCCACAAAAATGTCTAGCAGGTAGAAAAAAGGGAGCCTGTTGACTGTTCTTCAAGGAAATCGTTTCTAGCAGTGGTTAATTGAGCTGTGAATCCAGTGATTTTTTTGAGTTTTCACTTTATGGCGAATTGGACGACATAATTCAGTCAGAACTATGTAGTAGATTGGAGATTTCAAAGTTTGTCTATTTTTTAAGGAGAACAGTCGCACGAAACACAACGCGCGGAATATTTCTGGGTGAAAGTGTGAAAACTTTAAATTTTGACTGGAGCGAAAGCAGAGTTTCCAACGGCTTCGAGCTTTCATTCTTGCACCAAAATAGGGCTCAATGTTTACTGTAAGTGGTATCACAAGCATTTCATGCACATTTTGTACTTTCTCCGAAAAAAATAACATTAACCCGTGCTTGTCTTTTCGTTTGAAATTTTATTTTCTAGAAAAATTGTTGTTTTTAGACTTTTCAGAAGGGAAAGAATCATATTTAAAACTTGAATTATTTAAAAATCACTTCGCTTTTCTTCGATTTTTTAAAGTGTTTATTCCGGTCATAAGGGGATTGAAAAATCTGTGAATCGAAAAATCCACATTCTTACTTGGCAATTTGACTTACACCTCCTGATACCACCCCAATTTATCAATAAGACATTTTAAAACCATTTTTCCAGTAAAAAAGAGTTCATCTTGCACCGGATTCCGAGGTTTCTGGATTTCGGCCACAAAATCGGGCCCACTGTGGCGGCGAAAATTAATGACATTGATGAATTCTATGACGGTTAGTATGGTTACAAAACAAATTGGTGCCAACCATATATCTGGTGCCAAGAAAGTCCCTAACTGTGTGATCGGCTTACTTCACACAACAATCCATGTAGAGTGATGTTTACTGCGATTGTCAGTTGTAGAATATTGACAACTTTAACTTTTCATGGCGGTCATAACTCATAGGTAAAGAAATCGATCAAGAGGGCCTCACCTGCGCAATCTTGGGCCACGCAGACGGAGACGCCGTCGAACTCGTAGTTCTCCAGGGAGGCCAACTTGAAGGCCTGCCTGAACAGGTGCGCCACGAACCCGGGCCCGTACCAGTCGCCCGCCTTCTTCCCGGACGTCTCCCCGAGCGAGACCAGCGTGTGGATGGAGAACGGGCTGTTCCGCGACGGCTTGTCCCCGAACCACTTGATGATCTTCCGGTGGTTGACCACCTCGACGAAGCCCTCGCGCGTCGTCGGCTGCTTGTCCGCGTTCCACCGCCAGTCCCGGCCGAGGAAGTGGCAGACGAGGGCCTGCGCCATCAGCATCTGCCCGCTGCGCAGCATGCAGCCCCAGCCGCAGTCGCTGCTGTAGTTGGACCCGTTCAGGAGCGGGAACTCGCGCCGGTACGTCAGCCACAGGCGACTCATGAAGTCCTTCTTGAAGCCCTCGAAGCCTTCATCGTCGCTGCCGGCGATCTGCGAATTAGATTTCCATTATTCCTGATACAATTTAATGCTGTTAATACGTACTTCGCTTTGGCTCTGGAAGGCTGCTACATCGGTTCCGAGTTCGGTGCTGTCCGAGGAGGGGCTTTCTATCCTCCGGTAGCATCGGCCCAGGAGCCAGACGGGAGATTCTTTCGAAAAGTTCGTCTTGAGTTTCATACCTATGGCGAAAATGACCGTGTTGACGTAATTTTTGAACCGCCTCAAACCCATTAAGCAGACGTACGTGATTAGCACTATTTTGCGAAACAACACTCTTCGCATATTAGGCGCTCACTAACGAAACCTCAAGGTTTGCGGTTTGTAGATATTAATTTGGAATTAAATAAAAGTGCAAACGCACCAACAGTGACGACAGAAGTTATTTGCTGATAACACAGGCCTAAATAAGTAGATAAGTAAGCATCTAACTTATTTATTTATCTATCGGTTTCCGTACCTGGGCATTAGCAGGCATTAGACTCATCATCGCGACTCGTATGGTATGCCGGGAATGATTAATGCATTTTTCCTAAATGAGTCGTGCTTTTTTCTTTATGTAATTATCAGAAACGTTTGGCTTACATCCAAGACTTCGTCAGATGTCTGAAAATACTCTAAATTTGGTTCATAATAATAATTATGTTGACACTGGATAAGGAGCTTTAAAAAAGTTTGCAGTCGCGTTTTATCATAAAGTACGAGCTCTATATTTAGATAAATGAATGTGTGACCGTTTTATTTGATTTAGCATTCAACCAGACTAAAAATAATAAGCCAAGGAAAAATTCGAATCGAATGGAATCTATGTGTATCAAGGTGTGCAAATTGTTCGTAATCTAGGTCATAAAACCGCAGGATTAGTGAGTCATTAGATCTTTTCCGAGGGCGATAAACTGCCATCAACTCAACCAAATCCAAGGAACAATAAAACAGTGCAAAGTACTAGTTTTTGACTAAAAAGTCTCACCGTATTTCACGTTATTCCACATGGAAAGGAGGCGGTTTTTGACCTTTCCTTCTGCTTCGGAATTATTCGCATCTTCCTGTATTCGTGAATTATTATCAGAAGAACTTGATGGGAAGTTGGCAAGTTTTGGGAAAAAAATTGATTTTTCTCTGGACATCACCTGTGTATTCATTCTGAATACGGAAGCGATCAATCAATCTTCACTTAATTAGCAAACACTCAAACACTTTGTTATTCATTCACGAATCAATAAGTTCACTCTTCAATTACATTATGAAGAGTTTATTTATTATTTACTCTGACAACACTAACAACAATTTCTCCATTTGTTATAAAAAGAGCCAATCCAGAAAGTGAATTTTCGAGGACGAGAGCCTCTGCTGGCAAAACCGTGAAACTAAAATTAAAAAGACATTTCACCTGAAATGTATGCAACTACTAATACACGTAGCCGCCATGGCGGACCTCTTCGACGGCAGCGCCAAAACTTTCGAAGCTTGTAGTTTGAAAAAAATCCGTTAGATAGCGTAGTAACCAAATCTTCCTTTACTTGGGCCATCTAGCGGTAAACGTCACAAAATACGTAGGTAGCTTAAGACGCCACTAACCCTTACGGTAGCGCTGTCGTCCACAGCAAAGTCTCGAACCACTCAAGTCAACAATCAACATAATCTAAGACTTCCAGTTTTTTACTTTTCGTAAAATGGATCAAAAATTGGTACTCAATGACCCGAAAAATTACATCCACTTCAGCGAACCACGGAGCTCACAACGTTTACCGCTAGATAACACGTTTATGACAAATTATTTACTGCGCCACCTTACGGACTTTTTTTGAACTATAAGCTTCGACAGTTATAGCGCTGTTATCGAATAGTTCAGAACGATGAGCGCGTGTACTATTGGTTGCATACATTTCATTAAAACATAAATGTTCTCTTAGTTCAAGATCTTGTCGTCAGAGGCACTTACTGGTTGCCATTTATTTAATTTCTTTTGACATATTTCATTACTGACAAGTTCGCAAGTGTAAAATTCGTTTTAATAATAGGCATGACAAAATAACCAAACAGTATTTTAGTAGTAATAAACGATTGAAATTAGTGAATAGTGCTTCAGAATGTTGACAGATATATCAAAACAGTTTAAAAAATATTCAAAAAATTGCCAAAGTTTGAAACGTATCCTAAAAGACACTTGGGGAGCACTAGAAGATATCAGCACGAATTTACAACTTGGACGTGAGTAAATAAGATTTCAGGCTGACAGTCGCAAAGTTATCCTCCTTTCCATTAGGGGAGATTAGAGAAGAACTATTAAGTCAGGATGTCAATAATCAACTACAAAGTAGAATGGAGAGAACCCCCACGATCCTCATCTTTGGGCAAAACAATCACGCTAAAGCCCTTCTCATCAACAATCTACTAGATCAAGTAATTTTACCTTTATTTAGCAATCGCTGGCGTCATGTAAGTTTATTATTGTTATCGATAAAGAAGATTTCTAAACGCCCCGAGATTTCTGCAGATAATTTTTAAATATGGACCAACGAAAAACGTGCACTTGACTTGGGATAATGAATACGAGATAGTTGAGAATCTGAAAGCACATGAAAAACCGTGGATCACCATCCCAGAAGAAGATCTCCAGCGGCACCCTGGCGAGTGCATCCCCGAATATTGGGCTTGCCTAGAAGTGGAGCTTTGTCACATCTTACTCAAAGAAGGGACGAAAATCATGATCCCTCCAGACTGTCCGCTTGAGTGTCTTGAAGACATGTTGAAAAGGCACCTCAGCAAAGTATTGCCTGTGATAATTTATGCAGTTTCTGATGATATTCTCAGTGATATAGTAAGCACTTTTCATCAAATCGAGTTATCAATAGTCCAATTCTAAACGAAATGCATTCCAGAATATCCAAGAAATTCGAAAATTGAAAGAAATCTATAATTCTCCTTTTCTGTTTGTGAGCGTTTCAAATATAGAGCCAGCTAAAAGCACTGACTCTCTAACCGAATCCGAACAACACTTGGTGGAGGGCAGCGCGAGCCTGAGCAAGCTGCAAAATTTGCGTAATCAGCTTGTGAGATTAGGTAAGGCTTTTCATCAAGTGGACCAAACAATTTCAGTATTTTTTCAACTCTTTGACTTTACCGTATTCCAATTTTTCTCAAATCGTTTAATGCACAAATGAAAAATTTAAATCTTTGCAAAATCCTTTACAGAAAATTTTCAACGATCTTCAAATTTCAAAGTATAAAAAAATAACGCCATCTAGACCTATTCATTTGTGCAACAAACAGCTCAAGAAACTGAAACTTGACTGAAAAAATACCAAAATTGTTTGCCTGTGCATTTTGCTGAATGCTGCAGACTGACTGATATCGTGTTTCCTCTAGGCTATTTAAATGATACGGAAAACGCAAAGACTGAAGAATTAAACCAAACAAAATCGTTTTGTCTCGACTGTTCCGTTTATAATAATCTGATTTGTGATAGTAATATTAGCGAGAGTTTTCTGCCTTTCATTCGTGATGTCCTAAAGTCGAATATTTTAAACATGTCGGCGAAATTGAGCGAGATCCATAATAAATGCCTGAGGAGGTTCATCCTATCGGCTTTCGATATGGCGCGCGAAATACAGATCACCCCCAGGCGAATCGTGTACGCCCAAGAAATCGAAATGAAACTATTCAAAAACCTCATGAAGATCGCCTGCGAACAACAGGAGGAGATCTCAGGAATCATCCAGAGGACTTTGCAAGAGATGAAATCGAACTGCGAACTCGTCCTAGACGGTTACAACATCAACGAGGAGCACCAGACGACCAAAATGGCCACTCTTGAGATCCAGCAGTTGGTTTTGAAGCAACTGCGCAAATCTGTCGCGGATCAAATCGTACAATCCGTCGGATGCTTGCAGGAGAGCTTCACTGGTACTCTCCAGCGATGCCTGGAAAGTCTGGAACGGAACTGCCATGAGTTCGAGGGCAATTTGTCTGCTTCGGACGCGGTTAAGCAGATACTGAGTGCTGCTTATAACATTGATTTGAAATCGTCGACGTCTTTTTCGGTGGTTCACACTTTTATGGAGCGCCTACGTAATCTGCTGGTCAATTTCGTGTCGCCTTGGTCGTCGGCGCAGATGCAGTGCAACGCTCAATGGCGCGGGCAGATGGTCGCCAACATCATAGAGTCTTTGAGCGCCTCGAAGTTGGCGAAGACGATTTCGACGCAGTTCCAGGAGCACGTGCGCTCCTCGCACGAGGCCTTCCAGTCGGCGATCCGGTCGCTGGAGAACCAGCTGTCGGGCCAGCTGGAGCAGACCGAGGAGCAGCGCATCTCGATCCGGAAGCGGCACGCTCCGCGGTTCGCAAGGCTCGCCCTCGAGAGCACCTCCCTCTGTGACCTGGTCATCTGGGGCATGCCGCGGCAGATACGCGAGATCGGGCGCGGCCAGTACGGGGTCGTGTCCAGCTGCGAGCCGTGGGCCGGCATCGACCCGTGCGCGTTCAAGTCGGTCGTACCGCCGGACGACCGGCACTGGAACGACCTGGCGATGGAGTTTTATTACACGCGGACGATCCCGGAGCACGCGAGGATCGTCAAGCTGAGGGGGTCGGTGATCGATTACACGTACGGCGGCGGCAGCTCGTCGGCAGTGCTGCTCGTGATGGAGAGGATGACGCGCGATCTGCACTGCGGACTGAGGACGGGACTGTCGTGGATAGCGCGGCTGCAGATCGCCATCGACGTGGTTGAGGGGATCCGCTATCTGCACTCACAAGGGTTGGTGCATCGAGACATCAAATTGAAAAACGTTTTGGTGAGCAAATACCACTAGCTAAGACTCTTCGTCTTCGAATGAAACATTTTTAAGGCCAATTTACCTCTCTGGTGTGGGCCATTGCTAGTAAAACGCAATATTTTGACAAGTTTGACGTTTGAAGCCATCTTGTTTGGCTGTTGCCTAGGCAACATTTCAACAAATTACTCGATTATTAGCATGGCGTATTTATGGTAATACCCCGGACAAAGGCCTACCATACAGGGTGTCTCAAAATCACCGGATGCCCGGGTCGTGGTGCATTCCTTAGCTCATTCTAGAGATGGGTTTTGGCCCGGAACGTTTCATTTGTTCCGTTCCTTCCCGGAATGATTCGGAAATATTCCCGGAATTTTTAATTCTCAAATTTTGAAAACTGTTTTTTGCGATATTTCGATCCGTCGGATCAAGAGCTTCAATTTAATACCAAACACCCTATACAAATATAGAATCGGGGGCACTAGAAATGAAAAATATATAAAATCGCGGAAAATTCGAAATAGTACAAATTTGAGTCTGTATATCTCAAAATGATAAACTATAAGCACACCAATTCAATAATTTAATGATCATTTCTTCGGTTAAAAGAAAACTTTGTTGAAAACCACTTAAATGAAGGGAAAAAAGAGCAAATTGACTTAATTTTTTTTTGTTAATTACGTTTTTGATTTTGAGTACCTACTATATGACTTTAAGCCCCTTTTCCCTAAAATAGGTCTCATACTCGGTCTCATATTTGAGTTCGTACTCGGTCCTACGGTCAAGCTCGTACTTGGTCTCATACATATTTTCATTATTTTCAGTAATTATCGTATTTCCAGTCAAAACTTGAGACCATAACGCACACATAAGTACAATAGGAACAGTTGTTTCCACTGATATTTACAAGAAAATACAAGTTCACACACAGTTTTATAATGACGTTTGTGAATATTCCCGGCAATTTATGAAAATTCCCGGGAATTTGGGAATATTTCCGGAATGTTTCGAATGATTCCGATTAATGATTCTTCGGCCCAATCATTCCTCCCGGGTTTATTCCCAAATTCGGAATATTTCCGAACTGGGAATAAACCCGGCGACCCATCTCTAGCTCATTCTGAGACGACCTTCACACATTTTTGTGGAGGTGTCAAAAATAGAAAAAATAAATGAATGCCGAAAAATGGTTAGAAATTCAGTTTGACTGCAAAAAACAAAAAGTGCCACACTTCTGTATCAACTTCGAATAGTAAGAGAAGTTTATTCTGCTTCTAAGGCCCCAGTTTTAATTTAGCAGGATAAAAACTTACCTTAGCTTGAAAGAGATGTTTGCTAGATTCCAATAGCGCCTCATTTGCTGACCACTAGAGCCTCATCAAAATTGTATTGAAGTTTTTCTCACCAAATGAGCTACAGATTCCACCATTACCGGGACATCCAGTGATTCTGGGACACCTTGTAGTGTAAACAGGCCAGATTCCTTATTGCCAAAAGTCATCCTTTTCTGTAACGTTTTGTGACTTATCTCGTTGATGGTTATTTTCACCGTAATTTATCAAAATTTGCTGTTTTGCATTGTGGTTTGGGTGGTTGGGAGTGTTTCAATACGAACAGAATCAAATTTCCAATCTTTTTTGGTAAGTATTTGGATGGTTTTCATACAATATTCTCATTAAAAAAAAACATCATTTTTAAACCAAGTCTGTGACACTGCTGAAATTTTAATACTTCTTGGATCAGCCTTTTCCCTTTTTTAACATTGCGCAATCCATACGCTCATAATTCGCTAGTAGCAAACATTTAGCAAATAACATTATAAATAGGTTGCATTCTGGTTATTTTCATTCATTATAAAGAATTTTACATAATTTGTTCGGCCTCTTCTATTCTCAACACTTGTTAAAGGATCTCACAATGTCTTGAGATGGATATTTTTATGAAATTCATCAACTTGAGATAAAGCTACGCATTCTTTACATAATTACCACAAACATTAGCCTTTTTTGTAGGCCTCTTCTAATTTCCCACTCGACTTCAATCGTTTGCTTGGGAGGACACTGAAATCCTCAAAGAAGTCTTGAAAATAGAAGAGGCCGAACTTAAAATTGGGTATAATTGTTTGTAATAAATGAAAATGACCCAAAGATGAAACCTATTTTTTTTTAATTATGCGATAAATATCCGATTATCGTATTTTGAACATGTGAATTGCGCATAATGTTGAAAAAAGGAGAATGGCTAAGAAGTAGTGTATAACAGACTTGGTTTAAAAATGATGGAGTTTTTTAGTTCATTGAGAATAATGAATGCAAACCATCGAAATACTTAACGAAAAAGATTGGAACTTTGATTCTTGTCCCATTGAAACACTCACAATCTCCTAATTCACAATAGAAAGCATTTTATTCTAATAAATTACGATGAAAAAATTGTTCAACGAGAAATGCCACAGGAAAGGCCGACTTTTGGCATATGACAATTAGTATCCCGACCATGCTTGGAGCAGTAATTTGACTAATTTGTGCCCAATTCAGCTTGACTCGGAGGATAGGGCGAAGCTTACGGACTTCGGATTTTGTATTCCTGAGGCGATGATGTCGGGCAGCGTGGTCGGTACTCCCGTGCACATGGCGCCCGAACTGCTCTCGGGCCGTTACGACTCCAGCGTGGACGTCTACGCATTCGGTATCCTGTTCTGGTACATCTGCGCCGGCCAGGTGAAGCTGCCGAACCATTTCGACCAGTTCCAGAACAAGGAGCAGCTCTGGAACAGCGTGCGGAAGGGTGCGTTCCATTGCCGATTAAAGGGTTTTTGGTCGATTTTAGCTCATGGGGTCGTTTGCCGTTCTTGCAGGAATCCGTCCGGAATGTTTGTCGCATTTCAACGACGATTGCTGGAACTTGATGGAGCAGTGCTGGGCGGCCGAGCCGGCGGAGCGCCCCCTCCTGGGGCACGTGCAGCCTCGCCTGGAAACGATTTATAAACGAGCCAGATCAGATTCTTCTTCAGGCAAGTTAACCAGTTGTAGTTATAGCCCGCCGTACCAGCACTATCTCAAAACTCCTAATAATGAAGATTACCATTACAATTTTATAAATTTGAGGGAATATTAACTATTTTAAGATTATTATTGTACTTATTATATATTACTTTACTTATATTATTACTCTTGTCATTATTATAATCAGTCGTTTTCTGTTAATAGCGAGTTGACGTTTTCGTTCGTTATATTTTCAGATTCCTGTACATGAAGAGGATTTGATATGAATTTAATTTTATCCTATTTAAACTTCGTGTAAATATGTATTTTTGTAAATTATTTATATTTAATGTTTTTTTACACTTATATACAATAAATTGCTTCTGAATAATTACGTTATAACTGAGCATAAATATGGACAAAAACAACCAAGCACAATTTTCATCATATCAGTCTACTTTATATAGTTTAATAGTTTAAAAATTCGAGTCCTGGCCGGAATGGTTACGCATCGTAAACGCTAAAAAGAACACATCCACAAATTAAAAATACAAGGGCAATCAATGGAAAGGCATACGTGGCAGCACCTCAGATCAGACCTAGGACATGACGTGTTGTTTCATGCATCTTCATCTAGGTCTGTTTTGAGGCGACAGGCGCCTTCCTCATTATAATTAAAGGCACAAAGTAACAACTTTTACATATCATATCACATCTTAAGAAGAGATTACTGCTTACTTATCATCAATAATAATAATATTGCATAAATGCGTAATAGTATGATTAAAAACTACCAAATACATGGAGAGGTAACATAAAATTAAAATTACAGATCGGGAGACTTGCAATGCCGCCATATTGACAGACGCGACAGGTTCACAATAGCCCGTCAAATTCGAGTCGCACGGCGTTGCAGGTCCCAAATTGAGAATAAATGATCGATTACTATAATTACAATAAATAATGAATAAAAGGCTGAAGGTAACAATGACAGCTCCGTCGTCTCCGGATGTTACGAGCACCCACCGTGTGTTTCACAAAGAACAATAAAAAATTCAGTCATTTTCAGTCGAAATAAAAACCCTAACTGACCGCTCCGTTAATTAATTTAAATTTAATTTAATCGTAACACATTATTCGATCTAGGCAGTGATTTGAAATCTTATTATCACACATTTCAAACAAATTTGGTTCAACAGACAACTTTCTAAATATCGTAATTAGGCGCTATAGTTAACGTTACGGAAAGACCGGACTCCTTAATCAAGTTCACGATATCGCCGTGACTCAGATGCATTATCGCTATGTGATTCACCGCCACGATGTAGTCGCCCACTCGCAGTCTGCCGCAACGCTCCGCGGGGCTGTCCTCGATCAGGCGACCTGAGAACAATAACCAAGAAATCGATTAATAATTGCGCTTCAATGACAGAGTCGATCGTCATTACCGATGGTAGATCCTTGTTTATTGGCGGACGATATGATGACGAACCCGAAACCCTCGTTCTCGTTCCTCTGCACTGCAACATCGTAGTGCGAATCGGAATGCGGCGGCGACAGCATGGGGGGCGGCGGGTTCTCGTGGGGCCAATTGCCGCCCCCCGCGTACGGCGCCATCATCATCGGCACCACCCGCCGCCTGACCACCAGGCTGACCTGCCCGTGCGCCGCCGCCGAGTTCATCAGCCGCACCACCTGCCTGTGCGAGGCCTTCAGTACCGAGTACCCGTCAACGCTCACGATTTCGTCGCCGGATCTAATGCGCCCGTCCATATCGGCAGAACCGCCCGCCACAATGTGCCCAACCGCCACCTGCGACTTGTCTTCTATCCCCCCGACGATCCTGAAACCGAACCCTGTCTCCTGCCGATTCAGCACGACCGTGGTAGTCGCGTACTCGGCCGACCTCGGCAAGTACTGCCAGTACTCTAGGTTCTTCTTGTTCGGGTCGTACGCCTCGACCAGATTCTCCCCAGCCCTAAGGTTGACGCAATTGTAGCAAGGGCAATCGTATTGGTGAAGCATCGGCATCCCCCAGTTGTATTTTGAGTCAACCACTGGAGGCGGGTACTCATATTGAGGCTTACTCTGGTTATTCGCGATTTCTAGCTCATCGTCTTCTTCCGGATTATCGATCAGGGATAACCGCAACCGTGAATGATCTGCGGGTACGGCGAAACTATCGTTGACGTCGTTATTGTAAATGTCGCTGTTAGGGTTAGAGTTCAAGTCCTTGACAGGGGTTTTGTTGCCTAAAGAGCGCGTATCGACTAGGGGGGTTTTCGGGCGACTCGGTAGTACCTCCCTCGGCTGTGTGCTGTAGATGTCTGCTGTCGGCGTCTTGCTGCGGTACGCGCTGCCGACGTCTTTGCCGCCCCCTCGGCCGTTGTCTAGTTTACGTAGCTTATTCCTAATATTTGGCGTTTTGTTCGGGCAGCCGCGCTGGACGCAGATCGTGGCCTCGCCGTTGTACGGGCAGTTCTTGAGGACCTGGACGACCTCGTCGTGCGACATGTCGCGCAGCGAGACGTCGTTGATCTCGACCAGGATGTCGCCCTCGGTCAGGTTCTTGCACCGCTGCCGGTCCAGGATCTGCTTGACCCGCTGGCCGCACGCGCTGTCCGCGATGGTGAAGCCGAAACCAAGATTACCCTTAACGATCCTGACTCGCACCTCGATTTTCCCTACTGTGCAGCTGTTGATCCCTTTGATCAAATCATCGATTTCGTCATTGCCCTCGATTCGGCTTGCCTCCTCATCCCGGGAAACGCTGTCTTCCCCATCCAAGAAGTTGTAGTTGGTATCCAGGAGCCGCTTGTCGTTCGGAGCAACCGGTTGTAGATGCGAGTCAACCGCAATGGTGGTGACGACTTCTGTGTTCGGATCGTTCGGGTCGAAAGGAAGAGGGTAGCCTCGACACACCTCTAGGGACACAGTCGACCCCACGTTTATCGACTGGAACAGGCGGACTATCTGGATGTGGGTGTAGCCGAGGACGCAGGTCTCGTTGACGGAGACGATAACGTCTCCGGTCTGAAGTTGGCCGTCATGCCAGGCCGGGCCTTTCGGTACCACCGACTTGATCTGGAGGAACTCGTCGACGCTGTCGTCTCCTCCAACGATCGTGAAGCCTAGACCTCTTGAGGATTTGACCAGGGACGTGCGGAAACGCTGCCCGCACAACTCGGATGGGTCTTTCGTGAAGGAGGTGCGACTGGCCCTAGCAGAGCCTTGGGAGGCGGCGCGTTTCGCTTGGATCACCGGGTTCTCGTATTGAGTGCGGCGGTTCACGTGGTCTATGAAGTAAGTGCCGTAATTGGGGTCGCTGATTTTCTCCCAGCCGTAAGGCAGCTCGTCGTCTAGGCAATCCTCCAGAGACTTTTTCTGGAATTTCGATAGGCGGGGATCCAGCCAGTGAGAAGTACCAGTGGAGTGGCTGCAGATAAAGATCAGTTTATGGTTACAGTTATTATTATTATTCGAAGCTACTTAGAGTAAAAGGAAGTGGCTACTTTTACTTCGTTTCCACATAAAAGTATTAATAAGTAGGTTACTTACTCGATGAAGTAGACTTCGCCGCCTTCAGTGTAAGCTTTTTCCCATTTGGGCGGTAAAGGGCCTAGCGAGTCGGAGTCGTCATTGTTGCGTTCGAAATTGTCCTTATCCTCGTAATAGTTGGAGGTTTCCGGCCTGGACGAGGAGTCGTCGGTTTCCACCTTCAAAGGCTGAGAAAGAGGCGTTTGGTCACTTGTGTGACTCATCTTCACCAAGTCTTCACATGAATAAAATTCTTCGGCGACTACGTAATATTAACGCAATTTCCCCTGGAAGGCACTATCAATAATAATAACAATGAATGAGATTCTGCATTTAGACTTGTTGAAATGATCGAAGCTCTGCTCAATTTCGTTAGAAGCTCTTTCGAAACGTAAATATTTATTACAGGTTAAGTGCAGAACGGCTCGTGTTTTCTCTTCATTATCACCATCACCGACTGCGCCACTACGTAATAAACATTTCACATGGTTTTCCGGGCGATTTCGGATTGTAAACGCTGATCGAAAAACTGGAAACGCCACTGAGGAATTTCCTCTTTGCTGCACACACTTTTTTAACACACAGCAGGCTTCGATTCGACGATTGGAGCGCACCGTGCGGTGAGCTGAATGCCGACAACCCACCACAAACCGTTGCTGGCTTTTGCTCGTAGACGTAGAACCAGAAACGGTCACGAGAGGCGCGCTCTACTTATAGAAATTGAATGCTTTACGACTAATAAGACCAACAAACCCGCTAATTATCGTCAAATTCGTAATTAGATTCACTAGCTTACACAAAACGAGACCATTAATTTCGTCACTAAACTCGTAGCCCCAAAAGCTTGAAAAGTCGTCATCATATCATCATCAGAGGACCTTTGAGGTTCCGGTAGGGTAAAGATCAACGATACAGCCACAAAGGATTCTTTCTTAATTGGATAATCTCCGTCTACTAATTAACAAGTCAACTAGAACAAATCTAATACCCACAATTTTATAATTTTTCATTCAAAAGCTCGATGCGACCACAGTTTGCGTCGGAAATTATGCGACCCTTCCTGTGGTCGTTATCTTCGGAATTGGTAGCGATTTGGATTTGAAACCCGCCCCGATCGATTATTCAGGTCAAATTACGTAAGGAACCGTCCCGAGATCAATGGTTTTGGGTTCGCCTCGCGGGCGAAATTAGGACATCGGGGTGTAGGCTCTGACCCGGCGCCTCCGCCAATAATTTCCTCGGCTCGTGCACGAAATATCGCCAGTATCTCCGAATCTATTTACACCATCGATTCGGGCTTTTCGAAATTCTTCCCTCCGGTTCAATATTGGTCGAGGATCATACGCAGATTATTACTTTTTTTTTTTACTTTGGCGAATTTGTAATGTGCTCTTTCTTTCTCTCTTTTTGGCTTTATTTTACGTATAGGAAAACTTTGAAGCTCTTTGAAGGTGGATCCCCAGCTTGGAATAAATCCAATAATGCATGCACACACGTGGAAAAACACCGAGAGTGGGAAAATATTTTGCAGCTGCTTGGTGCCTTATTCCTGTATTATCATTCTTGAACATTATCGGAAATATATAATGTTGTTCTACCCCCGGATTAAGGAATGGTGGGCGTACGTTTATATAAGATTGAGATATCAAATCTGGTTTTGTTGATAATGCAGCGAATAGCTGGTGGCCTATAATGAATCCGAGCACTATTTTATTGCCGTAATGATAGCGAGATTCGAGAACGAGAACGGGGGCAGAGCCAGCACTGCTAGAGCAGAGCCTGCAGAGCCTGCAGAACAGATTGATCCCAGGAAGGGCAAATGTTTGGCATGCCTCTCTGTTCATGTCCTGTGTACAGGGTACAGGCAAGGAGTCTGTTTTTGTTGGGTGTTTGTTTACTCCGGAGGCGGGGGTGGAGCGCGCGGAGTGAGATCTTTGTTGGGTTTTCTTTGATCTTGGGCGTTGATGAGAGGCGTCCGAGTCCGCGAGCGGAGGCTCGAAATCTGGGAAGCCGGGGGTCGAAAACTGAAAAGGCGGCGGCCGGGGTTGCGCGGAGCGGAGCGGACGGCACGGCCGGGCCGGGGATGTTTTTGTTGTTGGTCGCTGGTGGCGGGCGAGCGTCACGACGGATGCAAGCCATTATGGCTCATGTGTCGTCATCAGCTGTTCGATCTCCTGCGCGCGCTCCCACGTCCTCGGCCGACGTCAGCGGCGGTTTGGGGTCCCCGCGAGCGTGGACCGAGGGGCGCAGGTCCGCTCGATGTAATCTTTGGCAAGTCGTCCTCTCGGAGAGGCTCCGATGGGGGTTTCGTGCGAGTTCGGCGTCGCCTTCCGCACAAACTAGTGACACTGACAGGAAAGTGGGCTGGTGGTTCACTGGTGGAGTGTTCTGCGGGTGTACGTGTATGACATAACTACGAACTGCGAATCCGATCACCGGTCCTAGACTCAGTGACGTGCACTAATGGGGGAGTTCAGTTTGAGTGGCAACGCGAACATCGGTTTGAGTGCCGTCGAGATACCCGTGAACACGTCCAAGACCAGCACCAATCCGATATTCTACACCGCGCCTACGTCGGCGGCCGGAACGGCCGACGCGATCCTCCAGGCGCACCAGCACCAGGGCCGGCCCGCGAACGTGATGCAAGATGAGCTCGCCGACAGCAACAAGGCGGTCGGCATCAGCGGCGCGAACGGGGACGAGGTGGGCGGCGCGGCGCCCGCCGCCGCGGAGAAGGCGCCTAAGGAGCACTGCGACGGGGCCGCCTCCGCCGCCGACCTGGCACTAGCCGACAAGCTCAGCGAACAGGTGGCGCAGACCAACGCCAAGGCGGCGGCGGCCTCCTCGCTGCCGCCCCTCTACCACCACCCGTCGTCGACGGCCCAGGAGCCGGCCGGCGCGCCCCCGTCCGGGGGCGCCCTGTGGTCGGCCGCCATCGAGGACTACGGCCCCAACATGGCCAGCGTGAACGGCGGCGGCGGAGGCGGCGGGGGCATGGGGTTCCAGAACTTCCCGTCGCCGAACCAGCAGCAGCAGCAGCTATTCGGCAACGCCACGCAGGGCCAGCAGCAGCAGGCCGGCCGGCGGGCCATCACGGCCAGCCACAACTTCCCCCACAACATGGGCCGGCAGCAGTCGGGCCATCCGCTGTACAAGGGGTACGGGTCGTGGGCCAACCCGGGCCAGAGCTGGTCCGGCAGCTCGTCCGCGTGGAACCGCGGCAGGAGCGTGCCGAACCTGACGCCCCTGCAGCAGATGGGTGTCGCCGGCCGGAAGCCGAGTCCGACGTTCAACCACCAGCAGGTCATATCGCCGGTCAAGTTCAGGCGCAGCACGTCCTACCCCGGCAAGGGGACCTTCCCCCAGCCGCCCACCTTCGAAATCACCAACATGGACGAAGCCAGGGAGCTGCTTCCCTATCAGGTAATGTGTGGCACCTTTGAGCACTGCACTGTGACTCTTGCGATTGCCACTTTGCCAGTCGCCACACGCTAGCTGTTTTGTGCTCTGTCGTCTGCTGCTGCTGCTGCTTGCTGTGTCACCCACTACCAAATATCTATAGTCTAGTCATTTATACCTAGTCACCTGTCTGTGATAATACTTATATTATCGAAAAATAAACCATTAATCATTTGTCCATGTTTGTTTTTATTTATTTACTCGATTTGATACACATATTTGTTTAATTTCTAGTTTTTCGTTTTTTTTGTTCGTTCGCTAGTTGACAGAATAATACAATAATATCGTGTACACCTAATCGGACAATCGGACACGACACTTTTCAGCACTCCGGTGATGCATGTGATGCCCGTTAGCCCGTTGCCCGTTCAGCCCGTTGTAATAAACCAAATCAACCCCGAAACAGACATCGACCGGGCTCGAGAAACCAAAACAATACCAAAAAGCATGAGCCGATACATACACACACGCCTATACACGTTCTAGGAGAACACGCCGATCAACCCTGCAGTCTCCCCAAAGTACAATTGTTGTGTGTATGTGTGTCTTGTTCTAGCATGAAATCGTAACATTAACTTCGAGTCTCCGACTCGGATCCTCTCTAGGCCGGCATTTGGAAAAATTCGTCTCGGTCGTCTGATGTTGTGTTTTACTGTCGTCCCGTTCCTGTTCTGCCACTTTACCTACCTACTACATGCCTCCTAGGTGAATCTCATAAATTTAATCCAAGAGAGAGACGATTTCAGATAACGCCATTGTTCTGGACGTGAACACGGACGTTATCTTTACAACACTCGATTGATGACAAACTCAAATGTTGTCGGTTTCGTGATGCTCAAGTCGAGTCTTGAACAAATTAAAAACTGCCGAGAGAATCATCATCCAAGACCAAAATCCTGTAAGGGAAACGACACACACTCGCACTCGCACGTTGTATATTTAGAGTATCTAGAAATAGCTTTCAGCATCTTCTTATATGTTAGTAATTTTAGAACAAACCGCCGATTATAATCTTTTGTTTATAAAGCCATCATCCACTTTACGCACTAGGTTAATTGCAGAATAACAACCCGACCAGCAGCAGGAATAGCAGGATCTTCCATCCGCACGTTCGCGCGTCCAAGTTTACGGCTCGCTCGACGAGAAATCCGTATTTAAAAAATGACGGCGCGCCGCAGCCAAGACCGGTGAGGCGACGATCGTTTGGAAAGCGCGGGGCTGTGCTTTAGAATAATTTTTAGCGAGGTGTGACGTGTTTAGGGTAGTAGCTAGACATTCAGGTGAGGTAAGCGTACCAGCTCGAAATAGAAATGGCCATGAGTTCATAGAGGATGGGCTATATATAAATAAGCGCAGACCTCTATGTGTATTCTATATTTTCTCCTGGAATGCCTGAAAATTAGGAAAAGGCCGACACAATCGAACCTGCCAAAATCTGACGTCGAAATTGACATCGTGATCATCAGTCCATTGTATAGTCATGAGTCCGAGGGGCGGAATCGGGATTATTTTCGACTTCGACGAAAAAACCCGTAATCGCCTTCATTATACCGCACGTATTATTTCCCCCAGTGTATGGTTTATAGCATTATTGTCGGTGATTTTTTTTTCTGTATACGTTATTTGCTTATGGTTGCGATTAAGTCATTTGGCTGGATAAGTACTGTTGATAAGGACGTTATCAATGGAAAGTGTTAACATGTTATGTACCTACATAACTCGATTTTTATACGGAAAGAAATCGTTGGAAATAAAGTCGAGTGCGATTAGAAATTCGGAATAATTCCTACATGAAAAGCAATCACCCGATAAGAATGAGACGAAATGGGTGAAATTGTGGGAACGATTCGAGTCCGCGTTATTGCGGAGGTCTAGAGCATTTCGGGTCATCATAAAATTATCGCGTATTGATTTTAGAATGTAATGAAATGACCCAGTTTTCGTATAGGCAACCCACATAGTCGAGCGTATTAGGATGCTAATTCCACCAAAGAAAACGATGCGTTATAATCGACCGCAACTTTTCTTTTGAATAAACATAATAAGCTATGTTGGAGAGTCAGGTAAGAATTACTGCAATCGATACATTTTGTAAATATTTATACAGCGTTGATGCAAAAGTAGGTGAAAATGTATATTTATATATATAACCGATGGGTTCGTAACTTATATTTACACGTGGCATGCTTTAAATGTTTGCGCCTTTAATAACAATAATAATAATGATAATCATCATAACAACATTATCAAACTGTGAATCGAGCGAACCTGAGATTAACGCAAATAATAATTGGTCAATGATGTTGTGAATTAGAATTAACGATGCAACATCGCCGTGTGTATTAATATCAACACATTGGTGTGATCGGTCATGTTACCAATCATCAGGGTTGACGCGACATATTGAACCCCGTTGATTTGCGTTAATCACAGATTCACAACTCGAATTAAATGTGTTCGGATCGATTCGAGAAACGTTTCAACTGTGATTTTTCTTTTCTAGGATCGGTGTGGTGTAGTGAATGCGAATGGAAGTAGTCCTTTAGAAAATATGAGAGGCCTAGAACATTATTTGAATGATATAATGAGACCGCCACCCGACTCGACGGATATTAAAGGTAAAATGAAAAAGAATCCTGTTACCTATAACAACTAGAATACAATTGCGATTCCGTAAAGGAGACGGGGAAAAAATTACAATGATATTAATAAGCAATAAAGAAGCGGGCGCGAAAAGCTTTAACGATTGGACCGACACGAGAGTGGGTTATAAATGTTACAAAGTTTGTTGATGTCGCGTCAGTCGCAGGTAAATTTCCTTTTACTTTAGATCAAAAGGTCGTAAGCTTGTACCGTACAAAAAGCATTGTCGTGTATTCGCCGTACATAAGACTCGGGCTTGATTATTTTGCGCCTTTAAATGGGGCAGATTCGAGGTAAATAAAAACGCGTTCCGTTCCCGATAGCGCAACGCGCCCCGTTTCCGCAATAACTTTCAGCGCATTGTGCCTGGATCGAATTCGTGCGGGCTAATATCTGTCACAAACGTATAAGGACGTTATTGTGTGTATTTATTCCCAAGTTTGGTTTATTCGTTTCTGGTTTCTGGTCGTACTATTACGGAGTGAGGTACTTATAGGTCTGAAGTCGGTACCTACGTCGTGTCCGTAGGTATGGTGGATTAATCAATATCGCTATCACAATCGCAGTGTGGTCGGCGCTGTCGGCTCGCGAACCCGAAACCGCCCCGTAGAACTAACGAGTGGCGCTTATGATGGCACAAAAGGTGGAAAAATCGCATCCCCAAGCTAATTGAGCTGATTGAGGGCCTGCGCCGATCTCGAATCGAAACAATGGCGCTCGCCGGCCGATACATCGTAGGAGCGGGCGCTCGGTCACGTCAAAGTGCCCTTAATGCAATTCCAAACTCGATCAAAACATTTCCAGCGCCTCAACTTTACCCACGCACACAGAAAATCATTTGTATGCAAAAACTCCCTCGACACTCCTGGCACGTTAGTCGCGCCCTCGCAGAGACCTTCAGTCGGAGCGGTGTCGCTTTGTATTTTTACGTATAACTGTGATTATCTCAAGAGTGCGACATTAAAAGAAATGAGGCATCAATATTCCCCCTGTCGCGTATTTTCTGGGGTGACGATTTCATTTTACTGCCCGTCCCGGTCCCGCGGTGATATGAGGGGGTGATGTTTGCCTTGTGATATTTTCGGAACGACTTGATATTAAAACGTGAAGGTTTGCCTAATATTGAGCGGGAAGTCGAAATGTGTCGTCTTTTTGGATGCGCCGACACATGGGCATCTTCTTCCCGTAGTACATAGCTAGTCATACTTGGAACTTTCGTCTTTTTGCCCATAAAACCAATTAGCCCGGAGATAGTTCTCAAGTACTTAATTGAATTGAAATGCATGCAGGGGCACTCCGATCTATTAAATTTGTTGGCTGGAACTGCTAATTACGTCGTTAACTTTTATATGCATAGTACTCAAAAGAGCTAATTTACATCAGAATTTTTCCTCGTTTGAATTGTACTCGTGTGGCTAATAGGAGCATAATTGTGTAACAATTACCTAATCGCTTACAGACAAATGCGGTGGCACGTTTTTCACCCTCCCACTACTGCAGTACTGCATCATCCGGCCTGTACTCGATCAGGTGAACATGGCTCTGTCTTTGATAGCCCCGTCGAATTGCGGTCGATTTTAATTATTTTCTCACTCTCTGTATATCAAATCGAATTCATTTCTTGCGGTCGTAATTTCTTTTATCTCTGTGTTGTTGCGATTATGCGACGACAACGGAAGAGAAAGCCATCAGGAGAATTGGCGGTTTTTGCGTAAAATGATTGAATAAATCGATTTTTCCTTTCGGCGATTGAAAAGAGGACACGAAACGTAACGATGCGAATGATTATCATTACAGTATTAACGCTTCATAATGGTACACAGTAATTAGTGTCAGTTTAACGACATACACACACATAACATACGTATGTACGTAATTAACGAAATATTCGAGGCCAATAATTTATTTATACAAAAGTTGACTCCACGATTTGGCCCTGTCATTTCCCTAACCGTTCGATGCATATTTTAAATCGGAACTCGTTTCCACCCACCGTTGATGGTATAATCGACATCGATTTTCCGGGCGCGGGTAATTAGGAAAATTTCGAAATCCCACTGTATACGTGTACGTGTGTGTACACACTGCATTGGTTTGTCTGGATGCAATGTTGATGTCGGTCGTTGGGCAACAGGTGTTAAAATTGCAATTAATGCAGACTGCTTGCATTCTAATTTCGAAAGTGTTATTCCGGCGGTGTTTTGTGAATTACAATCAGCACGGTCGGTATTAGTGTTAGTTGTTTTATGAGAGGTATAGTAGGTACCGATGGAATTTTGTCCAGGCTTATAACGTTCGCAATTCCGGATATTTAATGTTTGCTCGTCTGCGTCCTATTTTTAAGCGAACCTAATAATAATGTTTGAAGCGCAGATCCATGCGACTCGACGCCTAGGCTCACGGGTATGTAAGCTAGTTCGACTTGGAGAACGGCGTGCGTGTGGGGAAGAGAATACACACAATCGTTTCGTTAGGTGTTGCCGCTAAGCTAATTGAAACTAACATTGGCCTACATTAAAACAGTAGCTGGTGCTGCATCAGACATGCCGATTACATAATTTTTATAACGCCATTGTTAATGCGCAACTGGCGTACACCACTTGTGTGCATGATGGTGAATTTATGATTATAAGTGCAACAACGTCCCCGCTTTTACGACCGCATCAACCCCGCGCTTCACTTTTACTTCCTCTTATATAGAACTCGAGAGAGACGTTTATGACGATGCCTCTACAACACATAAAGCAATCATCTCGTGGAAAGCATCGGCATGGGATGAGTTTCCTCGTGATGCGTTTTATTCCAAGGTTTTCATCTTTCTGCATCTTTACTCGCATATTTCTCTCCTCTCGAATCCCAGTCGCAGGAAATTTCGTTGTTGTTTCTCTGTCGTCTCTGCCCGCATCGGATTTTATACGAGGAGTTAAGCCCGGAGCTATTTTTGCCGCAACAGCACGAGCCGTTGCCCTATCGACATTTTATGTTAATCCGGCTCAATTAAAGAGTAATTTTTGAAAAGTGGGTGGTTTCCTCGCGGAATACGATACGCAGTATACGAACGGGCTGGGGCTGGTCGACATTGTTATCAGCTCCCCCACGAGTTCACATTTCGGAAAGTTCAATTTCGGTGGCATGCGCCGGTGGTTGAAATCAATCGATGGGTCTTACAATAAATAAGTCCCTCAAAAGTCCACATTATATGCAACTACTACAAGTAACTCTAGTTATTATAGAGCCCCTTGTCCCTTTCTAGTCGAGTCGCCTTTGTGAGACTCATTTGCACACAAAGTCCACGTTATTCGGCTGACGCTGCAGACCTCAAGTTTTTTCTTTGTAACATCAGCATCGACACAATCGAATTAAATCAATTCCACAAACAATCTAATGAATTCTTAAGTGTGTTAATCGAAATGACGACGACGCTCTCTGATGCGCACTTTATGAAAAAAAGAGTACTAAATGTGTAGTAAACACCTGAAGAAAACGTAATAATATGATACATCGCTTAGATTATTACTGTTAAGTGACCCTTTGCGGGGTCGGAATAAGGCGAGGGTCCGGGCGCGTTGTAAAATATTAGAGGGAGGGGTGCAATATAACGCGGGTAGATGCGTGAACTTTTAAAAGTTCTTGATATACGCGAAGCCCGTATAAATAATTTATGGCGTCCGAAAGTTACGGGTCGCAAACTGAGTGCAGTTTGCAGGAGCAGTAGGGCGTAACCCACCGGGAAGACGGTTCCTGTTCCTGCCGCAAACGTACAGCGGGTTCCGTTGGGAAAACGCCGGGCCGGCTGTGGTCGATCTTTCGGTTTTCAGCGCGGCCGGCTCCTGAAAATCCTGAAATAACGGGCCCCGTCCGCTCGGTGGTGGATGGCGCAAACCGGCAGCGATCCCCCAGCCCAGTCCAGCTGTTTGGTGCAGTATGGTCTCCTCACATGCGCAGAGTTACTTGAAATTTGGTCTGGGTCGTGGGTACAGCTTTATAATTTCCTCTACTCTACTCTATCGCGTTCGTCGAGTCGCGTGTCAGTTCAATTCGCGGTGTGGTAGTGGCGCATGTTCGGTACGTTGCGCTCCCAGTCCGCCAGTGCGCTATGTTCAGGGCTTACGGAACCTCCCCCGTGGACACCTCGGCCCCTACACCTACTTGGGGATTATCCTACAACCACCTCTCGAAAGGTTCGCTCACCTCCCTCCGGCGGGATCCATCGGGTCGCGTCCGAAATTAATCAAAAACTAATTCCGACTAACCAACTTCGACGTCGCGCAAACAGAACGCCTTCCTTATATGCAGAAATCCGCGATAAATACGCTCGAATCGATCGATTCCCTTTCGTGCCGGCGTGACGTACAGAGGTGACAGGGGGATGGAAGCTTTCGGAAGCGCCACCGACCCCCGCACATGCATGCACACATACGGACACATATCAACACTCCCCGCGTGCGACTTTCAATTTCAAATCAAATATTTGCGACATCACACATTTTAAGTGATTTATATTACGCCAGCGTTCTTCAATTTGATCCAATTCTTGCCGCGTTCGACTTTTACTGAAAATAAATCGAACACTGATGCAAAAATATGAATTCGCTGATATTGATAAAAGACGTTACTACTATATGCGATATGAAATTGTTTGTTTATGATAAGGCCGTCACCGCATGGAAATCAATATAAATTCCCACCATCCAAACGTTGGCATCATCATCATCATCATCATAAACAGAGAGCTCAGGGTGGTCTTGCGACCTTATTATTAATAAAGTTCAAACTAATTGATAGTTGCGTAATTCGCAAATAGGTAGTCAAACCAAACGAACCATACTAAACATTATTAGCACATGTGCATGATATGTTCCGGGTTATTAAGTATCAATTCTGACACTCCGAAAACTGTGCTGATCTATGATATTATGGTGTGTATTGCGTTCGGCCTTATAAAGATCTGACGGTGTTTGTGTTTTGTCGCGACAGCGACAAGTATTTGTATTGTTAATTACTTCATTACATAAATCGACTCGGAAAGAGTTTGTTTAAATAGGTACAACAGAAATCACGTGCTCGTTGCGTAATTAATAACAATAATAACACGGAGCAATCATGAGGCGTAAGTTCGTGATGGACGCGTCATTTATTTTCTTTACGCGGAGCGCGGAGATCCCGCGAAAGCCGCAAATCCTCGATAATAAATATGCGATTTATTATTGTAGGTACTACCTCATGATACACACTTGGAGAGATACAAATGTGTGTAAACGAAGTGACCAATGCTAAGTTCTTGACCTTGGCTCTGCCACTACTAAGCTACTAATAGTTCTAATGAAAGTACCATTAAAGTCCGCGTTACCGCGAGATGGTTCTTACGTAACGTCGCTATCCGCGCGACCGGTGACGGATTTGCTTCAATTATTTTCACCGATTTCGCCATTACACATCTGAGTAAAGAGTAAACAAACACCGGACGCACACTTTATTGGGGACTGGAAATTATTTTTAGGCCCGCCACTGGCCTCCGACGTTATTGGTGATTATTATAAATTTTTAGAAGGTAATAATAATAATAATAATATGCGTCGAGTTCTAGAATTACCAGTTTGTTTGGCAGTAATGAGGTAAATTACGATCGTGTATCGGAACGCCGTTTAAAACTTTATCGAGGTTTCGAAAGTTTCGCGATTTTTCGGGGCGGCCCGTCCGCCGGTTAAAAGTTGCCTAGGTGCGATTATGGCGCATTTGTGGCGAACCGGGCTCGTGGCGTTGCATTTTTAATGCCTCGACTTTTCGGATCCATCCAACTCTTCTATACGTATCGGTTTTTTGTCGGCGGCTCTCGCCCGGAATAAATTTAATTAAACTGGGTGCGGGATATATACCTAGCCGAGTCGAGTGGTTATCTCCTCTCTGGGGCGACTCGAAATTGAAAATGATAAGACATTCCAGATCCCGCGGGATTAGAGATCGAGGTTGGTTTATTAGAATAAACGGAAACCGGCGCCATCGCCACTCTCGGCACCGACATCCTCCCTTTCGTTCCTGCCGTGATAATACGGAAGTCGAAATTAAACTGCGGGTTCGATCGATTTAATTGGAGGCACCCGTGGCTTCGAACGTAATGTGTGCGTATGGAACACGCTACCTTATGTATAACGCATGTACGTACGATAGTGGGCATGGACGTCATTCCGTGGAGTAGGCAAATTGTTGTAAAGTAAGCGTTTCCGCTACGGCTACGCGCTTCCCGCGAAGGGCAATGGCCGGTTCCGCTTAAGTTACGGCTCACGATAGAGGCTCATTTGAGATGCACTTACGTGACATCCATTACTTAGGCCCAATTGGTCTCGCTCCGGCCAGAACGAGGAAGTAACCCAGTTAGGAATGCTGAAAAAGTCCGCGCGTAATCGCGACGGCAAAACGGGCCGAAATCCTCTCGCGACTTCACTTTGATGCCTCCGGTTTATCTGCGGATATTATAGGTCAGGTTTGCAGGACGGCATCGTCGGCTATTAATTAATCAGCCGTCCGCAAACCGATGCGCGACGCACGATGATCAAGTATCGCATTATAATTACGCAACCGGAAGCGTTTTCTGTTGTCAAATAGACAATAATAATGGGTGGCCCGGAGGTCCCCCGGGCCGGCGATTTGATCAATAAAACCTCGCAGGATCAGGATGGGCCGCCATTAAGCCAGTATGGCGATAGCCAAGCGAAAATACATCATTTACGGCCGTGATGCGTATTATTATCATATCAGTCTGTCACTCCTCTGATGTAGAAGGTCTTACGATTAATAATTATTACATCCTCCCACTTATTATACTGACGGTTTCCTCCTTATCTATGCATTAACTTATTAACTGTTAGGTACTACACATGTACGTTAACTTTCATTTCGGTCTATGGCTAATAATGGCTAAGGTCGAAGCATTGGCGCATCCATCACGACATCGCCTTGCAAAATGAATTTCTGGCCGATCTGTTTTCAGTTATTAATTTCGATGGCTGAGTGTTATTATTACGGTTATATGCCACGTGAAGACACACCACTCTATTAATTTTAAAAATAGCCCACTCTACACGTGCCCCGATGCTTTTATTCTACATAATCCAAATTGAAGGGCGATTTTTTTACAACATACTCGTTAATTTGCCGTGGTGTGTATATCATAGCAAGCGAAACGGTGTCCTTTTAACAAGGATTAGTCGCATTTTGCGTCAATCGTCTGCTGATAAAGCGACTGAATAATAGAGGAAAGTAATAAGTAACCCCCACTTCGCGAAAAATGAGCCACGTTTTCGAATTTTTAATGACGCGTTGATAACATTACGAGCGACATTTCTATGGCCATAGAAATCGCGAATTGTTTCACCTGGTAGGAGGTGCTCTTATTTATTTTCGGCGGCTCGATGATAATAATCGCGTCTGGAGTTGACGATTTAATTGGAACGTACACACAGTCGAATGCAGGTCGATTTTGCGGTCATCGTGGTTTTTGTTTTTCGAAAGTGCTAATCTTCAGCTGATATAAGTAAACGTTAATTATGCATAAACAGGTTGATTGCGTCAGTTCGTTTTTGCGAATTCGGACAAACACATAGGCGCAGGGCCGCGGGGGACGCGGCACCGCGAATCCTTTAGAATCGGTGCCGTCAATATTGCGTACACGGGCTGAGCCTGCCGCTCCCGCTCGCTGCCTCGTGTGGCACTCATCACGCCTGCTGAATAATTGACGGGCTCGGTTCTGTTCTGGCTAGCTGCGGATGAGGTCTTTTTTCGGTGCTTCTTCGTTCCAGCCACGGCTTCGCTGGCGTTTTGCACTGCTGCTTGTGCAATAATAACAGGCGTTTCGAACATGAACATGTAGATAAAGGCTAATATTGAAATTATAATGGTCGGGTAATAATCGAGCCGTAAATCGGATGTAGGGTGTACAGCGCTGAAAGGCCCCATAAAATTTACAGCTTCAATCCTGTTATGATTCTGACAGAAGCAGGGCATGCGTGCTCCTCGGGCCCGCGAATCGATACTACGGGGTAGTTGTACTCTACGGAGCCAAACACCATTTTATTTTAATTCGACCCGTTGTCCTCAATTCCCACATCACCCTACTTTACTTCCGAAATTTCGGTAACTACCCCCATCGCACTGGATAATGCATGGCCGTGTTCCGGGCGACCTCAGGAACACTGGCATTTTGTAGGTATCGCGCGCTCCTTCACCACCTTCCTTATATTGCAGTCCTCGTATTGATCTAGAGTTTGTACGCGAATTCGTGCCCCCTTAATTTACCCACTTTTTAACACTAATTAGCTAATTTCCTAACTTGCGGTTGCCTCAACCGAGGTTGACTATTGTTATTTTATTTTAGAAAAACTCCAAATTAATCATTGAAGGTCTTTTGCAGAATTGTGGCGTACATACCTCCCATGATATGCTGTGGTGGATTTGATTACACCGTACGGTTGTATTCAAATCACCATCATGTTTGAAATTTAATCCTTTAAGGTTAGTCCTGTCGCAAGAATTGCTGCACATAAATTCCCGACACACATTTTTGCGTAAATATCACAAAATATGGTGGCTATTAAAGTTTCAGACATGTTTATGTCCTTAATAACGGCGTAAATTGCAAGTGTCTTGTGCCTCCCTATGGAAAATAATATTCAAAAACTAAACATTATGACACCGACGACGAACAAATAAGGGCACAGAGATACCAAGTCCAAACTTACTTATAATAAGTTATACACCTGTATATTATTATAACAAAGTTTAAATAGGGCGCTTTATCGTTATCGGCGATAACGCGCTCGAAAATAACCTGGGAAATAAGCCACTTCCGTGTGTGCGACCTAAACCAGAAAATATTATAAGGGAATCTACTTGGTCTTTGATAGCGCACCCAGATTAGCGACGTGTTCTTTGATTAGTAGAAAGTTATCGAAACGTGGGCGTTTCCCTTTCGCAACCATCAGGTTGGTAAATTTTGGCCGATTTTTTTTTGTAAAAACTAGCGGTTTTCATACGGACGTTACGCAACTGCATCTTGTAACAACATAGAGAGACAGGTTGTTGTTGTTGTTTCTCTGTTCCGTATATGAAAATGAAATCAGGACTTCCGGAGTCGATCGATCTAGCTGGCATATAACGAGTGTATAACGATTCCGTTTTGGCACACTCCGGTCATGCAAATACGATTTCGATAAATTTTAACATAGCATAATCGATCGGTTTTGGCTGCATTTCATCGTTCGCCAGAAAATTCAACTTGCATTAGGAAAGATGGGCATTATCCGTCATCAATATTCGAATAAATCGACGTTTCGGCTTATAGAGAGTTATCCGACTGTAACTGCTACGAGAAATTCAATCCGGAAATGTTTAAAATCCATTTTTCTCCGGTCTGGCTTTCGTTAGATTATTTTATGACGCAACTGCAGCGGCGACTTTTTTTGCAAAAAAAATGCTTTTCCCCAACGATTTCAGAAATGCGAGCCGTTTTCGAGCGGACTGCTCCACTGATATTAAAAGCCGTACATGCAATTATAACGGTTATGCAATTAATTTAGGCGTCTCTGGATAAAATTTATAATTCAGTGAAAGTTATAGGTACGCAATAACCGTCTACAAAAATAGTATACGTTATTGACCTTGTGTCCCGCACAAGAAAGTGCCGGAATCTCCTCGAAAATTCAACAAAAAAAATCTACGCGCTTTCTAAAGGAGCTTATGGCCGACCGACCCATGTGACAATACTACAAAGAGCGATGGGTGTTAGCAATAGTCGCGGTTATGAAATTTCTGCAAGTTAAAAATGCTAATTTGGGTTTCAACGGTGTGTTGATTCCATTCCATAAACAAATACTTACTTACACTGATTGAGTAACAACAGATCGTGCTAATTTTATTATCGATAAAGTTCGTCATGTGTATACTCGCCGATGAAACCTGACAGCCGAAATAAAAGTCAAGGCGGAATCGGCTGAATCTTTTCGGAATTAGAACGGAGCGTGACAAAAACATGCGATGACTTTCGAACGGGATCCAAAATCATCAAAACGACACGACATGGAACAGGTTTAAATAACCATAAGTGCTTTCATCATGGGTCGCATTATGGAAATGCGCGTTTCAAAATCACGAAAAGTGGTATAAACTTCATAGATGGCACCATTTTTCGCTAGATTTATCCCACGATAATGAATCAAATTCTTGTTCACATTGTAACATTTTTGCAAAAGCTAACGGAATTGATCGTATAGGAAATATGGAAGATACAGTACTTCTAATAGTATACTCGTAGATATGAGGTTGCATAAAATATTCTGCGGAAATAATTATGAATGACACTGCATCTCTGTCGGTCACGCGATAATTATTAATAACGAAGAAAAAGAAATGTAGAAACTTGGCAATACAATAACATTGGTTTTTTAATTATTGTTTTAGGGTTCATCAACTGCAATACGAACGCTTTCCAGTCATTGTCACAGTTACACGGTAAGTTTATTTCTCGGTTTGGTTTGGTTCGGTTTGGTTTGATTGGTGTGAAATCATACCTAGTCGAGGAAATTTCCTGAATTTATTGAAATTAGTGTGGTGGCCCGGCTCTCTCTCTCTCTCTGTGGGTGATCGATATGATGTGTATGTGGGATTGTTTTGCAATTACCGCTCTGTTTCAAAATAATTTCAAACGCTGCAATAAAACTAACAACAGTAAGGTACTGAAAAGCAGTTTAATTTTTACGACACGTTTATTTAGGGTTGCGCAAGTTCAAATTAAAACATTTCCCATAAATTACTCCATTGTTTATCCGTCGATTCATTTATAAAGAGGTTCGTTTTGAATCCGACCCGACCTCGGGACGTGGAAGAGAGTCCCGTTGCCCGGGCGAGCGCAACAACAGGGAATCTGCGGAAAATTCACGAATTCGGATGACGAGTCCCCAAGGCTGATGGGGCTCATTAATCGATTCTTTCTATCCGCATCAAACACGTACGACGGCGCAATTTCGGCCGGCATTGTGTCGCGATTTTACGGCCGGTTATATGCATCACAATTTCGCCTTTTATTGGGCCACAGGGCGTTTAATTAAAATCGGCCGAGTGGTCGGCGGAGGCGATTTCGAAATCCGAGCCGACAACGGCGACGGGCCCGGGGAGGAGCCGATTCCGAGTCCACTTAATTGAGCGAGATGGAAATCCGGCTCGAGCACCGAAAACCGTCTCCCGTATAACGGCGCTCGTTCCTCCCCCGGACGGGGGTGACGAGAGCCGGGAGAGACACACGGCACCCCCACCAAGGCAAGCACGTGCTGAGCAAGGGTCGATGCACTTGGTCCACGTGCCCTCCAAAATTGGGGTAGTTTCCGAGCCAGAGCGCATGTGCTCACTACTATTGACAAACTTGCCGTCAATTTCACAACCGAGCCGCTCGTTTACTTATGTTTATCACCGGGTAAACTATTTGATACACACACGTACGCAGTTTCACCTTCGCAACTAGTACCAGTATAACAAACCGTGCAGTAAATTCGGTCGGTCCGCTAATTACGCGGAAAATTCGGGGTCGCCATGCGAGCTTCCATTAATCGGGCGCTCTTTCCTGCAGGCAAATCGTCCTATTACCAAGTATTAGAGGACCCGTCTGGGACCGTTCTGCTGGAGGAGCCGCACTTGGTCGACAGCACCCTGGGCGGGGCCCAGCCGCTGAGCTCCCCGTCGAGGTCCTCGCCGCACTCGCAGGGATCCGAAGGGGGCGAGCGCTTCTCGCGCAAGGTCTTCGTCGGCGGACTACCCCCAGACATCGACGAAGACGAGATCACCGCCAGCTTTCGAAGATTCGGGCCGCTGGTCGTCGACTGGCCCCACAAGGCCGAAAGCAAATCGTATTTTCCTCCGAAAGGCTACGCATTCCTACTGTTCCAGGTACCAGAAAATAAATTAAATCGATTTGAATTTGAACTAATAGTTTTTGATTTCAGGATGAAAATTCGGTGCAAAGTCTGATAGACGCGTGCATCACCGACGAAGACAAGCTTTACCTTTGCGTGTCGTCGCCGACAATCAAAGACAAACCAGTGCAAATCAGGCCATGGCGGTTGTCGGACGCCGATTTCGTCTTGGACGCTTCGATGCCGTTGGATCCTCGCAAGACCGTTTTCGTGGGAGGCGTGCCGCGTCCCCTGAAGGCTGGTGAGTGTTTTCGGTCGAGATTTTTCGACATGTCGTGTAATTCTCCCTTTTGTGTGACAGTGGAGTTGGCTATGATCATGGACCGTCTCTATGGTGGCGTGTGTTATGCTGGCATTGACACCGACCCGGAGCTCAAGTATCCAAAGGGGGCAGGCCGAGTGGCTTTTAGCAATCAACAAAGTTACATAGCCGCGATTAGCGCGAGGTTTGTCCAACTGCAACATGGTGATATAGACAAAAGAGTAGAAGTTAAGCCGTACGTTCTCGACGACCAAATGTGTGATGAATGCCAAGGGCAGCGCTGCGGAGGGAAGTTCGCGCCGTTCTTCTGCGCGAACGTGACTTGTCTGCAGGTAAAAACCCATTCCCATTGAAGATTCATTCGAACGAGTCATACCCATAATCGCATTATGCAATCACCGGAAACGCACACCATACAAACACGCGTACGAGTTGCACTCACGTTATATGATGAAAATGTTTTGAAATGTTATCAGTACTATTGCGAGCACTGCTGGGCGACGATCCACTCGCGGCCCGGCCGGGAGTTCCACAAGCCCCTGGTGAAAGAGGGAGCGGACCGTCCGAGGGCCGTTCCGTTCCGCTGGTGTTAACGCAGGAGCGCTTAGTCAGCGGCCGCCACTTTTAGCTTATTACCACCGGCGGCACGGCTGTCCATCGCATAGGCATAATTATCTAGTAGCAATTATACATATTTAAAGTACATGTAATCAGTTATCTTCTGTCTGAGGCGCCTGGTGGTAGCGGATTCCACTGCACCAGCACCAGCATCGATGCCGACGCGTCAGCGATCGGCGTTCGCCACCATCTCGACTGTACGAATTGCGATTCACGAATTGGATAATGGATAACGGCGTGTGTATCGGTCGCCATTATCGCTCTGCATTCTCTATATCCACACAGTGTCTGACAGAACGGCCGGCGACAGTGACGACGATCGTCAATCTGACCGATCCGATCCGGATCTCTTTTCGAAAAACCGTCACACATTTCGATTAATTAATTATGATGACGATGATGATGATGAAGATGGTCATGATTATAATAACACCTGATAATAATTGTAATATGAGACCTGGAGGAAAAATCCATCTACTTTATAGGTACACAAACAAACAACAAAGAATGAGAATGTACGAAAACGAAAACATCTGTTTGTACATTTTCGTTTCAGAGTTGGGTAGGTAACATAGGTATACCTTATATGCCTACGCCTAACACGAAAACACGTGTGTGTGTGTGTGTGCGGTAGAGTCAGAAACTTTCAGGGTATTGTAAATACTAGTCTAATCTGCAAGCCGCTGCTGGGCAGAGGACCTTCGCTTGCGGCGACCACTTAGCCCCCAAGTACCTGACCGGCCCGCCTTTGCCCGTGTCCCGCTATAATAGTAAAAAGATAAAAGTAAACGATAAGCCCACCAAATTCAGCCCATTTTAGCCACTAACGTTAACCAAAAGAAAAAGAAAAAAAATGAAATGAAATGAATAAATCCGCCACCTCTGGCTTCCCCGCTGCCCCGCGAACCTGCTTCATGTCCGCACTCTCCTACTAAACTACCATCCTTTATTTTAATGTGTGATACCATAAACGTCTTTATGTATTAAATGAATTGCACGGATATGTATAGTATATATTATATATAGTATCAGCTATTCTAAGACTTTGTATTTTTTAAATTTGAATTTTTATACTAAACTGTTATAAATGGTGATTAGCAAAAGTTTGATGTGTGCAATAATTGCGTCCGGGGTGGCCCAGCTTAACCTCGGCGCCGTAGAGTTTTATCTTTAACCGTAATTGATTAATTGATTGATTAAAATTAATTAATTAATATTATAATATTATAATAACATAACGTTTCCTAGGTAATTGTGTAAATAGGCGCGGGGCGATTGAGATTGCAGGCGTTATTTGTATATGTACCTCTCAACGTCTAGTCAGGGTACCGCCACCCGGCCCGTGCGAACCATCTACAATATGGTACAAAATATGTATTGATATGATTTGTAAAGATTTACACTCCTTTTTCTACTGTTTGTATATTTGCTCGCCTGCCCTGTGCATGGGGATGAGATGTGAGTAGATGATATGATAATGATAGGTGAAACGGAAAAGACCGTATCATATTCTGTAGACAGTTGTCATTTTGATCTAACATATAACTTTTTATCCGTTTTTGAGATTTAGAAGTGTGTGCAGTCAGATTGTTTCTATAACTGATTGTATAATTTTCATATTTTTACTATGTAAGCTGTGTATTTATTGGAAATTTTTAAAAGTTGTACATTTTTTACTTTTTATAACTGTTTTCAATAAATTCTTTTTAGTTATTACTTTATACTTTATATGTGGAAATGGACAGTCTGCTATTCAACTGAACAGATAATATGCGACTGCGACCAGTCTGATGCGAAGCTGGCAACAGTAGCGTGTTTCCAGTTTTGATTGTAGTTACCATTAGTGCAATATATCGGGGACTTGAATTAAAATATCCTCGATTAGGGATAGTCAATTGTTTCAGATCCTTTTATTGTTGATAGGTATTTGCCCAAACGGATCTTTCGGTTTTGCCCGGTTTGTTGTTGTTGTTGTTGTTATTAAACAATACACATATGGACCGTTGGCTTCTTTTTAATTATTAGCAAACCAACTAGAAATTTATTATTATTATTATTTTTTGTATTCTACTAAATACTATTTAAATTGTTTTTTATAATTATTTTATACACTTTTTGTATGTTTGTTAGTCGATTTGAAATAAGGTCTGTAGAACTGTAAAAACAGTTTATACCTACCCTTATCATTTTGTTAAAAATCAGACTTTTTATGTTTTTTATAAATATTATATGAAAATGTCAATTTGTGTTTATTTGATAAACTGCTGTTAAACTTCTACATGTCGCATTTTATTTACAATTGACCCACGACAACGCGGCTCACCATCATCGCATTTACAAACAAATAATAACATTGTCGCATTTTACACTAATTTGCATATGTAGGGTCAAGGGTTGAGGACGAGTGGAAATATTCTCGAAATTAAACCTAAACCGGTGATAATTTGTTATCAAAATGCGGCCATGTTTTTATTTCGGCATACAGTTTATCGCCCGGACAAGCAGTCTTACTTCCTTGTCGATGCCCGATGAGACTATAATCAGAGACCACTTGATTCGTCTCAACGGCACAGCTTATCAAATCTTTCAGAGCGTTCATTTGCACAGCGTCCGGTGTCTTTTCCATGAAATTACCGATCATGCATATGCCGACACTTTTGCTGTTGTATTTGGAAACGTGTGCACCGTGAGTGCCCCAACCTCGACCCTCGTAGACCTTTCCATCGCCGCCGATCTACAAACATAGAAAATTTCTTGAATTAATCCCAGTAAATCTTTTGAGAAAGTCAATTTACCAAGAAAGTATATCCGATATCCTGCCAACCGTTGTGGTCCATGTGATAACTCTGAATATTTTTAACTCTCTCTTTGCAGGACTCCAACGACGTGCAAGTAGATCCGTCCGAATGATGTACGACGATAAAAGGTGCAGGATTTCTTGATAATCGACCCAGGGGTGATTTAGACGCTCTAGCATTCCATTCAGATCGTTTGATCATTTCGGGACAACCACTTTCAATAAAATTCGGCAAAATTGACAGTATTGCTAAGGTTATGAATATTACTTTACTCATCTTTATTCTGACGCTATTAAAAGATAACTGCAATTTTGGAGACGGAGATTGCGTTTTATAGGAGATTATTTGTGAATCCCCGTAAAATGGAACTGGAACCGCAATGATGATTATGAGATAAGTTCTGGAGGGAAGTCCCGGTTACTTATTTACATTACAATGTACAGATAAATATTATTACTCTACTGCATCAGATCATTTTGAATATGGAAAAATAAAATGAACGAATGAAAATAATGATTCATTATCGAATGAGCGTTCTGAAAAGTATTGCTGGTTGTCTAATATCTCCTGCAGGAGCAGGTCGCGTTGCAGGATTTGCGATTCGCGCGCCCCTACGTCACTTTCCACTTCGATTTTTTCCCGTTTGTTATTGTGTTTCGTAATCGCCTGTGTGCATACATAGTCATTTTCTTTTGACATTCGAAACCATTACTAAAAGCGACTCGATTAAAAAAAACACGAGATAATACAAACGTCGATAATGATGTCTAAAATTTTATCGTCTGTAGTAATCGTGATCGACAACATGAATCGTAATTAAAAAACCATCATTTCCCAATATTATCGACGGTTAGGCGAGGGTCTAGCGAGAGCTTTCGCTACTCGAGCGAAAATGTGGTTGAATTATTGTATCGGTTATGATTAATGTGTATGGGCTACACCTCCTGCGGAATTAATAAAGAAATCAATACGGAACGCATCGAATAGCATGTTCGTCAAACGGCTACCGGCATAAAATTTGAAAGGTGCACCTAACGTATGTATGCAATATTCATCAAACGCGTCTTTGTACTGGCGACATCTGGACGCGGAAACGTTCGCTAAAGAAGATAACTGGAGGAGAGAGCCTCTGGGGAAATAATGGTGCGCGGAATTTTCTTAAAGCTTAACGAAACCCGCAGGAGTATCAATAAGTGACATCTAATTGAAGACAAAATCCTCGCGCCGGTTCAATGTGGCCACAAATTCGCGCCATTCCTATCTCTTTTCCACCACAATCACTATCCGGTCGGCGCGGTTACTGGTTATTGGCTTTTATGGGGGGCGAAGGGAAGAGCCATCCCGATACCCGATTACGGCCCCATAAACATAAACATTATTACCGTTTTTGTAACTATGTTACAATTTTTTATCCGCATTTTCGGGGCGATAAATTGAATATTACGCCCGGAGAAATATTCATACGTATGTAAATGTCGACCCCGCATTATCGAGGCAAATAGAGAATTATACGCAAACACCTAGTAGGTATAGTAGGTGGCGTGCAACGAGACCTCTTGGGAAATTTGTAGAATGGGACAAGTGTCCTCACCCGTTGATTTGCAGGGCGCGTATGTACACGTATGAATTTAGCGGAACGGCCCCGGTATGGTGGCGGTAGGCAGGTAAGTCCCTTGCTCAATAGGCGCACTGATAAAAATTGAATTCGCCTGTGCCGGGGTGCTAACGCCACTCTAAATTAATGAAGACGGCCTTATCAGTACTACGATCGTAATTACGGGCGTCGGGCCGGGCGCGGCTGCTATTTTTACTACTCGGAATACGTACGTGTGTGCAATAACTATACGCGTACGTATCATATTATAAAATACGACCGGCAAAAGCCATCGGGCGAGAGGACGTCGCCGTCGACGGGGGCTTTACGTTATACCGCGTGTACCTGACGAATTTATTGGGCGAGACGGCATTAAAGACTCGTGCAAGTAATTGAGGACTTCGCCTGCACTCGCTCTAAACCCTTGTCTCGAATTAGAATTGCAAAGTGTGTTTATTTCTCCATAGGTCAACAGAGGACAGTCTCGGCGAAGTTCGATAACTCGCCACCCGACGAAAGTAACTGCACAAAAAATCGCGTAACCTCATTTATAATAAATAATTAACGAAATTTTAATACTCGCATGATAATAACTAATGCATGTAGAGGTGAGAAGGTGGGGCGGAATAAGTACGTGATGCGAGGGCTGTAAACCGAAATTGGGGTAGTATTCGCGTTTTATTGGGCCAAGTAAGGTGCCTATAATAACGCGGGCACGTTTCGGGCATCACGGCGCTCCCCCCATTTGAATTCGAGCGAGATGATGTTAACTGGTTCGGAAAGAAATAACTCGTTATAAAGTATCATTCTGAGAAGATATAAGCCCTATTATCTTTATAATTTGTCTCGGAAACTGGAACAGCCCCAACTCGTCGGGTTCTCTTCGTTGCATCTGGGCACCGCGGACCGGCCGGGAGGGCCCTAAATCACAAGTTCGATTTGCAGCTAAACTAGTCGAAAAAGATCGCACTATGAAGTGGATGGATCGGTACCTGGCTTAGCTGTTGGGCGTATTAATTAGTGAACAGGGAGAGTTCGGGTTTCTAGAAGGAAATTGATGGTCGGGTCGGCGTTTCCCGACGTATCTAATACGTCAGCCGGAATTGTTACTATTGCTATAACCCACTGTGGGGGTACGGAATTATTGATAAGAGATAAGGGATGAAATTTCCCGGAATATTCATCAATATCATGAGGAGCGATACCTCTGGCCTAGCACAACAGCAATGATGAATAATGGGCCCGCTTTTAGACTTTGCGTATAAAATATGGAGGTGTCAAATGGCACAATAACTGCACTCCTTTATTGTTATCCCCCCACCTTCTGTCTAGATACCGGAGAACCGATTTTTTTTCTTTACAAACTCGTGGAATTCTCTTCCCGTTTGGATGAAAATTCATGACGGTGATAATGCGAGTGCTTTCGATTTTCGCTCCCGATTGTGGTGGCACCCATTAATTTGTCTTTTGTTCCGCGCCGCATGGGGAAATGTTGAATGCCCCGGCCTCCCGATCTGCATATATGTGCATACGGGAATGGCGTAGTCGCAGTCGCAGCTGTATAGTCCTGTCGTGAATAAAATAAACGAGGGGAACACGGCAAAGTAAAGTTAGCCGGCAAGATTACACGAGTTTCTGACCGTTATGTGCGCCCGTCTATCCGGAGCCCTCCGGTACAAATATCGCCATTTATAAACGCCTTATATGCGCTTCGAGATAAATCGTCGCCGGAAAGCTCTCGCCGCGGTCTAGATTCGCCATTTGTCCGGAGATAAGTGACAAACAAGCGCGCTCCCTTAATCATTCCGGATTTTTACCCCCATTAAAAGTATCGCGCTGGCGCTGGCGGCCACGTCGGGCTTTTGATGAGATTGTCAAAAGTGACTGCCGTCCCTCGACGGAAGCCACATCATCATTCGAAGCCACGAGAGGATGCCGCCGACAGGATGAGGAATCGTCCGGACCAGAGACGTCGATCCCGCGCCGAAGACCTGAGAGAGGGCGGTCGGGAATTTTCGAAATCGCCGAGGGTGGACGGGGCCGCGGTCGCGTGACCATCGGCACAGAGCGCGGGGGTAATGAAGTGACGTTGTCAAGTTTATAGGAAGTGCGGGTCGGGTGGGGCTGGCTCCCCACCTCGAATCCGCCGCCACTGCGAGCGTCTCGACGCGAGCGACGCGAAAAGCTCCCGCGCACCCGGCGTCGAAAAGCGTGTAGTATGACCCGAGGATCGACTAAGAACGTCAGGTGGTGTGCCGGGCCACACGAGACCACGACAAACATATCATAATCCGGTGATAATAACATAAAGTATCGGTTATGTTAAACCCGCTTGTAGTGCCTAATAAATTTATTTACGTGGTGGTCCGCCTCCGCGGGGGGATTCACGTGCGGACCCAAGAAGATGATTGAAGGTACCATTCTCACCCCGTAGCGTGGCGGAGTTGGTCTAGCAACTGCCCCACCAATCCCGCCGTGGTATTAGACCGTTTCATTTTTAATCCGCAAAACGGTTCGACTCCCCCCAGACACCGTAATTAAATTAATTACCCATACCCATTCGTATTATCATTATTATGGAACGGCTCCCGGAGTCCGGAGTCCGGAGTAATTGCTCTCCAGGCGCTAAAACATAAATAACCATAATAATTAAAGAGACTGCGAGATCAGCGCGCCGACAATAATCACCGGAACGCCCCCCCAGATCTCGACCGGCACTTGGGCTCTTAAAAAGATATAAAAACCGGTGCCCTCCCTAACACCGGCTCTCGAAAATAGTTTATTAGTCTTGTCTTTTACAAATAATTATCACCGAGTGTTTAATAACACATAAAACTGTTCATTTCGGCATGCGGCGCTCTTTGACATCAATGGTTATGCCGTGCCGATAGCTCGTATCTACCTGGCTGCGAGGGCGATTCTCCGATCCGATTCGATATCGATCATCTCGCGCTCCCCCTCACCTTGATCTAAATACGAAATACAGCCGTCACATTCGATTCGTGTAATAAACATATGAGCGCATGATTTAATAAGCGTCACAATCGATAATAGACGGAATCGATTTAAATATATCGCCGGCCCTCGCAAGTCGCGCGGAATTTAATCCGATTAAGAGCGCACCATGCCATGCATACGGGTCTCCCGGTCTTCCACATAGTCGGTCCGGTCGCGACTTGGACGCGGTCCAAACGGGGGAATTTCAGAAATTTCGGACTGGCGCATTTCCGATTAAAAGTCGCTGATTATGACGTCGTGTTGTTCATTAGGGCCCCGATAAAGCCGATGCGCACGGGGCTGATCCTTGTGTCCACGGAATTGTGCTGAACTTTCATCGCGAACGTATTGCACTCGGGCCCGGCGAAATAATTATCGTTGCGGTGTCAGCTCCACGTGAGCCGCCCTAGACCGAGCCTGTCCTCCACCCCGACCGAGGCACGGCTCAGCCCTTGAAGGCCCGCAAACTTGCACCCGCCCGCCCCCGACGCCTGCCGAGAAGCCTTATCAGGCCCGGCCGAGTTGCGGAATTCAAATTGTTCGGCGAACAAAGCTCGCCAATAACATTCCAGACGCAGGTGTTATACAATATTCATAAACAAATGCAAATGAACGTTTTAATATTAAACACAAAGCTGCATCACCCGCCGCCGCCGCGCCGCGGCGTATGGAAATAATCCGGCTCGATTATTAATTAATTTCAGTGCGAATAAGGGTTGAGAGATGAGATCTTCCCCTGTCGGAATTACTTCAGCCAACTTATCATCCAGTTTGTTGGCTCATGCGAAAAATCACTTCGACCCCTTGATAAGGCCCGGGAACGGAAACTTATTCACATGATGAGGCTTATTATTATTATCATCATCATCATCGGGTCCGATTAAAACTTGGGCGGTCTCGGCGGGAAAGGGCCGGCTCGCTGCTCGAACCGGGCGCGTGCTATAATAATCCGACTTATTGAACCTTTACTTCAACTGACTTTAATGTTCTCTTCGGAAGTTCAACTCGTCCTCGAGCGGAGTGTTTGATTTTGCGGTTAAGCTGATTGAAAATCGGTTTCATGGCCTTTCAGCTGCTTCATGGTTATTCGCTAAAATCACATTTTGACGGTTTTTTCATTTGCGGCCCTGTCTGCTTGTGGCACAATCATTTGAAAGCTTTGATACGGCGAAATCGTACCTGCGGGGTGTAGTTGTTATTTTTTACCTCTCTTGACTTTACGCACGAGAGAAAAATCTCTTTAAAATTTGTCGCGGTGACGATCTTCATCCGAGACATTCAGAAATGCTACACTTTCCGCTCGATCCTCCCCCAATAACAAATTTATTCACCCGGTCGAAAGGATGCGACAAGGGATAATTCACTGGCTTGAAAAAAGCCACAATCCGATAACGCATTGTTCCACGTTCGTGATAATGGTCGATAATGCATCAGGAATTTCGAACGGTCTAAATCTAAACAAGGCGATATATTTTCCGATATTGTCCACCACAAATCCCCGTAATAAGCCGGTGATGGTGTTAGGATAGCCCGATTATAATTAACTATAGGCTACCTATAAACTACACACAGGATCGGCGCTTTACAAGACTTATTATTATTGCATTGTAGATTTTTAGGTCGTTAACCCTACCGACCTGATCGATTTCCACTCGAATTGTTTTGAAATTATCACAACGGATGAATATTCATAATTGTTTTTCCGTGTTCGTCGTGATTTCCAGCCGAGGGCGAGGCGACGCGTTGTGATCAAAATTCGGGACGAAATTCGCTTGAACGCTTTTATTTAACCGACTAAATTCGGAAATCAAAGCCACGTAATTAAAGGGCATCAAGTTTGAGTGGGAATTGAATATAAGGTGGGCCCACATTTAAGAGAAACAAAGCTCTGCTTTTGACACTCATGTTACCGTGTAATTAGAAGAGAGCGCAAGACGTCTATAAATAAAATGCGGGTCTCTAGTTTGGGGCTGATCAATATTCGTCCTTTCAGAGCGAGTGGGAGTCTTCGTTTCTCCGAATCGGGATTGCCGCCACTAATCTCGGGATTATCTCGTGTGGACGTCGGTAAAAACTCGATGGAAATGCATGAATCATGAATAACCCAAACCGGCTCTTGCAAAGAACATGATCGTACACTTCTGGTATTTGATAAGCGCAAGCGCGTTTCTATGGGTTTTGTTGGTAACGATCAGCTGACTCGAACATCGTTAAATATTTCACGACCATAATTGCAGACTACAAGGAGCAATTCGGCTCCCGTGGCATGCTCGATGCTCGTGGCGCTAGTACTCAAAAATTCAAGTTGACAGGGAGGTTGAACTTACATAAAGTCCAATCGGGGCGGGAAAAAGGCAAAGAGACCTCAACCGCAGCCCCTCGCACACGTTTTTTTCATTAGCCGCCCCATAAAACCACAATCGACGACCGTTTATGGTCCGCTGTTACACGAAATGGACAAATATCAGTTTTACGAAGTCCTAACTACGTAATGGACTCCATCTCGCTGAAGTGAAGACTCGCAGCCATTGAGAGTGATGATGAATAAGGTGTCCCCTCATCAGGCTGGAAATAAAACGGAGATAATATTTCGTACGGTCAAGAAAAAGCTCCGATTTCTTTCGCTCGACTCTCGACATCCGTCCCCTGCACGCCGGCAAAAATAATTCAACCACAACACGTGTCGCAAAAACATCCCCCGTATCGAATTCTGTTCGGTGTATTTTGTAAATCGAATTAAAATCATTTTCGTGGATTACAGATGAATTTCGACAATTTTACCAATTAAACTGGCAGAAAACTCCGTCGATGAAACCGTGCCCGAGCATGTTTATTTTTATCGATGAAAAACTCAATCAAACTGAACCAGCGAAAAGCAAAATGATTTATTTTCTCAATAACGGGTATTTATTTTCAGAGTGGTCTAATTAAATTTTATTAAGAGCTTCAGTGCGTCTCATGCCACATTTGCATTTTACATAACGGTACGCAATTTATCCATATTAGCCCTCACGACTCGGTTTAAAAATTTAATTTCTAATTTACTCTAGTGCTGAATCTCCATTTCCATCTAGGGCGCATAATCCACCTTTACTTATGTACCTGCGTTCATGAAACTTTGTAAATTTCCTCAGAGACGTTGAGGATGATACAATTTCAAATATTCCGATCTCGACAACAACTACGACTGCCGGTCCTATAAAGCTTATTTTGTTGTGTTTCCCGCGGCTAGTTTCATAGAATCAGTTCGAATTACCCGGAAACTCGAAGCATACGCGGACAGGAAGGAGTTGTTTCAGCTTCACTTACCGCAGATTTCAGGTTTTTAGATGGAATGAATTGAGGCACCGTCAATGCGCTGCATTATTCATCAACGTTCGAGTCAAACGTCGAGATTGCATAATAGAAAAAGCCATCAAGTCTGAGCGAATGCGAATTCATCAAATTTGAGACGATCCCAACGTTCGACGCTTAATTCCTTTACATTTCGATTGCATGAGAATTCCTATGGACATAGAACACGATAATTATCTTGCGACGATTTATTCATAGATGGGACACCCACCCACCCCTCCATGCCATGATAGGATCTAATGGTAGAAATTCACAATGTTTCTTAATCTGCGGAGACACAGTTGGGATGCTGATTGATGACCGAGCTTTAAGCTCGCCCTACTTTCAGCGGTGATACCTGCTGGCATCACACGATGAACGCTTTAGGCTCTAAGAGGTTTGATCATTAATTCAGTATCAACAAATTATCGCGCATAATTCCACCACTGGAGTACCCGATTTAGATTACGTTCTGTCATGTACTTAGGATAGTAAACAGCCATGGGAATTGAAATCTAGGACGCAAGTCCATTTCGGTAATTAGCGGTAACGATGAAACTGGAAGAGAGGTGCGAACTGATTTCCACCACACATCCGACCCGGCGGCTATTATTACACCTGTTACAGTCTTATAATCGTATTAAAGAAAATGAGGGAAATCATAAAGATTATATGTTAGTTATGGCCGTTTTGCGTGTGAACTTTTATTAAAGGAAACACAAAATCTGAACACCAATCATTTTAATTCGCTGTTCCGAAACGCATAAGACTTCTTTCTACTATAGTTGCCTTCAACAATGGAGTTAATCACGCTTTCGACACCTTCTGAAAAATGAGGGAAATAACCGCTCTGTTCTCTTCTACTTTTTCAAAAGCACCGAGGTTTCGATACATAACAAAATCGACCGATTTATGTTAAAATGTCTAAAAATAAATCAGTTGTGCTTGTTTACTCGACACTGTATTTTTAAACAGGGTGATGAAGTGATACATCGCCAATTAAATAGTAATTGATTTATTTATGCGGCATAGTTATTATGTGTGAAGAGGAACCGAATGGAAATTGAATTGGCCGATTATAAATAGTTGAATATGCGGACGATTGCGTTGCGAATCCACCGTGCAAGTAAATTCGGCGGGAATTGTTATTGTTTTACGCGGGGTTAACTAATGACTTGTGTCGGGAATTTAGCTCAGAACCCAGAAGTTGGAACCGTATGGCCATAAACCACATTGTATTCTTAATGGCACGGAGGCATTGTTGAAATTTCTATAACTTATGTTCGTTTCACTCGACGCTAGAAGGTTTTAATCTCGGAACCGGGCGTGGAATAAGTTCTTGACTAGCTGGCTTCGTGATGGCAGAGGTGACGGGAACAAATCCTTTAACACCTGAGATGGAGGTGTAAAATCGGTTAAAATTATGCGCGGCTTTTATGGTGAAAGAACGCGAAATCTCCGAAACCTGACCAGGGGATTTGAACATACTGTCGCGGGTAATTGGTTATTTCCATAACAGGGCCTTTTAAATTCAAATTCATGTGACATTGCATTCCATGCGGCGCCGCCATCCGTCTTTATAACTAGGTTTCGTGTGCGAATGTGAATTTACGCGATTGTCAAATTAGTCGCTTGGTTACAGACGATTTTAACAAAACTTTTCGACACGATCCCCGACTAAAACCCAAGTGAAATCGTTAATGCGGTTCCATTATCCGAGTAGATAAGGCCAGACCGGGGCACGATAATTTTTAAACGTTCGCGTACACATTGTGTCGCCATCATAATTGGCGTATAAAGCGAGTTTCTGACTTTCGGGGCACGCTAAACATGTACACAATTGTTATCGTTAAATTTAACTTTGTAAGTCAATGTCCAAACCCGGTTTCAGATTTCAGTCGAATTACGTTGCACACGCCATGTAAATTCGATTTCGTTGCTGCAAAACAGGAAGAACTGAAACATCGGCCGGGGGTGATACCTTCGTGGCGGGGCCAACCACCGGAAATGGTGTCTCTGTTGGCCAGATCGATTTTGTCACAGTTTTTAGAATTCTCGCCTGACGAGTTCCAAGTATAGACGCAATAATAGTCGGGGCTGAATTTATATTCGCCCAGGAATTTCCGCATCCCCTAACTTCCACCGGTTCGAACTGATGTTATACACTGGCGAGATTAAATTTAGACGACTTCACGAGGGTTACTCAAATTTTAATTAAAATACTTTAGGGGCCTTGTGATCGTCGATGAAAAATCGTGCGCCGCGAATGAAGAACCCGACCGCGAGAGCATATCAGGACACACATCACACAAATGTGCCCCGGTTTTGAGGCGCGATTAATCAAGCGATCATTGATCAACGCGGACTAATAGAACTTTAATGGGTGTAAAGTGTGGTGATCAATTAATTAGTCCCCGGTTACTCTATACAAATATTAACTTGCAGCCTTTGTCTGCGCTTACCATTATCATCATCGCCAAGTACTGTATAGGATTGCAGAAAGCCCGAAACTGGAAAAAAACTCGTCTGTATTACAATAGTCGCTTTTCTCGCGGTAAAAAAATGCGAACTTGGTCATTAGACATTAATACACAATCGAATTCCTTTCCAAAGGTTACCCCTCATTATTAGTGACTATGCTATGGGTGGTAATAAATGGCGGAAAGTACTCAACGCGATGGGGGTGAGCAGAACAAGGAGGATGATGTGCAAAAACTTTTAATGATCGTGTAATACAAAATACACTTTTAGGGGTTTTAATAGGTGGAACATTCGCCTATTAAATTTACTAATGATGTATTCGGATTGATCCAGTCGCATTAGATAACTCGCCTAGGTAGATACATACCTGTGGGTGGATTAAACGGGTGTGCATTAGGCATTTTTCTAAATAAAGCGAAACGGTTGCAACCGAACTAGAATAAATTACGGACCATTAGTGAAGCCTTTGTACCTACACTTTTTCTTAGCTATATCAGGGCGACGCGGCAGTGTTTTCACGTAATAAAAAGATGTCTATTTTTAGAAAAAGCGGGATGATGGTCACGCTTTCGATTACGTAGAAGCGCCATCATCATCATCGAATTTGGCCGAGAGTAGAAATGGACGGTAGGACGCTTTTATAGACCAATATCTTTGGAAAATTAGAGGCGCGCGCGAGCCATTTGATTCCGCACACCCCACGAAATTCAATCTCGATGGAATAAACCGCACAAAACCTACAGTTTCCCCTCGTAATGATTTGCGAGACGTCCCTGGAATAACAAAGTCGCGTTCGGCATCCAGGTGATTTGAAGATGAATGCGCACGAGTTGCAAATCTTCTTCTCCCGTATTGATACCGAACCGGCCGATCCCCTTGGGCCATCGGCCATGAATGAAACATCTGAGAATTTGAATGGTTATACCGGCAACACCCACCTAACATATTGTGGAAGTTTACGTTGTCTTGTCCCGGGAAAGGACGGGGCCGGTGATTTATGTCGCGTTATATAACCGGGGGGAACTATACCGCTTTTAGCTGAATTAAAAGTGGGCTAATTTCGGTTGTAGTAACACGGAGAGCGCAGCAGGAAACGAAACTACTTAATGCCGCCCGCTTTTACGCCTCTAATTTAGATTAGCACTGTGGATGTTCTGACAAAAAAGCGTCCTCTTTTTCCCGTTCGCGAATTATTGGAATTAATCAAATATCCGTAAAGCCGATACCATCAATGCGGTACTAAAATGTATACCGTTGTTACTCAGGCATGATAGGTTCGATCAATCTCCAGTATTTTATAAGCTCGAGCAATAAATCATAACTTTTTGACGATTTCCCCAGAATCGCGTTCTCCACTGAAGCCTTTCTCATGCAAATAGGAGTGCCGGGCCGTCCTCGGCGGTGGCAACTTCCCAAGAAGCGGGACCTGACATGACATAATCATCAACATGCCGTCGCGAATTAATCACGCACGGATTTGAATCATAATTATCAACAACAATGCGGGACTTTAATTGTTCCTAATACTAGTATAATGGGGACGGGGCATCATAATTTAATCAATCAGGCACAGGCAGACCACCGGAAGGAACGCGCTGGTACGAAAACGTATCTATTACCATCGGCGGGCTCTTTAATTGAGTTAAGGCCCACACTCGTTTTTCCGAGTGCGCGCCGTCAGGTTTTTGGCTTCCATGAATATTCACCCGAACGAGAATATCAAAAGCGCTCACCTACCCGAGCGGTCGCGACTTTTTCATTTTTAATTTCGCTCTTCATGGGTTTAATAATCGATTCGGGGATGATGAAGCACGAGCCGCTTTATGTTAATATTATGCATGACAAATATCCCACACGGGCCGGACCGAGTGCTTTTCAAACGCATTTTCTGCGCGACACTTTATACTCGTCCCCAGCTTACAATTTACAATGAGGTGGAAGAGTTCGTATGTATGTAGCTTTAGTTTTGGCCAAATAAGTGCAACTGTCGACAGTCGCTCTGCCGGTTTCTCCACATGCATGCACACTGCACGAAGCTAACGAGTATACGTAATTCGCAAAGCAATATGTAGGTGCTCAAGTTAGAAAATAGTTTTATTATGCCGTCTCCCGTCCAGTTTGGCGGCGTGGAAATTCGTCAGTTTTACGGCCGTAACGTTCAGACGTGGTAATTACGCCAGGTTTTTGCTTTGTAAAGTCGTCCACCTAAAAGCGTTTCAATTGAAACACGTACAGGACAGTTTGACATTTACTTCCCAAATTGACAATCGATTTCTTCACCCTTTCCTGAATTAACTAAAAGCTCCGGAGAGCACTGAAATTTAGTCGTTGGTAATTTTGATATGTTGGAAATAATTCAGGGACTTTGTGATTCAGTTCGGCCCACTTAAATTTTTAGTGTCGGGGAGGGAGCTCTCCTCAGAATGCATATTCGGGGCTGTATACGCTCGAGCGAATTAATTACATATTTATGAAGTTATTTCCTTTTAAAAGTCCGGTCCTAGGCAACTACCTTTCTCATATGTATATTACAGTCCTAGCCCGAACTATAGCCTAGATCCTACAGACTCAGGGCTAGTTTTATACCTGCGTGAATGGATGTAAATTGTGTGCTTACGTAATCAAATTTGTGAAGCGGGTCAATAAAGCCGTATTTCTCGTTCACCCAAAACTGTATAAACAGAATTCGGACGCATAGTATATTATATCACCACTTGACGGTAAAGTTTTTGGCACGGCATCGATTTCGCACCGTTCATAAATCTATCAACAGATCTGAAGAGATAAGATAAATATTTATAAATCAATTTAATATTTGATATGAAAACGCTCGCATTTACGATGCGTACACCTTTTAGTAGTCGCCAGTGTCGGCACAACTTGTATCGCGTCAGGTGATGAGAAAAGTTTCTATTTCGGGGGGTCATTAAAAGCGGTAACTTATTTTTAATATGTTTACGATCAATGTGGATTTCGGGTGGAAATGTATCGTCAATTTTTAATGGGACGATAAAGTTGTGGTCATTTCCAACGTCACACTCACTTTTTCAGCGCGCAAAGGTGTTTGAAATTCAAATCGCATCTGTAAACCAAACAGATCGCTACTTTGTTGCTAAACACACCTGGCTTTTCCCAGGAGGGCTTTACAATTTCTCCAATTTTTTACCTCGGAAGTGAGTCGATAAGAAAACGTTTCAATGTGTCACCAAATGGATTTTTCAGTTTAAACGAAAATTACGTTTGGAAACAATCCACTCCCATGCCGCAAATTTTAAATCGCAGGCTTTCGAATCGGACTCACTTTATACTTCACAAATCGTTAAAATGCGGGCTCTCATATTGCCCAATTTTATCACCAAGAATTGCCCTCGCAGGAATTTACGATTCCTGCTGCCATATCGAACTTAAAGGGCATTTTTGCGACCTCACCGGTAAATTTTACGGGCGCATACACTTTTATCCATCGTAACAACATTGTGATTCTTCAATAATAAATATGCACACACTAGTTCCAGTAGGTACATATCAGGGATGTTGTTGTTGAGAGGGTAGAATAGTTTGATGCGAACTAATTGGGGCAGGTAGGGGTGTCCGAAGGGCCCGCCTGACACGCCATTAATATATAGCGAATCCTGAAGTGTGGATCAATACTGACCGTCACAAAAGGATGTGGTATAACTTGTTAAAAAATTCACTATTTCTACCAGGGATCGATAAACAATAACTGCCAGCGAGCCAAGCCAAGTCGGGGTTCAACGTCGGTCCGGCTCGTGATGACGACGACGTTCCGGGCCCCCGGGGGCGGTCGCCGAATCCTTATTTTTGCGCGGAAATGCGACCTGCCGGCCCCGGCCGTTTAATTATGGTCGACTTGTCTGCACCAGTAATTACGATTGATCGCAGTCGGAAGGCCGTGCCGTAATATTTGCTCGGCGTGTGGTGCCGACTCCGGGAAGCTCCGGCATTCGACGTAGTCGTAAACCCCGACACAAACTGCACCCGCAATACCCGACAAAACTTCTATTTGCATTGTTTGAAATTTCGTCTTGTCACCGGCGGTTATATGCGCCGCTCCGGCACACTGCACCTGCAGACAAACCCACCCGTGTCGTGATAAAATTCTCTTTATCAAAGTTAAACAAACCCCGTTTCTACCCGGCCGACATCAATAATACCGCGACACTCTAACGATTGCTATTATTATTCCCGATATTAAAGGAATTGACAAAGTTTCAGCCCCGCCGCAAATTACTAGCTGTGTCACTTTACGAGGTACCGTAATGATGAATTTCGTCCCCATCACTCTCGCAGGGATTGAAAAATATTATTACATGTTTTTTTTGCAGTAAAAAAGGGAAATATTCCGTTCATGTTGTATTTAGCGGGCATGAAATCTGTTTGGAAAACATTATCACAACAGTCTCGGTGTATTATTGAAAACAACGGTTTCGGTGTGTCACTGTTTCAGCTTGTAGTTAATTCTCGCCATACCCTGTTCGCCTACTAAAAATATTAGTGGGAGGGAATAAAAATTGATTTGATCTCATCATTAGACAAATAAACAATTACGAATGTTTCCCCATTGTAAATAAAACGAATAATAGACAGACAACTCGGAGGACGCAAATAGAATGAATCAGGGGCGGAATGCGTCCACGTCCACCTCTCGGCCTCCTCCTGGTTTATCGGGAAAGAAAATTTTAATTAAGTTAATTGGGTTTGAGCTGACGTCCTTTTTCGTGTCCCTTATACTGTCGCGTTTGTTTTGCTCGCGCCAACGGAAGCGGAATTTCCACGCTTCCGTGAACATTCTTCAGATGTCAATATCGCTTAAGGGAATGGTTTTATTATTATTGCGAGAGTGTGGATATAATGGAAAAATTGTTCGCCGACCAACATTTAGAACTTATTTTGTGTCCGACGTAATTGATCACGGGCGAGCACTACAATAATGTCATTCGGTTGAAATTACTAAGGTACAAGTTTACGTATTCACAGAGAGAAACAGAGAGAGGAGAGAAATTCAAATTTGAATTCGAGGTTGTTCACCGTAGGTAGGTAGATAAAATTAACTGGTGGCGCATATTTGCGCCGCGTTCCTGATGCGGACTTGTGTATTATTTATATTGCGAACGTTTTGAATATACGGAACATCAGGCTGTCAAATTAAAATCTAAATAATTCCGGGACCGTGGCGCATCTTGACTCGACTTCTTCCTGCTGACGTCGCTGGTATACCCTTAAAGAAACCGAATAAGCGTTTTCTTTTACGGCGCATAATAGAAATTGTTGTAAAACCATAACAGTATTGTAAGTGGTCGTATTATCGTATTTTACACAGGCAGGATGTGAATTTACGGGTCACGACATTACATGTTTAATTACATGTTTAAATAAGGGAATAAAAATACACGCTCGAATTGCATGCCATTACATTGGAGATCTGGAAGCGGAGATAATGATCGTTCGCACCTGCCGAGTTATACACCCCCTGACAAATTGACTCCCGACATTTAATTTCGTTGAAAGAACTGACACCCCCTAATTCGCGACGGGCCAATTCGACTAAGTAACTCGCGGGGTGCTTTTCCGCGTGGTTTTATAAATTTTATTACACAGTTTTATTCGTCGAATTCTTCGGTCAGTGAATTAAAAATAGAAAATAATTTTCCACTACGAAATCGGACAACATCGCCAAACAATTTAAGTTATCAGCAAAGAAACCGTAACATTTTCGAATCACTTATTGGCGGAAACTTGGTCTCCATCAGTCATCTCTTATTTTAACGCAATAAACTTTGCATAAATATTTAAGCCCCGCCGAAGTTGCACACATTAGGATTGTGATGGCACTAATAAAACCCCAATGTTAAAAACACCTGTGGTTTTGGTTTCATGAATAATTAAAATCTACCTCGAATTGTGCGTGATATCAAGACAAATTGTTATTTATAATTCAACTATACGGTCGATTTCTTTATAAAAATTTAAGCGTTTCAATACTCCTAAGGCTCCTTTGCGGACGGAAATTGTGCATTGAAAAATTCGAGAATGATTTAAGTTTCCCACGTCTCCCAGGGGAAGAACTTACACGTGGGTGGCGCAGATGAAAGTTTAATTGTTGCGTTTGATTAATAAGTTACGCCGCCCTCAAATACGACGATAATAATCACCGTAACTGGAGCGAGGTGAGCAATAATACGTAAATATAATTAACGTTTTATGATACACACGCCGTTATCGATTCGTTTTTTATTTGACAGAATTTAATTTTTGGTGAGGCGCAACCGCTGGCCGTACATTATGCACGCCCCCGTGCTTTAAGCTCGAGTATTCCACACAATTATTCATGCTGCTGGACACTCGACCCTCTCGAGTGGCCGCCGCGGACGGGGTATACGATCCAAAAATTTGCACAAGGGTCTAGACCGATCAGGTTCGAATCAATAAAAGCTCATATCGTGATGTTTGTTTTTTTTCACCACCCTCTGAAATTGAATCATCAGTCTGGTGAAAACCGCGCGCGAATCGATCAGTTCCATCAGTTACAATCGTCGGAAAAGTAATCACGCTAAGTATTTTCGCGCATAATTGTCACGAATCCCAGACCGCAAAGCGGAGCGAGGTCTCGCTCTCGACTGGGTTTATTCTGAAATTGTTGAAACTAAACAGCGGGGACAGGGAGACTTCTTCTCACGTCATCTGCGTGACGGTGGAAGCTGAATTTAAAATTCTTCGCCCGACCGCTGATAGTAGCGCAAAACGTTCACCCAAGGGATGGAATTAATGTGGAGCAGCTGCCACAATATTTTCCTACATCATTCCATCGTCATACGCGGTACACCCGTTCAATGTAATAGAAGATTTGAAAATCCCAAATTGCTTGAGACGTGAGATGCACAAGTCGATGGGAAATTGAGACATGAGGCCATTGCCTGGTGCACGAACATTTTCCCGTTCCGCTCCCGACGGACTGACAGCCAAACGAGACACTTTTGAGCCAAAATTTTGCTCGTATCGATACAGAAGCGATTTATCTATTTCGGTGGGGAGCGTGCCTAGGGTTCGGTCCCCGCCGGCACGCCTGCGACATAATTTCGTCTCCAAGAGCCAAATTAAGATGCGATCACGATGCCTCCGAATTAGCGTTAACGATAAGAGATCGTCAAATCCCAGTTGAATTGAATCGGGGCGAGGCGACACAATCATAAAGCCGTTTAACCGCAATCGTAAACTTTTCCATACTTTGTACTTACCTATAGTATCTAATGTGCATTGGCTGGCGAGCTTTAAATTTAAATTCCCGACACGAGTCTGCGACGTCGCTTATTATTATTATTGTGAATCCAGCTGCGGCACTTTCGCTACCTATTTATCGGGCTCTTTTCACCCGCGAGCTTCGTTTTGCTCGGCTAATTGCGTAAATAAATTCGAGAGAATTGCTTACTCATCGTTATCATCCTCATCTCTGGCATAAAGGAGAATCTGTACGGGACAGACGGTGACATAATTACACGGTCGACAAGGTTGATTCAAGGGAACAGCGGAAGATAAACACCGAGGGGCGGGCTCATTGTTGACCCTCCGCTATGATAAGTCCGGTGAAACTCTATTAAGGAAGCATTCGAGATTCGAGCATCAGGAGCGCGATGCGATAGCGTTTACCCGAAAGGGACAGTGCACCTGGAACGGCAGGGGAGGCATCGATCAAAATCGATCGCCTGTTTAGAGACCTTGTTAAAATTGCATCGGGAAAACAACTTCCATATTTATCCCAAACACTTTTGTTTAGACTAGCGACGGCGCATATTCTTAAATAGATCAGGATGTTTGCATCAAATTGGTGCATTTTCATTAACGTTTGTGATGAGTTCGTCGAATGCGCGGTCGCATTAATGAAGCTTTCAGGCAGTTTTCAATTTCCTCGCCGCATTTTACACTAAACCAAAAACCCAGACAGAGACACATCACCCCCTGGAGGTCGCCCCAGATATCCTTTTAAATTCGATTCTTTATTAGGTTACCTTACCTAAAAATAGGCACTAACGAACACGGCGAGGCGGGCGCCCACGCCGTTTCGCAGACTCCCAGTTTTAAGCGAAAACACCCCGACCTTATACACATTCATACGTGCATAATTCCCTCGACTTACGCACGGGGTAGTCGGAATAACCGAAACCTCAAATGTGTCAGCTCGGGGCGCGTCCCGCCCGTCAAACTTGATTGCGTGGAATTTAATTACGAACAACAAGAGCGGAGGGGATCGATCGAATGCGCTTTTGACGCTTCCGAATGATTACGTTTCTTTCGTAGATAAGAGACCGGCGTCGGCATATGCGCTCCGAATCGATAAAGTCACAATTAACGGTTATTACTGCGGGGACTGGATTTACGAGGCTAGGCATGCACGTCACCGGTGCGCTCCATTAATGTAAAAAAATGCCATCCAGGTAAACCGATCAGCACGTGTGATATTTCAGTTCAACCGGCGACTCCTTTTATCTGCGGTCGATTGTGTTTTTGAAAGCGCCACAGCGCTAACTGTAAAGCGTTTGATGACCCGTCCCCTGTCCTTTTATTTAATCTATGGTGTATCGATCCGGAGCCCTTAAATTCAAGCGAACGGAGGAAATCGCTCGTCGATTCAGGAAAGAGGCTACGAAAACACTCTCGGGTTTTTCGTTAATTTTCCCGCCCGCAATTACCGTTGCTTCCTGCCCGGAACCGTAAGTATTGATGGCCCGAACAATAATTCTTCGCGAAAGTTTTATCGGAAAAGACATCGGCATAACGTCTTTATAGAAAGTTTCATCCTCGCGAACTCCCATCGGGGGAGAAGTGCCGTTAATAAAGTTAAAAGACGGCACAATTCTGGAATTATTGAAATTCAGTGGGTTAAACAAATTTCTAATTCTGGGCTCAATCGAATTCGCATTAATTCCATCTCGAGGAGGCGGTCTCTGAATTCATCTGGATTACCGTTGCGGCGGCGTTTTGCTCGAATACAGAAACAAATTGTATCTACTCGAACGTCTAAATTCTCGGCAAGCACTCCAATTAGAGGTGTAGCCAGATGAATCGTCCGGAAGCGGGGGATTTTGCGTCGTTTTTTGAGTTTTCCACGTGCTCGCGCTTCCGGATTGACAGAGCTTTGGCGAGCGGTTTAGCAGAGTCAATTAAGAGTGATGGTTTGATGCCGCAAATGCGGAGCTTTTATAGGACAAGATATCCATGCGTGAAAACCTCAATAGGGCGTGAAGGAAAGTGGCGGAAAAATCCCCTACACCATTTGCCGTTTTACAGTCTCGACTCGAGCGTTTTAGGTCGCCCGATGAATAATTCAAAATTTAATTAGAAATCCGACAAATTCCGCCACCCCTTTGATTAGAATTTTATTATTGCATGCATCTATTAGAGCAGAGTAAGGTCAATTACTATTGCAAATTGCCCTACTGATGTATCTAATTAGACCGGGGGCATTTTTTTATTATTTCCATGTGAACTAGGGCCGATCTCGCGGCGCCTTTTCACATAAAACTGATTAAGTGCGTTGTAAAGTGGGCTCTCTGGCTTAAAAACCACCATAAAGTTTGAATAAGTTTGAGGAATTGAAAAATGGCGTGTTATTTCCACTCGAAAGGGGAGTACTTTATAGAATAGAATAGAGCGCGGGCGGACTTTTAATTAGCAAGCCCTAATAAACATAAATGTCGAGTTGCGCGTTATTTGCATTTAAATTAACGAATTCTATTCAATATTAATCGAATTGCGAGCGTAATTCAATTATTTCGCGAATAACGACACAATTATATGATTACTCCGGAGCGCGGGGTAATTAACCGTAATTGCTCCTTCCTTCCATTTGATATCGGGGACGGAAATGAATTACGTTTGTACTTTTCTATAGGTACAAATACATGATGCCTCGTGCATCGAAATGTAACCGGCTCTCTCTGTGGGTTAAACTCAAGATAATATGATATCATTTTATGTAATGGCTATTATGATAATTGTATTAACAGGTCGTGATAGTATCGGGGAGTGATCGATATTACTACATAGGTACATGTAGGAATGTTTACTTTGGTTTTATATAAATATTGGAATCGGTTCGGAATATGTCACTGGATAAATGAAATCATTCGGGTCGCATTATCCCCCGCCATTGGAAATTCCAATTGTAAGTGGCGTTTGGCTGGCGTTGTCAGATGAATTTGGGTAATTGGTAATGCCGATCGGGGGCGCCGAATATCAATTACACGCGATGAATAATGGATCAAATGGGCGGAATTCGGTCTTTCTTAATCCGTTACCTTTGATGATGGTGACGGTTAGGTGATGACGAGTGTGACGTCTGTTATGTTCAGAGGAGCCCGTGAATTCTCCAGTGAAAGCTCAAAAGGGGCAAAAACTCCAATTAATTATAGGATTCTGACAGTCTCACGCTGCGTACACCATGCTTTAACAACTCACTCATTTATTATGCGCTTTCACGGAGAACGGAGACGCGCCCTTTATGCGACGTGATGCCATTATGGCGATATTAACTTATAGGGCCACTTTTCTCTCAATCAAGTGTCGCCCGCTTTGCCGGCGGCGGATCCGCGGGTCCATCAATTGAATTTCGGTTTCGGCTCTTTCCAGCGCGGAGACGATAGAAGGATGAGCAGCCAGGACGAGACGGCTAGTCTGCTGGTAGCCCAACCGTCGCTCACCGGCGCCTCCTCGCCGGCGAACTGCTCCAAGCCGGTGCTGATGCGCCAAGAATGCACGACGTTCTTGGTCTCCTCGCACCACCCCCAGCTGTCCGTCTTCTCCGACAGCGAGGAGGACGGGTCGCTCTGTCTCGAGGAGAACAGCACCAGGTCGGTGCCGGACATTGAGCTACACTGCAGGTAAGAAACGCGACGCCCTTAATTAGACGCACCCTTGTCTCCACTTGTCTTCGACCTCAGCACTAGGACGAATTTATCGTGTTGCCCACTCCCATCATCAGGCGTAGAGCGCACCACGTTCGCACCCCTACTTTTTATTTTGAAAAAATCCACCCCGCACAATGGACCGTGGAGGCGGGAGGAAAAGTTATTTTCATACAAAAACACATAATCGACTTTAATCCTATTACATAGGACTCGGACCGATTGTTGAAAGGATGAAAAGTGGACTGAACTGGGGTGGGATTACTTCTCAAAGACCCCTCGCCGAACGATGGCTACTTTTCTCGGCGCGACCCGGAGGTGGAAATTTCAAATGTTTCCCAGGTTTTTCGAGTACGCCGCGCTAACAAGATACTCAACGTTCCCGAAATCTCGCCCTCCGTCCATAATTTACCGACACCTCCGGAACCCTCGAATAAAAATCCTCGAAAATCGCACGGTCGCCACCTCCGTTTTAAAAATTATCACCGCCACCCTACCCCTCGTTAATAATTTCGCCTCGAAATTGTCGGATGATGTGATGCTCCACACCTACCCCAATAACTTCTCCACCTGCTGGTATAAAATCTTCCCTGGTAAATCTTTAATGAAAACCTCTCACGGGAGCCCTTCTATACGTTCTCTAGTAGTCAGTGGAGACGTTTATATAATTCCGAGATGCCGCCATCTTCTTGCGTTATAATCCTTGGAGTCTTGAAAATAACGTTGACATCGCGCTGATGTAGGCACGGTCGGGTATGTTGAAAGAGGATTCGCTTCTGGTGCGGTTCGATTACCGATGAATCAAGTTGCATCATGTTGTCGCGTCGGCTCGAGTTTAATGTCGAAACTACTCGACAATTGCGAGCGGCACTACAGTCCTCACCCTTGGGGGTGTTTGTGGAATCGCGAGCGTCTTCAGATCGGCAGGCAATTGTCAACAAGCAGAGTCTAGTTCATACACTCGACAGGAAACGAACCCTTTCCTCGGCTCGACTCAAGGCTGAAGGCTGAAGACTGGAGCGAGACTCGAGGAGGAGGGGGCCGTACTCGAGTTTACCTTTAATTTGCCCTCGGACTCGCGACGGGGGTGAGGGTCGATGTATCGGTATGCACATTTCGATAAGGAGAGACGGGAGACGAGAGAGAGCGCGGGTTTGATTGGTTCGCTCGGCTCGGAGTGCTCTCGAGAGTTCGCCGCCGAGGAAAGTAGTGATTTGTGCTGGGCACGGTGAGCTGGAAGAGGGTTCGGGTCGTCTTCGCCGTTCCATTTTTATTCCTTTCGAGGGCGGTTTCGTTCCAGTTCCAGTTCCAGTTTCAGCTTTCAACTTTTGCCGTTGCCTTAAAGGGTTGAATTGTTACAGGCTCGACGTGAAAGGATGCAAGCAGAATCTGTCGTCGAATATTCCGACGCGGAACCGGAGTTCGTCTAATGCGTTTCAGCTTGCGCCGTACACGTCGACGGCGAGGGGCATTCTGGAGCGGAGGACCTCTCAGACTCCGGCGTCGACCCTGAAAATCGTGCGCTCCGTTTCGAGGGAGAGCATACGATCCATTCACCATTGCACTTGCCCGTGCCTCAACGCCCCGGTAAGATAGATATCTGTTTAGATGCTTTGTTCTTTACCCTTTAATACAAGATTCCAGCGACTCGAGTCAACAGCAGGAATTCGCCGAGCATTTCACCTTTAAACTTGGGACTATTTTTTTGCGTGAGGCGGAAAGCCCTCGCTCAGAATTCCGGCCCCTGAATTGACATGATGCACATATCTTCAACTCGCTGGAGTCTTGTCCTTAATTTGCATTTTGTAGTTGTCGACCTGCGAGTCTTGGTCCAATTAAAACTCTCTAACAGATAAATTATTATTATTATTATTGATCCGCTTGAGTCACTAAACGAGAGATGTGTTGCCATCAACCGATCTGCATGCAAAAACTGAAATAACAAACTAAAATGGAGCCGAGTCGATGACCGGATCACGTCCGGTGGTCGATCGGGTATTATTATAGTCCGGCGTTTACTATAACTCAATTTATTCGAACCGGAACGAATCCCTGCGGCATGCGAAGACTATGAGCAGACTATAGATAAAATACCGTAGGTTTCGTTACGGAAATTCCGTGCCCGCAAACGAACAAACTCAGCCCAGCCAGGCCGTTTAATTATTCAGGGACCTCCATATTCCACCATCCCTGATAAACTTTCCCTAATCTTATTTAAAGTTGCCTAAGTTTGTGCAGAAATTTCGCTATAATCTTATGCCTCAACGCATTACACAATGAGAAAAATTCAAATAATCCGCAAACAAAGTCGTCGCTTTTATTCCTCGCAGTAGACGGACCAGGAAATGGGATTGTTTAGTCCAGGTCCTTGGCGAAATTTTAATACGCCTACCTGCTAACTACTACTCTCTAAATATCAAGCTTATTAAAATCCCCGCCATAAATCTGCGACACTTGAATTATAATATAAAGCACTCGAGTGTTAGCCGAGAGGGGGGCTAGTGAATTTGTAATTTCTAAGGTCGGACGGGCGATCAAAAACCCGCCTGACATTTCGCTGACAATTGTGAATTATTGATTTTTCTCTCAAATCCCGACTGGTATGACATTAAGCCATTAATCATATGATGGAAATGAAACTCACCCCGATCGATTTGTCAACGTTTCCACCTAGGGGTTAAATTTTTAAGGCGATCATTCATCATCACAATTAAAACCTTCATCCGCGGTGTATTTGGCTTGCATACGTATACGTGTCAATTAGTTTGGGCGATTTGAAACGAAATTGCCATATACGAAACGGTGGCGGGCTGTTATTAATTGATCCGCGAACGCCAGTTTTGCGTCATGGATCATGGGGAACGTGAAGGATGCATTTATTCGTACGTGACATTCATCCGAGAGTCCTTGAACTTGACAACGAGTATTATATCGTTTTAAGCCTGCGTGCAGGTCTGGATGTGAAATAATTATTGCCGGAGCTGTGGCTGGGACCGGAATTCGGTCGACGGTCGTAACGACCAATTTGTCTAATTAAACTGGATATATTCCCGATTTCCTTTGTTCGGACGCGTCGCGACGGCTCTCCCGTGTCCCGTGTTCGGGGGCGAGGTTTCCTGGTAGTAATCCTTGCTTTTGTACTCGGCTAAGTGTAAAATCTAAGAATTCGAGTGCTCGAGTAAGCTCCTGTGAAATCCGATAACACCCCTGCATGGTTGACGTTCGAGGGTTGAGGGAGGGGCGGTCTTTCGGTTAGACCGGTTTTGGTATTAAAATAAAAGATACGAGAGTTTTGCGTCGTGTCTGCGTCTGAATCTTGTTAGGGCGGAATTATATCGCTGTACGTACCACGTATTGTAGGCGCGACAGGCCCTGCGACGGCGATACAAAAGATTGGAAATAAATAGAACAGAAGAACCTTACGGCATTTTTCCCCGGCACATGTGTTATCATATCCACGTTATCAAAAGTGACTTTCATGTCGTATTACAATTCAAATGCCGCGCTCGCCAAAGCTGAAATATCTCGGAGGGTATATAAGCTCCCGTCAAAGGGAAATAATAAAAATGGCCGTAATTACGGGGAAGAATTATTGCGGCTAGCCTCTGGTTTTCGGGGGATTTCCTCTGCGATACCATGACGGTTCACTCTTCCCAATTTATGTCTCTATATCGCCGGCCATATAGGAGAGGTCAAATGTTGAACAACGTCATTTGCCGTCATAAATTTTACAGCAACTATAATTTTTTTACTCACCGAGGGGGTTTTCTCTCCGGTTCGAGTGCGAGCCAAAGGCTTCAGCGTTTCTCTGCTTTTATTATTAGAAATACCAATTTGAGTTGATACCACCGAAGCCATGCGATCTCCCAAGAAATTAACTCGGGATTAAGTCGGCTACGCCCTTATAACGATACAATAACGCGGGCCCTTTTTATTGTCGTTGCCCGATACATCACCGATCCCGCATTGTGCTCGCATGACTTGGACCGAACACTCGTCCTGCCCCACCCCCGGCACCGCCACTATAATCAGAGCCCCTTTTAACCATCGGCAACCCCCACGCTATCTTACAGTACGTCTTACTCCTTGCTGTTTCGGCCAGCTGGGAGATATCCTTCCGTCATTATTATCAAACGCTAGAGGATATCACCCCGGCTGTAAACCCACGTAGAGACTATTATACGGGTTCATGAGCTAGTTATAGTATGTACCATGTCGAATTATGTATGTACCCGTACTTGTACCGACTTTGTAAATACCTTGTATTGAAATGATCGCAGTTTTGTCACGTTCACGCATTTTCGAAATGTACACGCATTTCTCTCTGCATGTTTAAACAAAAGTATGTACCTAACTTGGCCCACACAGCACCATGTACTTACTACATATTTACCAGCAACTCCCATTATTACCATTATTATTATTATTATTATTATTATTAAATAATTATTAATAATAAAAATTAATTTAAGCTTCATAAGTGTCTGTACTATTAAAATGTATAGCTCATTCACTGGTAACTACTGTCTAATTCTGATTATTTAGAATATAATGATAAAATTGCTCGTAGGCGTTTGAATATATGTAGGTAGGTACTTGTAAATGAGCTGGAAGCATCTCATAAATTTATTGTAAATAGAATTTGTGTCGTAATAAACCTGCTCCCGTGTATAAACGAAACTAATGATAAAATTCTGTCCCGTTTATTGAGTAACTTATACTACTTACTTAAATATAAATTTAATTGGATGTTGTGGTGGTGTGAATGCGATATGTTAGCGTAATTGGTGGCTTATTTTGTATGTGTCGTTTTGATTAAATTTCAGGCTCGTTCTTTAACCCTTTGCACTGTCCATCTGTAATCTGTATACTTCAAGTCGTAGGTGTCACTTCTTCCCTGTGTCTGTGTATAATGAACCCGACCTGCATTGACCAATTCTTCATATAACGAAATTGGTGTTCGAAATTAATGGAAAACAAAGCTGGTGATTATTATCGCACTTGGCTGGTGGTTTGCAGGTATCATGCAGTTCATGTCCGGTAGCTCCGCCGTCCGTGGTGACGACGTTGCCGAGCTCCAGGATAATCAGGCAAAGCTCTCAGCCCGAAGCGTCGGCCCCGTGCTGCGGCGCGAGCTGCGTGCACGGGACCGCTCCTTCGACCTCGCTCCGCCAACTGCGGGACCACGGGGAAGGCGGCGGCATCGCTGGAATAGCCGCCGACTCGCTCCGCATCAACGGCGCGATGCGGAATTTCCGCCAGGTATGAAGCGTGAATGGCCCCCGAAAGTCTTTATTGCAGAAGCGGCCCCTCTAACCGGACCCAGGCTCGGGCGCAGATCGAAAGCGTCCCCGCGGGGACCGCACGAGGGTCGAAAAATTATTCCGATTGTGGCAACAAAAGCTCGCCTAGAAATTCCCTTCAGGCCGGCCGAGAGATCGCTTTCATCCTCCCGCGCGCTCATAGACCCGTATCCATACCGGACTCGCCACGGCACGAACACCATGATCGAGTCGGCAAATTGGTTTAATTGATCCCCACAGATGAAAAATCTTCATCGATTAAATATTATCGAAAAGCGCGTCATTGAAGGATAGCTGATGCATCGCAGGGGAAATTGAAAACTCGAGCGGATGAGTTTCCGCGTCTCTGATGCGACCGAAATTTACGTTGGAAAAATGAAGAAAACCGAAGCGGCGCCACCGATCTAGATATATTGGTGGCGAGTCCGCGTGTGTGTCTGGGAGCGGCGTCGCGACGCCTTCGAATGCGCCCAGGCCGAAGTTGGGGGAGTTTATTTTTCGCGTTTCTTGGCACCAAATTGGTAGTTTATTATAATTGGAAGGGTAGGTATTCGTAAAAGGCGAACCGGAAAACTGGTTAGAGGGGTCCTCTCACACTCCTGTCTCTTTTTCAGAACACACTTTTGTGTAGGGCCGTCTTGCGTATTTACATCTCGATGTGTATCTCTCATCCTTTTGTTTTTTCTTACTCTCTTTACTGTTAAGGTAGTTGATGAAAGGGACTTTCGAGTGTAGTTATCTGTGTGAGAGCCGTTCCGTTTGTAAACATCTTATTAAGAGTTATTGTGTTACTGCTTCCATATTGGCGGAAGTCCAAATGGCAGAGGCTTTGTTTTCGCAAACAGGCCCTCTGAAGGGTCTCGCGAGTCCATATAAATACGGGAGCGGTTTAGCCCCTTTTTAATTACAGTCGAGCTTGGAAATTCGTTGCGCGCATAGTAGTTGTTGATGTGGCAAACCAACTTGATCTAATGTCGGCCTCTGGCGATCGATTCTTCCCAGACTCGATGAAAGTAGTAACACACTTGTTTTGTGAACTTTAATCTATAATATAACTATATCAATACGACGTCCGCGACAAATTTATATCTTTGTTTTCATACTTTTCTATCCAAGCAGATTGCAACTCGATAGATTCACATTTTCTCCCGCTAATAAGCTCGACTGATATCACGAGTATCACGACCATCTATGCGATTTTCTTACTGGAGGAAGACTCATAAAGTTGGGACGTTTTCTTATAATAACTAGATTTTTTTGTAATCTCGGAGTGTTAGTCTCGTCCTTTCCGGAAGCAGATAGGTTTTATTGCGCCTAGTAGACGAACTGGAATCGCATATCCCCTTCGGACATTTAAGTTTCGAACTGAGATTTGTCAGTTTTAGACAAAACTGCGAACGAGCCTATTTCCGTAAACAGGTATCAAGTTGAGAAAGACTCGCTGGTCTCAAAAATCCACTCAACTAACCCCGAGGGACGTGTCTATTTTGAGAGTGAGATCCCTTTAAAAGAATTCTATTAAAACTTTACAAACTATCGTTAAGGGTCTTTAGGGGAAGGGCGACCGAAAGGAAATATTTCTGATTTTTTGTGTTAGCCCCTTTCTGGGTTTATTCGACTGGTCCAACGAATAATTGCGCCCTTTGTGTTCGACTTTTTGCGTTTATCGTAGTCGGCTTCAAAGGGTGAAACGCGAAGCGATGCGATGCGACAGCAGTTTGGAATTATTTTGCTAATATCCGTCCGCATGAATTCGTGGATGTGTGTGTAACTGTAACGAACTCTCCTGCAGTGGGGTAGTACATACATCTAAACTTACGACAACTTTTGAATCGGGATGCGAAATCAATACTGTATAGAATTGACGTTAGAGGCGACCACGAAGAGTGGCCGACCCATTTGTTGCGTACGTCCTGCTACTGCAGGAGCCGGCGATTTCGGGCCTTCATAAACTGAAATATCATTGTTTCTTAGCTATCGCTTCTAATCAACTCTAGTGGGAAGTTTTCGCAACATTTGTCATTTGCCAGGACCGCCCTCTCTCCCTCCAACTTTATCTCTCAATCGGAGTAGATTAGTTTTTGGATGTTTTTGATGGCAACACATTTTTTTATTTATGGCGGGGTTGAATTACTACTGTTGATGTTTACGAGAACGTATCGTATCGCCACGTAAATATCTTTCGGCCCGTCGGCGCAATCGAAAGTTCGAACTACATAGTATAATATCATCACATACACACGATCGGGTCTAGTAAAATGCGCACCCTCTCACCTCCGCATTCGGTTTTATTGTGTCATGCAGTGTCGTGTCCATAAAGTGATGGACGCTTATCTTCGGCGACCCCTCGCGAACGGCGCTTTTATTTGCGAGCTGCGTTCGCGTCGCGGTTGCGGAGAGCAAGGGTTATCTTTTTATGGCGGCCACGTTCAGGGAAATTTATCAGGGCTAATCGCCGCCCGAAACCGTGTCTCGTTCCCGGCTAGGTAGATCCGGATCCGTGCACTTATTTTCCGTGGAAGTGCACCGACACGACACGAGTTCGCTGGCCGTGGTGGGTGCGGATTAGGTTATGTAAATCCTGGCGTTTTCTTCCATCCGAAGCTTTTCGGTTCAGGAGTTGTTATCGCACGACTCGGGATAATTCGATTGAGACGAGACGCGAGAGGACGTAACGTTTCTCTTCCACTATAATGCTAGCAGAGACCGCGCGCGTTATTCGACCGAAGCTTCGCAAAGGGGAAAGCGAGGAAAATGCGAGGATTTGCGGCGTAGAAAAAAACCGGAAATACCGGTGGCAATTATCAGGATCGCTGTGTGTTATTTGTATGGGCTTGAATTGGGGTGTGAGAGTGATATCCTGTAATATCCTGTAATGTGGTCCTGCGTAGGGTTCGGGGATGCTGTCGTCCTCTCAGACCATGGCGCAAGCGCGCCGCACACGACTCAAGCGCGCTCTTACAGAAGTAACCAGCGATACTGTGTCCTATGTGAAAACGGTGGGCTCATCAACTAGAGTCCTTTTGACTTGAAAGCTCGAAAGTTTAAGCTTTTTTCACTTAACCTCAGCCCGAACGCGGCCGCTCTCCCGGCCGCTCGCCGCTTAAAATGTCGTGTTTGACCCGAAAGGCCACCCGCTGTCGTTGTCTGCATCAGTTCGAACTTTTCGCAGGAGTGCGTCAAATGAACAGGTAAACAACCAATTTAAATCACATTCGCGCCAAAGCACAACATCCCACACGAGTCGCCGACACGCGGAATACGACAAACCGTCAGAGACAATGTTAGCGCTGATTGTGAATCGAATTTTCTACATGGGATCATTTATGCAAATCCGATGTAAACACTATTATACATACCGATTTAAACTCGGTGCGATTGTTACAATCACACGCCACCTTACAGCCGGCATTTAAACGTGCTCAAGTTAGACGCCAAAAGCGCGGATAGTTTCGGTTATGGTCGCCCATAATCCGGATAGGTATAAAAGAGCTTACACATTACCATAACGCGAGATCCTGAGCTTTGTTTTATGGCGTGCGTAAAACGCCTCGCCTCTGTTTGTTTTTACTGACATGGATTCATTTTATTTCGAAAACCATCTATTGCCACCTTTTTACTCTTGGCACTATCGACTATATAGCGACGAAGTCACCATGCATAGAAAAGAATTTACGAAAAAAAAACTAATTTAAATAATTATAATATTCTCTATATTCACGTGAGAACACCTCTTTCAATCAGACCTGAATGGAATTTCTTTGTCTTAGAAATCTCATGAATTAAATTATAGATAGTGCACACCACACCCCCCCTATCGATTTGATAAGTCAATATGAATAATGAAATGAGTTTTAAATTTGTATACTCGAGACGAAATTAAAATGACGAGCCGAGACGCTAGGGAGACTGAAAAAGGGCATAACTTTTTCTCCATTCTTAATCTGTTTTTGCTGGAACTGAATCGAATAAAATTATCCTACGAATGCTACATGGTTTCATGTATTTGGCTGGAGAAAAATACGGAAAAATCCCGACCGCGTTTCCGCAGCTCACAACTTATTCGCGGCCAGAGCCAGACAAGCGAGATTAAAAATCGATGTACAATTAAAAAAGCAGGTGGAAGGGCGAGGTTAAGTGAACGAATCTTTCGCTCGAGCTTAAGCAGCATACTTCGAGGTACTGTTTTAAAGAAATTTCGCTTGTAATGGTTGGTTTCGTTTGGTACATATATTTATATGTAATCGAAAATTTCAAAGAATAAACAAGACCTTGAAGGTACCTTGTAGTGGCACTTCTTATTATAAGCACATGAGCATGCAGGTTTATTCATTATGTCTATACAGAGATCGGAGGCATTGTCACCATGTTCGTTCAAAATAATGGAAAAGGCTTTATCCCCGTCAGCCGTTATGTTAAAAGTAACGTGTTTACGTCGTAAAATGACGTAATCTGGTTATGCCGCACAAAGGTCGCCTTTTTATAATTTTATTGCTACGACACTAGGAAACCGAGCTTTTATTCTTTTGGCGAAGGACTATGCCGGTTGTTCTGCTCTACTGTCTTGGAGCCTCGCTACTTTCCCCCCCATTTGATTCCGAAATACGGTTGCACGATGAGGCTTCAGTATTTTCGACTTTTGCTAAAATCCCTTTAGATTATACAATAAAGTACACTTTTCCGGATTTCACTCGGATAGTAAATTCCCATCGTGAAAACCAAAAATAAATGAATTTCCGATAGCAAATTAGTCAACGGTTTTAATTACACGTACGATGTGAAAGCTCACTATTGCATACAGGATGCAGCCGGAGTTCATATCGTCCTTTTATGTACTTACACTCACACACACACACACACATGCATACATTACATAGGTATATTATTTTAGGTACAGGCACCAAATTACCTACACTGACGTCAATAACTACCCATACTCGCCTATCGATTATTGTGGTGATAAAATCTGGAAATGGTTCTTTTTCGGGTTGTTTTATAACGGCCAGGAACTAAACCTGCTGTTGTTTTTACTAGTAATAGATAAACGAGCTTCCATTAAAACGAAATGATCCAGTGAAGAGACGAAAGCCGATTTATTTAGCGGATCTGAGTTCGGGTCGCTTCTGCACCACACCATTAACGGATTACACGTGATTTTTTTTTCAAGACCGCATACCTATATCCCGTAAACTCGAAATGGCGCAGTTATTCAATGCACAATGTCTGGATATAGGTATTCTGTACTAATAATTGCTTCAGGTGTATCTGACATGCAGTAAATAAATTTTTGTTCGTGTACCGGCTGGTTTTGACAAGTCCCTCCGTGGCCCAATCCGGGGTTGTTCGTTTTGCTCGGTTTAATTGCCTACGTCGGCATTATCCATCCGTATGGTGTATTCTTATTACACTTTTAACGAAATTGAATGCCATCAATTTCTGTTTCGTCCCTGCTTTCTTTTCGGTCGAGTGTCGGATTAATTGATTTTCCTTCCGCCGAGCACACAAATTCAAAACATTTTACTCGCGCCTCTATTAGACAGACTTATCCCCTGAACTCGACCTAATTCGCCTTATCGCCGGGACGAAAATATCCATCAAGACAGGAAAGACGACGACATTATGGAATAAAAATGACAGATAAGGGTTATAAATCAGTCGGCTTCACTGTGATGGCTGAGACCACTGTAAAAATTAGTGTTGCGGTCGTCATGACTAATTAATTAGAGTCGTTCGGTAATGGTGCGATTCTTTTTCGAATCCCGAAAGCGGCACGCAGGAGGAAGGCGTGAGATAAGGCTTTTATGGGAACAAATGGGGCTCTTAATGTCGCCCCTGTGATTTCTTTCATTCTAATTCCGGGTAAATAGCGTCGATCGATTTCCGCGTCCATATACTTTGGGCGAATCCATTTAATTATTAAATATTTTAAAGAGTAAACAGCTGGCACTGTCACTCAGTCCCTTGTCCTTTTCCCCGTAGAATACAGGGCCTCCACTTTTCTCACAAACCGTAATTAATCACGATCACCTTTCTGCGTTCCCCTCTTTTTTATTATTAGCACTTACCTACACCGTCAGTAGAGTTTTGCATATCTTGGTAGCAATGTCGTTAAAGAAATTGGTGTGGAATAATAATTTCCTGATTCTTTCGAAAAAAATTCTCGGCTGTCTATCCGAGAAGTCCTTTGAAGATTTGTCGATTTAAAGCGACGACGACGAGTTGGGTATATGCGAAATCATATTCGCAATAATAATAATAATAATAATGATGATGATAATAAGTTGAAAGCCTTTTCCCGCATTGCTCGGAAAAATTTTCCGAAGTCGTACGTGTGTGATGCAATCCATCGTGAGTATTTAGTCGCTGGTGACAATGCCCCTCAGTTGAAGGGATCCTTATACTGTATACAATAAAGTTTTGTGACACTTGAAACACACATCATTAGGTTAGTGCCTCACGTTTTCACAATAGCTGCTTCTCCTCCCCATCGTACATGCGTGCTTCTTTACCGACTTTCTCTACCCTTTCGCTGGAACTGATATACTTCACCCACCCCTTCTGTGATATTAGGTGGTGCACGATTTATGAATTAACTCTGCTTCCATGTGGAAAATCACGTTACCCTTGCACACAGTTTAGCTACAATATTGGTCTTGTTTACGGGGTCTACACTTAGGTTTTGCGGCAATAACGTCGAGAGCGCCGGGCCGGGAAAGGGGCAAAAACGCGTAAAGAAGCACGCAACCATTTGTAAATAGATTTGAGCCCCAGACTCGTTCGAATAATAATATTCATTCGTAGCTTCCTGCAGATTACACACAGTACGCTCACCAATAAACCAGCTAAATGAGCTTCATGCTACGTACAATTCCATTCCATTTTGTATATGTATGATCCAGACGGAAGCCGGATTTCTATAGGCAGTCCAAACTTGATTTAAATACTCGTCACCTCGTCTCACCTACATATGGAATCATCGACTTGGGGCCTGTTCCTCAACGTTACTAAGATTAGTAATTGTAAAAGTTTTACACAGGCATCTTATGACGTAACTTTTACAATTACTAATCGTAGTAACGTTGGGGAACAGACCCTTGGGCGGATATTACCGAAGGAAACGGAATTTTCCCGGGTGACGATCGTTTGTACCGCTGGAAATCCCTCCCGTTATTTTTGACAGTACGCTTTTTAGACTCAACTATTTTAACACAATGACACAGATTCGATTCGATCCGATCCGGTTGCGTTAATGTGCCGTCATAAGTCATAACCGTCTTAAGGCCTCCAAACACATGAAATTTCGTTATAAGATTAAAAACGCAAATTCCGCTAAACCATCGCACCGGTATTACCGGTACAATCCTGAGTTCGTGGGTTTTATTTGTGCAATCTAAAGTCTAAGCGATTTGTGTTAGAATAGTTTTTCCTCTTTTCTTTTTGTATACTTAGCTGACGCGATGGGGCATTAAGGCTGCGTATTTTTTGTATAGATAGATATAAAACGCCATAGCGGCTTTCCTCTTAGTTCGGGGACGCGAAGCGCGGTGTTAATGCTCCGTCGTAAATCGAGTTAATTCAAAAATATCTTGGGAATTGCTATGACTCGCTTGCAGCTACGAAAGCCAGTGTCTACCCTCTCCATCCCCGGGGCGGTGAAAAACTCGAGCAGGGACTCTGCCGGGGGAAGGATGCAGCAGGAGGAGCCCGGAGTCGCCCTCGTGGGCCACGTAGACTACCCCCGATTCATGGAGGAGAGAACTATAGGAGCGTACAAAGGGCCCTCGTCTGGCAGCCTCAAGCACAAACCCAACGTCGGATACCGCTTAGGGAGGCGCAAAGCGCTTTTCGAAAAAAGGAAACGAATTAGCGACTACGCTCTTGTTATGGGGATGTTTGGTATTATTGTTATGGTTATAGAAAATGAACTTTCAAGTGCTGGCGTCTATCGCAAAGTGAGTCTTTATCTTTTTAAACGCTCCGACATCGTACGTTATTTATCAGCGAAACTTTTACCGAACCGTACAAATACAGCTTCTTTTTGTTTTCCGATTGTTCCAGGACGATTTTTACTCAATTGCGCTCAAAACTCTGATATCTGTTTCGACTGTGATTCTTTTAGGCCTCATCGTGGCCTATCATGCTTTAGAAGTGCAGGTGAGAAGAGACATAATATCCCGATTTAGTCGTACCCACCCTGCCTGCAACCAATCCTAACATGTGCACATACATGATGCATACATGAGTGGGCAGATAGATAAGTAAGTTAGATAGCATCAGGAGATTCCATATAGGTACACATATGGGGGATAAGTATAGAAGACGGGGAAGCAACGTGATCCTATTAGTGGCCAGCCAAGGTCGGTTATATTCGCATGAGAGGCTACCATTACAATAATCCGATTTGAGAAAAAGCGAAACTCGGTTCCTTCGCCTTCCCTAATCCGGCTAGTTGTTTGCCCTTATGTAAATATAACTGACCTTTTGGATACGCTTTATAGCGTCGGTAAATTGGCCCGCCCTGGGTACGAATCGATACCGACTGGGTATTATTATGGTACTCAATATTGAGATTGATCGCAGTAAGTTACGATCGCGAGAACAAAAATATTCACGTACATACATAAAAACCTAGATTCTTCTTATGAAATGTTTATTCGACCGATTTCGAATTAAATTTTGAATAAAATTTGATTACTGCATAATAATAATCACAATGAATGCGTCTGTATGGTCATGTATGTGGACCGGGGAATGGGGTATACGTTTTAGCGGTGGATATTTTGTTCTGTTTCAGCTTTTCATGATAGATAATTGCGCCGACGATTGGCGTATAGCAATGACATGGCAGAGGATTAGCCAAATTACAATGGAATTGGTCATATGTGCTGTGCATCCGATTCCGGGACACTATCGGTTCGTGTGGACAACAAAACTGGCCAACAAGGGCGGCGGGATCGGGTCAAAGTGTGTACCGTACGACGTGCCCTTATCGTTACCGATGTTCCTTCGGCTTTACTTAATCTGCAGAGTGATGTTGCTGCATAGTAAATTGTTTACGGACGCATCGTCGCGCAGCATAGGAGCTCTCAATCGAATTAATTTCAACACGCGATTCGTCTTAAAAACTCTCATGACCATCTGCCCCGGAACAGTGCTCTTAGTTTTTATGGTTTCCCTGTGGATTATCGCCAGCTGGACGTTGCGGCAGTGCGAAAGGTACAGGTCGTACATAAATTCATAAGACGCCGCCCTTATACAACAACCACTCCACTCTCTCAACCAGACCGCAAACGCATCCACCCCTTCAAACAGCGCGAACCACCCCCGGACGACAATCACAGAGTGACAATACAAAGACGACGCACATACATATATCTATACATGCATCCATGCATTCATCTGCACACCCCCTTATAACCCATTGTCATTAATCAAGTAATTAAGGAAACAAACACCCCGAAACTAATTAGGCCGTCCGTCACCGAGAGGCAATTGATCAAACATTCGGACCAGACGACTCTCTGATCTAATACCTCTTTACCCAATTCAAGTACCCTACACGTATGTAAACCTACATACAGGTATTCGTATAGGTAGGTATACGTCTGGATACCTAGTTTGACGATGCACATTCGGGTCACTGACTCCTGGGGGCATTTAGCCCGGCGACCGTCGCCGGTCGGCTCGTACTCGCCCGTACAACCTCAAGAATGGACTCGTTGCAGGTTCCACGACGAGGAACACGCGAACCTGCTTAACGCAATGTGGCTGATTGCGATCACTTTCCTGAGCGTCGGCTTCGGCGATATCGTTCCGAACACGTACTGTGGAAGGGGCATAGCGGTCAGCACCGGCATCATGGTGAGCGCAAAACGATTTCGCATCGCCAAAATGCGAACGAAAAAATGATGGCGTGCATGCGGACGCACCGCGATAAATAACGCGAAAACGATTTTTAAACAGGGCGCTGGATGCACAGCATTGCTCGTCGCTGTGGTATCGAGGAAATTGGAGCTGACCAGGGCGGAAAAACACGTGCATAACTTCATGATGGACACTCAACTGACTAAAAGGGTGCGCCGTACGCGCTTTTTGTTAAATTAAACATATTAATCTGTGTGGTTTTTTGCTAGTTGAAAAATGCCGCAGCCAACGTTTTAAGGGAAACCTGGTTAATTTACAAACACACAAGGCTAGTGAAAAGGGTTAACCCCGGAAGAGTTCGGACTCATCAAAGAAAATTTTTACTCGCTATTTACGCGTAAGTATAAGTTTCGAATGAGTTTAATTGCCGTCGAGAAACGAACACGCATTTCCTGCCGCAGGCTACGAAAAGTTAAAATGGACCAACGTAAACTAATGGACAATGCCAACACAATAACAGACATGGCAAAGGTAATTTTTCTCCCGTATTACTTCCCATTGTATTCATTGCACCAGGACAAACGACGTTTGTGCGCCATTTAAACTGGCGACAGTCACTGATGTCATTAGCGTCTCTCGCACGTGAAATATCTTATCCGCATTCATAACGTGATTACAGACGCAAAACACCGTGTACGAAATCGTCTCCGATATGAGCACTAGACAGGATACGTTGGAGGATCGCTTAACGACCATGGAGGACAAATTGGCGACCCTTCAGGAACAGTTGGATTTGTTGCCGGAATTGATAGCGACGAGAATTCAAGCTCAGGTATAATTAACGGCGGGTGTTTATTCGCACAAAATAAAATAATAACGGGGCGAATTTAACCGGTTCCGCTTTTGCAGGCCGAGAAAATGGAGCAGAGGCGGAATTTCTTGCACCCGGAGTCGGCGGCCGGACTGCAGCAAGCCCGGAGTGTGCCGCCAGGTTGTCCTTGGCCCGGTCCAGCTTTAGCTCCCATCGGAAAGCAATCTGCTGCCTCCTCAATCGCACAGAGTTGATTTCCCCAACAAGATTAACTACTCAACACAGTATTTAGTCGGAAATATATATTTTTAATGAATATCATGGCTAGCTAAAACAGATCGGACTAAATAAACTCTACCCAAATAGAAAATACATTGTATAATAATAATAATAATAATAATATAATGTAAGGCCTAGGTTACTACTTACATATATGTAGGTACTTACTTACAAAGACCATCATCGGTAACGAAACCATGATGCACAATAACAAATATATATTCAAGTTTTAGAGCCTTATCTATCTATATACAGTATTAGTAATAATACAAACACGTTGATACTAATAGATATTAGATTCTACTCAAACGGTTAATTAACGGTTGGTCATGGTCATCGATCATAAAATACTATAATCATATTGAAAAACCCATAATTGTTAGTCTCATTTCTCATGAATGTGCCAATAATCATCTCAACAATATCTCCAGAAAGTCTCATTTAATTGAACAGAATCTAGTTTCGTAGAGGTATGTCTAATCGAACTATTTACATAAAAAAGTCTGTCTTAAACTGGCAATAACTCAGTTTAAATATTTCTTACCCATTCAGTAATGTTGGATAAATAAATGATCGGGTTTCCAGTTTACCTAGTACATTCTTCTACACACGATCTAAACTAGCTGTCTTCGGGCAACTCATTTGCTCGTAAGTATATGATTATAGTATTTTGTTAAAAATATATAAGTCAACGACAAGCACATTTCCTTTGTGAATACACAATAAATTGATAGTGAAATTAAAGAGAACATCGCGAATGCAAATGTTTTGTTTATTCGATCTAATCAATTTCCATGTAGAATACATAATAATAACAGTTCCAAGATTACTCGATAAAAGAGAAAAAACCAGTAGATCAATTTTCAAACTAATTCATTTGAATTATAGATACTTGTTTGGTAGCTGTTCTATTAAAATGTATCCGTTTTCGTTAATTCCTCTGCATTAGAATCTAATTCTTGTGAGAGTTTCTACTGAAGTTAGTGCATTCTAAAACGATGAGTACTTCCACAATTGAGACGTTCAAGTTATTGTTGATTAACATATTTCTTATTCAGGAATTTAGGGGTTTTCGCATCAAATCAGATCAGTTTAGATTGTTAGTTCAGATCGCTGAGAGCAGCAGTTGTGTAACACTACTCTAGTTATAAATTGTAAAAATAAATCAAATGAAGACATCTACCATTTCACAAGTAGAGCGGTGTAAATAAGTAAATGCTGGATAAGAAATATGGGCGTGAAAGTAAAAGCTTTAGTCATGAAAAATCAGTGAAAATACTGGTGTGATAGTGTATGGTGCACCTTAAGCATTATATATTCAGAGGTCCAAATTGTTAAACTGTTAGAGTTTTCTGCAATTTCACAAGTTTTATAAGCATATATTATATAATTTAGTATATACCCTATATTATACAAAACATATATCAGCATAGTTAGCCTGTTTTAAATTTCTTAGCGTTATATATTTTCAAGTGCATTTTCATGTTACCCTACTCATGTTACCAACGAATAAACTACTAGTTTCCTAGACAGATTCGATTCAATTACCACCAATTCAAACGACAATGACTAAAACAATTAGGTTTTATTACAAAATTTCAAGTACACCAATAACATTAAAACTAATTTCATACAGAATAAATGGTTGAAATTTATTGAGGGGCTGGGCAGCAACCGTTATTTTGATCGCGCGTGATGAACCGAACGTGAGGGTTGCCGATCGGTTTGATAGCCACAATTTGATAAGTGACCGGCGCGAGAGATGAAGGCTGATAAGCCAAATCGGCCGGCTGGTATTGCGGCAAAAGTTGCGTTTCCTCCTGATATTGCCTGAATCTCGAAGGCAGAGGCCTTAAATCTTCAGTCTGATATTGCGCCCTCCTGGGGAGGGCCTCCTGTTGGTATTTCGGAACGGGCTGATAGGCGAAAATCTCGCCTTGATCTTCTGAAGGTTGTTGCGGCTGGTATTTCAAAGTCTTGGGAGGCTGGCGCGCTAACGGCCTGCGATAATTTAAAGCCGGCTCTTCCGGTTGATATTTCACTGGGGCCGTTTGATATTCGTACTGATCTTGCTCCCTTTCTTGAGAGTATTCCTCAGGCTGCTCTTCGGTTTGATATTTCGGCTTCCTAGTGGGCGCTCTAGGTTTAGGGGTCGGTTTCGGCGTTCTAGTAGGTGCCGGAGTTTGGTACTCCACTTCTTTTTCGGGGTAAGACGCAGCCGGGTCGTCGTAGGCGACTTCACTTTTTTGGTACAAAGTCCTCGTGTTCAACGGTTGTTGATATCTAACACTACTTTCTGCCTGTTGATTATAAGCTTGCGGCTGGGCTACTCTAACTTGCGGTTGGTAGTAATCGTATTGAGTTGTGGCAGGCGGCCTTGTAGTTTTGGTTTTTTTCGCTTTTTTAGGGGCTGGCGGTGGGGGTGAGTAACTCTGAGGTTTGGCGCCTGAAGCCGAGTCGTCTTGTCCTTCATTCTCTGATAGAACCTTTTGTTGGGCCAATAGCGCGTTCTGGAAGGCCACTAAATTGAAACGGGTCGGTGGTTTAGGAGGTTGCGGTTTGTACTGAGATTGTTCCTGCTCGTATTGGTATTGGTAGGTTTTCCTAAAAAATTGCACGCTCGTAAATGAAAACAATAATTATGTAATTGTCGGCTGAAGGACGTGATATATAACGATTATGCAACTCGTGGACTATTAGAAAGGTTAAAAATGATCGGACAGCGCGAAGGATTGAATAAATTGACGTGTCAAGTTCAATAACACCGTCCAGTTAATGATGAGAGCGCCGGACGGATGCTACTTTCAAATGAGTAAAACGTTACGATATGCCATGAGAAGATGGAAAGAACGACGGTCAACGGTCGAGAATAACGAGTATTATAATAAAAATAGGAAAGTGTAGTGAAATTCCTCGGTTGACATAAAAAGAGAAAATGGTACTTAGAGCAGAAGCTAGGAGTCATCTGCAAGATAATTGGATTAGTGACCGTACTGATGCTCTAGATACTCACTGCTGCTGAGGCTCCGGTTGCAACACGTATCGGTAGGCGGGTCTCTGGAGTTCTTCGCTTTGTTCTTGCTTTAAGTTCGCGGTCTGCCCAGAAAATCGCAAGTAGTTCGATGGTCTTTGATAAGCTGTCTTAGTTGTAGGGCTCACCTCTTTCAGGTACTGCTCGACTGAACTTTGGGGCTGAATTTGGGGTTGAATTTGTGGTTGAATTTGTGGTTGAATTTGTTGTTGAATTCGTGGTTGAGGTGGTAGTTGGGTTTGGGACTGTTTCTTTAGGGACGCCCTCACTCTGGCTAGGTGAGTCGCCTTCAGGATTTGTTCGTAGTCTTTATGGGAAGGGGATGATGGCTGATAGGGGTAATTTTCGGTCTCGGCTTTAGGTCTGGGTTGTGGTGGTCGGTAGTACTCTTCGTCGGCTAGAGCCTCGTCGTATTGATAGGAAGTTGCCGGGATTCGTTCGGAACGTCTGTAAATTACCTCGGCGATTATAATAATTGACGGAGGGATGTTTACTCAAGAATTATTGCCTGTTGGGTTTGTAATATTGTTCATCCGCCTGTTCATCACTCAATCCGGCGTAAGGAAGAACGTATCGAGTGGGAGCGCCCGACGAAAGCCTCTCATCTTCACCCCTCGATTGACAATAAACGGTTGAGGTGAGGAAAAGCGCTATAATCGATAAAATTAAATTAAAATCAGAATCGTGTGTTCACAACTTTTATTGCTGAGATTAAAAGCATCTTTTATGTAATGTTTTAGGTGTTGGATTTAAAAGGTGGGTAATAAAAAACCAAAACAAGATCATGATTTATCTCGAATTGATGTGGCCCACATTTCTATTGGTAAAAGTCCGCTTAATTATCGATTTGCGAAGATGTAATTTAATTTATAACATCCAAACTGGTTTGGGATTCGTTATCGTGACGTTAAATGCACGGTTTAATAATATGCAAATAAGGCAATTGGCAGGAGTGCAACATGTTTATGTAACAATCTGAATTGTGGCAATAAAGAGACATCGGTCGGAGACTCCTCTGCCTAAAAGCGGGTGGTCCCGCCGACCCAGTTTCCAGACTTTAAGAAATTGTATGGAATTAGCTGGGCGAATTTTTCGCAATTTTTCTGCAAAAGTTACTTTCGAACCGCCAATTATTTTATCGTTTTTAGATAAGATTAATAGTAATTAAATTAAAACACACTTTCATCTAATACTTTCGAACGATCAACAACAATGTCAATTATTTTCCCATTAATTTAACTTTTTATTGAACCATTAGCGTTCATGAATTAATTTGCTGACATATTGTTATTAGATGTTAGAAGCACTCCCAGGTCATTCGACGTTGTATAATTATTATCGGTTCCTTTAACAGAAATAATATCAAGGTGAATGTCAATTTCTCTTCCTATAATAATTACTGTATGACTGGAGATTATATATTTTATGACATTGTGATCGATTGTAAAAATTAGGATTGTTTTAGAAAACGTAATTAAACTAATCGTAAAAAGTCAGAAAGCGTTCAAGTTATCTTCTTGACAAATACAGGATTCGCGAAAAAAGGACAACAATGCTAATGATCAAAATTACTGGAGCCTGTTTTCTACACATCAACAATTTTCGGGGAAAACTTATTTCCGTCAATTCAGGGACTGAGACTGAGCAAGAACATAATTATTCAATCTACGAGTCGCGATATTAAATTAAATTAAATTACAATAAGGGAGTTAAAATTAGTCCAAATAATTCGTTAGTGCACTCACTGGCCAGCGGCCACCATCACCCACAATAATTCACTCGAATGCAATCACGATATCGATAATTACCTATTGATATAAATTGCAACATTATAAAGTTGTGGTGGTTGAAAAGTTTACGTTGAAACTAAAGGCTGAAAAGCGAAAATCCGTTTTATATAGCGGGTCGTACGAAAGAGAAAGGGTTTTTAGAGAAGTCATCCATTCATGCTGAAGCGGTTTTACAAGGTACATCGGAGAACAAAATCGAAGTTTAATTATATCAAATATTTTATTAAAATGGCATGGACAAGTATGAGGAAGCGCACCGCCTCCGATTTTATTTCGATTTAGAAACATCTTATATGCGGCGTTATGTAAATGACAGCTTCGGATCGGTTTTTTGTGCAGATACACCCAGAAAGATACATCAGAAATATGCTGTAACTCATTTTTTATGTAACAAACATTTTTGGGATGGTACCACAAGTTGGAGAGTAATCTGACCCAAATTGGAGCGCACTCCTTGACAGACTAAGAGACCATCTCTCCCGGCTAATTAAAATCAATTTTTTTCTTCAGTTATTACTCAAACTTGAGGTCACCGGAGAGCCCAATCATCTCATTTGACGATAATTCAGTCTCGGTCTAATATTTGATCCACATTTCCCAATAGCGGATCCATTATTTCGCAATTAACTCGGCCGTCAGTTCGGAGGTCTCGAAGGAGAAGAGACGCCCGTCATTAATAAAATTCGATGTTTTAATGCGCGTTGCGAAACTAATTCGAATCGCCGTTTCCTTATCTACCCGATGAATTATAATAGCATCGCGGTCCGTCCGTCGATTTGCGATGGGATAGCCTCTGCCGAAGGTCACCAGCTACTCCATAATACGAGAGTTCGTGATGGCTTGCAATCTAATCGGAAATTACAACAACGTTCACTATTGCATGTCTTCTCGACGGAGATCCACCGATAATTGAGCCATTTAGAGCGCTCTTTCGCAACGGTTCAGCGGAAGAGGACGGAGCAGAATCGGAGAGTCCTCGATTTCCTTACGTACGAAACGGGCAGAGTCCTGCAGGGATCCTAAGTGAGCTCGAGGGGTGAAAGTGGCGTCGGTAGAGGGCGCGTTTGCCGCATTATCCTTGAAGTCCTTGCGGAACTTATCCGCGTTGGGTTCGTCGCTTGTTTTTCGATAGTTTTCTGATTTCAACTCGTGGATCGTTCATGAATATCGCATCATCCTGTGATAAGTGGACAGCCTGGTGCAATTTAGTTATTGGCGCGGTCGATTTAACTGTTAAATTGGTCGATTAGCGCTGGCACGTTGGTGCTCGCTCAAGGGGCCTCGAAATATTCTCCCCGGTGCACTCTTTCGAGTGATCCCATTCACGTTATGCGATTGGAGTTTTGTGGGATTCTTCGAGCTTTCGCGTTGTCTAGGTGGAATGCGGTTCGATCGGAGGAGGCGGTTTTTGTCTTGGCGACTAAGCGCAGGACAATGGACGCTTCGGTTGGGCGTTTTGAGCACCGCCGCCCGAAATCATCGAGTCATCCGAGAGGGTGATAAATCAGGGGATTACTTTTCGCATCCTCCCCGCGGGCCGCGTTCTCGCCGGTCGCTCTCTGTCTGGCGAAAAAATTCAAACAGTTCCGCCGCTTTCCGGGATAGGACGGAGTCGCGTGCCGCACAGTTCTGTTCGAACTGTCCTTGGTGGAGGAGCAGAGGGCGGTCGCCGTTCGAACTTGAGGGCCCGTCCAGTCCAGTCCCGACACATGCCTTGAATCGGATCGCTCGCGTCCCGACACCACCCATGGTCCGTTATGGTCGTTGCGGGGCATATTTTCGGCGTTTTCGCGGCCACCCTAGCGCTCGCCGGCCTCTCCGGTAAGTCAAGCCGCCCCCGACTCTGTCACAAACAAGCAAACAAACAAACACGATCCCATTCAAACTTGATATTCGAGCCGAAAACAAATCACCCTTTGACATGCGCATTTAAATTCGAACGCCGACTTTCGCCGAACGTCTCCCGGTGCTCCGATATGCACGAATTTCCGCGTTTTTTTCATTCGCACACCTTTTATTAATTACCCAAACCGAGCGGATTTGCATACGCCGAATACCCGCGTGGGCTTCCGGCAATCAAAACCGCGCTAGAGAGATCCTGTTAGCGATAATTTTGATAAATATTAAAGCGCCCGAAAATTCTGATCCTAATTCGGAATACGGAGACGTGTGTCACACGCGTATAATTTATGCGTCCCTTCAAATGGCTCTATTGGTTAATAACGGTTTAATAACAAATAGCCAGGATAAAAATACCATTTATAACTGTTCGCATTTAGGCCCGGTCTAGTCTACCGGAAAACACTCATAACTTTGGAGGGCTCAAATTTTTGTCTTCGGGCTATACCGGTCTGAATGTCGCCGTATGTAGCTCGAATCGATATGCCGTTTATTAAATATTAACGCTGCCTCAATACCTACACTCGTTCCGTTGGGAAAATTCAATATCTACAATACAATAATTAAAACGACCGAAAAGAGGCAAATATTTGTGAAGTTTTATCACATCTCCTTGAAGAGTATAACCGCAGCAAGGTCCTGTTTCTTATTTATGTCGCGACGTTGGCGTAAAAGTTGGACCCGCAGGAGAGTCAGGACCTCATAGCGAATTTAGGATTAAAAACGAGGCGCTTTTACGCACGAAAGACGCGTGGCTCGAATGAAATTATCAAAAGTTGGAGCGGAGCGGACCGTGTCGCTTCATTTAATTAAGAAAAAGCACAATCTCAACCTTTCCATTTATTATTGACCAGAACTTATTCGGGGGAGGTTGGGTGCCGTTCGCCAACCCTATCTCCGTCCTTTGTACACACCAGCCGGAGACAATCTGGCGGGGCCTTGAACTTGGCCATTACTACTTATTCCCGTTGTGTGTGCACATCGGTGCTCTATGTTTAGAGCGATCAATTCGGTTTACGATTTAAACAATGCAGCCGGTACCTGAAAACTCCATTAATAAAAATCGATTCGCCGTTTTCGGCGGAAAGCGCCATTCTGGCAAACTTCCCGGCGCTTTCTTTCTTTGTAACGTACACAGTTGGCGGCGTGAGGAGGGTCAAGGTTGGGATGCAACTGACAAATTCCCTGTTTATCGGTACGTTACGTAAACCGAACCCATCACGTTCTTCCAGTTCCTGCACCTAATAAATAGCCACCCGGTGTGATGGTAATAATGATAATAGATGTCATTCGGTCGGTCTGTCTTACTGAGATTGGACTTGACAAGATGATTGTCCATTGTCGGCCCGAGTGATTTATAATACCCCCACATTTTATGTACGTTTATAATTTTCTAAATCTGATCAATAATATGAACCATCGCCATGGTTCAGCCAAGACCGAGACCTCAATTGATTAGAATTCCAATCGATTTTTGTTCAAGTTCACCTACAACAAAATATGGGGAATTTATTTCAGACGCATCAGCCACCCTCGCGGATTTTCTTCAATTTTTTACCTCCCCGTTTTATTTATTTCGCGCGGATCGGATAAAGGATGATGATGATGGGGAAGTTTTCTCGCGCGGATTCGCCAAAACTAATATTTGAAGCGGTCGCTATTAGCGAAATGGCCGGGATTCCGCACGTTCTAAAAATTAAATTGCATAATCGATTTGATTGATGATGATGATACTCAATAACCGGCGTTTCGTAATTGGCCTATTTTTGCAGGTGCGTTGACCAGCGCCACTCTATAGACCGCGGCTAAAAATAACTTCGGGGGGTCGAAGGTCTTGAGACATGTCAAATAAATTTCGAAACCTGTCGGTAAGAGGCACTGGCGGATAAGTGGAGCAGTTTGTACGTATGCGTTCGGTATATTCAGTTTCCATTTACTTACGTAGAAACCGGGCGAGTTCGGTTGTCGTGATGATAATAATAGCGACACGTGATATTGCGTGTGTAAAAATTTTCGAGCCCGATATCTCCCGTTCCCATTAGAGGTCGGTAAAATTATTAATTAATATTCATCGCATTCCGTCCCATCCAGGCGTGTTATTCTCGCCTCCTTATATGAGTTATTCCGCAAATGTTATACAATAGCCGTGGTGGAAGTTATAAATCGACTCGGCACAGCTGCTAACCCGTAAACTTGGGACGCATTTTTCAGTAACGACACCCCCGCATGGTCGGTCGGGGGGCGCGTGCGAAACCCCCAAAGGCCGCGCCTAGCACGTGTATTAAGCAATTAAACAAAGATTCGATTTTGGCGATTTTTCAGCGCCACTTGAGCGATATTACGCCCTATGGCCGCGGCGGCACAGGGGCGAGATTCGGCCACGGCGCCGCATTGCAGGTACTATGCTTTGCCATAGGGTTGCCACTGCTAAATCGATAAACTATGACGTCTGCAATACGCGTTTGCATTTAAGGATTTTTATTCAAAATCGAAACTAATTAAAATCCCTCAAACTTGTCAAAACCGTCAGCACAAATCAAATGCCTCAATTTGATATATCGAATTCGCGTTATGCAATACCGGGACCCGGAGCGGTTGATATTAGGCTGGTGATGATGATGTGCCGGTCACTGCGAATTGCGAATTCAATCCGCCAATTTCGAGTGCCGTAATAAGCGAGCAAAATCTCTCGACACTTGTAATACGACCGGAACAATTATGACGCGCTGAATCTGTATGTAGGTAGGGCCCTTGCATACTTATTATGCACCCGATTTCAGACATGCGGGACTCGCGAGATTCTGCTTGGGAACTTGCCCGATGATAAGGAGCGCCTCAAAAGACATACCCAACTGCTAACTAGGAAACGGCGGATATTCAACTGGATAATTAACGCCGTTGAATCATTATGGCTGCTTAATTGTGGAAGCTGCTCGTAAATCCGATTTAAACTTTGCCCAGAACAATATCCAACGAGTTCTCCTCTCGGTTCTACAAATTTCGGTTTTTCAGTTGTCCCCCGTGTTTTTTTGTTGTCGTTGAATCGATAATATCCGACTTGATGGCGCCAAATAAATATCGCGTGCTTTATATTCACTCCCGGACTCGGAATGTTTTTTTATTAATTACCGCACCTGTAAACATCATGCAATTACACAAACTGTACACAAGTTCGAGCACACACAAACACCAAAAGACCAGGAACTGAATTGAATTTTTATTTTCCAGATGTGTTTGTCATGCAAACATCTGCAAGTAAACCGGCTAACTCTCTTGTAATTAAAGCAGGTAATGTGTTAGCCTTATGTATACTGAAATGCCGACGTCTCGGGCCTTTTAGTGCGCTATAAATAAATGCATCCTGCCGCCGCCGTCGTCTACCGACTGATTAAGGGTGTACTATCGATTGCGCCGTTACGTTATGGCTGCGCTGTGCTATGCTAACGTCGGCATGCCGCCTTAATGCGATTTTTCGACGAAAGTCGAAAGTGGTGCGGTAACTTTCACCGTTACCCCCAAATTCACAAAGGACGTTCCCCCTTTGAAGTACCTATCGCGGGAATTGATCAAATTACGCCGATCAAGTCCGGTGCAGTAACTTTTCCGGGGCATCATCGCATAATGCGACTACCTAAAACCGGTAGTCAACTTCACTATCAACGCATTTTCTCGGTGCCGAACTATGGACGAATTTCTTGCGGGCGCGACGGATAGTTGGAGTTTCAAGGGGCGGGCGGATTTCGGGCGCGCTCCACATATGATGCGACGATGATGCGTCGAAATAGTTGCGATTTTTCCGATTACTAAGTGCAGGCGTTGTTTGCAGGAGCTCTGGAGGAGGACTGCACCGATTTCCAGGGGCAAACAATAGCGCACGGCCTGTGGTATGTGCCGGGGCCGGCCGTGTGTTCAATGTGCATCTGTTATCACTCAGAGCCCATGTGGTGCAAGGCGATTTATTGCGACCCGCCTTACGTGAGTACCGAAAGCCACCCTCTTGCCCGGCTCTCTCGAATCAAAACCGAACGGCACATACACGTCCTCGCCTGCCATGCATGCAACTGTGAGCGGAAGCGCCGCCGTTAATTAATTTCGCACTGTGGCGCTCCTCCTCGGCGCGAGATAATCAAATATGTACCAAAGTGAATTAAGGTGATTTATGTGCGCGTAACGTGTGCCGCTCTTGTTTCAGTTCTGTAAAGAATTCAGGGTCGGCGAGCGGTGCTGCGAATTCGTGTGCCTCGATCCGCCCGGAGATGAGGCGTCCAAGATGCTGGAGCGCTACCGGCAGAAGCTCAGGCAGAATTCCTCCAAGGGGGCGTACGCGAGCACCCGACTCACCACTTTCGCTATTACCATCGCCACCTCGCTCCTTTCCCTTCTGATACTCATTTAATTAATAAGAATGGTTATTAATCGATTTCAATAGCATTCATTCCGAACAATTTTTCCACTCGTTCGAAACTCGATCACTCGATTCTCGATTTTAATCAAATTATACTAATAACTGCTACTAGGAGAAAAAACTCAATTTTTCAATTTCTCGTTAGTCTTCCCATCCTAGTAAAATAATTTATTCTCTCGCACTCTCTGCTCGTCCACTTTGCGACCATTTAGGTGCAACCGAGAATGCTTAGTTACCTAACTAATTAAAAAAATGCAACATTTAAAAATAAGGTGTACCTAATAACGATCCGCTTATTTACTCGAATTTAAATCTAGAATTAAGGTAAGGGAATACGAAAGTATAAGGTTTGTACAAACTTGCGTTGGCCTTAGAAAAAAAGTGATTGAAATCTATTTATATTTAATGTGTTTACATTAAATGTTGTTATGAAAATTCAAATTTTATTGTTCCTTGCATGTGGACGTAAAACACACAACTGAAATGTGTGCACCTGCATTTATAATAAAAGACCAAAAATAATTCTCTAATACTAATAATAATATAATGGCCCGTTAAAATATATATTCGCTTAATAAATTTATGTATATACGCTGAGCTGTTATGTGATATACGCATGTTCCCATTTGGTGTATCTACCAAAAATATTGTTATATAATAATTATTGATGACCAAAATTGTTGCGATTTCCAATTATTATTATTGATTTGAAGTTTCATTAGTGGTTAAGTCTTGTTGATATAGTGACTTATTAGCACCTGTACTTCCATCAAGAGGATTTACTGTAACAGACTTAGGTTTTTAAGCTGGATTGGATGATCGCCTATACCAATAAAAATTATGTAAACTGAATATTATGTAACGGCCAAATGTGTCAATTATGTTAACCCACTGATAATAAATTGTACCTACCCACCATACGATACGCCGTTACCATATGTATGTATGTATAATAATGTACTGTATCATGAGTCGTAATTCACAGAAATAACTGATATGTGGGTGTAATAATAACACGTTTTCTGAATAAAAACCCCACTCGTCTATTAGTATATGAGGTGTGTATCAATATTTGATTATCCTTTTAGTCCTTTTATTTAACTTAGCCGCCCAATTCGTCCTTAAGTTCTTTATGCCATCTATGAGCCAAAGTCGAAAGCTCAGTTTCGACCCCTAATAAATTATCGATTCAGTTGATAATAACCACTAATTTATGATGCTTAAACAGAAAAACAGACGTAATAGATACCGTAAATGATTACATTTATAATTGCGATACATAGATTTTGTAGATATTTTAGTTCGAGTAACTCCTGAGAGAGGTCTCTGACAAATAATCGAGTAAAGGATTCATCTTTTGTAGGTTTCTGTTTCAGTCCTTGTGACATGACATTCAAACTTTTAGGTTAGGGAAATCTGACAGCTGTTTGTTTATTTTCTGCAAAATAGTTAAACTCGGCTGTTACTCTACAATAATGGTATATTTATATGAGCTTTAAAAAGCTCGTTTTCTAATACATTTGTTTTCCTTCTAGAAATTCAGGTTTTGTGGAGAAGCAGATTGCCCTGACTGGATCCTAGCAGAAATTAACACGTTATCACGATTATCATCAGTAAAATTAAAGCTTTTAGCACAAATAGTTGCTCAAGGGATCACAAAACCACCCATTGATGTAAGTGAAAAAGCTCGTGCTTTATCTAAATCTAATTACTTTTGTTTTCCAGTTTGATAAAGCTGAGAAACTATTTTCTGATTCAAAATTGGGTAAGTAAAAGGGTCAAGACTCAAGAAGCTTTAATCGTCTAATGACAGTGTTTACAGATTCTAATATCGAGCTTAGAGCGTGCATCGCCTGTCTATCCTTCATCATATCCTCAACAGTTAGATTCAACTGTAACAGTTCTGCCTTGCACAGTGAACTTCAACAATTGGGATTACCTAGAGAACACAGCACGTCAATTAAACGTGTTGTGGATGAACAGAACGATGATTTAACCAAATATTTCAAGAAGCAATCACTCAGAGGTGAAAATCTTGATAACAAATCAGAATTGAAAATAATTTTCTCATTGCAGTCAACCCTTTAGAGAAAATCTCGACAGAACTGGATGAAAACTGCGTCAGTCTTGATCTCACCATGAACGGAATAAGCGAAAAAGTGACAGTTCTTCCACATACTGTTAAAGTACTCTTAGCAAATTTGAAGGAAGTCAAGGAGAAAATGGAGCAACTCAACGATAATCCAACGGCTTTCACTTGATTCTCACCATTTATAGATACTATCCTAATGTTATATATCGTGCATTCCCTTTTAATATTTTATATCTGAAATATAATAGATTTATACGTTTATGACGAAAACGGGCTGGGCTTTTATGAATGAACTTCAGTAGACAACCGTGAGATGGCGCTGTCTGTCCCGGTCGAGCTTTTCCTGAGGTATAGTCTAGATAATAAACCTTTTTCTACATCTTATTTGCAATTGTGAGTGTATTTCTAGGGTTTTAATCCGCTCTCGGTATTGATTTCTCTAATTAAATCTGATGGCGATCGGATGAAGCAGGGTCGTTATGGATATGGCTCCATATGGCGACGCCGTGGCCGCATCCCCTTCTTCATTAGTGCACAGAGAGGGCCCGGCCGTAGTTCTAAGTAATAAGGGGCCGCAATTTATTCAGGATGGCGCCGAACGGCCCCGATTTTTAGGTGTTAATTATTTCCGACGGTTAGAAGCGATCAAACAGTAGCTATCCGGCAATTAAAGACGTGCTGCCTTTGTGGCAACGGTCTCGCTCGCCGCGCTCGTAATGAATGGGGCCGGGGGTCATTAAGAAATGAGCACAATGAATATGAGGAATATTAAGTTTGAGTCTTTTGTGATTTTGTGCCGCCGTGAAGTTCGAGACGGCGCATTTCGACCGTGTTAAATCATCATTAAACTGTATTCAGGGAGGTAGCTGCGGGCTCGGGTTATACGGTGTGCTCTCTAACATATGCCGCCGAAATCCGTACCGGCGGGTATAAGGACACTTTAACAATCCCGAATGAGGTTTTAGAAAATTTAATAACTGTATTACCGACGTAATTTATAGCCGGCTCTCATTATTATTGCGGGAGTTAGAGCGCCAGAATTGCGCTCATTGTCAGTCGGAATGGCGATTAATTGCGCGCCCACCCCTGACTCTACGACCACCTTAAAATCGTCAGGATCGGACTTGCCCGTTATTGTCGCCTTTTCATCAGGTAGGAGATGGTGAAATCTTTGACATGCCCATAGAGGGGTTATATAGTATATCGGGGCAACCGCTAGATAAAATGAAAAAGTAATTTTGTTGAAGAGAATTCATGGCAAGCTTTGAGCAATCGCTTTCGCATTAGCATCGACTTAGCGCTTGCCGCCACATGACCGTTTCCCTCAACCCCAAAAACGGAAAAGCGCCCCCGGGGGCGAGAAGAAGTCATGTTCCGCACATCAGAACGTGAACACTGACTACAATCGTAAATCAAACAAAATTAAATATTAAAAACGCTCAAACTTTCCTACGCGCACTCTAAATTTAAAATGAATGTAAAGTAGATAATTCGAATTTGAGAAATTCGAACCATTCTTTTCGCAGAGGAAAAGAAATTTAATTTAATAGTGTCGACACATGTGCTTGTCGTTTCAAAGATTTCCGCGATTTCCATATTTCCGCACTGTCCTTGTCTAGACCGAGGGGGAGTGCGGCCCCGGATTGGATGCGGAAAAACTCGGTACCGCGCGCTCTCGCCGGATTATATCATTCAGATGAGCCCGATGGATTACTCGCCCCGTTGCTAAAATTACGCCAGTGATGGGATTGAAAACGAAAACGACTAAACGAGCCCCCGGAAAGGCGCGCTCCTTGATAGCAGTCACGATTCCGGCCGACCATCAACCCCATAAGCTCCCGACTCAATTAAGCACAAACCGAAAGGAAACGAAGTAAGTGTGCATCTCGTGTATAATATAGAAGACGGAGCGACTGCGAACTTGCACTCTTATTATTGCGTCATTGTCTTATTATTGCGACTCCTTTTTTGGTTTTGCGACCATAAATTTGAACTTTCCGGTGGGTGCCGGAGAGCGGGATGCCTCATCTGGGCGAAGATGGGAAAACAACAAGTTAATAAAGACGGAACAGTATCTAAAGGGTAATCGTAACAGCATGTTGACAACATGTTTCCTATTCTTAGTTTCCGCTTTATCGGTCGCAGCGCCTCCGGATGGGGCTGCAATTGCGGCACGGCGCAGGAAATCCGACCGGGATCTTCTGCTCGCTGTTTGCGTTTAACGTTGCGGCCAATTGTAGCGATACGTGTCAACACATGTGCTTTACATGCACCAGTCATTACATTCGCATTACAGTGCGATTTGCCGTTATCCAACACGCGACCGGCACGCGGCCTTCTTCCACCCCCACGCGCCCCCCACACGCGCCGCACTCGACGCGACCCCCGTCCCCCATCGAGCGGATACGCGCAGCGAGAGGATCCGTGCGCATATCTTCGCTAAATCGCGCGTTTTATGCCCAACAATTTTCGTTACGTGACGCCGCGACTTTCCCCCGACTAATAAACCCCCTCATCGCCGCATCCCCAAAAGTGGGAATAAGCGCACATTATGGACTTTCATGCTCATAAGAGTCCAGATAATACGATTCTTGGGGGTCCGCCGGGTGGTGAGGAGAAACGGCGAGGGGCGCTGCGCCACCCCAGCTGACGCGTATTATTATAACTCAAAAAACGCGTCTAATATGTACCGCGGCGGGCCGCGGATGTGTCCGCACATCGGTATTTTCGTAAAATAAAAGTCCGCACGCCGATTTATTGCGCCGCCACTATGCGGATAAGACCATTGATCGACGCCGATACAGATCCTGACACCCCCGAGCACTCGATAACCCTCGCATCACACCCAGATCATGCGGCTGTCGAAATTTCGACACCACCAATAAGTATAACGATCTTCGCTATCATCGTGTTTTCTTCGGTTTAGTTTCGCTTCGGTCCGGCGGGATTTCTTTGGGTTTTATAGCGGGGTGTGGTGTTGATGGCCGTTACAATTAGTGCGGGTCGGTGGAAATATTGCTGGAAATCAGCGTCGGCCGTAAATCTGGCGAAAACGTGACAAATTTGGCGATGAGAAATAAGTAAGAAAGCGCAGTTAATTGTAGAGAGATAGAAAGTGGAGTGGACGTGTTAAAAGGCTTACGACTGCGGACCTAACCAAAACAAATAGGCACTTAGTGAGGCGACCGCAAACACTCCTGGCGATATATGGCCGGTCGCGCTGTCTTTCCCACCAGCCAAACGTCAGCAGGAGGATCGGCGAGAAAGGCGAACTCTCCCAATCTCGCAGGCTGACAGTAAAAACCAAACAAGATATATATATTTCGGGAGAGGAGGCCGCATTATAGATTCTATCCGAGTTTTTGAATTCAATTTTCGGAGCCGTAATCTGCACTTGCTATTGGTCAGCGGCATTTCGAATTCAATTCCACATCTCTGGAGATAGATATCGCGCTGGCCACAGGGGTGTATGGAAATGACAGCGGCCTTAGATATTCTGAAATCACAACCGATTGCCGCACCTGTGTCCGCGTCTTGCCCTGCCTTTGGCTCGGCTCGGCGCGCCTCCGTCCGCATAATGTGCCACATGATCGCAAATATTAACACTTGAGATATCAGAACCGCCGACCACCCCATCACAATCACAAATACTTCGGGATTGCCTCGGCGCCGCCTTAAGCCCTCCTCAAATTGGACCGGAATTATGCAGGGACCTCGAGACCTCTCGCCGTTTCCCGAACGGGGATATTCGGATACGAAGAAAGAAATCTTGAGCGCGGTGATTGTCGGTGATTGATCATTCGTATGTGGGCACCACGGATTGTGGGTTGTAAAGTTTAATTGCCCGGCATCTTGGATGGATAATTGTTATTTTTAGTATTGGAAGCGCCTCGAGGTGGAGCCATAAAACCCAGGAGCGCGTATACACTCGAAGAATGAAATTTGTATATTTTATTTATTACTAAAGAGGGTTCGGGTGAATGCTTATACCTCCATCACTATTAAATCAAATAAAACTTTATAGTCCGACCACATGTATATTGGGACATTTATGTAGAGTAGCAGCAAAGGTGTGCTCAAGCTAAAGTCGCAACCTTGCAGGAATCTGGCCCTTGTCGGCAAGAACGCAAAGCAGAAAACCGTTTATACCAGTAATGTCTACGAATCAGCCCTCAAGCACTGACGCACCGGTACTGAATCAGGCTGTATACCCGATTCGAGATTTCAAGAACGCATTTTCATAATAGAATGGATAATATCCGGATTTAATTACGTAATATATACCAAGGTATACGTATAATAAGAACGCAATATAAAAACCGAAACGAATCGTACATATAACGGAAAGAAATGAAAATTTAGTCTGGCGTTGTAAAACTTTAGTACCTACGAATAAAATGTTTCCATGATTTTTGACAATAAATCCCGTAAAGTGGCCGGATATAAAGACATTCGGCATCGGGGCCCAAGTGAACTGGGTCTCTCTACCTTCGGTATAGGTATGAGAGGGTGGCGGCTGTTTCTGTCGTAAATCCTCCCCCATACACTGGAATTCAAGTACTTTAACCCCACATATGCACCCGGATTATAGGTGCGGCATTAAATTGTTATTATTGCTCTTATCTGAAATTGAATTTTTCCACCAACCAGCGACCACCCCAGTTTACCATTAGAAACAAAACAGAAAAACGGTCGTACGGCGTTTTCACCATTTTCGGAGGCATCCATATTACGAGTACGTATAATAAACGTCGGTCGTTTTAGGTTGGCATTCAAAGCAATCCAATTATTATGGTGCCATCAGATCACGAGCATAAATTAAAACACGTGTCATTGTCATTGAATGTGAGTTATAATGTTGACGTTAGTCATGATGATTCGATGAATATTATCGATATCAATGCATCAAAGCATCCAGCGCTATAACAGTGAAAATCTGATTACAGCTTCTTCATTACATTAATAGTGTTTTGTATATGCGACTAATAACGAGGAGGGGCTCATATTAAATTAGGACCCTTGTCGATATTAAATCTCTTCCGGAGTGCGGTTCACGCTCTTGCGCTCCCAAAGTCGTTCATTCAAATAAGCGACCCTCCTTTTACAAACTGTCACTACAAACTTTTTAAACTTCATAGGAGAAATAAATTCCGCCATTAATTCTCGCGATATTTTTTTAGTTCGCGCCTTGTGATTCAATTACGTTCGCCATTAATCAATTGATATATATTTTTATGAGAACATTTCGTAATGAAATTGGTACGGGGGAGCGGAGCGTTCTCCTATACCGGGCATCCATCAATAGCCGACTGGGCTGATTTGAATGCACGAAGATTGTGCCAAAACTCCGGATTTATGCCCACTTCGGACGATAAAGTAAGGGCCCTCGCCCACTTAGACATCATGTAAGCGTGAAAGTGGCAAATTTACCCCGAGGCCGGATTGCCGGAAGCAATCAACCTCCGAACCCGGACTCCCCGGATCCGGACGGGGGACTCCACCCGAGAAACGAAACTTCAAAATTGAACTCGTAATTTTTCGATCGCTCTCTAATCTCTAATTGGCTCAGGTTATACGATACAAAACTTCCAACCATATACAAGTGTAACTTTCGGGTGTAAATCTCTGCTAACGTCATAGTGAAATACATGCATCCGGAAAAAAAACTTGATGCATTAAATACCAGGACCGAGTCGAGAGCAGTGACGATATTAATGCCATCTATCGGGAAACTTATAAAATGTGTAATAGGAGCCGAACGGCACTCCATGCAAACGGGGGTTAGGGTAAAAATCAAATTACATAAATGAAACACATTGTGAACTTTTAATTTATGGCCGCTCTCAAAGTCGACCAATTGCGCCAGACCGAATTTTTATTGTGCTCCTATTGTTAGCAATCGATTTGAACCGATGGCTCGACGAAATCAACCTAAAAATTTATGGCCATTTATACATGCTCGGGCGTAAGAGTTTTCCAGGCACCCAGTAAAAAATTAACGCGCGCTCCACTGCCGAACACAAATTAAAAACTTGGAATAATAAGAACGGCAGAGCAGAGCGGATAACTTTCAAACGATGAAGCACTGCCCCTCGAACTCTCAAATACAATTAATTGCACCAGCGACGACAAGCACGGATTTTTTCACAAGTTTCTCGATAAAACCAACTTTGCGCTATAAAGCTCGAAGCGCCAGAAATCCAGCCAATTAGCAAAATAAATCGAAAAAAGCTCACGATACTTTATCCGAGTGAATACGGTCAAAAATCGACGAAAATCCTATGTACCACTCACATGTGTATATGTAATATGTACCAATTCGTATGATGTACGGCGATAAACGTAAAATTTCTAAAATATGCCACTGGATTTATACCGCTCTCTTGATGCCATTGCCCAGGAGACATACATAAAATACGTTCAGACGCAATGAATACAAACGTAAAACTGATCATAAACAATACATTTTGTAAGACCGAATGGAATAGAGACAGTGCCAGACAACCAGACAGAAAATATCCCGACCTTATTTAGGAAATGGTACGATTTCAAATAATTTCCTAGGAAAAGGAAAATAATTTCATCACCAGCAATAGAATCGTATGTATAAGTAAATATAAGGATCGTATACGAGTATAACGAGATTTGCGCTAATCTGCGAGTCACTCCGGTTGACTGGGCCGGCATTATTAAGTCATCCCTACCCCGGGCACGCTCACGCAGTAGCAATCGGCAGTAAAAGCATTGTGTCGTCGTCTAATAAAATGATTGCAATGAAGCGACTATGCGGTTTGAGTTTGCATCCGCGCATTTTATATCAAGCCACGAGTTCGTATAATGCGAGACTGCGGGAGAGATAGCGGCCAAGTTTTACGGCTAATTCGTTGGCCGTTAAAATAGTTGAGATGATAGCGATAAGTTTTGAGAGTCAATTAGGGCCCCGGGCGGTGCCCCGTATTATACGTATATAGGCAGGCATCAGCCGAATCCGGCCCTGGCATGTGGGGTAGAGAGGCCATCAGCCACCCCAGTGCTAAAAGCCTTTTGGATATTACATGTTAAAATGGGGGTAAGTAATTCGATTTGTGCCGCGTCTCCAACTAACGGCCTGCTCCCTGAACGTTGCAGAGGGATATCAGTCGCATAATGAAATGTTTCATTAACTTGAAAACAGAGATCTCGGCATCAGCCAACAGCCACCGACCGCCCCTAATGATGCGCCCTTATCCGATCGATTCCACACTCAATTACGTTTTTAAGTTTTTTCAATACAGTCGCATCGCATCGCACCGCTATGATACTAATGGGGTACGTATTACCTCCGACTCCTCGCTCGGATTCGGATCGGGAGTGACAAATCGGAACGAATTTCGTCGGTCGGCCGGATTTAAAAATATATTTAGAAGGGTCAGCTCGGTCGCGGGTGGGGTGCACACATCGACACTTCTTTTACGAATGTTATATTCGACGGGATATATGTTGATATATGGCCCATATCGCGCGATCGGCTACAGGAAAACGCATCAGTTCAAATAGATGTCAGAAATCAATACATTCAATCGCCTATACGTTAAAAGCTTTTCAAAACAAACTGATGTTGGGACGCGGCATCAGTCGAAAACAGAAATGCAATACACGTTAAAATAACTCACGCTTAAAACCTACACAACACACCCAATGTCTATTTGTACTCGCACACTTACACATAAGTACCGTCACGTATGTGCATATATATCTAAATTGTACTGCTATACATACGTAGATAGATGGTGTTATAGTTATAGGGTGAGTACTTATATACGATTTGGTATAAATGACGGTGAATCCGGAGACTAATTTCGGCTCCTTTCCGGGTAACACATCTTTGCATGAAACGCTGTCCAACAAATAGACACCGGAATCCATACAAGATTACTAAATTCAACTTTAATTAAGATTAATGACATGCAGAGTAGTTCTAGCTCCAGTTTGGAGGCCACCCGCTTCCGCTCCCCACCATTAACATCATCTACAGCTTTTGGCTTGATCCTGATAAGGTTAAGTTGTTTGCACCAAATCGTCCTCCACACGAGAGAGCCGAGACATTAGCGAAATCCTTCACCATCTCCCAACTCGACCCGAATTGTATTATTTATCGAGTAAGTATACACACCATCGTCATTACTCAGGTACTGATGCATGAGAACTGGGGAAATTTCAGGCAATCAATTACGATGAATGTGCTTTTATTACTCGGACCTCCGTACGTCTTCATATAGGTTTTATGCGCAGGCAGGTACATCGTTATTTAATCGAATGTCGCGGCTGATTATTTCTCGGCGACGTGACGGCTTTGTGTGATTTTAATAGCGGCGACGGTTCATCATAATAAGCGAAGGGGCGACGGTCGGATGGGTTTTTTAACACCTCAGCTGGCACGTCGTTTGAAAGGATTTATAATATCATCTAGGTAATGTCGCGGAAGAGACGGACGGGACTTTTAATTGAACGTCATTATCAGAGCGACCCACCTGAATAATTAGGGGTGCATGGCCGATCTCGAGATGCGTTCATTGCGGGAGCTGCGGACCGCCGCGGTCCGCGCCGAGGCCGGCGTCGGTTTGGCAGTGGCAGCGGTAGCGGAGCTTCGAGCTTTCAGGTTCAGGTCGGCGGGGTTGGTGTAGTCAAACCTTTCTTCCACCGCTAACATGTTTATGCTAGTAAAATACCTCCTTACAGATTGAGTCCCATGTATACTCCGATAATACGAGCCCGGAGGGGGTAGGGCGGTCTTGCCGGCAATCCGGGCGTAGCCGGGGAGGACCGGCGTCGCCAATCACGGCGCCGTCCCCGACCCTCCGGCCCTCCTTCCCGCCAATGAAAAAAGCATTAATCTCTTTCAAAAATAGAACAGCGTGCGGCCACGCAGCCGGCCCGATACGCACGGAGCGTCGTATTCACCCCTACCATAGGGGGCAGCCTAATGAGCTTTAACGGCGGCACATATTTAACATGCACTCGAGTTCATAGACATCCCCCACCGCGGCGAGTGGCGACGCTGAGTCACCTTGCCACCGCCCACCGCCACCTCTTCAGTCACCGCTCACCTCCGCCGGGTGGTCACGAACCCGCGCCACTCTCTAAGCCAGTTCATTGCGAACTCCCGAACCACCGGCGACCGGACCGTGCTGTGATGTGCCCCACCAGTGTCCACCACGTGCCGCTTGAGTAACGCCGAGTCTCAACCCCCTGACCCGACCGGAAGAGGTGAGACGCGATCGCTTCGCGTCCGCCCCAGCGAGCAACCACGGCGTCACCGGAAGCGATGACGCAGCACAGCGACGCGTCCAGCGACCGCTCCGAAGTGTCCGTCACGCCGCCGCCCCCGGTCTCGAAGATGCTCGAGTTCGCCAGCCAGCAGAACCTGAACTTCCTCAACCTCGAGCACAGGAACATGCTGGCGGCGCCGCTGGCCGCGCTCCACTCGATGACCGAGATGAAGCAGCACCAGCACCACCTCGCCGCCCAGGACCACCACCACCACCACCTGCAGGAGAAGAGCGACGCCGACGTCCTGCTGGAGCGTACGAGCTTGCACGTGGAACGCTCCGGCTTGACGTCGCGCAGCCCCCTCGGGGCCACCAGCAACAGCAACAGCTCGCAGGGCGCCAACCCGCACGGCATCGACCACATCCTGTCGCGGCCCTCGCAGGTCACGGCCGGGCCGCTGCACTTCCCGCACAGCCTGGGGTTCGCGCAGGGCCCGCTGGGGATGGCGTCGAACAGCGGCGCGCAGTCGGCCGCCTCGAACTCGGGCCTGAGGGGCTTCAACATAGCGGCCGCCGCGTTCTTCCACCACCACGCGGCCAACTCGGTGAACAAGCCGCCGGTCGAGCTGGGCCGGAGCACCGGCGGCCTCTACTGGCCCGGCTTCCAGGGGCTCGTCTCCAACCCGATCGCCTGGAGGGACCGGCTGAGCAGCAGTGAGTACAAACTACAAACACGTCGTTATCACGTCGCGTTTACCTGTCTTGCCCGCAATTCGCACCGTAAACAATCCGGACGCAATCCCCTCGGTGCAGTTGTACGCGCGGACCGGCACCTCAGGCCGCAATCGTTTGATCAAACACGAATCTAAGTTAATCTATTTACCGGTCGCAAACAATCAAATCCGCGATAGAGGAAATTGAGCGGCGCGGCGGACCGGACCGGATGCAAAACAAATTTTATGTACCTACGGTACGAAAAGGGAAAAGTTTTCCGTGATATTGAGGGAGTCTCTGAAAACCGATAGCGGTCCGGATTTATGATTTGTTTTCGTCATCACATCACCAATGACCCGAACTTACAAGACGATAAAGGAATTATAAAAAACAACTATCGATAGCCCCGGTCGGAACTACATATGATACGTAGATGGCTCATCAAACGCGCGGGATAAAATACAATGAAGAAATGGTTCGATAATATACGTAGTAAGTTATCGGTGTTGTTTTATTTAACGACCGGCGAAACAAAGGCCGAAAGTTTACCCACTGAATTGAATCTCTGTTAGGTACGGACATTAACAAACAAATTGCCCCGGGAAAAATCCGGCAAATGTTTGTTTTAGTGATTGTATACGCACCGGGGACCTTTCGCTCCGTTAGTTAGAGAGAGTGTATAAGGACACCGCTTGCAAAAGGAAATATCAATCGGCGCATCCCGATATTCCCAATAATAATATTTTCATTTCCGCTTTTCATCCTCTATATACGCCAGACCGATCGTCACCGTAATAATATACATATTATTTTACGTTTTCATTTATTTTACTCTTAGTGAGAATGATAATTTCAAACGAGCGCGGCCGGCGCCCATCCCCCGTACCTTCTATCATGATAATTGAAAGAGGGGGTGAGTATTAAATTGTGCGAGAATAATGTAATGATTAGTTTAATGATTACGAATGGCACACGCCTAATTAAGCGCCGCAGTGGCGTCACTTACGAAAGGGCCGACGCGCTAACCGACCGACCCTTATATAAGGCATCATCTGCGAGTCTTAAGTAGTGTCAATTAAAACGCTCCCTGATTAATTAATCTTCACTTTTGCATGGAAATAGGGGAAGCTTCTTGACCGAATTTCCTACTATTTATACATATAGCGTATAGGTATATCTACAATATCATAACTGATGGATGATAATACGCGTATACAATAAATAGATTTTCAGTGTGTAAGATAATAAAATGTTTGTAATTAATATAATCAATCGGTACTCCTTGATGTTATCGTTGTTTATGTTATACCTGTAATGATTATTATTATTCGAGAATGTAAACGACATATGCGTTTCTTCATTAGTGCAGTTGATTAGGTGATATCAATACTAATTCCGTTATCGCCCTGAGAGGCACATATGTTTCGAGCATTATTACATCATATATCACAATATACAAGTATAGGTGATTGCGGCCAGTTAGACTAGAGCGGAGAACGAACGTTCAGCCCCCACCCACCCCCAAAATGGAACGTTCGGCGGCGCGGATACGTAATGACCGGTGACGTATGTGTTATTTGTTTGGCGCCATCTGGCAGTAGCGTTATTAACTTGGCAAATCAAACAAGCCCAGACATTAATTACAAAGATCTGATAGCTGTCGTCCGATCCGAACCTTGTTTTCGAACAATCTCATATTTTACAACCGTAAAACCCGAAACCGGCCCCAGTTTCGAAAATCTTTTTTAGCCCAACTCGGCTCATTCGGAAATTGCGGAAGACGGCGTTCTTTATTATTCCGGGTGGTTGGTGGCGGTGGCGGCGGTGGCGTCGGGCACTGATGACGGAAAGGGGTTAATTCGGTGATTCGTAAACAAAGTGTGGGTGAGTCGGGCGGTATATAAATTTAATTAAGACAACTTTGTCTTATGCTCGTAATAAACAGTTATCTAAAGTGTGCGTCGTATAATAGCTAACATGGTCGACATGATGGCTTTCGCGCGAGGTACGGCGTTATAACAGGCAACTTCGCTAATTGAAGACCCCGGTACTGAATTACTTGTTCATCGCAGCAACATTTAACGGTCTGTCATGTTACTGTTCCGCCGTTCGACTCGCTTTTACTGCCTCCACCAGCCGCGGGCTCGGGCTCGGCGGGATAAATTTACTCCACGTCCCAAACCGATGCCGCCCATTCCTTATATTAATTTCGGACGATGAGGGCCGCCGCCATAAATAGCTCAATTCGCACTCACTCCCGCCTGATGCCGTGTAGGTACATAAATTCCGATGGAGGAATTGCGATCGTGGATCGCGTGTATATGGCCGTCATATCATAACGGCGCGCCGTTCCGCCCCTCGCGAATACCAAGAGGATGTCCGAATAATTGCGCCTCTGTATTTTTATCGTCCATATCGCACCCCATGCACCGGTTTATGTATAATGCGATCATGTCCTGTTTGTATCAATTTGCGTATCTTTTAATTGAAACCATAAAAAGTTCCCGCCTCATATTTTCCCCACCGGAGAGCCCCGTCCTCCCTCGCCGATGAATCCTCTTCTTAATTTCAACGGGCCATCGATAAATCTCCTCGTAAAAAATACGGCATAAATGAGGGGTAGCGATTTGTATAGGACGAGTTTAAAAATTCGACCCCATCACAGTCATAATGATAAAATCATCATAATAATGCGAAAGCGTCCGTCGCTCGACGCTCGTATGCCTTTATAGGTGTAGATTTACGGTCGCCTCGGCTTTGTCGCCCGCTTATAATAATGATATGGGGCTGTTCCGTAAAGGAGGGGCTTGATTAAATTTTAATGGCGCGCTGCGGAGGTTGATGACGAAGGTCGCGTCCGGTCCGGCCGATCGGCGCTACGAGTAGGAAGATCCGGGCGCGCGTCCGGCCCCATCCGAGTCGATGATGATGACGGCCGTGCGCGGGAGCGCCGTCCGTGCCCGCTTATCTGCGACATGTTGACGCCAACGTTCCCAAGTATTTAGCATAACAATGTAATCGACGGGGGTGGCCCCATTAAAAGAGTTAGCGATGTAAATTAGAGGCCGCCGCACTCTGCGTCCGTCTCGCTCGCTCCGCATCCCTTTCGGGGCTTTTGTCGCCGGGCGAGCTTTCGCGAGGCGCGGAGAACGGAGAAGAGAGCGGAGGAGCGCGCGAGGGAGATTGCTATCATCCACGATCCATCTTCCGTATCGGGCGAAGTGTTGTGCGTGTCGTGTAGAACAAGCATCACCATTGTAGCAGTGTTTCTGCGGTTGCCGGAGGCGGTAACCTAGCAACGAAAGCTCGCAAGCTCCGAGCCTCCGGCGCGAAGGGGCGGGAGTGAGAGCGCGGAGCCGCACCGATCGAGCAAGCTGTTTTAAGCAAGACACCCTGTTAGAATAATTATATCTCCAGATAACGGGATCATGAGATTATCCACTTTGGTATCGCCCCATCTCGCCTATCTCCGGCACTAACACTCTCTTACCGCGCCGTCCCGCCCTCCGTGCCTCTTATGCGTTACCCCACTCCTGATATGAATAATTCCTTGATTGCGCTTTCATGATGGAGCCCGGAATCGTGTAAGACAAAATCCTCCATTAGGTGGAAGCAGCTTCACCCATCATATCTAGTAACTAGAGAGAGACTACGGTATACGCTCTGGATGATGCTGGAGAGAGAAATCGATACGACCTACAGAGTTCGCTCCTTCATTATATTCACAACTACTATAGTACTTCATATCCAAGCACTCGAAAAGTGCAGAATTGATTTCTTTCATTAATTTTTACCCGTCTAGTTCCCCAACGCGTTTCATTCGGTTTTTACTAAAAATCATCTGGGGGCACGTTCAGCTTCCGTTTTCATGCGTTTCTCACTTCAGTATGAACATTTTCTGTATTTTTATATATGCCCGTTTTCATTCACCGAATTTCTCAAGTTCTTTTTATCCGATTTTGATGCGATTTTAGCTGAAAACATCGGGGCATACGCCTGTGGTACGAATACACAATATCCACTCTCAATTTTACGCATTTCCACGCCGAATTGAACGAATTCATAGGAATCCATGTCCAGAAGTGACGTTCCAGAGTGGATGTTTCTACTTTCTTTACTATGGAAATATCCGTGTGAAATTTTTTCCGTATTTTCGTTATTTTTGACCAGTCCGAATGGTCACCGTTCACTCTCACGGTGAAAAAATGAGATGTTTGCTTCATAAATTCATGTAATTTTGCTCTTTTCGAGGTACAGTTCCGGGCGAAAACTTGACGTTAAAAGAGATGGTCAGCGAGCGAGTCAGCCTTTACGCCGTTCAGGATAGTTAATATATCCGAATTCGTATATTAATGAATTATAAAAATGTTGTTTCCGAGGGGCGGCGGGTGCGGTTTTAATTTCGGGCGTCTCGGCCATGCTTTATTAGTTTGTAATATGGAGCTCGTTGGCTCGTGTGTATGGGGGTCGGTCCCGGAAACGTAATGGAGTTTCTCAGGTCTTTATCGATCGCATGATTTACGAATACGTGTTCACTATTCTCGCAGTGCCAGAAAATGGTAACATCATCCGGAACAAGCGGCTTTGAGAGCGAATATATCCGGAAGATATCGGCATCGGGCCGGCTCGCCCGGAAGATGCCGGAGGCGAGACTATAGATGCATTATTGAATTTGTTCCCGGCTTATATCTCCCAGGAGGGACATCTAACGCTACATCCTGCGTTGTCAGCATATATAGATTATTATATAGACATCTGGTCTGTTCAGTGTAGAATCTTACAGATATAAAAGTATCGACTTCGACACAATGGAAACCTTTAGCGATAGCTCGGTTTCCTCTTTGCATCCAGCGCGATATTTTCAGTACCATATTGCCAATATAAACCGGAATGGTCCTATAAATAATCTGGATGCTCCTACGATATTCCACAATAGCCGAAAGCACGTGTCCCGAGAATACCGTAGGGCCCGCGGCGCCCTCATTATGACACCATCATCCGCGGTAGCCCACTAAAATACGCGTATAAATCTCCGGGCCGAAAGCACGCATTTTATTAAATGAATTCAGTGGAGAAACGTTTTTCGTGTGTCTTTCGAGCGAAATTCGCATTTTCGCCGCGCCCGTAAGGGGAAAAGTCTGGTCGCGTGGGCGTTTAATTATTTCAACTTGGTGGTGATTAACAAGAAAATTGAGTTTGCACCCGCCCCGGGGGTAAAAACAAGTTTTAATTATATTTTTGGACGGCTCCGGAGAGGCGCAATCTGGCTTGACAATGACGGCGACACCGGTTCTGTCTTGATGGTACACATATCGGGCCCGCAATGAAATAACGCGATCGGAAATTTTATAATTAGCGTGGGGTGGTAAAAATGTTGATGTGGCGGCGACGCATTGGCATAACGAATTTCGCAGGCGGCGCTCGTCAGGCCCGTAACATGTGTTGAGGGAGCGAGATGAAGAGATTCTAGTTAGTTACTGATTTTCCGAGTGAATTGTGTATTCTCCTCGCATTTCCCTCCTCTCGGCCGCCGTTTTGTATCGAGCCGGCTTTTAAAGCCTGCCAAACGGCCAGTTTATTGTGAGCGGATCGGAAAAAGGGACCCTTATGTGTATAATAATAATAATGCGCGCACCTTAGTCATAAATTAGTGGATTCATTGGTGATTAAAATCGCAATAATCGCGGCAACACTGAGTTAAAAACGGCCGTATAACGCGACTGTAAAATAAATTTCGTCCGGGCGTCATCACAAATGTTGCCTCGATTCGTTTTTTATTGGTGCCCGGATTAAGCGCAATCCGCGATGACACGCACCGAACTTTTACGCTCACGTTTCAATTACTTATCATTATGATTCGTTCGTTCCTTTAATAATGTTATTATTGTTAATAGGGCGACTTTATTTTCCAGTGAACCAAAGCAATATGGGCGGAATGGGGCCGGATAAGGACGCCAAAAAGAAACACACGAGGCCTACGTTTTCGGGACAGCAAATTTTCGCCCTCGAGAAAACGTTCGAACAAACCAAATACCTGGCAGGACCTGAGAGGGCGAAGCTCGCCTACGCCCTGGGGATGACGGAATCCCAAGTAAAAGTAAGTTATCTATATCTCTATAACCTTATTTAACTTTATCGCGGATACCCTATACCTAATAATAATAGTAATAATAAAACATCCATCATAATTGTTATATTGGTCGCGTCGCATCGATAGATGGTTCGAAATTCATTCAACCGCTTTATTGCAATTAATAAATTATTAATACGAATCCGAGCTCATAATCAGATAATGTCAATCACGTGATATATTACACGGGTAATTTATTTTTATGCCCTGTTTGTATTATCTACATACATACATATATATGTATGAATGTATTTAGAGCCAAAACAAAGCGTCATTAATATTGGCGTTGCTTATATCGGATTAGCGATTTTAATTGTGTATGCGGGTATACCTACTATAAATACGAGAGTTTAACATTCTCTGTTATGTAATAATACTAATGCTTTGTAATATAAGGAAATTTAAATGGGGAAGAGGCTGAGAAATATGTTAATTTTTCAATTATAAATCCAATATAAATATGTTAAATATCTGGTTTCGGAGTAAGTCGAGCGTATTGAAAACTGTCATCCGGCGATTAGTCCGGGCAATGTATCGGTCGGTTTGGAAATGAATCCGATTAACTTTAAGTATGTTGTGGGGTTAAAATAGGCCGAATCGAAATCCCCCATGAGTAATTCGGTGGCGACGCGTGTGCTTGCGATATGTTCGGAATTAATGAAAACGGGAGAGAGCCCTGACGGCCGCGGAAAGTCGCCGTATCCGGGCTTGACGAACGCTTTCGACAAGTGTAAATGCCCCCCTTTTGTTACTCTCTAAATTTGCATTTTTATTGAATCTCTAGCCACCGAGATTTGAATATAAGCCTGGATGTTGACAAAAAATAATACGGCTAATATTGAGCTTGCGGGAAAGCCCACTTCCACTCGGCGCCCGGCTCTTTTTTTATTTTTTAAATAAACCGCCCACTTTTTCACCCCACAGTCATCCAGACAAAGAAACGTCGACATTTCAACAAATGATTAACATTTCGAAACGGATCGCGCCCCTCCCCGCCGCATTTCCCGGCTAATCCGGGGATCCGGATATTTCAGAATTTATTCCACACATCGCCGGCTGACGACCGGGCTGATGCCGATGGTGAGCTCTCTCGCGCAATATAATTGATTGAAAGGGACGGGGGGTTCTGCTGAAGCCGGGGAAAATTATGTCGTGTCGACTTTTTCGGAAGCGGCGCGGGGACAAGCGAAATTTGTTTGTCCGTCATCGAGTCGCGATTTGAACGCGCGCATCGTCACACCATCGTCATCATCGGGGGTCGTGCGTTTTTCCGCATTCTTCGCCCCCTCCGTCCGCCCCTGGTATCAATCAGATCGACAAATCCAAATGGCAATGACGATGTTTGTTATAAACAAGTGGCGCCCCCCGGCAGAGCCCGCCGTCGCCCTAATTCAATTTGTCAGGAGATTATACGGCACAGCCGCACACCCTCCCTTAAACGATACATCATACAAGTACAGCTGCATCCATAGTCGGTAACTTAAGGGGTACTAAGACAGACACTCATCCGGGAATATTTACTAGTTTGCAAAAATCCGCCAAATTAATGAAACAGTCTGCGCCTAGGGGTTAGGGGTTTGCAGGAGGCCTATGGGGGGCCGTCCGGGTGACGAGGACCGGCCGCGTAAAAATTCGACACCCGCTGCGAGAGCTATTCATATTTAAATTTAATTAAACTTGTAACAAAGATAAAATTAATTTTTAATTTCTGGGAGCTAGGTAATGAAGGCCGGGAGATCCTAAAAAGTAGACGTTTAGTTCAGTTTTACGATGATTTTCTCAGCGGTTAAACTGCAGCTTGGGGAGAGTTTTGTCCAGATTATTTTTTTGTTGTATTCTCTGAGGTCCCTTTACTTTAATGAAGCTACACCGACCGCGGTTTAATAGCGCCCCGTCTTATTATTTATTTACTCGCATCAAATACCGGGTTCTCCATTCCATTCCGTTTGCCTCCTCGCCTGCGCCTTTGCACGACTCTTTTTCAGAGAGAGTGCCCTTCCCAGCGGAAGGATTTAATTTACAAAAATGCGGAATGTTTTATGATAATAAAACTGCGCTCAGATTAAATAAAAATGCTAAATAAAAAGCTCTCTCGGGAATTAATAAGTTTGCGAATCTCGCCGACTAACCCCCGCTTCAACCAAATGGAAAACTCGAACCCACACGCCTCTCCTAAAACATCATCGTATTAAACACTAATGAATTATGCTTTCACTTTAATTCACTCCTTTTCCCTTTCCGTCTCAAACTTCGTGTCGCGTTTTTGACAACAAACATCCCCATTTTACTTACCAACCCCAAAATCAAACTCAAAATTACGACATCCATCGCTAACAAAAATCAACTTGATATGATGATGCTAATATTGCGACCGATAGTGAAGGATGATTGATGATTCCAAAATTTATCCGCGAACACTAAATAAATCGACATCAAGGATACGAAATTAACATACGAGTATAAAATTGTTACTATCGAATTAATTGCCCATAAATTCAACAGTTATCAGGTTTTTAAGAAAAGGATAATAACGATCAATAGAGGAGTGCCTCATCCTATTGACAACGATATTAATAAAGTCCTGCGCGCTCTAAATTATCATCGAATCATTCGGTCGTAGTAATAAACCTAGGACGTGATGCCATAATTTTGTAAATGTGGCCGAAAATGGCCGTTTAATATTAAAATCATAAATTCGAACAGTATATATTATTATAGAAACGATTAACCGATGGTGTATCCACCATAATTTGGTATAATAATAATGTTAATGGATTGCCTTGTTTTGATCAGTTTCATAATATGAATAAAATTCCACATTATTAGCACTCGAAAACGTATGTCAAATTCTATGTAAGTTGGGGGTCGTTATCTTCATATTCCGGTTTTGGAAATAGGTGAAAGCTTTTTGTGTACAGTCATTTACGAGACACGGTGTATGTGTAGGTATGCGTCGGCGGATGCCGATATGATATCGGATGATAGAGAAAACATGCGATAAATATTAAAACGGAAATGAAACGAGCACGGCAGCCATCAAACGGTAATATTTACCGAATTCAATTAACTGATATATCCTAAATAAATTTCCCCTCACGGCATCAGCGCGGCGTGTTGTATAATAAATAATAAAATCTATACGATATGATGGAGAGCGAGCGAGTTTCAGTTTGCGTTTTGTATGGCGCGAGGCCGCCAGGGTCGGATCCGGGGCCCGGAGCGGGTAGTTCCGTCTCGGGGTGCTTTCAAGGGGGCGGTTTCGGCTGCGGCCCCAATCCATCATACGGATGACACACATGGAATTTTATTTTGCGGTATCGATGCATTGGCGGCATCGACCGTTCGGGGCCGGCTCTTCTCGAAATGACGGTTTGATTTATTGCTGACGTCGCTAATCTACGTGACGTATATATGTTTTTATTGTTTGCGAGCGCGAAACGTCCGGTTTTATAATTCCAGATAAAATCTGTATGAGTTACAGAGCGGCGGCTGGGCGGGGGCCGATCTGGCCGTGTTTCAGCCCTAATCCCCGGTCGCTATGTAAATGCCGGGTCATTAGTGTGTCGTTAACCGTTAACGTAAGGCGACCGAATCGATTAACGCTAAGTGACTGCGTAATTAGCTGTACATGTTGCCGGGCGCTGCTGCGGAATGCGCCCCCCGGCCGGAACCCCCAACCCCTTATACGCCGTATACACCGTGCATATACGCCATGCACTTGGCTTGCAAATTGAGGGACACTCACTCGTAATTTGTTTCCCTCACACACACTGCCCTCGCATCAGCCGACGATACACCACCCCGCATTAGCCCACCAATCCGCCAAATCTGATCGCCGCCGCCATTTGCAAACGACCCGACGCCAAAAACCAACCACCCCCGAAAACCCCGAAAACCCCAAAACCGATAAAACCGCCTCGTACATAAAAATTCTCCATACTCGTGTTTCGACCGTTATTTATATCTCTGTACCAGGTCAGCGTTTCGACTTCGTCTTATTCTCTAGTTCGTATTATCGCACGGAATTTTCCCGGGTATAGACCGAGAGAAGGAGGCCGACGATATCGGCGCACTCGCGAGTTGATGTTTTCCATTTCATATTCACCCTCTTCTAATAAAGAAGTCGGAAAAACGCGATAAATCACTGCCAGAAGAATTAGCAGTTGTCTTATCTTCCGCAGCGCGAAATTAATTCGTATAAATTTTTGCGCGTTGATTGCGCCCCTCCCCTCCCGGAACTCGATCGGAATCCGAATTCCGAACAAATCCGGCGCGTGAAAAATCTCGGCCTCATTTCCTGCGGCGACATATCTCGCGTAAAACGAACCGTCACGAGGCCGAGGGGTACGGGAGATAGGTACGGGTGGAATCTTGACGCTTAATTGATGAGATCCGTTCTTGCGCATATCGAACCGGCAGCTTCGCGCTAGCTGCCTCCTCCCTGTATTAACTGCGAGACCCCATTTTGCATGATTTACGGCCGTACTATAGCTCTAAATACCGTGTAATTCGCAAATTTAATATATAATGGGCCTGTTGTACAGAAATCGCTGAAAACGTGCATAGCCCGGCTCGGATGTTTAGCAGTTTTGCGGAAGGTTAAGCGATATATTTGCACCCCTTGCTCGCGGGCAAAGAAAGCCCCGCCTCTCTTCTCCACCCTTAAAAGGATGTTTGCTACTTCCCAGTCCGGATCTCTCCGCTCTCACACCCTTCCGACTTCCGATAAAACTCTTATTAATTGCGCCGAGACGATGAAACATGGCCGCGCACCGCCGTGCCCCTACTACTTGTAGCTTCCGGAAAAATCGGGCTAATGATGCGATTTCTCTCGATTTCAGGTGTGGTTCCAGAACCGGCGCACCAAGTGGCGAAAAAAGCACGCCGCCGAAATGGCCACCGCCAAGCGGAAACAGGAAGTCCTCGACAACCAGACCGACGAGAACAGCGACGTGATCTCGGACACGGACGAGGAGCACGCCGCCAAGAGGCAGAATCTGCAATGAGGAGAATCGGATTCTCCCATTACCGTTGCGGAGCCACAGACTCTATAACCATACCTACTGTAAATACGGTTTAGTGATCTCAGTGTTTGTGAAGACTTGTGCGTGAACAAGGGACGTTGTGATTACACGCTTTGTAAAAATGTTATATATCTATAAATTATATGTATACGTATGTATAATGCTATTTATTGTTCATTTCGAATTTCGGCGGACAGCGAAAAGTGTACAATTTCGTTCGACCGGAAGTTTTCTAAAAAAAAAAGAAAAATTTTACACCCACCGACATCATTACCCAACTTAAATAAGTAATCATCACCCACCCAGTAATCGCGCGCTTCAGATTAAAGACAAAAAAAATTATCACTGAAAACAGTTTCGCGTCTCCTGTACAGCCGTTGCTTTGCCCTGATTTCGAAAATAAAGAGGACGGGGCTCTTCGCTAACTAAACTTATTTTCGTGTTCGAATGCAATATTCACAGGGTGATTTAAAAAGAATGTATAGAAGGATTGGGAAGAGCGGAGGGACCGTCCCGAATATATGTCTCTAATTGAATCGTTTGAAAGCTGAAAACTTCTAGATTTGTGTAAAGACATCGTGCAATCTTCTTCTCTTATTATTACGATTATTATTATTATTATTATTCTAGGGCGAGGCGATTTGCAGCTGAATTACATATGTATATTGAAATGTATTTGTAATATTAAAAATAAATATGTTCAAGTGATTAAAATCGTTCGGTCTGTTCATCCTCCACCAAGATTTTGGTTATTTCGGGGTGGGAATCGGGAGGGAGGGGATTTTTCTTCGATGACGGTACCTATAAAAGAAGCGGCGCAGTCTGATAGGTGAGATCTCATTTGTAGATAAAAATACGCAAAGCCATCCCTGTCGTGTTGTGTACATATGTAAATCCAAGTTTTTCCGGTAAGATATGCAACTTGATTTATCTGCGGAGTGCGGGCGGGGAGCGGAGATAGGTGGCCAGGCGCCAGAACGTTGCCTTGACGACGTCGCCATCGCCCGAGCGCCGCGACGCTGACGCCCGTCGAAGCTCGTCCCAACCCCGGCCCCTGAGGTCTCTCCGCACATTATATATCCACTAGACTTTTTCAACCCTTCCGCCGTTCCGCGATTCGCAGCCGATCCGTCTCCGCGGCTCCGGAATCCGAGAAAGGACCAACAATTTAATTATCGCAATAAGTAACGACGTTAATAATGCGTGGAGGCGCGTAGGACATTCGGGAAACGTAGCCGGCTTTTTATTTATCCGGAAGGGCGAGATGGAATTAATTGCACGATTCCGGAGGAGGGTGGCCGGCCGGGCTGGCCCGGAATTGTGTAGAACAAGCAATTAAACAGTCGAAATGACTTGAGTTTAGTCGCAGAACACCGAAAATATGTGTAAAGTATGCCAATTTGCGGTGGACGCCTAAGTGAATTTCCATGGACCGGTCGGGCGCGAGTGCGACCACCCCTTCCAGATATAAACGGTCGAATTAAAAGTTCATCACAGTTTATGGCGCACGGTATTTAGCAACACGTTTATTTAAAGAGATGTATAGTTATAATGAAGTTTAATTATGATAAGTTATCTGCAGTTGGTCGTTCATAAATCACGAATATAATTAAATCGTTGGTCGGCAAGGCTGAGCGCTACAGTCTCACCCCTAATTATATGGTCGTACATGAGAACAAGGGTGCCCGAAGTGTGCGTGGAGCGTCAGTGGCGTCGCGACGCCCACCACCCCGGAATCGAAAGGAGCCGAGACGCGATCCGTCTTGATGTGAGCGACCCCCGAATCTTTCGAATTAATTCGAATAAGTGATAAGTTCCGTATATTCCTCTGTTTGTAGTTCGTGAATTTTCCACTGTCTAAATCATCGGGAATTAGGGGCGGGGGGCAGCGCCACTGGCACCCTTATGTGCGCCCTGTTTCGGCCAATTATATTAAGCGCTGAATACAAATTGAGCCTTTTGAAAAGCTAAACGGTTGGGTCTAGAGTTATCATTGTGGCCGTGAAAGGTCCCGATCATTTTTATTTATGTACAATATCTAGCCAATCGGCTTTTATGTGTCCCACCGTTTGTAGTATCGTACTTGGTATTTATGCCCTTTTAATAACCGCTTCCGAGTTTATTTCGGCACTGACGCTCCACTTCATCCCCACATTTTATTATTAATTTATCGCCATAAATAACCCATTGTGAAAAAGTGAAAAATCCTCGATCGGGCACTCATTTCCTCTTCTAACACCCAGCGGCAGATTTATCGCCCTTACAAAGTGTGTTCCCGTGAATAGGGAAACGCTAATTTATTTTCTTACATTCGGAGCTTTCGCCCATATTAATTTTCTCACAAACGCGAGCCACCGTAGGTATTTATACCTATACATATACCTACATAGACTCGAGAGCTCCAGATGAATAAAGCGCAAACAAATATTTAATTAAATTATATTCAGAACTATAACGCAACTTTATTATTAATAATATTCCAAATCCGGGGTACATCACATAGTTTGTTGGCTAAATCCGAGATTTATCCAGAATAGCTTTTATTGGTGGATTAAAAGCTTTCGAACGAGCGCTATCGCCCCAATAACGCAAATATGCCAGCATTATTAAGGTGATTCAATTAAAAACGTCTCCAGATAGATACACTGTAAATTGGGGTCGGAGGGACGCATTAAAATCTGTAGATGGGGCTTTAGGCGGCATATTTTTCAATGGGGGTATCAACAAGGCATTTGAAATACGATCAAGTTAACCCAGCGGTGCAGAAAATGACTTGGGGTGTGTGGATCTCTAAAGGTGCGTAAGTTAGCTTCCACTAAAGGCCTTTTAGCAGCCGGCATGACACCTGGGCCTGAACCCCTGACGCGCCAGGGCCGCATCCAGCCCCCCGCCAGTTCCGACGACGAAAACAACCACCCATATAATACACGTTTCAGGCAGTGGCCCGATCTGGGATTCGATTCGAGTTATCGGCAGCGGCGTCGGCGATCGATTTTGAGGCCCGTTTCGGATATCGCCCGGACGGCACAGTGTCCGGCTCTGCGCAAATCCTATTTTGAATGGAGTCAGCCAGTCTATTCTACACGGGAATTCATTGTGGACGACCCAAAGCGGCTGAAGTCGGCCGTGAATGGATTTTTACACGAACTTCCTGTTTTCGATGCAATTTGTCGCATTCAATGAGTATATTAACAATGACCATTCAGGCCTGACTTTTAAAGCTCCTATTAGATTTAATATGGGACTCCGCTATTGTACTCCCCTTTATGATATTATTTCTATGGGTGTCTGTACCTGAATCCGATTAGTATAATCGTTAAACTATTTATTTCCCCGCTTCTCAAAGTGATCAATCTTATGATTATTGGTTAGGTACCTAATCTTTTTCCGGTGCATATCACGTACACGCATTAATGATCATTTTTGAAATAACTTTTATACCTGATGGGAAAATAATAGATTTGGACAAATTTCCAATCGCCTTTTTGTAATATGAGGTCAATGTGGGGCACAAGGAAGGCTGCGCTCGGTCTCTCCCTCTCTCGCTGTCTTCTGAGATGGGATGCGAGATCGAGTTTTGTTGAATAAATGAGGTGGAATGGCCCTGACAAATTCGGTTTCGAGTCTACCCGTTGACTGGTGCTCCTACTGGTCTTGGTTTTGTTATGTAAATGCTTATTAAATATAATATTTTACGGCTTCTGCGGCCGCGGCGTAAACGCTTATGCGTGTGTATAAATATGGAAAGGAATTTCCATCATTTCCTCCATCGCCGCCCAAATTATTTATCGTCTTTATTATTATTGTCGATAGGACGGGCGATGTTATACTTGGGGATAAGGGGGGGTGTTATAAAAGTATTTAAACCCATCATCAACAACAGATTTTCGTCGAAACCACCGACCGGTACGATAAATAACAGGCAATAAAGGCCAACAACAACTTAATAACTTTCTATTATTAGGAAGAAATCTTCACGGTGATGGTCTATGCCATAAAGATTTACCTGATGAGCATTGTCATTTAAAATCGTTGAATTATGTTGGCACGACTTGTTATTGGAATTTTTCGAAGTGATTCAGCGTTTCTATTCTCTTTACTAGGACTCTAGATGACATGATTGTATAAATTGTAGTGTTATTGCAATTAATTCAGGGTTTAAAAGTGTGAGTCTGGATCTTGATTGCATCCTAATGCGGTGGGGTGGCGTTCCGCGGCGGCGTTCTGAATTCAACACGGTTTATGGCCGTTAGATAGTACAAATGCGAGCTTTATTATGCATTATTGTGTTTTTGAGATGGCCGATAAGAGATAAACGGCAGTTTAAAATAAATATAGTTCGGAAATATCGCCACAAATTATACTCCAGACAATTTACATTTTATCCTGGCGATTTGCGTCATCAATAACCATAAATTTAGGTTTATCACCACTAGTTATCCCGACTACTTTTTGGTCGGGGCAGTTTATTTTAAATTAATTTGTTTTAGATCTCCGCCACCGGGCGACTGAATCGAACCTATGCGCGCTGATTTCTATCAATGATGAATTTCGAGCGCCCCGCGTATCGCATATAATGTGCGTGCATCCGGCCGCAAATTCGAATAAGTTCGAAAAATTCTATATTCGAAAGCTCGTGCACAAAGCGGAGTCGATGGTTTGTGTACCTAGAAGATTAACTCCGAGCCCTGGCACATGAATGGAACGCCCAACAATGGAAATGGCCTACACCAGAGGCGGACGCGCTCGAAATCGACCATCAAACTGCCAAATTTCCATCCCAATTCGGCCCACATCCCTATGGAAATTTCCAATCTCGATTCGAACGGTTTCATTTCGAGTGATCCCCGAACTCGACCTTTTTTTTAATTAGTCGGGCGATTTTATCGATGCGGTCGAGACGCTACTGGGTCGGTCGAAAACGGAGCCAAGGAGTCTAGCGTAACCACCCTCGCCCGAGTATTTCATACCTGAATCTAGCACTATTTACAACCTCCCGACTCCGTCTCCCTCCATCACAGGTAAATGCCCGGATCCGTCTCTGACTTATTTACATATCTTATGGACAAATGGCCCCATAGACGGCTTTTCGGCTATAAACTATATCCGGTTAATTGTGTACCTCGCACCTGTGAATTCTATTGACTTGGGGTTTCTTTATTTAGAGTCCTCCCTCGAAATTCACCCATTTTTCCTAACATTTAACGTAAATAATATCCCAGGCCGTAGTCGTACCCACATAGTATAGAAGAGTTTAGGATTTATCGAGTAATAGTC